>CM030361.1:104453705-105053705 GCA_017893485.1 Hemerocallis citrina | reverse complement strand
AGCTATTCCTCACCCACTTCATGGGCAGTCGCAGAGCTGAGAAAACAAGTGCATCTTTGCTAGCACTTAGCCAAAGAAAGGGTGAGTGGCTAAGAAATTACGTCTGGCTTTTCACCGCCGAAGCCTGGTCTATTGCCTCCCTTATTCAATCAGTAGCCTCTGCGGCATTCAGGCGCAACGTCACTAACGCCGACCTCAAGGCATCCTTTGCCAAGAAGCCTCCTCGGGACTTCTCGGAACTCCTGCTTAGGAGAGAGAAGTAAATCCGAGCTGAAGAAGCTCTCGACCCCCCCAATTAAGAGGAGTCATCTTCCGGGAACAAATGGAAGGGTACAAGCGAAGAAGGGTCCTAGAAATTCCAGAGGGACGACAATGGCCAGTGCCGCCCAGCTCCTCGTTTTGAGAAGTTCACCCCCTTAATGCAAGTATATCAGCAGTTCGTATGGAGGTGGACAAGAAATGGCTACTCCACGTTCCCCCTAGAATGAATATCCCTGGCAAGAAAAGGAACAGGGATAAGCGGTGCCGCTTCCATAGGGACCATGACCACGACACAAATGATTGTCAGGCTCTCAAAGATAAGATCGAAGAACTCATACAGTGGGGACACCTGGTCAAGTTCGTCCGAAAAGACGGGGCCAATCTTCCACCCCGAGGAGCCAACACTCGAACTGAGAAGCCCAACGAGTTCCAAGATTCGAACCTGGGGCCGTCCTCAACCTTATCCATGGAGATCCAATAGGGGGAGAACCAAACTCCTCCGAAGAGGCCTTCACCCTATTGTAGAAGTAGGTTTTCAGTTTCAATAAGGCCGATGCTCCTAACACGGCCAAAAGCATGTAATAATGGCTCGTCCCATTGAAGCAGCCATTTAGTTTGTTTCAATACAACTTAGCTTTTTTTTCTATTGAAAATTATTGCGTTTGCCTCATTTCTATCTCTTTGAGTCACATTTACGACTCGTTAAATGATAAGTTCGGAGTCCAGCTTGTCCTACAAGGCTGCTCCTACAACTTACTAAGCTCAAAAAATGAGTTCGAAGTCCAACATTTGGTTCAACGTTGCTTTAGCCGCTTGCAGCTCACCATTCAGAATTGCTCCTACAACTCGTTAACCCCCTCAAACGATAAGTTCGAAGTCCAACACTTGGTTCGATGCCGCTTTAGCTACTTGCGAACAAGCATGTACAATGTCACGCCCCGTTTCCCAAAAAGAATACGGAATACGGATACGTGACTAAGCCCAGCGAATAATTTTCATCATCTATAAGCTGTTCAAGAATCTTTACAATATTTCACAAGATAATCAGAGTTGGAAGCAAAAGAATCAACCAAGCATGTATAATCGAATCAAGATACCAACAAATTTACTTGAACAAATTTATAATTCTCAAATAAACCAGATCTGAACAAGATAATAATCATTGGGTCACATCGCCTAAATACAAAATAAATATCCAAGTAATCAAGTACATGTTCATGATTAACAAGAGAATAATAATAAGCAAAACTCCAGCACTAGTATCTCATCTCGCCTATTCCATCTGGCAGCTGATCTCCAAAATATGTAATTTAATAAATTTCAGGAAAGAAGAAAAGAGAAAACAAGTACCCTTCAATTGCAAGTTACGTGCCGCTTGTAATGCAGGATACAAGTACATGAAGAAAACTAACTAATCACATGGAATATGCATGATGTCAACATAAACAATTAGCATGGTAAGGTGAACAAGTACAAGTGGCATATATCAAGAGTCAAGTAAACAAGTATCATGTAAACATGTGTCACGTGTCAAGTATCCTGTAATCATGTATCAAGTAGTCAAGTACCAAGCAAGCATGTATCATGTTCAGGTGTCACGTATCAAGTCTAGTAGTTATTACTATCTAGGTAGCACTTCATGCGCTCCATATTATAACACATAGTTGCTACGATAAACAGTTTCGCTTTAGATTTCATAGTGGACCATAGAGGGCAGTGTACTCAGGGACAAGTAATCCAAATCATATACCAAATTCCAAATTAACCAAATCATATACCAAATTCCAAATAATCCAAATCATATACCAAATTCTAAATAATCCAAATCATATAACAAACTCCAAATAATCCAAATCATATACCAAATTCCAAATTAACCAAATCATATATCAAATTCCAAATGTGGAAAACACGGGCCCCCTTCTGAGTACACGTTTCTGAATTATCCACTATTAGATCTTTCCCTTAAACCTCGGCTTGGATATTTATTATTAGGATCAACCAAGCATGTAGGTATACAAAATATATCAAGAATAATATGGCATGATCATGTGATAAGTTCAAGTTGCAAGATAAACACGTACAAGTGCAAGATAACTCATAAAAGAATAAAATAACCAAATCTCAAGTTTAGGACACCAAGACCATACTGTAGCAAAACTGAAATTCCTAGTGTTATAAACATGCAAATCTGAATCCGTCAAAACGTCTAGAAAATAGACTCCCAAATGAATCCAGCAAGTATAAATAATTTATATAGTATTTCATAAAATCATAACTCAAAACTGATTTAAATCCAGAAAATAGGTTCAGCCAGAAATCAGTAAATCAAATTCTCAGTCAGGAAAACAGCATCAAAACTCGATAAATAAATCCATTAAAAATCTGGGGTATTCCCCTATATGTCCAGTATCAGAATATAAACTTTCATAATTTTCCAGTAAAATTAGATCAGTTATCAAAAATCAGAAAACATCAAAAAACGATAGTTTGGTAAATCTGGAATTCCCAACACTGCTGTACGAAAACTATAATATCTCGCAACCAGTGAAACGAAATCCAAATCTGCCAAAGAGAGATGAAAATAGACAAAATATATCATCTTTCATATTTCACAAATATTTTTCATACAGTAAAAGGAATCAGGGTGAAAATACGATTCTTTACGGAACAGCAAACAAAATACAGCAAGTATAGTTTTCATAAACGAGCATGAAATGGCATATAAAACTCATCAATAAAATCCACTAAAATTCTGGGTAATCCCTAAATAAGAATAGAAAAATTGACCAAAGTTTCAAATCAAAATAATATTTGTAGCACAAATATCAAAATAATTTAATCATCAAAATCATCAAGAAACGAAATCTGGAAACAAATTACACCTCTGTAGTAAAACAGTCATATCTCACACATACGGTAACGAAATCGACCAAGATTAGAGGGGTTGGAAAGAAGACGAATTTCTCTACAAATCATGTTTTATATTGAAATTAAGATACTGACCTTAATATGGTCTAAATTACTGATTATGATAGATAATCGATAAAACATAGAATTTTCTCAAAAAACCAAAATCAACATAGATCCAACGAAACTTGATCCAAACACAACCAAATATGAAATAGAGCCTACCAAGTGTCCAAACAACATGGAATAGGGTATACAACATGTCCACAACAAATATCTCACAGGGGTCTCACAAGCACACGAATTCTCATAATTGTTTCACATATACATCATATCAAGAACGGGCGAAACCTAGGGTTGTTTCATGTCAAATTTTGTGTCGTGAGGCAACTATGGTCAAATCACTATAGAGACAATATCAACAAGGGGTTTCACACACAATTGTCTCTAGAACCCAACTACACTACAAGCGGTATTTTTGACTTGTATCATACAAAGAAATTTGAGTACAAGTTACTTGCCTTAACCGGAGACGAAAACGAAGAACAATAAGAATAACGGGAACGGATTCCTGGCAACGAACGCGAACGAACGAGTCAACGAACCAAACCGAGCACAACCCATGAACACGACTACGAACCAAATACTCCAAGAACGAACGGACAAAATTTCATGAGCAAGAACGTCCCGCAACATGAACCAACAAGAACACACCACAATCACATGAGATCCAACACACAACCCACGAACGAATAACCACGCACACACACTCAACCCCGAGAGTACGAGGAAGAGAGGGAGAACAGAGGGAATTTTTTTTTTCTTTCTCAGGTGGCGGCTAGGGAGTACACATATGCAAGGGAAGGGTAAGTAGTTAATATATGTGGGAGATTAGGGTTGGGTAAACAGGAGAAGCGGCACAGCATATATTAACCGGGTGTGGGCATTTGATTTCGGGTTGGGTGTGTAAAGCAGCTAACGGTTGAGATGGGGCATGCATGGGAGTGGAACAGGGGGTCTCGGTATGGGGGAGGATTTGACTTCGGAAGTGGGTAGAACAGGCAAGAAGTGAGGTGAGGGTATAGTATTAGGAAAGTAATGGGTGGTATCTAAAATTAGGTGGTTAATAATTGGGTATATGGTCCAAAAGGATTCTGGGGAAATAGTAACAGTATGGTTTTGATAAATGTGATATGAAGGGTGGATTATATATTAGGAAGGTGGGGAAATATATATAGGTAATAGTGATTATATGGTTTGGTGCTTAATTAAAATGGGTAAAAATCCAATAAGAAAATTATAAGGTTTTAAATAGGGTATTAAAATCCACTAGGAAAAAATAGAGTAATCAAAAAAATATATAATTTATAAAAAAAATGTAATTTAACAATAAAAATAATAATAATGCAAATAACAATACTAGCAAAATAATATTGATAGTAGCAATAATAACAATAAGAAAAATGATAAAAATAATGATAGTAATAACAATAACAGTAATAATAACAATAATAAGATTTGCATATAAAATCATACAAAATAGTTACAAATACAATTATTGATCGAAAATAGATTTTAATAGGAGATCCAACAATTCAATTTGACAAAAGAAATTTGAAAGCGGGAAAATAATTTACAAAAATTTAAAATACCAAAAATACACAGAAAATACGAATTTGGGAAAACAGGGGTTACATACAAAGTAGCTCACCATTCGAAATTTCTCCCACAACCGTCGAAACTATCTTAACAACAAGTTATGAGTCCAACACTTGGTTCGATGCCGCTTTAGCTACTTGCGAACGAGCGAGTATACAGTAGCTCACCATTTGAAATTGCTCCCACAACTATTGAAACTACCTTAACGACAGGTTCGAAGTTCACAGTCATAGTTCGAAATTGTCCTCACAGCTTGTAAGTATGCGGTTTCGAGGCTCAAAATGAACATTCATACTACTCCCACTACTGGTTAAATTTTTCAACAAGCAAGTTTGGAGCTCAACTCTCCCTTAGAGTTGCTTCTCAAACTTGTCTCCCAAACGGCTCTCTGCTAGAGCTTGAAGATCTTCTTCTTCCAACTCGCCTCCCGAGTGGCACTTTCAAATGAATTCGGAGCTAAAACTCTCCCCTAGAGTTGCTCCTCAAACATGTCTCCTAAACGGCTCTCTCCTAGAGCCTGAAGATGTTCTTCTCCCAACTCGCCTTCTGAGTGGCCTTCTTTAAAACAAGTTCGGTGCTAAGACTCTTCCCTAGAGTTTCTCCTCAAACTTGTTTCCCAAACGGCTCTCTCCTAGAGACTGTCGATGCTCTTCACTCCGCTTGCCCCCCGAGCGGCCTTCTTCTCAACGAGTTCGAAGCTAACACTCTCCCCTAAAGTTGCTCCTCAAACTCGCCTCCCGAATGGCTCTCTTCTAAGAGCCTGGTGATACTCTTTGCTCCACTCGCCTCCCGTGCGGCCTCCATCTAAGAGAGTTCGGAGCCTAACTCATCTAGAGACGCTCCCACAACTCGCCTCCAAGAACGGACCTCTCCTAGAGTCATACAAAGCTCTTCTTAACTTCATGAAGGCGAAGATGTCCATGAAGAAGGGTGATTCTTCAACTAACTTCTCACGAGAAATTGTAGATCTTTGAGTCAGCTTCGAAACGAGGTGTCACACGTCCCAATCTGACATCTGTAGCACTGGGAACGTCGGTTACAATATAGCTATGCCGAAGCCTCCCTAGCCTTCGGTAGCTCTCGCCGAGCGTTCTTGCCACCGACGTCTAAATGTGAGAAAATGCGTTGACTGGTCAATGGTCAACAGTCATCGGTGCCACGTGTTGCTCTCCTGGACTTCGGCAACAAGTGTCGAGCGTTCTTACCACTGACCCTGGAATGGGAGAAAAACACTCCGCTTTAATATTCGTGCTCAAATCTGGATCGACGGCTCAGATTCGCATAACAAAAGAAAAGAGAAATTTTTTTTTGATGGGTTAACGGGTCGGGTTTGAACCCGTTAGAAACCCACACTCGTAACTCACTCTCTCTTCTTCCTCCTGTGAAAGACTCTTTCCTGCCAAAAACTCCGAACTCCATCTTCGAGCCGCCTTTACCTCAGACCTCGCCATCTTCCAAACCCAACGTCTCTGTCGATATTCTCCATTGCCTAGCTCGCCATCGCCGAGCTCCAATGGAGAGTTCACCTCTGCTATGAGCTCCAACGAGGAGCTCTGTCACTGAGAGCTCCCCTCCGTCATCTCCACCGCCAAGCATTCTCCGAGCGATGAGCTCACCTTCCTCGTCAATCACTCCTCGCCAACCAACACCGTGCTCTAAACTCGAGCTCCTCCGAAGCTGTCGAACTCCAAACCCATCACCGCCATTGTCGAGCTCCACGTCACCGAACCCCTCCATCATCGAGCTCCCCTTCACGAGCTCCTCGTCGAGCTGCCCCCATTGCTGAACTCTGCCGTCACTAAAATCCGATGCGCTCCACTGCCGAGCTCCATCTGCTTTGCCATCCTCCTTCCTTGCCGAGATCCTTCCCCCTCATCGAGAATCCACGAGCTCCTCCTCAACTCCGGAGCTCACCTCGCTGATGCCGAGCTACACGACACTCGGAGAAGGAGTCGGAGAAGGAGACGAGGGAGGGAGATGAGAGAGCAGAGGTAGGAAGAAGGCAATGGTCTGGGAAAAAATAAAAATAATATATATATATATATATATATATATATATATATATATATATATATAAAATGGAGGTCGGCGTTGACTTGGTCAACGCGAGCCGACGATTCGTGCCACCAATGTCAAAATGGAGAAAAAATTGCCGCTTTGCGATGCGCGCTTGTCTGATCGTGATCAATGTCCAGGATTACACCACGTCACCAGGTATTTAATTAATTAATTAATTAATATTTTAAAAAAATCCAAAAAATTTATTAAAAATCGGAAAAATTAATTTAAAAATTCTAAAAATATTTATTAATTTAGAAAATAATTTTAAAAATTCTGAAAATAATAATTATTTAATTAGAATAATTAATTAAAATTTTCGATAATTAATTATATAAATTCGAAAATTGAATAAAAAATTCAAAAAATTGGAAAAAAAATCAGAGAAACCTGGAAAAATCACAAAAAAACCAGAAAATTCTGAAAATAATTTTGGGCATTTTACAAGCTCAGAAAATCACCGTTACTCTTTGAGAAAGTTCCAAACTCCCCCGAAAACTCCGATAAATTCTATAAGCCATTAAAAACGGACGAACTACTCCTCAAAGGCTATAAAACTCAGTCTTTAGGAGTGGGGGGCTTGTGATATGGCTAAAAATAGAACCAAATCGGGACCATTCAAACCGGGCACGAATCTTAAAGCTCTCAGGGGTAAAACAGTAATTTCACCTACAAACGGGTTCGAATTATGAACTGTGTCATAGCCCAATAACCCATAAACTTATCTTTCCTATTGGGTATGGGTACCAACCTGTTACAAACTAATTCAGATATTTAAAGAGTAATTCAAATTGATGATTATCTCTAAGAGATGGTTCAAATCTCTTATCATGAAACGATTTAAATTCTACATCTTATCCAAAAATACCGGGACATAGGGATAAATGATTATCTCTAAACTGTCTCTAAAGGTAACTATAAATACCCCTCTCCCCCTAGCATAACAAGGTAATCAATATTTTTCTATATAAAGCTCTTTCATAATCTTCCTGATTACTGATAAGAGCGTCGGAGGGTTCGTCGCTGGGATCCATCCCGGTGTATTGAACTTTTTGCAGATTCACGGTAGCGGCGAGAAACCAGTCAAATGCCGGTGAAAGTCAACAGGTTTGCTTATTTGTTTCCTTGAAGAATCCACAAATTCATCTGTTTGCTCCCACACCAAAATCAGCAGCAACACACATTAATTTAGATCCATAATAAATGATAATTATAATACATTTTATGCAAAAATATCCTTGTTTGCTGTTGTCCTATTTTTGTCTGCTGTTTTCGACCTTGATAGTGTCAGAATCTTGACTTGAGTTCCCAATATAAAATGTAGTCCCAGATGTTTAGTTTACAATCATTTTGACAGAAGTGAATTCCGAGTTATATCTTGTGAGTTATGACTATCTTAGTGCTGCTGGGTCAGAATTTCCAGATTTATAATTTTGCTGCACCACCTTGTTTCACAATTTAATTTGAGTATGCTACCTGCAAGATAATGACTTGAAATTTTGCATGCTGAGACTAGACATACTAGAGAACCTTCCCTAATTTTCCTGTAATTATTTGATGAAGTTTCAGACCTGTTTCATGTTTCTAAACACAATTTTACAATTTCTGGATGAACATGAAATCTGTGTAGATTGTTGTTTTGACTCCAGTTGCTACAACTTTTATGTATCCTATTTATATACGCTGGAACCGGCAGAGAGTCTAGTTTCTAGAACTTCTGATGAATCCTCATTTTCATTCTTGTAGCAACGGAAATCTCAGTTTTGGTGCATCAACGTCTTGCTCTCCAGAATTGGAATTCTCGTCGTTTTTGATAATTATTAGTTGATTTGTCACTCGAACATGTCTCCTAACCGACCTGAACTTGTTCCCCATCCCTTGTCATATTACTTGTCCTGTTTGTGCACTTTCATGCCTATTTTGATAATAATAATAAGAATAAGTCGGGGTTTACGGGAAAGATATAGTAGTGGACAATATAGGAGCCTATACTCGGAAGGGGACCTGTGTTTCCCGTGCGACATATTTACCGACCAAGTTACCGAATAAGTTACCGATCAAGTTTACCGACCAAGTTAGTTACATGTTACTGATCAAGTTTACCGGCCAAGTTAGTTACATGTTACCGATCAAGTTTATCGACCAAGTTAGTTACATGTCACCGATCAAGTTTACCGACCAAGTTAGTTATATGTTACTGATCAAGCTTATCGACCAAGTTTTTTAGTCTTGTGAAGATCCGAGTACATGACCTATAGAATCTACTATGAAATCTATACGCAACTTGTTGTATGTAACAACCATGTGGTAAATAAATGGGATGCATGAAGTGCTACATTAAATAGGTTTAAACAACAGACTTAAGTATAACTTGTTCACTTGCACATTCCTATTACCTGTTCCTGTTACTTGTTACTTGTTACCTGTTATAATTACTTGTTCACTTGTTAAATGATCTTGTAACTTGACTCAGTTTACTTGCTTTCTAGGTTCATTGAACTTTATTACTTGTTGCATTCCTGCCATGACATGTTGTATATCCTTGATTCCAAATCTCTGTTTCATACCTTCTTGTATTTGTTCATATACCTGTTGCTTGTAGTACATGTGGCCCGTAACTTGCACTAACGGGCGTACTGTTTCCTGTTTCTCTATTTCTTTGTCAATTAATAATTATACAAGTTTTGGAGATCAATTACCTGCAGGAGTGGGTGAGCAGACATTCTAAGCTTCAATTGGGATGAAACATGCTTTAGTTTACTTGTGCTTTGAGTTTACTTATTTCCTTGTTGCTACTTAAACTTTCATGTTGCTACTCAAACTTGTAATGAGCTTGTTGTCCCGAAGTTTTACTTTTGATCCAGATCTTATATTTATTTGAGGAATTTACATTTGTTTCAAATAATTTTTTTGATTAATAATTTGTTTCATGCATGCGTGGTTGTATATTCTTTTATATTTCATGTTATGTTATTGAGCCGATCCTTACAGCTTATGAATTATGAAAATCATTCGCTGGGCTTTGTCACGCGCTCATATTTCGTATTCTTTTGGAAAGCGGGACGTGACATATTATTATCCCTACAATCCTAGCTAAACCCAAACCCATTAACCCAATATCCCATTTTATTTAATTAATTACATTTAAACCCTATAGCACATTCTTATTGGATCCTAACCCTATAACCCATTAACCCAACATCTTAATCACACATATATATTAAATTAACCAAACCCTAATTAATCACCTTAATTACCATCTTAATCCATTCTCCTCCGCTGCTTAATCCTTTTCCTCCCCTGTTCTGCCTCGAAACCAACTTCGACCCATCACCTCCAACCCGCCGTCGACTGCCCCTCTCTTCTGCTCGAGTACCCTCTTCTTCGACCACCTTAGCACCATCGCCTCCCTCCGTCAACCCCGTCCCTGTCTCCATCTCCACTGCCTTCTGACCTCGACAGCCACCTCCAGCCTCGACACCACCCTTACCATAGTCACCACCGCAACCAGCACCCTCCACGGCTTGCCGCCATCCCCGATCGCCTGCACCCATCCACTATTGATGCCACCACTACCTTCTACCACCATCGACTGCACCTCTCCCCGTCGTTGAACCCAACCTGCAACCTCGTCAGCCTTCAACCTCCTCGTCCCCTCACAACACCCATCCGCTGCTCCTCCGCCGCCTCCTCTCAGGCCCGAGCAACTGGCTTCACCCACACTGGTAACCACCCCGCCTCAGCCCCTCGCTGCACTCGTTGCACTACCTTGCCGTGCTGCCGACCGCATATGCCCCCTCTGTAACACCCCGAATTCCAAATAAGCCTGCATTTGAAGTTTCACAGGATCTTTACATTTCACTTCATACAATTTTACAAGGAATTTCAAATTTTTATACAATAATGTTTACATCAACGCAGCGGAAATAAATTACAACATGATACATAATTTTAAATAACTATTAAAATATTTCTTTAAGCAGCATTCCTTCTTTAGTCCTTTCATTCATTTTATCGTGTATAGAAACTGTGGGCACGTCAGTTGCATACAACTGACATTAGGATATAATACATCAATTTCTCTTACTTGGAAAGCACACACTTGATCACAAACAAAGCTAAGGGGGACTATCTTATTGATGTCGTGTGTGAATGTGCACTTAGTCTTAAATGCAGTTACTTATTATTTCATGACACCAATGCACACTTGTTCGAACTTATGCATCCCATTCTACATAAATCCGAAGGCAAGCCCTTAACCGTACTTCATCTTGTAGGGTTGGATCCCTCGCAATGAGTTTAACTACTACGGTAACTACGGTAAGTATCCTAGATGTTTTATGAGTTACGAGCTCATGTCCAGACAGCATGGAGGAGAATTCCACGTCATGACATGATGCATCATGTAGACAATCTATGGACAATTCACCTCCGTCATGGAACGATGGCACCACGTAGTCACCAAGCACCCCACAAGCGTCGCCACGGTCTCGATAATTCCGGAGATGTATCCACGTCATGATATGACGCATCATGTAGACAACCTGTGAACACTCTCACACTGTAGATCCGAGGCCCTCATACTTGTGTTTTTCTCTTACTTTCATCACATCTTACTATAGTGTAGTCCTTAAATATTTGAATCATGAGTAAAAATTAACACCCTAGAGTTAGCATTACCTCTACACCAGTCTTAACCATCAATTGATAACAACGACCCAATCTTGATCTTTTTCTGCAACATTTATTTTTCAAGAATTCATTCATGCCGGTGTAAGGACTTAGCTACACTCTAGTTCTTAACCTTTTTTCATGTTCACCAAAAATTTGAGTATTCATACTCACCAATTTCTATAATCCATCATAATCTTTTTGTTTCATTTTCCAAGCACAATTATATGTACACAACATCAATTCCATATTTAACTTACCATATCTCATAATTTAATCCCCACATAAATTTCTTGCATTCAAATTTTTCTCTTTCTTTAATTATACCAAAGCCATATTTTAAATAAGATTTATCAATTTCTTCATCCCATTATTTTAATATAAAAAAACCACATCCAATTCTCACAAAATATACTAAAATGTTGTAGAATTGTTTTTCATAAAGCCTGGATAATATATGAAAAATAGTAGAATTTTTTCCCAATTTTTATTACTCTTAAAACTCAAGAAAAAACTCACAAATCGAAATATATTAAAATATCATTAAAAAAAACACAATAAAAGTGCAGAGGTCAGATTCGAACCCAGGACCAAACCCCCCGCCTTGCTACAGTAATCGACCCAAACCGCGCCTGAAGACCAAGAAGCCAAACAGCGGCTAGCGATTAAAGCTAGACTCCGAGTCTTAAGTACTGGTCTTCAGTAGTTTGGTAAAAATCAAATTTTAATAAAAACAGAGCCTTTCCAAGACTCGAACCCAAGACCCTCTGCACTGTACATAGCGCCTTATACTCACACCGAAAGCCAATTTTCCCAAACCAATTCTCTGTTATAAAGAGGAGTCAAAATGGCTTTATATATTTTATCCGTTTGTAAACCTCCTTTACCAAATTTCAATTTCTAATTAAATTTGTATCTTTCAAAATCAAACTTTTTCTAGAATATTTTCCTAAAAATACAATATAACAACAATTAAAACTCTTATTTTTGACTGTAAACAAAGTTTTCTTTACAATTTATATTTAAAGAATACCTTATTGACTTTGAAATAAAATTATAGTTCCTTCTTAACAACACCAATAAAAATCCACTAAAAGTAGGTTCTTGTTCTTTTTCAATTCTACAAGAGTCTAGCAATTTTTCTTTTATCACATCAACATTATACAACAACAATCTATCCATTTATCAACTAAACATGACAATATCCATTCATCTCATTCTACAACTAAACATAACAATATCCATTCATCTTAATCTACAACTAAGCCATTCATTTAAACAAAATCATCACACTAGCATGGTTCAATAAAAATGGATATTCTAGCATGAGTTATATTAATAAGACATCATGATGAGTTTTAAGTCACTAGTCCTTTTGTTTAGCAATCACATGGTCAATTTTACTAGTTTCTCTAGCATATTCATGAAATTAATTTTCTAGTATGGTAACTATATTAGAAGTAGAGAAACCGCCAACCTCTTTGAAGAATAATGAAAACTCCTAAAGAAAACTCCTTGAAAGCATGATTGCCTTCCCTTCTCCTCCTAGCTTGTGCAAAATCCGAGCTCCTCCTCCTGGCTATGCAAGAACCCGAGCCTTCTCCTCCTTGATCCTATGCCAGCCTCCAATGAAACAAGAGCACACTCTCTCTTTCTTTCTCACACACAAATTCTCCCACACTCACTTTTTCTCACAATGAATTTTCTTTCTCTTTCTCTTTAAATTTTTCTAAGTGCAAGTGATAAAGAATGACAAGGGATGGGTATTTATACACAACTCATGAACAAATAAAGGGTTGAGATGAGTTTGGATGAAGGGCTAAGATACAATTGGGAGTTAGAAGAACTACCCACTAGTGAACAACCAACTCCCCACTCACTCCATCTCCCCACTCCATGCATAGGCCAGCCTCCCTCTCTTGTCCCACTGCACATGCATGTGCAATGCACGCGGCCTCACATGCACACCTAGTTGTTTTTTCATTTAATTTATTAATTAATTTGTTACATGATCTTGTCTACCATACAAGTTGTTTCAATTAATAATAAAGTTAACTAGTAGGCTAATTTAGTGGACTAAAATTCATGGGCTCTTAATTAATTAATTTATTTTATTTTGGGTGGGTAGAACTAAGCTATTAGGCCTAAGAATTAATAATAAATAATAATAGGCTTTTTAAAAGAGAGAGAATGTTTGTTCATGACATTAAAATATTTTTTAAAGCCAAATACACACATTAATTTGCATGTGCGAAACACGTTGAATCAATGAAAATTTTCATATTTTAATTATATGAAAATTTTGGATGTTACCCTCGCTGCTCCCTTTGCTGCATCCACAGTCGCCGCCAGTGCACCATCACCTTGCTGCCGCCGTCGCTGCTTGATGCCGCCCTTATTGCGATGTTGCTCGTTGTCGTCGTTGTCATGGTTGCCGCTGTTCCTTGCTGTGCACGTAGTTGCACGTGCCACTTGCTGTTCTTGTGGTTGTTGCTGAATCTCTTGCACATGTGTGTTTATCGTACGTTGTGTGCACGTACTGTTGTTGCTAAGTAGTTGCGTGCGTGTTGCCGCTGTTGGATTTCTCTTATCATCTTCATTATTTTCGGTTTAATCGTCTAAAGGCAAGTTTCTCTTGAACTGGTTTTATTTTTCTTGTTCAAGAATTTTCTTTAATCTTCGCAAGTAGTTCCTCTTTCGTTTATCATATTTTATCTGTTTGATACCCTTCAAAGAGACTATTACGGATTCATCGGCGAAACCAAGTAGTAGTCCCTTTTTATGCCATTTCTCTTGATTCAAACCCAAGCATGTTATACATAGTCACATGCATACACGACATGAATGCCTAGATTAGAAACATGTACATAGACATTGATGATTGAATGCTTTCCGTTTGAATGTGATGATCATGCTATGTTGATAATAATTTGTCTCACCAATAGTAAAATTCCACCTGAAAGATTAAGTATGATTTCCGTTAATTATTGTTTTAAAATTATATGTTTGCTTATTTATTTTGTTGTCTTTTAAAATAAAAAAAACAATATTGCTGGCCTGCCGTTTGGTCCATGTTGATTTGCATTTTTGACCTAGTTCCTGTCGTAATTTGATAAAACTTTGTAAACATCATCTATATATTTTTGAATCTATTTTTCAGAACTTTTACAGAACTAGATTCCGATTTACGAACTGAAAGATATCTAATTTTTAGTACTGCTATGTTTTCAATTTCCAGATTTCTGTCTAGAATTACACCGACGTGATTTTTCTATTAAAATAAGATGTTAACAGTATAATTAGAACTTGGAATTTGATATGCTGCTACAAGACATGACTAGGGGCACATTATCATTTTTACAATATTATTTGAGAATTTGTCAGACCTTTTATGAATATGAAAACTTGACCTTAGGTTGCTGTTAGAACACGAGTTCAGCAAAGAACTCGATTTTTGACATAAATGTAGATAATATAATTAGAATTTATTAAATAAAAATTATATCCATGTGTGTCTGGAATCCAAATTATCTGACAGTTTTGTAAGCTGACCTACAGATTGCAAGATATTCATATATTTGAACAATGACGTCCGAATTCCAAAATGCAGTTTGAATATGCATCACCCTGCTTAATTTACTGAAACAGTAGATTAATTTTAAGAAATAAAATATGAGATTAATTGTGTTATTACTAAACATTTTCAAATATTGAAATATGAATTTTTACGAGATTTTTGAATGATTTTACAATCTATGTTTATAGACAAGAATTTTGATCCTAACTGCTGCCTGAACATGTCATCAGTAAACAATGAACTCATAGGCATGATTTCTGTATATGTTATATGTTGTATAAATATGTGTTGGAACCGGCAGAGAGTCTACTTTCCAGAATCTCTGACGGAACCGATTTGCTTTCCTATATCAATGAAAAATTTGGTTTTTGTACAACATCTTGCTGTCCAGAATGTGTGCTTTGTGTATTTCTTATATATCCATGTTTGATTTTGCATATAGGGAATAGAACTAGTTGTATCATGCATTGCATAGCCTTGCCATCTCTTTGACATCATTTCAAAACTTCTTTACTCATTGCATGTCCACATTTAAGTATAATCAAATATTAACCAAGCCGGGGTAAATAACGGTCGAATTGGTAGTGAACAATCGAAGACTGTACTCGGAAAGGCCCCCTTATCCTTGTTTAATTATTGTCGTGGAAGGTGGAGTATCGATTGTGGAATATTGCTCGTCAATTCTCGTTTATCGTGTCAAGTGCATGATCTGTAGAGTTCACCATTATAGTCTAAACAATCACTGTTTGCATGCACCGAACCTGTGGTATGGGACGCAGTATCAAATGCATTAGCTACGATAATAAAATACTAATGAACCTAGAATTGACACTTGTATTCTTGATCATGATTATTGTTATTGATCTTGTATTGTTGATTACGGTCATTGATTATTGCTCAATAACTCTGGACCCTTGAGCTTATCATTTAATTCTTGTTATTGCTTTTGACTTGGTTCTAGTTCATTTTGTTGATGTACCATACTTCCTTTGTTCCTTACTTTTTACTACTTGCTGTTCGTAACTTGCTCTAACTAACAATTTTTTCCCACCTCTAGTTAATGAGTTTGCAGGTACAGAAGGAAATCTGACTCAAGAACTTGGTGAGCAAACTTTCTGAAGATCGGAGCTGAACCATTAGACTATTATAGTTATCTTATGTTATTTGTTTATTTATTTGCTTTTATTATACTTTGTATTTCGGTCTTGTGTGTCCCGAAGTTTACTTTTCCATATGTTGGATATTATTTTGGTGAATTTATTTCATGATTATTTGGACTTTATGCATTGTTTATGTAGTTATTCTTTCTTGTGTGGTTGTGATGTCTTGTATGTTGTTGAGTTAATCTGTTACAACTATGGATGATGTTCTTATCATTCGCTGGACCTTTGTTACGTGCTTGTGTTCCCGTATCTTGGAAAGCAGGGCATGACAGGTTTTTAGTGGTATCAGAGCTGAGGTTCTTGTCGATGTGTTAGTCAAGATTGGTTAGAATGTTAGCTAGGTTTAGGCTCTAGCTGGATCAACTCAATAATGTGCGCACCACGTTGATCACATGAACACGTAATAACCAACATATAATTTGGTTGCTAATCTTATTTGATCCAGTTTTTGATCCCTTCATATTCAGTTCCTTCTTTTTTTATTTCGTTCGTCCCTTGCAGTCATCCTTACTCATTGATTCCTTATTGGGTATAATTTCATTCTTTTTGTACCCATATTCTTTTGATTCTGGTGTCATCTGTTCTTTTTCTTTTTGCTTGATTCGTCGATCGGCATCACTCGACATGTCAGCAGCTTGGAACATCACCAGAAAGTGTCATCGTTTGCTCCAAGATGTGCATGCAGGGTCCCAGGATCCCAGGAAGTGTTCAGAATCCCAAGTTGCCAGGAGTTTGAACTTCATGATAAAGAGATGATGTTTGGACATGCCAAGGATATGGTGAGCCACGAGGCAGATTGTTGGAGTTAATAGGTGCTAATGACAGAGTCTTCCCGTTCAGAGTGACGCAGCAGAGCGTGGTGGGCCCATAACCTACAGGTTCCAGGATCCTCATGTTGTTTCTCCGTCTTTACATTGTTTACTCCCTTTTTTCATACATTCCATTCGTCATCATGCATCAATTCATTATTTAACATCATTCTAGATCGCTCTATTCATATCCATGTTCTGTCTTATTCTGGTGTTGCCACCACTTCGTTTCTCACCATTTAATTTCTTGTTTGGTTACCCCACAAGTTTGCTTTTGCTTTGTCCTACATTCCGCCTGAATGAATTTCGAGGACGAAAATCTTTTTGTTAGGTGGGTAGGATTGTAACCCCCGTTTTCACCTATACATATTTGTCTGTGTATTTTCTGTGTTTTGATTCTTTATAGAATTTTTCCGTTTTCTAAATTTATTTTGTTTTAAATTTATTTTGGATCTCCGGTTAAAATCCATTTCTATTCATTAATCGTATTTATAGTTATTTTCAAATAATTTCTATATTATAATACAAACCCTATTTTGTTATATGATCTAATTATTATTATTATTATTATTATTATTATTATTATTATTATTATTATTATTATTATTTCTTTGATTGTTTATTAATTTGTGACAGCCCATAGATTTTTAATCCATCTTTTATTATTATTATTTATTTATATGAAGCCCATTAAGTTAACCCAAGATTCAATTTTAAACCACTTTACATATGATTTTGAATTTATTTATTTATTTTAAAATGCAAACACAAATTATATTTCATTTTATCTTATTACTAATTTGTATTTTGATTTAATGCATAAAAATCATATTCAATTCTATGATTTTATTTGTTGTCTTACTAGACTATTTTATTACTAGTAATATACACGTGCGATGCACATATTAATTTTTAAAAAAAATTTAAAGTAAAAACTCTGATTTACACGTGCGATGCATATCTTAATAAATAGGATTATATACTTTTAATAGTAAATGTGAAGACTATAATGGGAGAGTTGGACTTGCACTTGTGTTGCACGTAAGTAAGTAGATTTACAACTCCAACTCTTCCATTATAATAGTTATTATATATTATATTATAGATATATAGATAGATAGTAATTTACATGTGTGATGCACATTTAATGTATTTTGAAAAGTTAAAGTAAAAAATATGACGTAGTGAGGACTCGAACCTGAGACCTCCTTTATATTAGTTATGCACATGCAATGCATGCATTGGTAGGTTTACAAATGACACTAAGGCCTTCTCCCATTATAATATTAGAGATTAGAAATTTATTGAAGCTCAAACATACTTCATTCTATATGTATTTCATTATTTGATTTAATATATATATGTCACACCCCGCTTTCCAAGATATGGGAATACGAGTACGTAACAAAGGCCCAGGGAATGATAAAAATATCATCCATAGTTGTAACAGATTAACTCAAAAATATATAAGAGAATACAACCACACAAGAAAGAATAACCACATAAAACAATGAATAAACTCCAAAATAATCATAAAATAAATTCACCAAATAATATCCAACATCTGGAAAAAAGTAAACTTCGGGACACACAAGCACGGAATACAAAGTATAATAAAAGCAATAAAATAAACAAATAAAATGAGATAACTATAATAGTCGAATAGTTCAGCTCCGATATTCAGAAAGTTTGCTCACCTAGTCCTTGAGTCAGATTTCCTTCTGTACCTGCAAACTCATTGAGTAGAGGTGGAGAAAATATTGTCCGTTAGAGCAAGTTACGGGCAACAAGTAGCGAAAGCAAATAAGCAAGGAAAATATGGTATGTCAAGAAATAATATGCTAGAACAAAATCAAAGATCAATGACAATAGCAAAAGTTGATGACAAAATCAAAGTCTAGAATTTATGATGCAATAAATAGTGATTGTAATCAATGATGCACGATCAACAACAATAATCATGATCTAGAATGCGAGTGTCAATCCTAGGTTAATTAATATTTTATTATCCTATCTAATGCACATAATACTGCATCCTATAGCACAGTTTCGGTGCATACAAACGGTGATTGTTTAGACTATGATGGTGAACTGTACAGATCATGTACTTGGCACGATAAACGAGAATTGACAAGCAATATTCCACAATCGATACTCCACCTTCCACAAAAATAATTAAATAAGGACAAGGGGCCCTTCCAAGTACAGTCTTCGATTGTTCACTACCAGTTCGATCCTTATTTACCCCGACATGTTAAAATTTTATTATACTTAAGTGTGGACATGAAATGGGTAAAAGAGTTTTGAAATGATGTCAAAGAGATGGCAAGGCTATGCAATGCATGATATAACAAATTCTATTCTCTAGATGCAAAATCATACATGGATATATAAGCAAAACACATTCTGGAAAGAAAGATGTTACTGTACAAAAGTCAAGTTTCTTGTTGCTACGGGAAAGAAAATCAGGTTTCGTCAGAGATTCTGGAAAGTAGAATCTCTTCCGATTCCAACGCATATTCATACAATACACAATAAATATAGAAACTAGGCCTATGAGTTCATTCTTTACATATTACAGATTCAGGTAGCATATTATAGTCAAAATACATGTGTATAAAAATAGACTATAAAATCCTTTGAAAATCACATAAAAATTATATTTTAATTCCTAACAATGTTGAGTAACAACACAATTAATCTCAAATTTTATTACTCAGATTTGATCTATTGTTTTAATTAATTTGATAGGGTAATGCATTTTCAAACTGCATTCTGGAATTCAAATGTCACTGTACGAAAATATGGATATCTTGCAATCTGTAGGTCGGATTGCAAAACTGTCAGATGATCTGGATTCTAGACACATAGGGCTATAATGCTTATTTAATGTTCTCTAATTGATATTGTCTACAACTAGGTCAAAAATTGTGCTCTTTACTGAACTAGTGTTCTAACATCAACCTAGAGTCAAGTTTTAATATATATAATAGGTCTGAAAAATCATCAAATAATATTACAAAAATAATAAGGTGATTTCCAGTCATGCCTAGTAACAAAATATAAAATTTCAAGTTCTAATTATGTTGGTAGCATTTTATTTTAAAAGAAAATCAAGTTGATGTATCTCTGGACAGAAATATGAAAATTGAAAACATAGAAGTACAAAAAATATGATATCTTTCAGTTCGTAAATCGGAATATAGTTTTGTAAAAAGTTCTGAAACATAGATTCCAAAATCTACAGATGGTGTTTACAAAATTTTATCAAATTAAGACAGAAACTAGGTTGAAAACTCAAATCAATACAGAGTAAACAGCAGACTAGCAAGTAGGTTACTATTAAAAGACAACAAAATAACCAAGTAAGCATATGATTTCGAAGAAAAAGTTATAGAAACTCATAGTCAATCTTTAGGTGGAATTCTACTATTGATGAGAGAAATTATTATCAACATAGCATGATCATCACATTCAAACAAAAAACATTCAATCATCAATGTCCGTATACATATTTCTGATCTAAGCATTCATGTCGTGTATGCATGTGACTATGTATAACATGCTTGGGTTTGAATCAAGGGAAATGGCACAAAAAGGGGACTACTACTTGGTTTCGCCGATAAATCCGTAATAGTCTATTTGAAGGTATCAAATAGGTAAAATATGATAATTGAAAGAGGAGCTACTTGCAGAGATTAAAGAAAATCTTGAACAAGAAAAACAAATCTTGTTCAAGAGAAACTTGCCTTAAAGATGATGAATCTGAACACGAAAGAATAACGGAACTAGGATCCCGACGACAACAGTACACGTGCAAACTACGTACGGCCAACACACGTGCAATAGGCAGCAATAGTAACACATGCAAAGCACGTAATAGCGACAGAGCAAGATCGGCAGCAATCAACTGCAAGAACAGCGGCAATGGAAACAACGGCAATGGTGGCAATGGCAAGAACAACGGCATCGGAGAACGGGCAGCAGTCGGGGTGGTCGTCGGCAAGACGAGGCAACAGCAATCACGGCAAAAGACCGCAACGACAGCAAGGCAAGGAAAACCTTCGGTGGTTCGGTGGTGAACAGGGAGTCGATGAGGGCGGTTGGGCTTTGGCAGTCGATGAATGGAGGGCAGGGTTGAGGGGCTAGCGTCGATTGGGTTGTAGGGTTCGATGGGTGGAGACGAGGGCAATGGTCGATGGGTGCTCGGTGGTGTTGGAAGGAGGAGCAGGACAGTTGATGACAATGATGGTGGTTGGAGGGTGACGAGGATGAGAATGAAGATGAGGTGATGAGGTGGTTGTGGCGGTGGTCGGAGCGATGGAGACGGGAGGTTGCAGCGGTGTGGGGATGGGTTTCGGAAAAAGAAACAGAGGAAGGGGATGAAGTAGAGCGGCGGGTGAGATTAGGATGGGGGATTAATATTAGGTTAAGGTTAATTAGGGTTTAATGGACATGAATCCAAGCCAAGCGTGAAAGAAGGAACTGCTTTGAGAGAAGGGTATTAGGAAGAACAAACTGTCTTGCGAACCTTGCTTACAGGAGTAGCAGGTCTTGTCTGCGGTTAATCAATAGTATAAGGCAGATGGCACAGTGAATCAACAGAATGCCTTGTTGATGGCGCGGGTAAAATGAAATGAGAGCAGGATTTTGATGTCATTTAGGAATGAATAGAATCGGATTGCTGCCAAAAATCCCAAGGTTAATTAACCCTAATTAACCTTATATATATATATATATATATATATATAAGGTTAATTAGGGTTAATTAACCTTATATATATATATATACATATATATAACCTTATATATATATATCTATATAATAAAACACAAAGAAAGCTATCAAGTGGCTCTCCTTCAATCCTTCCAAAAATTAAAGGCCTAGATCTAATCTTACAAAACATATTTTCCCCCCAAAAAATTTCTCCCAAAACTCAAATTCAAATCTCCCACCCAAAACAACTCCTATATTTTTTTTCTCTATCTCTCTCCCCCTCCCCCTTCTATTCAAAAAATTAAGAAAATAAAAATTTTAAATTTTTTAAAAATTAAAAAACTAAATAAATTTAAAAATTTTAAAAACTTCAAATATAATTCAAAAAAATTCAAAAAAATCATATAATATGTTTTTTCTCTATGTTTGTTACTTCAATTAATTTACTGGACCTCCAAAACTATTTTATATAATGAAACAAGGGGCACCGTTTCGAAGTCGTGCCGTAGGCACGTGTCAACGGGCAAACCTAGTATATATATATATATATATATATATATAGGGAATTGGGATGTTGGGTTTGGGTTGCGGGTTAACGGGTTATTGGGTATGGGTTTAGGATCCGAAAGAGAAAATAGATAATAATAATATTGAAGATATGAATATAATGGATTAAAATAAACCCAATACACAAAAAAATAAAATTAGCAGTGCACTAAAATTTCATGATTCAAGCCAAAAGAATACAGATAATCAAAAGAGAACGAATGAGTCCAAGGGATAGCAAAATTTATTATTAAATAAATCTGAATACAAAAAAATTAAGAAGAAGAATTAAAAATAAGAAAAAAACCCCAAAAAAATCATAAATAGGGGTTGCAATATATATTTTATAAACCTTATAATTCTAAACCCAAACTCGTTAACCCAATATCCTATTTTATTTAATTAATTACATTTAAACCCTATAGCACATTCGTATTGGATCCTAACCCTATAACCCATTAACCCAACATCTTAGTCACCTATATATATATTAAATTAACCTAATCCTAATTAATCACCCTAATTACCATCTTAATCCCTTCTCCCCCGCTGCCTGATCCTCTTCCTCCCCTGTTCTGCCCTGAAACCCAACCTCGACCCATCACCTCCAACCCGCTGTCGACTACCCCCTCTCTTCCGCTCAAGCACATCGTCTCCGGCAACCTTAGCACCATTGCCTCCCTCTATCAACCTCGTCCCTGTCTCCATCTCCACCGCCTTCCGACCTCGACTGCCACCTCCAGCCTGGACACCACCCTTACCACAGTCACCACCGCAACCCAGCACCCTCCTTGCCTTACCGCCATCCCCGATCGCCTGCACCCATCCACCGTCGACGCCACCACTGCCTGCTACCATCATCGACTACACCACTCCCCGTCATCGAACCCGACCTGCAACCCCGTCAGCTTTCAACCTCCTCGTCCCCTCGCTGCACCCATCCTTTGCTCCTCCACCGCCTCCTCGCAGAACCGAGCGAATGGCTTCACCCATACCGGCTGTAACATCCCGTATTTTTATTTTAGTTAAAAATACATTTTTCAATTTTTGTACGTACGATGCACGTACAAATTTTGTTATCTTTTTTTTCTTACTCTCATTTATTATTTTAACAAGCATGAGTCTTTTTATTAGCCTTTTATTAAATCCATGGACCTAAGAATAGATTCTAGCCCACTAAACTAATTAATTAAATTAATTAAAAGCAAGCCCACAAGACAAGCCCATTAATTTTTAGTTGTGCATGGACTCACACATGACATGTAACAACTTTTAATACACATATTAGAATTATAGGATTGTTATTTATATTTTTTTTTTGTGCACTAGTGCACAACACGTGCATGTGTGGAGAGGGAGAGAAAGAGACCGGATGAGGGAGAGAGATAGAGTGGGCCAGGAGATGGAGAGATGGAGAAAGTGGGAGAGTGGAAAGTTGAGTGGGTAGTTATTAGGTGGATGAGATTACATTTTAGCTCTTCATTTTGTCCTATAAATAACCCCCTTTTTTCTTCTTATTTCATACCTAAACAAAAAAATTCAAGAGAGGAAAAAGAAAGAGAGTTAGAAAGTATTCTTGTTGCATTGGAGGCTTTTTGGAGTGCTCTTGCTAAAAGGAGAAGGACTAGGTATTGCTTGTTGGAGCTAGGAGTCCCTAGAAGTTGTGTCTCATCATCTTTGTTTGCAAATTCTTCATAATAGGTGAGTGATCTTGTGCTTTCTAAATGTAGGGAATGCATGTTAGAATTGATAAATGAGTAGTATAGATTGAATTGATGTGATGTATGTAGACATAATCCATGCTAATGTGGTATGCCATGAATGATAGTAATTTTGTTGTGATTAAGTAACTAATTGTCATCATGATAATTAGAAAGAAGAATATTAAACAAAAGAATTAATGCCATGAATCATACTAATATGCTTGTTAAAATTGTGAATGTCAAATTTAATAACTTATATGACTATTGTTGAGTTTTCCCTTATATCCAAAGAATAAATTGTAGTGAAGTTTAAGTTGGTAAAAATAAAATCATATAAAGTGGTTGAAGAGAAACAAATTGTTATTTTGCTTAAATTGGAGAAATGAAATTCTTGTACTTTAATGAGAGAAAAATGAATTCGAAATAATAAGGTATAATGTCTAAAATATCAGTTAAAAATTTGTGAGTTACTGTTAAAAAGTAAACTCAGTCTAGATGAATTAATTACAGCCTAATGAAAGATTAGATCGAATGAAAAATCGAGTTTTGTGAAGATAATTGAATCACAGTAAGGTTGAACAAAAGCATATTGGTGTAACTTGATATCAGTAGTCACTAATGGACTTACTGGTTAGTGGGTGCACCACAATACCGTCACTGTAGCACGGGTTAGAGGATTGGTTCTGGGTTCGAAGCTTGACACCCCCCTTTTATTTCTTGTTTAATTTTCTTTTAAAATGAACCACAGAGCCAACACTGTATGTAGTGGTTGGGTTTCACTGTTGTGATAGCCAAGTCACATGGGCTTATTGGCTTGCGGTGTGGACTTTGGGTGCTTACTGTGTTGGGCGGGGAGCCTGGGTTCGAAACCCGGTGGCTTCAAAATATTTTTTTGGGGACTTTTTAAATCAAAGGGAGTGTTTAATACCATTAAAAATTTAGGGAAATTTTTTAATATTCTTATAAAATGCTATAGAATTTATTAAAAATAGTTTCAGAATTTTCAAGTATATTCTGAGAAATTAAAAGTGAAATTGAGATAGAAAACGAGTTATTGACTTCAAAATTATTTATTTAAGAATATGAATTTTATTTTTAGAAGAAGAGGAAAAATATTTTCTATGTTATGGGTTCTCTTGATGAGATCATATACTTGTTTTGAGTAAGAAATACTTGATGTGGTTAAGATGTTATATGTGATTAAGATGTTAATGAGATTGAAATCTATTATGAGTTCATGTAGAGCTTTTGAAAGATTGTGAATGAATGATTGAATTTTGAATGATGCAAAAGAGTAAGACATTGATTAATTTGTGAATAAGTTGAAGATATGAATGCATGAATTAAATACATGATTATTGAGGGTATGAGTACCTATGAAATTCTAGTACATGAAAGGTTGTGATCTAGAGGCCTAGTGAGATCCCGGCTACCGGCATTGTTGAATTAAGTGATTGAGTTATTTTTTGAGATACGGCTATGGAGCTATCTCGGTATTTGTGATTAAGTTCGGTAGGCGGAGAAGCTAACTCTAGGTGTTGTAATTATTCATGTCTTGAACTTAAGAACTAGGCATTAAGAGAAGATGTAGTAAACCTGGGTATAAGTGGGGCACTCTATATAGTCGGGCAGTGTACTCCGGGACTATAGACCCAGTCGGGCAGTGTACTCCGGGACTGAGGTTGCTTCGATGGAGACGAGCTTTTATTTTAAATCCTGGACTATACGTAGTCAGGCAGATAGTTTTCCGTATTCCACTGTATATACGTATACCGGAGCTAGAGGGGCACTTGCGGGATGTTTGCACGACGAGGAGTCTGTTATAATAGTCGGGCGGTGTACTACGGGACTGGGATCCGTACTCGTGGAATGTCTATACCTTGCTTTTATTACTGGGTAGTTTCCATGGTGAGGGATCAAACCCTTTAATGTGGAGTACGTAGGTGCTTGCCCTCGGACCTATGTAGTATGGGATGCATTGAATCCGAACAAGTATGCATTAGTGTCATTTTAGTATAAAATATCTGCATTAGGCATTAAGGCATTACATACACTTACATGTTTAGAGTAGTCACATTTAACACTTTATTTGCATTCAAGTTGGTGGTTTGTTAAAGTATCCAGATCGTTATATTTTCGGCATAGAGAGGATGATCGTGTATAACATTTTCGTCGGTTGTAAGCAACTGACGTGCCCACAGTTTTATATGCAGGAGTTGGATTTTCATGAAGATATAAAGTTGATATGCTGCTGTTAATTTATTTAAATGTTAAAGTTGTTGCAATTGTATAATTTTTTATTATTGTACTTCATTTTACGTTCCGCTGTGTAAGTAAATGTGAAGGACTCTGTTGTATTAAAAAAAGTTCAAATTTTCTTGTAAAATTGTACGAAGTGAAGTGTAAAGATCCTGTGGAACTTCGAATTCGGTCATATTTGGAATTCGGGGTGTTACACCGGCGACCACCCCGCCACAGCCCCTTGCTGCACTCGTTGCCACTGCCTTGCCATGCTGCCGACTGCACATGCCCCCTCGCTGCTCCCCTTGCGGCATCCACAGTTGCCGCCAGTGCACCATCACCTTGCTACCGCCGTTGCCGCTTGCTGCCGCCCTTCTTGCGGTGCTCCTCGTTGCCATTGTTGTCGCTGTTGCCACGGTCCCTCATTGTGCACGTAGTTGCACATGCCACTTGCTTTTCTTGCGGTTGTTGCCGAGTCTCTTGCATGTTTGTGTTTGTCGTACGTTGTGTGCACGTGCTGTTGTTGCTACGTAGTTGCACGCGTGTTGCCGCCGTTGGATTTCTCTTATCATCTTCATTATTTTCGGTTTAATCGTCTAAAGGCAAGTTTCTCTTGAACTGGTTTTATTTTTCTTGTTCAAGAATTTTGATGTGTGTAATTTTTATATAAATATTTGTACTCATTTACCCATAAAAATTGCTTGTATTCGTCTATCCTGTTAAAAAATCATCTTATTTCCATAGATTTCAGTTAATTAATTATTTTTGAATGAATAAGATTTTTGATGCAAAAGGTGTAGATTTTTGGTAAAAATCAACAAACAAAACAAGGAGAGTGATTAATTAATTTTTATTGTTTTGTTGAATTTGAATATTAAAATTTGGCCATGTGAAAAGCAAAATAGATATTTTAATTGCTAATAGAGGGTGAAAATGAAATACACAAATTTAAAAGGGTTTAATTGAGCTAATGTGATTATTAGTTAGTTTAATTAATTTAAACTAATTAATTTTATTTTTAAATCATAAATTCTGATTTTATTTTGTGTGTGTGTGCAGCACGTGTTCCAAGAAAAAGAAAGAGAAGAAAAAGAAGCAAGAAATAAATAGCAAATCAAATAAGGAAAGAAATATATGAAGATGTGGAGTTTTTTGCAAAAGTAAACCTTAATTCCCACGTCCGTGCTCCTATAAATACAACAGAAAAGAAAGAGAGAACGCACGCCACACGAAGTCGGCTTCCTCGGTTTTCCAAATTAAAAAAATAGAAACATAGAGACAGAGGACGTGTGCTGTAGCGGCGCGCTTTTTGAAAACGACAGAGAAGCAACAGAGAAGGAGAGAGGAAGAGGCGCTGACGTGGGTTTGGGCGGCTTGGGAATCGAGAAGGCTTCGGTTTGCAAGTTTTTTTACCAAACAGTTCTTTCTGTATCTTCTTTTTTCTCTTTCTAATTTATTATGCAATCTAAGACAGTATTTGTTAGTTGCAATTTTATTATGAACTAAATTTTATTTTTCTATGGCTTGATGTAGCCTAGTTTTGAGAACACAATTTTTAATTCCGTATTATTTTTTTATTTTTCCATGGTTGTGTGTTTGACTTTTGTGTTTAATGCTTACAATTGTTTGGCCAACTATTGTATGACTTATTGGATCATGGAGAGACCGAGAGGTAATTTGTGATTTGGAATTGTAGAATTAAACACCATTGATTGAGCAAAATTAGAGATGATTCACCGCGATTGATGTGACTATAAAGAAATCCATAGAACTTAATGAGTCTTCAATTAATTAAATTTGCATAAAGATATGACAAACTGTTAGTTGGGAATATTTTTGGTGTTGTTCGAGGGAAAGCATTGAATACTTGGGGATTTTGGTCTACAACTTGAAAAAAATAATATTTTTATTCAAATGGAATTATGAATTGTGTTGGATTAATTAGGTGAAATCAAAAGCCATAGAATTAGTTTTGCAATTAATAAACAACAAAATTTTAGATTCCACTCCTTTTAATTAATTTAGTTAGTTTTTTAGATTAATTTAATTTAGTTGCTTTCTTTATTGAATTTCGATTTTCCAAATAGCAGTTAATTTAGTAAATTTCGGTACTCAGTAAAATAATTAGTCCTTGTGGGTTCGACACGCTTTTCACTTATCTATACTCCTTGTTGCGATTTTGTACACTTGCAAATAACTCACATCAAGTTTTTGGTGCCGTTGCCGGGGACTAGTTACTCTTTTATTTATATTGAAAATTGCTAGACTGTTACTAGTTTGGATTTTTATTATTATTTTAGATTTAATTGTTATTTTACCTCTTTATTCTCTTTTGACTTAATTTTTTTTTCCAGGACTTAGGAGTGTATGCCCAGATCTAAACCATTGGAGCCTACATTTTTTGTCCCAGTGATTGAGAGAACCTTACGACATATCAGAAAGAAGAAGAAAGAAAACACAATGATGAGTTGAATTTATACATAAATTTTAGTACTCTTTTATGCATCAAAATTGCGAGTTCTCATTTATTTCTTTAAAATTTATCTTATTTCTACTTATTTTTATTTATTTGTTTGATTTTGTAGGAATGAGATTTATAAGTGCAAAAACAAATATTTGGTAAAAATCAAAGAAGAAACAAGGATAAAGATTTTTAAATTCAAATTTATTTTTTGTGAAGATTTCTAGAAAATTTGAGCACTCAAATACATGTTTTTACAAATTGACTCTTTGAAGAATTAATAAAAATATTATGGTCAACTAGAGGGTACAATAAAATTTTAAAAAAAAATTAAATAACGCAACATCACCTAATCTATTAATCTTAATTAATTATTTAAATATTTACACTTATCATATTAATTATGTAATTAATTAAGTATCCTAATTAACTAACCTACCTACCTAACCCAAATCCTATATACACATGTGGCTGCAGGTCTGGGTTGGTGGGGCGGCATGAAGGAAAATAGGAGAGAAAAGGGGCGGCGTGAAGGAAAATAGGAGAGAAGTGGGGGGCGTGAACAGTGCATAGCAGGCGTGGGTGGCGGCTGGAGATCCAAGAAAAAAAAAGATAACGAAAGAGAGGAAGAAAGAGAAGGCATGGGCGGCTCTGTGCTGACGCAGGTGCACGGTTCGAGACAGAGGAGAGAGAAACAAAGGGGCTGACTGTTGTGGGTGCTCTGATTTGTGGCTCGACTTTTGAAGCGTCGGTTTGCAAAGTTTTTCTTTTACAAAAATAGTTCTTTTTGTATCTCTTTTCTTTCTCTAATTTTTATTATGCAATTCAAGATAGTATTTGTTAGTTGCAAATTTATTATGAACTAAATTTATTTTTCTAGGGCTTTGATGTAGCCTAGTTTTGAGAACACAATTTTAATTCTATATTATTTTTCTTTTTTTTCATGGTTGTGTGTTTGATTTTGTTCTTAATGCTTACAATTGTTTGACCAACTTTTGTATGATCTATTAAATTATGGAGAGACCGAACTGGTAATTTGTGATTTCGAATTAATAAAATTAAACACCGTTACAAGAGCGAACCGCTGTTAATGTGACCGTTAAAAAAATCCATTGATCTTAATGAATTTTCAATTAGTAATTTGTGCATGAACTATGAAAAATAATTAGTTGAGAATATTTTTGATATTGCTTGAGAGAGAATATTGAATAATTTGGGAATTTTGGTTTACAACTTGAAAAAATAATATTTTATTCACATGGAATTATGAATTGTGTGGGATTAATTTGGTGAAATCAAAAGCCCTAGAATTAATGTTTGCAATTAATAAACAATAAAATTTCAGATTCTGCTCCTTTTAATTAATTTAGTTAGTTCTTTAGATTAATTTAATTTAGTTGTTTTCTTTATTGAATTTCGATTTTCCAAATAGTAGTTAACCTAGTAAAATTTCGGTACTCAGTAAAATAATTAGTCCTTGTGGGTTTGACACTCTTTTCACTTATGTATACTACTTGTTACAATTTTTTACACTTGCAAATATTCACATCAAGTTTTTGGCGCCGCTGCCGGAGACTAATTATTCTTTTGTTGATATTGATAATACCTAGATTGTTACTAATTTGGATTTTTCTTATTATTTTTATTTTTTATTTTTTTATTTTCTATTTTTTGTTTTTCTGTTTTTTTTGTCTTTCTTTAATTATTCTTTTCGAATTATTTTTTTTTTGATTTTTTAGTTGTTCTATTTTTTAAGAGATTTATTTCTGGACATAGAAGTGTATCACAATGGCAAATAATGAGGAAAACAAGGCTTTGAGAGACTATGTTATGCCCTTACTTAATGGAGCAACATCAAGCATAAAGAGGCCGGTTATACAAGCTAACAATTTGAGATTAAACCGGCGATTATTCAAATGATTCAACAGACTGTTCAATTTTTGGGACTATCGCACGAGGATCCTTATGTTCACATTGCAAACTTTCTAGAAATTTGTGATACTTTCAAGCACAATGGAGTAACAGATGATGCCATTCGATTAAGACTCTTTCCTTTTTCACTAAGAGATAAGGCTAGGGTTTGGCTAAATTTTTTACCACCAGGTGGTATTACTACTTTGGAGGGACTTGCACAAAAATTTCTGGCTAAGTATTTTTCGCCGGCAAAGACAGCGAAGCTAAGGGATGATATTACCACCTTCATTCAATTTGAGACCGAGTCTTTGTATGATACATGGGAGAGGTACAAAGAGTTATTGAGAAAGTATCCTTATCATGAACTTCCGAAATGGCTACAAATTCAAATATTCTATAATGGTTTGGGAGTTACAAATCGATCTATGGTTGACGCAACAGCTGGAGGTGCACTTATAAGCAAAACTCATGAAGAAGCCTATGGACTTTTAGAGGAGATTGCATCTAATAATTACTAGTGGTCTTCAGAAAGAACAATGACAAGAAAAGTGATTCAAGTTTTTGAACTTGATCCTATTACTACTTTAACTCTTTAACTGCAAAAATTAATATTTTATCTAAACAAATAGGTAATATGAATATTAATGCTATTCAAACTAATATTATTTGTGATCATTGTGTAGGAAATCACTCAAGTATAGATTGCCAAGTGGGAAACCCGTTTGCTCAATCAAATTTCAATCGAGCAAATTACGTGTCCAATTTCCAACTTCAAAACAATCCTTATTCAAACACGTATCATCGAGGATGGAGAAACACCCCCAATTTTTCTTGGAACAACAATCAAGGAGTAATTAGACCACCTCAAAAATTTTCACAACAAGAAAAGAAGCCGACACTTGAAGAGATGTTCATGCAATACATGCAGAAGACAGATTTGGTGATACAAAATAATATGGCTTCAATTCACAACCTTGAGGCTCAGATTGGTCAACTTTCAAATATTCTTAAAGAGAGGACAACAGGAACCTTACCCAGTAACATAGTGACTAATACTGAGGAGCATGTCAAAGCAATAACATTCAGAAGCGGGAGAACAATTGAACATCCACAAGAAGAAATTACCGAACAAAATGTGGTTGAAAAGCAAAGGAGATCGAGCAAATTGTGGAGAAACAAACGTAGCAGGTGGCCAATCACCATTCTAAGAAGGATAAAGAAGTTTCAAGCCAAACAATTTCAGGGGAGTTTAATTTTGACACTTATCCTATTTCACCTTATGATCCACCTATTCCTTTTCTGCAAAGACTTAAAAAGAATAATCTCAAAAATCAATTTTCTAAGTTTTTAAATATTTTTAAGAAATTGCATATTAATATTCCTCTTATAGAAGCTTTGGAATAAATGCCTAAATATGCTAAATTTTTTAAGGATATTTTATCAAACAAGCGAAAATTGGAGGAACATGGGACGGTGATACTAACTGAAGGGAGTAGTACAATTTTACAAAAGAAGCTGCCTCCTAAACTTAAAGATCCAGAGAGTTTTACAATTCACTGCACTATTGAAAATTCTTAATTGGAGAAAGTATTAATCTTATGCCTTATTATGTTTTCAGTAAATTAGGTATTGGAGAAGCAAAACGCACCACAATCTCATTGCAATTGGCGGACAGATCTATTAAGTACCCAAGAGGAGTAATTGAGGATGTTTTGGTGAAAGTAGACAAGTTCATATTTCCTGCTGATTTCATAGTGCTTGATATGGAGGAAGATGAACAAATCCCTTCGATTTTCGGGAGACCTTTTCTACCTACAGGAAGAGCTTTGATTGATGTCCAACAAGAAAAACTGATTTTGAGGGTTGAGGATGAGCAAGTAACGTTTGATATTTTTATATCCATAAAGTTTCCTACTAAAGAACAATCGTGTTTTCAAGTAAGTAAAACTATTTAATTGTGGGCGAAAAACATAGTGCTGAAATTGAAAAGTTACATATAAAAGTATGTCTAACAAATTCAACAACTCTTGAAACTGAGAAAGAAAAGATTTCAAAATGTGTTGTGTATTTGGATACTGCACCATCTATTCATCCATTTTCTCAGCTAAAATTCAAAGAGGCGGGGATATCAAAGACTCCATCTTCAAGAAAGAAACGCCTTAAACACGAGTTTAGATCACTGTCATCTAGCTTGAGGGATGCACAGAGAAAACATAATCAATGAATGAAGGGAATTATTACAAAAGAGGCGCTTATGTTGTTGGATGTTGGCATCACATAACCATCGCAGCTATGATGTTTGGCTGAAGACTTAAAAGTTAGCGCTTCTTGGGAGGCAACCCATGTTTTCTTTTATTGTATTTAGATTTTTTTTCTTTTAGTTTACTTTAATTATAAATTATAAATTTTATTTTTGTAGGATTGCATGAGTTTGGAGTCACCGTGCGGAGCTGTTTTCTACACCTGGCTGAATTGATGTATGTTTTTTAGCAGGATGGAGTCAGAATCTGGAAAAGTGTTTTAAAGAGCGATCGTAGAAAATTGTCTTAGCTTTCCAGAACAAAAAAAGTCAGGCTATTTGGACATCTGCAGCTCCAGATATCACTGAAACAATAAACGTCGTGCGTGCAGAATTTTAACACGGATCATAGGAGAAATTATGAACTTTTTGCATTTTTTTTCCCCATTTCATTTCCCATTGAGGACAATGTGATATTTAAGTTTGGGGGAAGGGGTAAAAATTTATTTTATATATATTTGAAGAAAAAAACAAAACAAAACAAAAAGAGATTTCAATTAGGCTTACTAGTACACTCAAAGTTCTTTATTGTGCTAAAGCAAATATATATTTTTTTGGATAGACAATTGCTTATAAAGCAAGATTAAGCATACTTATTTAGATTAGGATTATTGAATTTCAAAATTCCTTACACAATTGTAACAGTCATGTGATTATACATAAAAAGAAAAGTGTGATGTTTTTTCTTGTGATTATCCCCTTTGATCTAGTCCAAAACAGAGTTTAAGTAAATAGAGAAATAATGGAATTTTTTTTTGAATAAATAAATTTCTATCTACTCCAATGTTTTGAGTTGCTTAGTAACTAGGGGTATTCATCACCAATGTTTACTTTTACGTCAAACGGCAACTTGAAATATGAGTATGCAAAACACTGTAAGTTTGTGACTTGTTGAGTAACCGGGTGAATTCATCACAAATGTTTGCATTCACATCTGATATGGCTAAAAATAGGGTTAAATTGAAACCGTTCAAAGTGGGCACGAATCTCAAAGTCCCAGGGGCAGGACGGTAATTCCACCTACAGGCGGGTCCGAATCGGGCACCGGGTCCCTCCTCTTGGACCCGCTAACCCATGAACGGATCTGTTCAGCTGGAAATGGGTCCCAACCCGTTAGGGGCCAGCTCAACAGGATTGGAGAAAATCCTGGCTCGCCCTGATCTTGAGGAGGTGGTTATAACCACCCCTATCCTGCCACATCGAGAAGTAGGGATTCACTCTCATCCTGAAGGAGATCCCCATGGCGACTATAAAAACCCCCTACCTCATACTGTAAAAGGTGATCACTCTTTGCACACTTGAGCTCTTTCTCTTTACTTCTTCTGGTATTGACAAGAGCGTCGGAGGGTTCGTCGTCGGGATCCATCCCGGTATTTCGAACGTTTGTGCAGGTCAGCGGAAGCACCAAGGAGTCAACTTATCAACAAGGAAGAAGGGAGATCCAGCCTGTTCGAGTTCCTCACGAACCTACAAATCTTATCTATTGCCCCCATAACAGAATCAAGCGACAACAGATTGGCGCCGTCTGTGGGAACTTTCTCGACAAAGCAATCCAACATTCCTCCTTCCACCAAAGCCGCTCCCAGAATGCCTCCCAAGAGGAAGCCCGTAAACTCCAATCGAAGAACAACCTCTTCTCACCCTCCTCCTCCTCCTCCTCCACAGGGGGATCTCCCTCCTCCCAACCAACTGACTCTACAGCTCGATCCCCAGGCTCCGCAGTCCATTCAGCAGCCTCTGGGACCCCAGGTCACCGTAGGGGAACCCTCTCAATGGAGCTGCCGCAAGAAACCAGTGCATCAGGTTCGGGTTTCCATCCACAATGCCGACACAGACTCTATGGCTTCCCATACTTTTCCCACTCCCAAGGATCTGCGGGATGTGCTTAACAATCGGCAGACCAAGCATGGACCCGACCTTTGTACCCATCTGGATGAGAGGTGGACCCACGATGCGAACCCTTGCCGGTTGCCGTGCCGATCCAACCAAGGGAGGTCCAACTCTCCCCAGAGGCAGAGGGAGTCACCCCAGTGCCGCCCAAGATGGAGCTGCTCCCTGGCGGGCCATCCTGCGCCTCAAGCCCAGTAGGAGCAGGAGGCCCCCATCACGAGGGCAGAATTTCAGCAATTCCAGGAGGCAGTCCTCCGGGCACTCAACGCTGCCCCCGACAATGGCCGTCAGGCTCCCAGCCCTTCGCCAGCTCTTCGCCATCCTCACCGCTCCCGTAGTCTTCGACCAGCTCCTCGCCATCCTCACCGCTCCCACAGTCCTCGACCAGCTCTGAGCCATCCTTACCACTCCCGAAGTCCTAGGCCGGTCGCGAGCCATCGTCGCCCTTCTCACGAACACCACCGCCGCTCCCGGAGTCTGCGGCCTACTCCGAGTCATCCCTGTCATTCCATCAGTCCACCTCCTACTCAGAGCCATCGCCGTTGTAGCCTCAGCCTTCGTCGGTATGAGGATGAGTCTTGGGGCTCAGCAAGATACGACCGAAGGGAGGACTTAGTCTATCACCGTCTCCACGAGATGGAGAGGCACCTCGGCTAGCTCGACCGAGACGAAGAATGACGGGCCAGAGACCTCCGCCCAAGCAGGCCCCCATTCTCTTGCACCATCATGGAGGCTCCAGTCCCAGAAAACTTCAAGCCTCCACACTTCGACACCTACACCAGGGAGTCAAACCCCGCAGATCACATTGAGAGTTTCAAAACTCTCATGATGATCCACCATGCATCCGACGCCCTCCTCTGCAAGACATTCCCAGCCACCCTCAAGGGGCCAGCTCAGGAGTGGTATTCTCGACTTGCACCGACATCTATCTTTTCCTTCGACCAGTTCGAGGGATTCTTCCTCACGCATTTTGTGAGCAGCCGCCACACCGAGAAGACGAGCGCCTTCCTCCTATTCCTCAGCCATAAGAAGGGTGAACGACTGAGGGACTATGTCAAGCGTTTCACTGCTGAGGCCAGATCCATCACCTCCTTGGAACCCTCGGTCGCCACTGTCGTCTTCCAGTCCAACGTCCCCAATGCAGATCTCAGGGCGTCCCTCGCCAAGAAGCCCCCTCGGGACTTCTCCGAGCTCCTACTCCGGAGCAAAAAGTACATCTGAGAGGAAGAAGCTGTCCACTACCCCATCTTTGAGGTGTCGACTTCTGGGAATAAGCAGAAGGGCGCGGAGGAAGAAGCAGCTAAGAAGCTCCAGAAGGATAATGGAGGTCAGCGGCATCCTCTCCCCCGCTTTGAAAAATTCAGTCCGCTAAACGCGAGTGTATCCGCCATCCTAATGGAGATCGGGAACGAAGGTCTCCTGCCGCCACCTCCGAAGATGAACACCCCCGGGAAGAAGAGAAACAGGGAGAAGTGGTGCCGTTTCCACTGGGACCATGTGTAACACCCCGAATTCCATAATACAACTGAATTCGAGATTCCACAGGATCTTTACACTTCTTTCGTACAATTTTATAAGAAATTTAAAACTTTTCACTTTACATCAGAGTTACAAGAAATCTTTACACATTACATTTTACATCGGAAGCAAATTTATAACATTTATATAAAAGTACAACAATATTTGAATAATCTCTAAGCATCAGTTCTTCTTTAATCTTTTTCATGTCATTTATCCTGCATACAAAACTGTGGGTACGTCAGTTTATTCAACCGACGAATATTATACACGACCATCCTCTCTATGCCGGAAATAGTATAATTGATTTTCCATATTTAACAAACACAAACTTGTTCACATATCAAACTAAGGGAAATACCCTATTGATGTCGTGTTGTGATTGTGCACTTAGTCCTTAATGCAGTTATTTATATTATATGACACTAATGCACACTTGTTCGGATTCTATGCATCCCATACTACATAGGTCCGAGGGCAAGCCTCTTAATCATTCTTCATCTTGTAGGGTTCAATCCCTCGTTATGACTTAATCTACTACTGTAACTACGGTGAGTATCCTAGATGTTCTATGAGTACAAGCTCTTGTACAGAAACACTGGAGGGGAATCCCACGTCATGTCACGACACATCGTGAAGACTATCTATGGACAATTCAGCCTCCTTCATGGCACACGATCCTCTCGCAGTCACCAAACACCCCACAAGCATCGCCAAGTCCCGATAATTCTGGAGTAGTGCCCACGTCATGTCACGACGCATCGTGAAGACAAACTGTGAATCACACCCACATCGTAGACTCGAGGCCCTCATACTTGTGTTTTTCTCTCACTTTTATCACCTCTTCACTATGTACTAATCCTTAATTTAATGAAATCATGAACAAAATCAATCTCTTAGGGTTAGCCCTCTCACCAGTACCGGTCTTATTTCTTTCATTTCACATTGACTCAAACTTGGTCTTTTCAATTTCAATTATCATATCTCATTACTTTTCACTTGCCGGTGTGACTTTTTGCTACACCCTAATTCTCAATTTCAATTCACAAATTCACAATCTGAGTTGTCATACTCAAGAACATTTCTCTTTTTCAATCACATGATTCCCAATCTTTTCATGAGTCAATAATCATACATGAAGTTCAATTATCCATCATGCATTTCATAACCAACATTTATTTCCACATTTAAAATCATATCACAAATATCTACTCAAAGTGAATATTCACAACCTCACTATTGTCACACTATTCTTTAATAAGAATAACTCATATAAAAACTTCACAATTATATTTTCCTTCCATCAATTTTGCTTTTTAACATTTACATTAATCATCTCATGAAAATCCACATTTTTACGAAATTATAATTATAAGAAAACAATAGTTTCAAGTACAATTTCACCTCAAACACATTTTATTTTAGTCCAATAACTCCAAATAAATTTTCATAGGTTGTACTCATCTATACTAGGCCACACGTCGTAGGAATTTTCTCACAAAAGAAGGCAGATTTACTTGAAGCTTCGAAAAAGTCGACTGTCGAATATGGTCAGTCGGCTGTTCCGTAAAAATGCAAAATTCCGAAATTAAGGAGGTCAGGAAAGTCGACTGTTAAATGTAGTAAGTCGGCTATCCTGCGATATTTTTCAACTCGGAATCAATGATCAGGGCAGTCGACCGTTGCATATGGCCCGTCGACTGTAATGCGGGGTTTTTCACCTCTCCAAATATAATTTAAATTTGTGTACTACTCTTTTCATAATTCATTTGACATTTCTCGAACACAACTTGGTATAAAAATTTTCCTACATAAATTCCCTGTTTTTCCCTCTTTCATAAACCCAAAACATATTATAATTTATTCATTCTAAACAATATCACGAAAGTCCAACTAAACTCACAAAACAAACAATTTCATCTACTAGCATTTTGTACTTAGTTTTGATATTAACAACAATTCTAATTCATATATTCCATCACTACAAAACGATTTGCATACAACTTAAGATTCATGACAAGATAACATGCAATCTATCAAGCAATCAATTTAGTCAGCTAGAAAGTCCTTTTTCCAATTAAGCGTATTCTTATTAGTTTCTTTCATGCATTATCATTTCAATAACCCCTAACATGGTATCTAGTTAGAAATATAAAAAACCAACCCACCTTATTTGGAAAGAAAGATTCACAACACCTCCTAAACGAAAGAGTCCTTCTCGAGCTTGCCAAACAAGCGCTCCTCCTTCTCCTCCTTGAATGCAAACCGAGCCTTCCAAGTGCAACCCGAGAGCTCCTAGTAGCCGGCCTCCTTGTTGCAAGCACACACAAAACCCACTCTCTTAATCTTTTATTCTCACGTCCTACTAATAACTCACTACTAATAATTGTATTTTCTTACTATAGGTTTGGAGAATGAAGAGTGCAAGAATAACTAGGCTAAGGGGGGGGGGGGGGGGGGGGGGGGTATTTATACTAAATTTTGGGACAAATAAAGGGCTAAGATTAATCTAGGAGTTAAGGACCAAAGGCTAGGATTTAAGGGGAAGTTGTAGTAACCAACCATGATCACAAAAACTACCTCCCACAACTCCACTTCTCTTTTCCTTTCCCTCCCATTCAAAACCGGCCAAAATGGAGTGCACACTACATGTGTATGTGCAAATGGAGTGCACACTACATGTGTATGTGCAATGCATGTGCATTCAATAGTCCCCCATTTTAAAAGTTGTATATTTTATTCTTTATAAAAATAATCTAAAAATTGTCTACATTACAAGTTGCAATTAAAAGAGAAAATAACTCATGGACCTTTATTCAATGGGCAAAATTAGTTTACAAAAATAAATTAAATTGGGCTATAAAAGAAACTTATCTTTATTAAAGAAAAATGAGCTTTAATAAAAACAATTAGAAAAGACATATATATATATATATATATATATATATACTCATTTGTCTATGCAATGAAAATAATTATAAAATTTTATACTGCAAAATTGCACGTGCACAATACGTACAAAAATAATAATACAAAATAATAATTTTCATAAATGAAAATCAGGATATTACACCACGAGCACGACACCGATGATTGTCGGGCCTTGAAGGATGAAATTGAGGCCCTCATCCAGAGAGCGTAGCTCACTCAGTTTGTGAGAAGGGACCGAGCCGATCCACCCCTGCCGCCCAGGGGGGCTAACAGGCAAACTGAGCAGTGCAGGGAGACTCCGGAGGCCGAAGTAGAGGGCATCTTGCACCTGATACATGGAGGCCCAATGGGGGGAGATTCCAACTCCTCCCGAAAAGCCTTCGTCAGGGAGGTCAATTTCATGCAGAGCCATCCTCCCCCTAAGGGCCTAGGGGTCCTGGTGATGTTCTACGATAGGGACCTGGAGGGCATCCGCACACCCCACTGCGATGCCCTCGTCATCAATCTCCGAATGGAAAACTTTGATGTTCGTCGAATCTTGGTGGATAGCGGTAGCTCCGTCAACATCCTTTTCTTGGAGGCTTTCAAGGGCCTCCAGCTGTCGAAGGACCAGCTTAAGCCCACGGGCTACACTCTTCACGGGTTCACTGGGGTCCCGGTTACGGTCGAGGGAGTTATAATCCTCGACGTAACGGCTAGAAAGGCCCTGGTAACTCGCACGGAGCCAATGGACTTCGTTGTGGTCGACGTCAAGGCCGCTTATAATGTTATCCTGGATAGACCAGGTTTGGCCGCACTTCAAGCCATCCCTTTAGCCTACCATATGAAGATGAAGTTCCCCACGCCCTCAAGAGTGGGAGAAGTGAGGGCAAACCAAGAAGCAGCTCGGAAGTGCTATATGACCTCGATGGGGGGTCCAGTTCTCTCTTTGGAAGCGCTTGAACTTCCTCAGGAAGGCGGTCAGACTATCTCCGACCCGTGGACGAACTGGAGGAAGTGGCCTTCTCCGAATAAGACACCACTAAGACATTCCACGTCAGTAAGGCTCTCTCCCTCTCCATTAAGCGAGACATCTCCTAGTGCATATGGGAGAACCACGACCTCTTCGCTTGGACTGCAGCCGTTATGCCCGGGATCTCATAGGAGCTCTTAATGCACCTCTGAGTGTCATCCCTGGGGTCAAGCCTGCCCAACAGAAGAGGCGGAAGTTTGCTCCCGAGAGGCAACAGGCGATCAAGGAGGAGGTTGAGAAACTACTCAATGCCTGTTTCATCCAGGAGGTAAACTACCCTGAGTGGCTCTCCAATGTGGTGATGGTCAAGAAGGCCAATGGGAGCTGGAGAATATGCATTGACTTCACCGATCTAATAAGGCATGCCCGAAGGACCTTTTTCCTCTTCCCAGCATCGACGCCTTGATCGATGCGACCTCCGGGCACGAGCTCCTCAGGCTTATAGACGCCTTCTCAGGATACAACCAAATCAAGATGTTCCCTCCCGACATCACGAAGACCTCGTTCGTGACGGACCAAGGCCTCTATTGTTACCGTGTTTGCCCTTCGGCTTGAAAAATGCAGGAGCTACCTATCAGCACCTTGGGAATAGGGTCTTACGAGACCAGATTGGCCGAAACATGGAGGTCTACGTCGACGACATGTTGGTCAAGAGCACCCGAGGGCAGGAGCACACTCTCGACCTTCAAGAAGCCTTCGGGGTGCTCAGGAGGCACAATATGAGACTAAACCTGAACAAGTGTGCGTTCGGTATCTTATCGGGCAAATTCTTGGGGTTTAGGGTCAGCTAGAGGGGCATAAAGGCCAACCCTAAAAAGATCCAAGCCATTCTCAAAATGGCTCCCCCTCCAACGTCAAAAAAGCACAGAGGCTCACGGGGCACCTCGCCACGATTGGGTGATTCCTCTCCAAGTCCGGGGAGAAGTGCCTCCCCTTCTTCAAGGCCCTCAGGGGGCTAAAGGCTTCGAATGGGGATAGTAGCAACAGGAGTCCTTCGACGAACTTAAGGAATATTTAGCTAACCCCCCACTCCTGAGCAAGCCAGCACCTGGGGAGGTCCTCTACCTCTTCGGAGTAGACGCTCAGCACGGTCCTCGTAAGGGAAAAGGATAAGATGCAGAATCCCATCTATTACGTGAGTAAGGTGCTCCGCGATGCTGAACTCCGTTATCCGAAGCTGGAGAAGATGGCTTTCGCCCTGGTCATGGTGGCTCGAAAGCTCCATCCCTACTTCCAGTCCCATTCGGTGGTTGACCTTACCGACCAGCCACTGAAACAAGTTCTCCACAAGCCCGTGACCTCCGGGCAGTTCATGAAGTGGTCCATCGAGCTGAGTCAGCACGATATTAGCTACCAGCCCAGAATGGCAATAAAGGCCCAAGCTCTGGCCTAATTTATTATGGAGAACACCATCCTCGACTCATGCGAATCGTCTTCCGACCTCTTGATCTGGACCATTTATGTAGACGGGTCCTCCTGCACCGATAGAAGCAGGGCTAGAGTCATCTTAACTGGCCCCAATGCTTTCATCCTCCAGTACTCCCTCCGCCTAAATTTCCCGGCCTCGAACTATGAGGCAGAGTATGAAGCCCTCATAGCGGGGCTCTACATGGCTCGCAAGGTAGGTTCCGAGCACATAAGGGTCTTCAGTGACTCCCAGCTTGTCGTTAACCAAGTGTCCGAGGAATACGAGGCTAGGGACGAGCGTATGGCCAAGTATTTGGCAAAAGTTAGGGAGCTCCAAGCCCTCTTAGAAGATGTCCAACTCTAGTGTGTCCCTCAAGAGGAAAACGCGCAGGCAGATGCTCTCTCTAAGCTCGCCTCCTTCTCCCTCCAAGGTCTAGAGAAGACCGTCCTAATAGAAGTCCTTCTCAGACTGAGCATCGATGAAGATGGCCAGGAGCCAATGGAAGCGTACGCCCTAACTGGATGAAGCCCCTCCTCGAGTACCTCCGAGACGGATTCCTTCCCGAAGACCCGAAGGAGGCAAGGAGGATCAGGACATGAGCCGAGCGGTACTGTAACCCCTGTTTTTCATTTTGGGTATTTTTGAGTGTATTTTTCGTTTTGGTGTATTTTTTTTCTCTCTTGTATTTTTCTGAACCATATATTGGAGTTGTTTTCAATATATATATCCGTTTTATTTCATTTCGAGTTCTTGTTTTTATTGAGTGACTCTTTTGTCTCATTCTCCTATTAGTTGATCATTCCTTCATTTTTGGTCTCGTCATTGTATTTTTTTTTTTGTATTATTTTTGTTTGTAGGCATTTGTAGTGGTGGTGTTTGGTTGTCCTATAATTCCCAATCCTATTTGCATACCTATTTCTATTGACCCAAAATCCAAAACCTATTTGTAAACCTAATACTACTCCTAATAACCCATTAACCCACAACTAAACCCTATATATATATAACCCCTCACAAACCCTAACCCTAAGTTCTCTTTCTCTCCCTCAATCCCGGCCCACCATCTCTCTCCCTCTCCTTGCGGCTGCACACCCACACACCCCCTGCCTGCCTTCACCCGAGCCCAGGCCGACCACCATCCAGGCAGCCCCTTCTCCCTCCGGCATTCCCCCATCCCGACACCCTACAACCCGAGCCCATCTCCCTCTTGCTTATCCCGACCACCTCACACTACTTCAAACCCTAGTTCTCTCTTCGTGGTGTTCTCTTGTGGCCGCAAGCCACTTTGCTCGTCTCTCGCTTTTGGGAGTTTCGTTCGTATGGAGATTCTTGCTAGAGTTGCTTGGATTTGTGGATTCGTGGATATTCGTTCGTGGGTTTTGCTCGTTACGCTTGGTTCTCGGTGTTCTTCATCCCGATTTAAGACAGGTAACTTGTACTCCAATTCATTTGTTTGATACAAGTCAAAAATACCACCTATAGTATAGTTGGGTCTAGAGATGACTCTTGTTTGTGTTATGCTTGATGGGTTTTGTCTCTATTGTGAAAATTTGACCATAGATGACTCACGACACAATATTGACATGAATTAACCTAGGATTTGCCCGTTCTTGATTTTGAGCATGTATGTGAGACTTGTGTGAGAATTCGTGTTTTGATTGAGACCCATGAGATATATTTGGCGTGGATATGTTAATAACCCTAATTCATGATGTTTAGATATTTGGTAGACTCAATTTCATGTTTGGGTGTGTTTAGATAAATTTTCTTGAATCTATGTTGATTTCGTTATTAAGGGAAAAATCTGTATTTTGTCGCGATTATGTTTTGGACTATTTTAAAGTCAGTATCTTGATTTCGGTACAAAACATGAGTTTTAGATAATTTCGTCTATTTTCAAACCCCTCTGACCTTGCTTGATTTTGTTTTCGTATGACTGAGTTATGACTGTTTTAGTACAGATGTGTCGATCTTTTTCTAGATTCATTTTAAAGAACTATGCTACGTATATTATTTTGATCTGAAACTTTAGTCAGTCTTTCTATACCTATCTAGGGATTACCCAGAATTTTGGTATATTTCATTGATGGGTTTTATATGTCATTTCATGCATATTTACAAAAGTCATACTTGCTGTATTTTGCTCGTTGTCCTGTAAAGAATTGTGTTTTCACCCTGATTCCTTTTACTGTATGAAAAATGGTTGTGAAATGTGAAAGTTAGTATATTTTATCTATTTTAATATTCCTTTGGCAAAATTGGATTTTTTTTCACTGGTTGCGAGATATCATAGTTTTCGTACAGCAGTGTTGGGAATTCCAGATTTACCAAACTATCGTTTTTTGATGTTTTCTTATTTTTGATGACTGAACTAATTTTACTGGAATATAGGGGAATACCCAGATTTACCAAACTTTATATTTTGATTTTAGACATATAGGGGAATACCCAGATTTTTCCTAGATTTATTTGAGAGGTTTTGATGCTGTTTTTCTGACTGAGAATTCGTTTTCCTGATTTCTGACTGAATATATTTTCTGGATTCAAACCAGTTTTGAGTTATGATATTGTGAATTACTATGTGACTTATTTTTATTCGCTGGATTCGTATGGAAGTCTATTTTCTAGATCCTTCGACGGATCCAGATTTGCATTTCTGTAGCGACAAGAATCACTATTTTAGTACTGTACTGTCATGCTGTCCTGAATATGAACATATACTGTTTTGCTCGTTTATGTGATTGTATCTCATTTATGCATGTTTATTTGTTTCCTTGAACCTAATACTGATTATACCATATTAGTTTGACACTATTTCGTACACATCATGTCAGTTTGATGACCAAAATAAAATTAACCAAGCCGGGATTTCTTAAGGGAAGATCTAGTAGTGGAAAATATGGAAACGTGTACTTGGAAGGGAACTAGTGTTCTGTACTATTACTGTTACTGTTACTTTTCTGCTACTGTTACTGTTACTTTTACTGCTACTACTACTATAATTAATACCTGAGTACACTGTCCCATTATGGTCCACTATAAAATCTAAATACAAAACTGTTTGTTGTAGCAACCATGTAGTAAAAATCGGGATGCATGAAGTGCTACCTAGCTAGTACTACACACAAGATGGTAAGAACATAAGACTGATACTGTTAGACTGATATTGTTAGATTGTTATCTTGAATCACTGATATATTGAGCTTACTGTTACTAGACACTGTTAGTTACCATATGACACTATATTTGACATAAACATCTATACTGTTAGTATACCATGCTAGTTGACTTTGTTTTACTGATTCATGCTAGTTATCACTGTTGATGCATTATTACATACTATTAGTTAGTTTTCCCATGTGCTTGTATCCTACATTATAAGTGGCCCGTAACTTTCAATTGACAGGTACTTGTTTTCTCTTTCCTTCTCCTGCAATTATTAATTGCAGATCAAGATGGTCAGCTGCCCGACGGTATTGGCAAAATGAGATATTAGTGCTGGATTTCTTGTTTATTAGTATTATTATTATTGTTGCTTTGGAACAATGTATTTTGAGTACTTGAATATCTATTTTGTATTTAGGCGATGTGACCCAGGATATTTGATTTGTCCAGATTCTAATTTATTTGAGAATATTGTATTTTGTTTCAAGTAAATTTTGTGGGGTTATTAATTCAGTTGTGCATGTGTGGTTGATTCTTTTGCTTCCGACTCTGATTATTTTGTGAAATATTGTAAAGATTCCTAAACAGCTTATGGATGATGAAAATTATTCGCTGGGCTTTTGTTGCGTATCCGTATTCCGTATTCTTTTTGGAAAGCGGGGCGTGACAGATTTTTAGTGGTATCAGAGCCCAGGTTTCGCTAATGTATTAGTTTCCTAATATATTAGACAAGTTTCGCTAATGTATTAGTTTCCTAATATATTAGACAAGTTTGGCTCGAACTGGGATCGGCTCAATATTTCACCAACCATGCATACGTAAATGAATTATTACCGAATCTGATTCTGGATGCTAATTGTTTTTGGTTTGGTGCAGAATATGGCTCGTGGAAATTCTTCTCAGTCGCAGGTTGATCCGATTAAGGCTGTCACTACTGTGCTTGAGCGGCTGATTAATCAGCAGCAAAACCACAGTGATCTTGTGATGGCTGTTCTTGAAGCTACCCGGGTTCTGCCTCCTGTTGTGCCTGTGCAGACAAATCTTCCATCTCGTCCAGGAACAGTTACAGATTTTATGAGACTGCATCCCAACCATTTTTCTGGCACTGAGATGTCTTTGGAGGATGAATAGTGGTTGATCCGGACCGAGTGCTTGCTCTTGGCGGCACGTGTTGCCGAAGCTGATTGGGTGGACGTGGTTTCCATCCAGCTGGTGAATTTGGCTCATATCTGGTGGATGGTTGAGTCTGAGCATCTTGAGAGGCCTATTGCTTGGGCTACTTTCACTCGGGATTCTTGGAGAAGTTCTTCCCCAGTAGTACTCGAGTTGAGATGGAACAGCAATTCCTGGCCCTAAAACAGGTTAAGTCATTATTCTATTTTGAATTTTGTTACATAATTGTTCATGCAATGTCGTAACATGGACTTTCTTGCAATAGGGTTCCAGGTCAGTGAATGAGTACGCAATTGAGTTTACTAGACTTAGCCGCTTCGCTGCCATTCTTGTGGCAACCGAAGAGGATAGGGCTCGTAGATTCACAAATGGGCTTGATCAGGATATCAAAAGGCATTTTTCTCCCTTCGCTTGCGTACTTATGCTGAAGCTCTTGAGGCAGCTCGAGCTCAGGAGCAGGCTCGTGGTGGTTTGGTTCCTTCTCTGCAGACTGTTCTACATTCTGCTGCTAGGCCTTCTAGTGGTCCTGTTCGGAGGCTTGTCCCAACCCATCCGGTCAGGGCAGCTCCATATCCTTCTGTTGGCTTCCAGAAGGGTGTTTTTTGCAACTTCTGTCAGATGTCTGGGCATGAGCATAAGAATTATTGGCGCGTCAACTGCCGGTGCTTTAGGTGTGGTGCCGCTGATCATTCTATGCGCGATTGTCCGCAGCAGCAGCATGTGGCTCTTCCAGCCAAGGGTTCTGTTCAGCAAGCAGGCCCAGCTCGTGGTCCAGTTAGGCCTCCACTTCCTCTTCAACGCCAGATTGTCGATCCGAGGACCGCTGTTCCGAGGAGAGGTCAGACTTTCAACTTGACTGCTGCAGATGCTGAGACAGTTGAAGGAGTTATGGCAAGTATATCTTGTTTCGTTGTTTCATTGTTTTGTTTCTCTTTGTTTTATTTCTTTTAGTCTTGCCTTGCTTCCTTATGTTATTTTCTTGCATTGTTCTTCCCTCACCCTTGATTCTCTATTCTTTCTCCTTGTCTTTTGATTCTTTTAGGTATCATCCTTGTTTGCTCTTTTCCTACCTATGTTCTTTTTGATTCTGGAGCAACCCATTCTTTTGTCTCCTCTCGATTTGTCGCTCGCCATCAGTTGGAGTGCAGCAACATGTCAGAGGCTTGGAACCTTGTGACAAGTGGTGGAGTTGTCATATGTTCCTGTGAGTGCAGGCAATGTCCCGTTATTATTGGGGATTCATATTTCAAGGCCAACCTGATTAGAATTGGAAATTCAGGATTCGATGTTATTCTGAGTATGGATTGGTTTGGTGAAGCCCATGCCATTATTGATTTTCGTGCCAAGAAAGTTGTCTTCAGAATTCCAAATCGAGCAGAATTTGAGTTCCATGCCAGGGAGTCTTCTCTTGGCCGAGCGAAGACTGCAGTTGAACAGGTAGATTGTGTGATGGAATTGCACTTAGGCTATGAGGCTGCGCCTCTAGTAATACGGGATTTCTTGGATGTTTTTCCAGATGAGTTGCTTGGCTTACCCCCTGATAGGGAAGTGGAATTAGGCATTGATGTTCAGCCTGGAACAGCGCCGATATCAAAGAGTCCTACAGGATGGCACCGGTTGAGCTGATAGAGCTTAAGGTGCAGATTCAGGAGTTTTTTTATTTGGGTTTCATTAGACCAAGTGTTTCGCCTTGGGGTGCTCCGATCCTTTTTGACAACAAGAAGGATGGTAGTCGTCGAATGTGTGTGGATTATCGGGAACTAAATAGAGTTACTGTGAAGAACCGGTATCCGTTGCCCAGGATCGATGATTTATTTGATCAGTTGAATGGGGCTGCAGTTTTCTCGAAGTTGGATCTTCATTCTGGGTATCACCAAGTCAAGGTGAAGGCTGCTGATATATAGAAGACTGCTTTCAGTACTAGATACGGGTACTATGAGTATCTTGTGATGCCGTTTGGGATCACGAACGTGCCAGTTGTATTCATGAGTCTTATGAACCGGGTTTTCTCTTAGTTCTTGGATAAATTTGTGGTGGTCTTCATTGATGATATTTTGATTTATTCTCGAAATAGAGAAGATCATGCTGAGCATCTTAGGGTGGTTCTGCAGACTTTGAGAGAGAATCAGCTATATGGGAAACTCAGCAAGTGCGAGTTTTGGCTCGACAAGGTTTCTTTCTTGGGGCACATTATTTTTGGCGATGGTCTTTCTGTGGATCCTTCTAAGGTCGAAGCTGTGAAGGATTGGCCTATTCCTAAGTCAGTTTCAGAGATCAGGAGTTTTCTTGGTTTGGCTGGCTATTATCGAAAATTTGTTCAAGATTTTTCAAAGATAGCAGGACCATTGACTAAACTGACAGGAAAGGATCAGAAGTTTTGTTGGTCTGATGAGTGCAATGAGGCTTTTGTTGAGTTGAAGAACAGATTGATGTCAGTGCATGTGTTGACTATTCCAGATGGTTCTGGCAGATTTGTAATTCACTGTGATGCTTCTGGTAAGGGTCTTGGAGCACTTCTTATGCAGAAGGGCCGTGTTGTTGCGTATGCATCAAGGCAGTTGAGGCGCATGAGAAGAACTATCCTACTCATGACTTGGAGTTAGCGGCAGTGATCTTTGTTCTAAAGCTGTGGAGACATTATTTACTTGGAGACCGCATGGAGATCTTTACAGACCACAAAAGTCTCAAGTACGTCTTCACCCAGAAGGAGTTAAAAATAAGGCAAAGACGTTGGTTGGAACTTATGGCCGATTATGACATCAGTTTGCAATACCATCCTGGTAAAGTAAACTTGGTGCTTGATGCTTTGAGTAGGAGACCAGCAGTTATGTTTCTTACTTAGCAGAGTGATCTCATTGAGCAGATGAGGAGGTTGGATTTGGATGTTGTGTTGCCGAGTTCTGGTCGGAGTTGTCTTACACTCCAGCTTCAGTCGTCTCTTGTTGATCAGATTAAAGAGGCTCAGGCTGGTGATGCGCAGTTGCAGCATTTTTGAGCTGAGGTTGAGTCTGGGTCCAGGACGGACATAGTTATTCATGCAGATGGTTTGTTTCATTTTGGTTCCTAGTTATGTTTCCCTAAGGGTGAAGTTCGCCAGAGGTTGCTTGAGGAAGCTCATCAGTCTTCGTATTCTATCCATCCTGGTGGTACTAAGATGTATCGAGATTTGAAGCTTTATTTCTGGTGGCATGGTATGAAGAGGGTTGTTGCTCGGTTTGTTTCTCAGTGTTTGGTCTGCCAGCAGTTTAAGGTAGAGCATCATAGAACTGCTGAACTTCTTTAACCGCTTCCTATTCCAGAGTGGATGTAGGAACATATCACCATGGATTTTGTGACTACTTTGCTAAGGAGTCCTACGGGTCACAATGCTATTTGGGTGATTGTCGACCGTTTGGTTATAGTTATTAATTACATGATCATATTATCCCAGTTTCTAGCTTACTTCCATATTGTATTTGTACTTCTACTTCCTGTTTCTTCCATATTATATCTTGTTATATTACCCTTTTTTCTGCTTGTTGCTACTTGCTGCCTGAAACTTGCTCTAACGGGAACTTTTATATTTTTCCTTGAGTTAATAATTATACATGTACTGATGGACCCAATGAGTAGACCCTCTAGACGATCGTTGCTGCTTCCTTACTACTTCATGTTGTTTTTCTTTCAGTCGCTATTTTATCTAGTTGTTATAGCGAACTGGTTATCATATTATTTTAATTCTGGCACCTTGTACTCCCGGACATCTTGACCCGATGTTGATGTATTATCCAAATGATGGTTATTCTATTTTCAGCTCATGTGATTATTATATTTGCCTGCGTGAATGTGTTATAAAAATCTTGTTGAACTTATAATTGTACAACTTATGGATGATGTATATCATTAGCTGGGCCTCAGTTGCGTGCCTGTATTTCCGTATAGTGGAAAGCGGGGCGTGACAGGTTTTTAGTGGTATCAGAGCCTAGGCTCGAACCGTGCTAAGCTCAACAATATACACACCACGTGGATTACATGAATGTTAATAACCAACTTGCCATCTGGAGATTTACCCCATTCAAATATGTATTTCAGACTATGGTTCACGGAGGCTCTTCGACTTCTACACCCAGGGATGAACTATCGGAGATCGTCGCTATTCTCCAGGAGATGCAACGAATAATGGAGCTACAGTAAGAGCAAAATGAACTGGTGAGAGCTAATCTGGATAGGGTACAGGATATCACAAACTCCACTCAATGGGACTTGTTTGTGCACCAGAATAAGAGTTACACTGCCATGCTCGATACCCAGGAGCAGATCTGTAGAGGGTGGAATGCCGTTCAGGGGGCATTACATCTCCTTACTATCGCACAGTCTACAGGTGGACAGATACGGAGGCCAGTTCAAACTCCGACTACTAGAGCATCGCCTTACCCATCAGCGACTCCGAAGAAGGACCAGAAGTGCTATTATTGCCGCCGAGTTGGATACATACGCAAGAACTGCTGGAAAGCCAACAACCTATGTCTTGTATCGGAGCGAACGATCACAAGGTTCGGGATTGCCCGAAGAGAAAGAGTGTCACACCAATAGAAGGATCAAATCCCAGTGGAGGACAGTCTGGAGAGTGTAATCAGGCTCATAACCTGATTACAGAGGAGGCAGAGATCACCAAAGAAACAGTTACTGGTATATTTCGATCCTGTCAAGCTTCAGTTCCTGCGTCGTTTGTTACCTTCCGTACATTGCATTCATTCTCATCGATCAATCCATTATTGAGTATCATACTAGTTATTTCTTTCTATCCCTATTTTCTTGAATCTTCTGTTGGAAGAGAGTAGGAATTTTGTTGGGTTAAATAGCAAACAAATTGGTAATTGGAAACTTGTGTTATATTTTATTATAACAACAAGAAAACTATTCACTATTTTTTAAAACTGGTATTACTACACCTTACAAATATACACTCTATTCTTTTTCTTCTTTTCTGCTTGTTTCTTGTTCTTGTCTTGCTTAATTTTTTTCTTCTTCCTAAACCTCTCATTTATAGGAATGAGAGATGAGTAACCGACAAATTCTTTATTCCTGTTTCTCCCGTTTCTCTTTGCGGCACCAATCTTGCCACAATTTTTCAATATTATTTGGTGGGTGGGGCCCACTTTACCAAATAACTTTCCAACCAACATCTTCGTGTTACCAATTTCTTAATTCTGCTCAATTCATTGATCGCTATCACGTGATATCAGTATCTAGAAGCATCACCATCAGAGTGGCGCAGCGGAAGCGTAGTAGAGTTCCTTATTGATTCGTGGAATGAATTTCAAAGCAAACTTCATCAACAACTCAGGGTTCAATGTTATATTTAGAATGGATAGGGAACAAAGTCCAAATATTGGCCATAGGCCGGTTATAGGAGGCGGTGCATTAATGAAGAGAAGACAAGAAGAAGAAAAAATAAAAAGAAGAGAAACAGAAGGGGAGAAGTCAAAGAAAGAAGAAAGAAAAAGAGAAAGAAAGGAAAAGAGATAGAAAGAGGACGAAGAAAGAGAGAGAAGTCGGAGAAGAAAGAGAGAGAGAGAGAAGCCGGGGAAGAAAGGAGAGAAGAGAAAGAAGAAGATAACTCGGGAGCAAGATTCGGAGAAGAGAAAAGAGTGAGAAGCCGGTAGCAAGGGCAGGAGCAAGAAAGAAGGAGAAAGAGTAGGAGTTCGAATTTCTTGGCAAATGGAAAGAAAAGATCAAGAATCGGTAGTAGGGATGAAAAGAAAATCGGTGCAAGAAGAAGGAGAAGTGGGTATGAAGAAGCTTTCTTCATCTTCAACGAGATTTGATAGGATTTGTGTATTTTATGGCAGTAGCTCTGGCAAAAGAGCTAGCTACTAAAAAGCCGCGATCGAGCTCGGCAAGGAGCTTGTAGAGAGGAATATCGATCTCGTCTACGGTGGTGGGAGCATAGGATTGATGGACCTGGTTTCTGACGCTTGTTCGTGCTGGTGGCCGACACGTTTTGGGAGTGATTCCCAAGCCGCTGATGCCGAAAGAGATTACTGGGGGAACTGTGGGAGATGTTAGAGTTGTCTCTAACATGCACGAGAGGAAGACTGAAATGGCTCGCGCTGCTGATGCTTTCATAGCCTTGCTCAGAGGTTATGGAACACTTGAGAAATTGTTCGAGGTGATCACATGGGCCCAATTGGGGATCCACAGCAAACCGGTGGATATTTTAAATGTTGATGGATATTATGACTCACTTCTGTCCTTCATGTATTCAGCTATGGCGGAGGAGTTTATATCCAGTAAGGCCAAGCGCATCTTGATTTCAGCACCTTCGCCTAAGGAGTTACTCAGAAAATTGGAGGAGTTTGTGCCAGAGCGAGATGAGCTTGTGACTCAGCTGAACTGGGATGTTAGCGATGTCAATGGTTCAGATTCTGAGCCTAGACATTAAATTGTTGAGTCCTCCAGTTAAGGATGCGCAATTTGTCTTTAGTTGTTTTCGTGCCTTTGCACTCTTTGTTTCTTTTATCTTCTGTTGTACTCTTCATTGAAATGTATTGCATTTACTTCTTAAGCTATCCTATATCTCGCCTGAGTAAATTTCGAGGATGAATTTTTTTTGTAAGGTGGGTAGGATTGTAACTCCCTGTCCCAGTTGTACATATTTTATTACGTAAATTTTTGTACTTCAATTTTCAGATCAGTTTTATTTTTTTCTTTGGACTCTTTATCTAAAACCAGAATATTTTTCTGATCAATTTCATAATTTTGTGATTTTTCGATCGGAATTTAAATACAAATTCTAACCCCAATTATCCCTAATCAACATTTCTCCTATTTGCCTAACCCACTCCCGCTAATCACTGACATACGCCAAATTTCTCCATCTCATTTTTCTCATTCTACGCCTAACTCTCTCATTTTTTCTCCTACTCTACTTCCTCCACCACCCTACTACTCCTAATCTCCTCTTCCTTCAGTGTCTCCTTTTTCATTTTTCTACACCCATCTCTTTCTCCCTTTATTTCATACACACACCATGCATGCACCATGCTGTCCATCTCCTTTCCTTTCTATATATACACACACACACATATCACACCTCACTCCCACATCTACTTCTCATTCTTCATTTTCCCTTCTTCTCTTCCTTTGCCTTCGTCACACCCGAGAGCTCAAACAACACCTGAGCTCCACTTTACCTTCCACCTTCAAGCCAACGACTCCGCTTCTACGATCCCATGAACCCTGAAAAACAATCCGACGCCGCGCCACCTTGTTGTTGTCACTCACCGTTGCTACCATTGTTCACTCATTGCCGTCTTGCCGCCATTCTTACCGCTGTTGTGCCACCATCCGTTGCAGACGTCGCTTCTTCTTTCCGTAGTTAACACCACCACCGAGATCGTCACATTATAAGGCAAGTACCTTGTACATTCTTTTTGTTCTCGTACAAGCATTTTTCTTGGACTCGTGGCAAGTAGTCTAGTTATCATCATGTTTTATTGTCAAACTCCGTTCTAGTCACTGGTTTCATGCTATATCACCTTAAGAGTGAACCGTTAACACACTTTAAATCGTGTTATCGAATATCGAATATTCAACCTTACTATCCTAAAATTTCTTGACCTTGTACTAAGAATTCGACCATGTTCCCAATACTGGATTGAAGATTTTCTACGTGGAAATCGTAGCCCATTGAGTTCCGAATCCAAAACATCTTACGGTTTCTCAATCGGATGTATAGATTGTGAGATATCGCGATTTTAGTACCGTCATATCGTGAATTTCTGAACCTACACGAGATTACTAACCGGTATCTCGTACTGAGAATTTGACCATGTTTCCGATACTGGATCGAAAAACTTTCTACATAAAAATCGTAGCCCTTCGAGTCTAGATATCCGAAACATATTACGGTTTCTCAATCCGATGTATAGATTGTGAGATATCGCAATTTTTGTATTATGACTCTGAATTTCCAGAATGCGCGCGAAACATCGAAACCAGAGAAGAATAAATTTGTACGCATAACTATTGTCTCTAGAATGTATCGTGTGAATATGCGTTAGAACCGAAAGAGAGTCTACTTTCTAGAATCTCTGACGGAAGTGGATTTACTTTTCTGTAACAACGGGAAAGTGAATTTGAATGCAAATATGTCAAGTTGTCTAAAAATTTATCTCTACATTTTTGCATATAAACCCATTACTTTTCATATTTAATGAACTGAGTGTATTATTGTTCTTGTAATAATAACTTGCATAGATATAATAGGTTGATAGAATGCATTTTATACCACTTGATAATTCTATAATAACTACTCTCGATATATGTACTCGTTTTACGTCTCATGTCCATGATTACTGCACTTGATATTTTTCCTGACTAAACTATTTGATTTCACCGTTCCACTAGTCGTACCAATTGCATGTTCATAATTAATTATAAAAGAATAACAATCCGGGGTTATAAGGGTACGACTTAATTGTGGACAATATAGGGGAGTATACTCGGAAGGAGGCCCGTGTTTTCCGAAATAGTGATTCTTGATTCTTGATTCTTGATTACACAATTCTTGATTACATAATTCTCAATTACATGATTCATGATTACATGTCTTGATACTATCACTAGAAGACCCGAGTACATAATCCTATATAATTCACTACTTAAGTCTAAACGTCCCATGATTGATATGCACCGAACTTGTGGTATGGGACACAGAATTGCGTGCATTAGATAAGTTAATAAAACAGATAAACTTGAGATCTTCTTTAAGCATGATTCTTGATTACATGACTCTTCATTACATGACTTTTGATTCTTGATTACATGATTCTTGATTACATGACTCTTGATTACATGACTCTCGATCCTTGAGTATATGATTATCGATTAACTGAGCCTAGGTTATCAATTGCTTATATCTTGAAGTCTAGAATACACTAGTTATAGTTATTAATTACATGATCATATTGTCCCAGTTTCTTGCTTACTTCCATATTGTATTTGTACTTCTACTTCATGTTTCTTCCATATTATATCTTGTTATATTACCCCCTTTTCTGCTTGTTGCTACTTGCTGATCGAAACTTGCTTTAACGGGAACTTTTCTATTTTTCCTTGAGTTAATAATTATACAGGTACTGATGGACCCAACGAGCAGACTCTCTAGACGATCGTTGCTGCTTCCTTACTACTTCATGTTGTTTTTCTTTCAGTCGCTATTTTATCTAGTTGTTATAGCGAACTGCTTATCATATTATTTTAATTCTGGCACCTTGTACTCCCGGGCATCTTGACCCGATGTTGATGTATTATCCAAATGATGGTTATTCTATTTTCAGTTCATGTGATTATTATATTTGCCTGCGTGAATGTGTTATAAAAATCTTGTTGAGCTTATAATTGTACAGCTTATGGATGATGTATATCATTCGCTGGGCCTCAGTTGCGTGCCTGTATTTTCGTATAGTGGGAAGCGGGGCGTGACAATAAACCTCAAGAAGAGGATGATGCAGATCGACGTGATATGCAAGGCGTGCTGTTCTTCTGAAGAAGACATCAACCACATTCTCTTTTAATGTCCCAAAGCTCGGCTGACTTGGGAAATTGTTTGTTGGGGTTTTGGGTGTAATAGGGTTCCTAACAATACCATCGACATATGGGCACACTTTAGACACTTGCACATCAAACTAGAAGATAGAAAGGCTTGGGACATTGCATCAGCTGCATCCGTATGAAACCTATGGCTAGATAGAAATGATATAATTTTCCGCAAAAAAGTTTACAGTATTCCTTACTCGATACATAAAATTTTCCTTCTGATATATGATTGGGCAGGTGCTCAGGAGCAAGCTAAGAGGATCAGGAACAGTGCAGGGGAGTAGAGAGTCTGGAGCATAGTGGAAGGAGCTTTGGCTTCAGCTGTTTCGGTGGCTTTATGTTATCTAATTTCTGTTGCTTCGATTTCGATGTTCGACTTTGTTGTTTTATTTTGCTTCGCTGTTATGACAGCCTAGCTGTAATATTAGTACTTTGTAATACTTTGTTTCCTTAATCATCATTAATGAAATGATGGCTTCGGTCATCTTCTTATCCAAAAAAAAAAGTTTACAATTGAAATAATTACCTTGAGATTCGAGTCATCAAATTCATTGCAGGTCGATCGTATCATGTATTATTAAAAGTTCTTCCCATTCCTAGGGAGTTTTTTTTTGCCTACATAAGCCACTTTTTGAAAATATTTGCGTTTTTAGACTAGTTGCCAAACTATTAGCACTTTTGGGCTACTTGTACCACGTCAGAAGCGGCCGCTATTTTCAATAGCGGTCGCTTCATTTCAAGGTCGCTAATGGAAATAGCGACCTATGTTTTAATTTTTTTTGAATTTTTTGTTTGCTGTCGCTATTCCCACAAGCGATCTTAGTATAATGAGGTCGCTGATGGGATTAGCGACCTTTAATGAGCAGTATTCTAACACTTAACAAAATCTAGAGAGCTTTTATTCTCTGAAAAATGACAATCGATTTATTTTTAAAACAAAGGCCGCTATTCAGAATAGAGGCCTTTATTAACTAAGGTCGCTATTCTGAATAGAAGCCTTAGTTGTATGACTATTTTGCAAATTTTACAAAGAACAATGAGATTGTGTTTCCTACTGAGATCGCTATTGGGAATAGCGACCTAAGTTTTAAATTTTAGGGAAAATCTCTTTAGGAATCGCTAAGTGTCTCAATATATTCATTCGAGCTTACTAACCTCATTATATTAAGGTCGCTAGTGGGAATAACGACGGCAAACAAAAAATTAAAAAAAAAAAATTAAAACATAGGTCGCATTCCCATTAGCGACCTCAAAATGAAGAGAATAGCGGAAGCTGCTGACGTGGCACAAAGTAGTCTCAAAACGCTAATAGTTTGGGAACTTTCCCAAAAACGCAAATATTTTTAAAAAGTGGCCTATGACGGCAAAAAAATTCGTTCCTAAGCCCATGTTCCACAAAATCTAAGGAAACACCTTAGATCCCCACCCCTTAGAGCATCCACAATGGTTTGCTATAAATCCCATTTTGCCATTTTTTTAACAAACCAGCGCTGCAGTGGTTTGCTATATTTCTCAAATTTTCCATTTTTTAGCAAACGTCTCAGTTCTGTTTCTCAAATATGAGAAACGATTTGAGAATTCTCAAATTATAGAGGACGGGGAATGATTCCCCGTCTCACAAATTTTAATATAGTTTATTGTATACAGACGGGAAATGATATCCCGTCTGTAATATTTTATTATTTTTTTTTTTAGAAAAGGGTCAGACGGGATATCTTTCCCCGTTTGAGGCCAGACGGGAGAAGATGTCCCGTCTGGTGGTTTTTAATTTTTTTTTTATTTTTCTTATTTTTTTGGGTTATTTTTGGTTTACTAAAATACCCTTCCACGTTCAGTGTATTAATTTTCGAGAACTGATAGCAATGGGGGCATTATGGTCATTTCATACCAAAAAGTAGGCACCCTTTGTTTTATTCTCCCACAGGATTGACCAAAAAGTAGGCTTAAATGATTTGGATTTGGCCAAACGGGATATCTTATCCCGTTTGAGGCTTTTCCATTTAATTTTTTTTTTTGTTTTTTTTTTTTTTAAATAGACGGGGAATCATTCCCCGTCTCTCACTTAATTAAAAAAAGTTTATTAACAAACGGTATATCATATCCCGTCTCTTACGAAAATAAGAAAAATTTAGCAAAGCACCACTGCAGCATCGTCCTCCATTTGCTATTACTGTTCATGCCATATTTTACAATATGAGAAACACCATTGTGGATGCTCTTAAATCTCCATTTGATTCCCTTCCCAAACAAAAAAAAAATGTCGACAGCAACTCAGCAAAATTGCCCTCTTCCTTGTACCACTATCACAGCAAGATATGAGCAAGTGATAGCAGATCAAAGGCTTTTTAGCCAAACCCTTGAAGACCTCCACAAATCCCTCGGTACCAAGATTATGTAAGTGGGTTTTCTTTTAGAAGAAAGAAAGTTATGAACTTATGTGTTTTTCGATGGATGTTGGTAATGGTTGTTTGATAAATCTGTGAGCTTGCCCATTTTTTGGATGTGGGTTGGTTGGAAATGTTAGCATTGTTAATGGGTTTTTTGTTTGTGGGTTTGTTGTGATTGGATTGGTAGTATGAACTTGTTGGTACTAATGTGGGGTTGATTTCTTATGGTTATAGGAGACATTGTGCAGTGGGATTTTTTTTTACAAAGTTATGGACTTGCCATTAAAGATAAAAAAATGCCATTTTTTTTGTGTGTGTGTGTGTGTTTTTTTTTTTTTTTTGTTTTTTTTTTGGGGGGGGGGGGGGGGGGGGGGGGGGGGGGGGTGTAGATTAATTTCTATTAGGAAGGAGCAAGATTGTAAAAATTTTGTTAGAGTCTGTGTTTTAAATGTCACCAGTTACGGCCGTTATACCGGTTTGGAGAGGCTAACGTTGCCGATACCGGTGTTCTAAACATTATTGTTGCAATATGTTTACACAATTCAACATCAGGCATTATAAAAGAAAAAAACACCATAGACCTTTGGGTTAAGGTTCAAACCCAAACCCAATTGGACCTTAAGAGCATTTGTAGTCATCCCAACTCAAAATTGGGTATTTGGCATTTAGAAAGGTAAGCTCATGGGTCATTAGAGAACCCAGGAGTTCTTCTAGAGGTAGTCTTGTGAGGTCTTTGGCTTCTTGAATGGCCGTGACCTTAGCTTCCCCTGATCTCGGAAGAGATCTTAGGAATTTGGGGTTGTTGCCGTAGTCATCGAACCCAAAATTTGGGTTTTTATTAAAAAAAGAGACGGACGATAAATGTTATTTCATACGTTAATTGTTTTTGAAAAATTTACACAATTGTCGTACAAAAAAGTGGAGATATTTCGTCCAACACTTGTGGGCATTTAGAAAAATAATTAAATCTTAAATTTTAATTAAATGTTAATTAAATCAAAATAAACTCAAATTTTGAACGGACGGATGATGAAAAAAAAATTAAATTGGACGATATTTCATCTTTTGCCCGATACATTTTAGCGCAAAATTTTTGAACAGGCGAAATTTCATGTTTCGTCTCCAATAATTTCAAATTCTTATTTCGCTTCCCAAATATAGCAAGCAGATTACTGCCCCTCTCATACCCAAAGTTTGGGTATTTGGTGAACGATTGCGACGCTTTTACTCTTTTTTTTGGGGTGCAGAATTTGGCTTTTAAGCCAATGACTACAGATGCTCTAACCCACTGTTAAAAGAGAGAAGATGTGGAAAAAAAATCAGCTAAAAAACCTTAAATTCTCTCATCTTTATTGCTTTCTCTTCCAAAAATTCACCACACTATACTCCTTTATTTTTTTTTTATTGCGCACACAAAGAGGAGATGTGGATCTAAGAGTTTTTATTTATTGAGCATATAAAGAAGAGATTTACTCTTAATCTCAAATTATAATGTACAGTAGGGAGTTTGTAATTGTAGATTAGCGAGAGATGAGACAAACTAAAATATATCATGATGGAGAGAGGACAAAGAACCCATCAATTCATTCAAATCTCTTTAACTCTTTCTATGCAAAATTATAAATTTAATTTTATGTTTAGTATGTCCCTTATTTATTAGACTGATTGCTTTTGTGAGTGTCTATACAAAAGGAACAATAAATTATTATCATACTTAATAAATAATAAATTAAAATATTATTTAAAAATAGCACGAGCAAATTGCTTGTAAAGGAACATTTCAACTTGTCTTTTAAGTTTTCTTTTGAAAAATTGCTTATCTTATCTTCAAAATTTTAATTTACAGATTTCTTTCTTTTATGTATTAGACTTTTTGTAGGCAATTATATTAATTTGTTATAACTATAATTACTTGCATTAGGATGTTTGTATTTGTAATATATAATGTGTAAAGGTCATCGAAATCCAATTTAGGATATACATTTTCATCCGATATGGTAACCAGGATTTTTTAAATCCAATTTAGGATATAAATTTTCATCCGATATGGTAACCCGGATTTTTAAAATATTGCCGCTATATCACTGATATCCGGTATCCGATGTGAAACTTTGCCTTCCGATATGATACCAATGTGAGATGTTTAAAACATTAAGAGTGAAGAAGTAAAGAAGAAGAAAGATGGTAGGGATTGCTATAGGGAAGTGGTTCTTGTCTAAGACATGTATTAACGAAGAACGAGATAATGTGAAATACATCCCTTTTAACTTCTACTTGAATTGTTTTCATTTGGATTATTCTTGTAGCATGATCGTATAAAAATCAATGATATAAAAGTTTAAGTTTCTAAATTTACTTGTGTAAATGAACACATCTAATCATTTAGATGCTTTTGCTTGTAGGGTGCCTACAATTGGAGGGAAGCCTCTTGATTTGCACTTCCTATTTGTGGAGGTTACTTCTCGTGGTGGCCTTCAAAAGGTTGATCTAAACCCCCCCCACCAACCCCGACCTCACCCATAATAGAACTTTAGGAAATTGCGAACTTGAATACTCATTCTGATTATGTCTTTTTCATAGGTTTGAGTTGTTTGTGTTAACTATAAAATCTGTTAACTTTTTCTTAATACAAAAGTAGATAAGTTAGCAACTTAGTATAAATGGAATGATTTACTCTTATCATTGCATCCTTGTCATGTCTCTGCTGATAGGTGATTAGTGATCGCAAATGGCAGGAGGTGATTGGTGCCTTTGCTTTTCCACCATCAGTTACGAATGCCTCGTTTGTGTTAAGGAAGTACTATATTTCCTTGCTTCAAAACTACGAGCAAGTCTACTTTTTCCAGAATGGAGATTCCCAGCTTCTATCAAGTGGTATAATTGGCTAACCTTTTGTGCTTATTCTCTCAACCGCTCCTCCACCTCCCACTACACTCACTCTCATTCAATATACTTTAGACATAGCCTGCTCTGTGGAATAGGGAGAGGAGGAAAAATGACCTGCTGGACATATCACATTGATGTGTATATATAGACTACAATGAATACTCTAGAATATGTTATAAAATAAAGAAGAAATTGTTGAGAGAATATTTGGAAAGAGAATAGGTGAAATGGGCCACATGCTTAAAAAAGTGTGTCGTTGCTGTTCATTTTTTTGGGATCATAAACGGTGGGTGTAAACCCCTCGCGTTTCACTAAAAAAGATTTTAATAAAACAACAATCAAGAAAGGGAAATGTTGTTCATGCTTCCCAACTGGTGGGGCATGAGACACATTCCCCGACAAAAAAAGAGTCCATCCCATACAAGATTACCCTCTCCCCAATAAATCAGAGTAATTACAAACATTACAAAAAAAGTTTGCTCCAGTGGAGAACGAATTCACAAAAAAGTGACCAATCCTCAAACCCGACTTGACATGTGCTATTCATTTCAGAAGTACTAAAAGACTATTAACACATATTACATGTGTTTATATCTTACAATTAAGTGATTTAGGAGCTCTTAAATTCTGTCCTACGGGAGGGCTTTGTTTTTGGCTTTTGTCTTACATGTGCTTTCGAGTCGAATTACATTCCCTATAGCTAATTTATCATCTTTCTCCTACTTCTAAGACTATTTTTCTTAGTCTAGGAGAATTTGGAGAATGACATGTGGCCTTTCTAGAAGACAAGAACTATGCTAATCCATCTTGTATCATAGTTTTGGACTTTTGACATCAACTAATTAGAGAGAGTTGACATCATGTTGACAGTCGATCATAAAACTTTGTCAAATGTTCGAGGAGCCTTGACTCCTTAGCTGACCTCATTTTAGTGAGGATAAGGCTTAGATGATGATGATGTTTAAAATGTCACATCTAATACACATTCTACAAGTTACAGCTGTATTGAGTCTAATCGAAACAAATCCTTCTCACATTATGTTGGAGACTTAGAGTATAGATTTACATTTTATATACGTACTTATATATATAATATATATATATAGAGAGAGAGAAATCTTCGGTTGATCACTACTTTGGTGAGCACTTCGTGAGCACTTCGTGAGCACTCACAAAATAGAGCACCTATGACAAATTCGAACCGCTCATATTGTTCTATATACCTACGATAGCCTAACAATAAAAAATTAATTAATTTGAAATTCATTTGTCCATGACTTACATGATCACAAAATTGTATGGCTGAAAATTCTAACAACATGATGGATGGGCAAATGAACTTCAAATTACTTGATTTTTTATTTTTAGACTATCTTTGGCATATAGAACAATATGAGCGGTTCGAATTTTTCACAGGGTTTTTATTTCATGAGTACTCACGGAGTGCCTATATATATATATATATATATATATATAAGCAATGCTCCATTGCAAACTATTGAAGCCGTTGTTCTATAAGCAATGCTCTATATATATATATATATATAAGCAATACTCCATTGCAAACTATTGAAGCCGTTGTTCTATAAGCAATGCTCCAATGCAAACTATTGAAGCTGTTGTTCGGAACAACGACTTCGTTTATTTTGAACTTAGGCCGTTGTTCCGAACAACGACTTAGGTTATATTCGGAACAACGACTTAGGTTTATAACCTAGGCCGTTGTTTTGGAACAACGGCTTCGATTTATAACCTAAGCCGTTGTTTTCAACAACGGCTTAAGTGGTTTGTATACCAACTTGCACGGAACCCGTTTGCAATGGAGCATTGCTCTCTCTCTCTCTCTCTCTCTCTCTCTCTATATATATATATATATATATATATATATATATATAGTCCCCTTCCGTTGTGCACTAGGCTGCCGTGTGCACTCGACCTTCCCACCTTCCTATTGACGATCCGAACCGTTCACATTGATCTACACATGTAAATTAGTCTAAATATGTAAAATCAAATTATTTAAAATTCATTTGTCCATCCATCATGTGACTATAAAAAACAACGAATTTCAGCCATACAATTTTGTAACACTTCAATGGATGGGCAAACGAATTTCAAATAATTTGATTTTACATATTTAGACTAATTTACATGTATAGATCAATGTGAACGGTTCGAATCGTAAATAGGAAGGTGGGAAGGCCGAGTGCACACGGCGGCCTAGTGCACAACGAAAAGGGACTCTCTCTTTCTTTCTTTCTCTCTCTCTCTCTCTCTCTCTCTCTCTCTATATATATATATATATATATGCCCCCATTTCGATTGTGAATGGACTTTTGGTGTGAAGTGGCGTGCGAATGCCTGTTGCCGCTATTGCTAATAACGGCAACGGTGCAAATGATGCCGCTATTGGGAATAATGACATCACTGTATACTTTTTTGAAATATTCCGTTAGCGGCAACAGATGTTCGCACGGCAGTTTGCACCAAAGTCCGTTCTTAACCGAAGGGGCCTTTATATATATACTAGATTTGCCCGTGGGCACATGCCTACGGCACCGTCTTCAGAGCGATACAGCATACGGAAAGCCTTGCAAACAGTAAATCAACAATTATATAGCTCAAGTTTGAATAGTATGACAATAGTTAGTTGCCAATAAAAGTCCATGTTCTCATTGGTATATGTTGAAAAATAATTATAAATTGGAGTATAAAAGTCCATGTTTATATATATATATATATATATATATATATATATATATATATATATATATATATATAGTGTGTGTGTGTGTGAGAGAGAGAGAGAGAGAGACATAATTAAATAAATAAAGGAGTTGTTTTGGGGGATTTGAATTTGAGTTTTGGGGAGAAACTTTTGGGGGGGGGGGGGGTGTGTTTTGTGAGGTTAGATCTGGGCCTTTGATTTTTTTTTTTTTGGGGGGGGGGGGGGGGGGGGAATTTAAGGAGAGTCACTTGATAGCTTTCTTTGTGTTTTATTATATAGATGATTATGTGATAACTTCATTAGTGTGAACCATGTGCGAACTTTTTTTGAGGATAAACTGAAAAATCTGAACCGTTCAATTTGATCTACATGTCTAAATTAGTCTACGGATGAGAAATCAAGTTATTTGAGATATGTTTGTCCATGCATTAAAGTGTTACAAGTTGTATGGGTGAATATCGTTATTTTTTATAATGACATGATGGATGGACAAATGAATTTCAAATGACTTGATTTTATATATTTACACTAATCTAGTCATTTTAAACAATGTGAACGGTTCGGATTATCCATGCGATGACTATGTAAGGAGTTCACTTAAAGTTTATCTTGATAACTAGTTCTCACATGATCACTTATATATATATACCTGCTATTCAACGTATGGAAGCAACATTTGCTCAAACCTCTATATTGACTACATTGATAATGACAAAAACCAAGGTTTTAAAAAGTTGAGAACGGGAGCAAGATCCGTTTTTTCCAAATATTTGGATCTGGACCGGTATCGGCTAGATCGGTGTATCGAGTTTTTTGGATCGAGCATTTTTTAAAATTTATAAAATTATCTAATATCTATCTATAATTAAATTATTTTTAATAATAATTAATTTTGAAAAAATGAATTGGTGAATTTAAATATTTTTTTTAATAATTTAATATTTTTAATTACAGACTTGAACTTTTTAATTTGTTTCAGAGAATTATTAATTTGGAATAAAACTAGGCAATATAAATATGTGAACCAAATAATACAAATTTTATTCTCATAGAAGGAAAAAATATATAAGATAGAGATGAAATGATGTTTATTACACAATTATATTTTTTATTGCTTGGATGAGAGGGTCAACATGAATAGAAAATTTAAATATGGGAATATTTAACCATATGATCAATGGTTTTGGGTTGGGATCAAGCCGATTCATTCAATCCAATTGCTGACTCGGCTGATCCCCGAGTTGTGACGCCGATCTTGAGATTTAGCGGTTGTATCGGAGCCGCCCCATGAAAAACGATCCAGATTGGCTGGATGGGATCGGTGTCGGCCAATCTTTAAAACGGATCGGATCTTGAGATTTAGCGGTTGTATCGGAGTCGCCCCATGAAAAACGATCTAGATCGGCTGGATGGGATCGGTGTCGGCCGATCATTAAGACCATGACAAAAACTACATAATCTTTTTACCTGAATTCGCGACAAGGTATTACAGAAACTCAAATGACAGTTGACTATCATATCCTCCTTGCTTTCTATAGATTCAAACATTGAGAAAGCTGTCAGTGGTCCTTTATTCACTTTAAATTTTATGTTTAGATCGGACTTGGTTAAGTTTCTTAATATACAAAAAAGAAAAAGAAAAATTGTTTGCAGGTATACACTGTATACTTATATGGCAAGTTCAAAACTGACCTTTTGTTGATTATATACTTTATCCTCCAGATGCCAAGGCTATTAGCGTTTCAGAAGCACTACAGCCACACGAGGAAAATGTTTCAACTAAGCTCAAGGGAACCAAAGACAATCACAAACATGGTCAGGACTATTATTTTTTCTTATTTCTCTTATATGCTTCTCTAACCTTCATTTGACTTCTTGATATGCTTCATGCTGAAAGGTCTCTGGCTCATCTTCACATCTAAGAAAGCAAAATACGAGCTCAGTATGTAGTTATGTAGTGATTGTATTGAGTATTGACTCATATCGTTCTTTTAATAATGTCCTCAAGTCTTTGTCAATAACTGGATCCATATAATCCTAGACGATTAAATCACAAAAGTTTGTTTTTCTCTCATGTTTGCAGAGGTAGATTGTACCTGATTTACCGCTGGGTAGAAATTCTAAATATAGAGAGATTATAGTTAAAGGATCTCTAAGGTATCGCGGAATGATCCTACAATATATTTTGTTATTTGAAATAGTAATCTAACTTGACCGGGGTGTTGATTCACTGATAGTATTTGGATGTTCCTGGTTGCTGAATGAATCTTGGATTATGTTTGTTCTACATGTAATAATCTGGATACACATTCAACTATGAATAATTGCAATTCTTATAGAACCTAAATTAAAATGATACTGAGTCGACCATTTGAATCCTTTTCGTCGACTTCTTTTCTACAGGAGGTTCACCTCTAAGAGTTGGCTCTGTGGTGAAAGGAAAAATCAACGGAAAATTTGAGGATGGATATTTTGTGACTGCAGATTTTGGTTCGGAATCGCTAAATGGTGTCTTGTATCATGTTCCTCTCAAACCATCCGTAAGCCAAAATCCGCCTAATGTTGTTTCTGATACCCGTGCACGGAAGAGGTCAAGGAGGGAGGCTGATCCTTCTAATCTCAAGCCAGAGATGGGAAGCTACAATCTTTTTGTTGCCGAACACTATTCAAAACTACGGCCGGTGTATTCTGGGAAGGAGAAGGTTATTTTCAAGCACATAAATCATCTCTGGGATAAACTTAATGAGTCTGAAAGGAAGGTATGATAACTTGTTGAAAATGTCTTCCATAAGATTTCTTTGATCTTTTTGCTCCAACTTGTCGTAGTTGGGAACATAGTTACCATGTTGAAAGTTATTATTGCTGACTTAATGCTTACAAATATAGTTAGCAATTTAATGTATATATGCGCAGCTGTTGAATGAAGGGGATCACACTAGTTTCTACATTAGGATAATAGTAGATTACAGATACCCATGCAAGCAAAGTTAAATTACAATACAGTAGTCCCTTGAAGTTTGCTTTTCACTCTCAATCAAAAGTTGGTGATTTTGGTAGGTTGGAATCCTTATATTTTAAGGAATACAAGTTTACATACACTGGCACAATAATACGATGCTTAGATTTCAATTCTTTGTCTTTTTATTTCTATTTTTTATTTACAATGTTTACCTGATGAAGTATCTAAATGAGGTGTAGGGCATCATTATGCCTCCGAATCTCACTTACAAGTCCTTTTGCATGCTAAACTAACAAATAGCGTGTATAACGATATATATAGGCAATATTAGTGAGAGTTAGTCTATTATGAGCTGGTGAGCTCAGATCCTTATCATGAGCTGGAGATCTCAGCCATGCGATGAAGATCTGAGGTCACGATGGCCTCCACCCAATTATAGATGGTTGTAAATAGAGTGAGGGGCATTTTGGTGAATTCACCTCTCATCTCTCCATTCCCGAACTCCTCCATCCCCAAAATCGTGAAACCTTATTTCCTTCTTCCTCTAACCTCCTCTCAATCTCTCTGCCCTCAAAGCCCCGACGCCCCTGCCCCCGATGCCTTCTCTCCCCCAACATCCCTCTCCTCCCCGACGCCGCAACCCTCGATCACTCATACAGTTCTTAGTAGAACTGTATCTTTTCATATATTAGTCCCTTAGTAGTTTTTATCTTGTGAGGGGATGTTTGCAAATAACCAAGTTTCTTTTGATTTTGTTAGGGTATTAGAAATTTTCTAGAAGCACGGGCAATGCGCTTGTCTTCATCACCTTATAAACCCAAGTCATGTAATAGAATTGGTATGAATGAAATTGATTTGAATCTTAGTTCCACCTATTTTCTTTGTTTTTGTTCTTATTGTGATTGAATCATGGGTGCCATCGCCGGCACCGATGAACGTTGCGACGATCCACCACCGGAGTGGATCGGGATCGTAACAATCACCCCTGACGCCGCAACTCCCGATGCTCGAAATCCTCCCCGATGTCAATAAGGGGAATTCGGAGAGAAGGGTTAGATTATAGAGATGCAAGTCCACATGTCTGCAAAAGAAGTGGTGAGGAAGTGGGGGAATGGATTAGATTATAAACTGTTTTTTTCTTGCCAAAGAAAGATTGGTAAATGAAATGTTGGATGGATTGAATCTGATTTCTTGACTAAAGATAAGTGTATCCCGGAGGCAAATCACTTCGACTAAAGATTGGTAATTTAATTATGCTACTCAACCATGCATTGTCGAACTGATTTTTTGCGAGTTGGACAAGAAACCTCAATACAATACCTCCGTGACATCTAGGGTACATCATGTATGAGTGCAGGAATAGACTCGCTGGAACGTGTCAAACGTACCAGCAATGAGGAAACTGAGTTTGTAATAATTTTTTCTTCAAATGAATTTGTTTGGCTGTTGGTTGCACAACCACCCTATCCCATTAAGAGAGAAGTTGTGTTCTATTTGTATGAGTTTCAGCAAAATTATTCTAGTGGACTCTGTTCGTTTTCCAAAACAAAGAAAAAAAGGTTGGAGCTGCAAACTTGGAGAGTCAGTTAACATTCTCTCGAATCTAAGCTGTGTTTAGCTTACTAATTTGATGAGTTCAATAGGTATAATTAGACTCACAGAATGGGGTAACTTCAATTGGAAAGAGTAAATGAAACACAAAAGATGAAATATGACTGACTCCTTACACCAAAGCATGAAGGAACCTGGAAGCAAAAGCACAAAGTTTATATGGCCAAAAGAAAGAAACACTTCCGTAACAAGAAAACATGACAATCACAAATTGAACTAAGATTCATTCTCATCAGGATCTTGTTGATCTATGTTTCAAAAATAATTGATCACAAACAAAGAAACAACAGAGTCAATTGGTTAAACTCGAAAATTATAATGTTAGTTTATGGCCCTTGAGTTTTACAGCCCTGAAGGTCAAACCAAATGAGCATTAGTTCATAGTTCATAAATCTTCGTGTAAGCACAGTCCTGAAGGAGCAGCAGCAGCGATAAGCACCCGCAGCAGCGAATTGAAGGAGTAGCAGCAGTAAGGAGTAGTATTGTTAGAATTAATTTGATCGTACCACCAAAAAAACTCATCGTACTGCCTGTAAAATCAAGAAAGAGTTAGTAATGTTAGAATTAATTTGATTCATTTGAGGCATCAAGAAAGTAGTAAGATCAAGAAAAATATGAATTGAATTAGTCGTAGGCTCAGAACACACTTGTATATAAGAAATTCTCAAATCAAGCATCAAGCTTAGTCTAGGGCTGCATTATTATGCTATGCCAACTAGTTCTAACCATGTGTCAATTTGAAAAACTCATCGAACCATCTTTGTCATCACATGAACGCAACAGAGACCACCAAAAAACTGTTCGAACCATCTTTACATCAGCAACAGATACCACAAACAATATGCAAACAAGAACAAGGGAAAACAGTGAGGAGAAAACAAATATCAAGCAAGTAATCAGAGCAAGTAATGAACCAAACTGTGGGTTCACCTTCACTACTTTTGTTCTTTTGTTTCCTCTTGACCAATACATAACAAAAGATATATTCTTCAACACGCATAACTTGTCGTTAAGAAAACATGCGATTTTCACATACACCAATGTTTTTCAACTCAACCATCTAAATAAAAACTAATTGTCTTTTCAATTGTATCAACAAATAGCCACCTTAATATCCAACAAATTCATATTACACATGAATCCAACACATTCGATTCGCCCCCAAATTAATTTCTTTTAAAAAATAATGGTACAGTTAATTAGGATCCAAAGAGATAATTTCTTTTTTTTATAACAAACAATTAAGCCAGCTCAAACCAACCCATGTACGCTGAGAGAGGGGAGTACATATGTTTTGGCAAAAGATGAAATATCATATATGTCTGCATTCTTATATATGACTGAACCCTCTCATCAAACCAAACACAAACTATTCACGATGTCTTATTTAACTAATCAATTTGATTAATCTCCTAGCTAAGAAGCATGGACACGGACACGATTAGGCAAAGATGAAATATCATACATCAAAATTTCTGGCTGAAAAGTTCTCGAAGTTAGGGTTTAGCGTTAGAAATCACCCTAATTCACATTAGACATAAATCCAACACATTCAATTCGCCTCAAATTAATATTTTTTAAAAAAGGGTAAACCCACTAAAACTACAATTAGGTTAGGGTTTCATACCTGATTCCGAGACAAAACAGTAGTCGAGGATGGCCGGGGAGGAAGTCGGGGTCACGTTGTCTGAATGAGGTCTTGCTGATTGATGCTTCGGGGGCGTCGAGCGGCGACTGGTGGAGGGGAATTCGAGGGCACCACGCGGCAGGAAGGAGCGTCGCGGTAGCGTCAAGTAGCGTCGATGCTAGCGGGGTGGATTGAGCGTCGGGGGTTTCGATTGGGCGAGTGCTGAAGTGAAGAAGAGGAAGTTAGGGTTTCGATTTTGGGGGAGCTTAGTTTGGGTTTTGGGGATCGTGAGAAGAGGAAGAGGAGGAGAGAAATGAAGAGAATAGAAAGGGGCTGATTAAAATATTACCAAAATGCCCCTCTATTAAGTTCTATTTGGGCGGATCACAATCGGAGGCGTTGGATCCTGATCGAACGGTCACGATATCCAGCTCACGATAAGAAATTGAGCTCACCAGCTCATAATAGATATATGGGGGCTCAAATGTTATTTGGTGTGACATAATCACATGAAATTTATAAACTATTCATTATACTGCCTTCTTTGAGTTTCTCCTTTCCACAGGGCAATTCCATTCATAATTTTTCGGAAACGGGATTTAGTTCAACGATTCCAGAAAGGGTACTCACAATTCTTTAAAATCCCATTAAGTCGTGCTCACTATTCATATACAACACTCATAATATTGGGCTCACTCCAAAATCAGCAGTACCTTAAGGTTTGTTAGTTTAGCCATGGTTAAGAGTCAACTACAGTTGGTTAATGACTAACATGCCCTTCCATTAAGCATACCCAATTATATTAACTTCAACTCAACCTAAAGATATGAAATGACGGGTTTGTGATAAATTTAGTTTTTGACTGATGAAAAATAAATCTAGAGTAACAATTTGGAGAAAATGTTTGAAAAAGAATAAAGTTGGTGTTTCTCGGGAAAAGGAAAGGGATTATCAGCCGTTGTATAGAATGAGAAGGAGGGAGTTTCTCAGCAGTTGGATATAAGTGACATTTGATTAAGTGAGGGGAGGGGTAATTTAGACATTCTACCCCCCTCGCGTTAGAGTTGACAAAATATTAACTTTTGTTTAACATCATATAACTCTATTGTTGTTTTTGGCGTGTACCCAACATTGTGGGTGTTGTATATGAAAATAGTGAATTGTGGGTGTGTTGTTTGGAATTTAAAGAATTGTGAGTGCACTTTCTGGAAGAAAAAAAACTCGAAATTATGATGTTTACAAAGCAGGATGTACTCAAGTTAATTAGTCTTCAGATCTTGAAAATATGTTTTCATAGTCCTAAGACGATTTTTTTGTCTTTGATATTAGGCTTATGAAGTGCAGAATAAAGAGAGATGCTGATAGTCGAAACAAATTGTAGTTTTAATTCTTAGTTGACTTGAAGTTTTTAGTGGACAAAAAGAGTATTAAATTGCAGATGAGATTAGAAAATTAGAAATGTTTTATTTGTATTTTTTCTGCTGAACTAATTCAACCAGGTTGTGTTTGTAAATAGATTTGGCATGACCAAAAGCATGCATGAGGACCCATTAATGTAATATTCTCTTTCTCTTTGCTTCTATGATCATTTCCTTTGTTTTGAAGTTATATCTTGGGAGAATTGCTGCTGCGTAAACTTGTGTCTATACCGCATTTGAGATCAGGTACCGAAGATGAGATTGATTTTTAAATTAATCAGTAGAATCCAGCAACAAAATGCCAACTAACATCCAAAATCCGGGAAAATTTTAAGCTTTCAGACCAAGTACCAACAACTATAAAATTACTAACTATTAACACTTTCATATAACTAATTATCGTCATCTTCTTCCATACCCATTTCATTGAGGTCGAAATCACGAACGACTCGGGGCCCTTCTTTGCTATCATTTGGGCTAGCATCTGCCACCATGACTTTGCCGGCTTCCTGAACATTCACAGAGGATGATGTTTCGTGGCTACCTTGTTCTTCGCTCTTTCTATGCTTTCTCATGTGCCCTCCAAGTTCCTGCCCTTTGGGAAACGTTTTCCCACATATCTTGCATTTGTGCTCTTTATCGCTAATCTTCTTACTAATAACTCTTCTTTCTCCTCCTACTCCTAGTTTGGGTTTTTCTTGCTTGTGACGAGTCATGTGCCCTCCAAGTGCTTGGCCCAAACTAAATGACATGCCACAAATACTACAGACATGACCCTTCTCATTTGAGTTTTCGATGATCTTCTTGCCCTTTTCTTTCGGTTTAGGGGTTGGAATCTTAGCAAGAATTTGAGAGATTTCTGTAGCTTCTGGATTCGGTTTCTCAAGAGGAATCTGTGTAGAATTTCCGGTATTTGGAATGATCTCCCCAGCTTTCGAATCTGGCTTCTCAATAGGAACCTGAATTGAGTTTCCTTCATTTGGAACAGTCTCCCTTGATATCTTTAGATTATTTCTGAACTGAATTGCAATCTCAGTTTCGGTAACCACTTGGGCATTTGATGAAATTGCAGAAACATTTGCATCACTGTCTTCAATCTTCAAGCTCTTTGAATTTGTAGATGAATTATGAGTAGTGTGCTCGAAATCTCTCCCATATCTCAAGAGCAAAAGACCCAGGGCAGCAGCATTCATCAGATCCTCACCTGGCAGTTCATCCGGACTCGTCCTCAAATTCTTCTTATTACCGGAAACATGCATTGAATCTGCAGTATGATTCATGCTTTTCCTTCCTCGTTTTCCACTTGCTTTCCACTTCAAATCATTCATAGTCTCTTCCTTACTTGAATTCCAGTAATCTTCAAAGTCACCAATTGCTTGATTCTTGGTTTCTTTTTGTGAATGCATTCTCAAGTGACCGAAAAGAGCATACTTAGAGGGGAATAGCCTTTGGCAGACGTTACAGATTGGCCTCGATGAACTGTCAGCTTCAGATCCTTGAATGGAAGAGGCTGAAATATTATTAGACTCTTCTTCATTGACAACAACAGCTTTGCCTTTCTGGCCAGTGGCAGGTATTGAGTCAGTAGAACCAGATCCTTCATCTTCACGATTGTTTGAATTTGGAGGTGTCTCACAGATTGAATCAGGAGACCTTTCATCTTCACGATTGCTTGAATTTGGAGGTCTTACTTGAATTCGGACGGTCCTATTAGACGAGGATTCGTTGATGCTTGAATTCTGCATCTTAGGATGACACTGAATTGAACCGAGAGATAGGGAAAAAAACAACAACAGTAGAGATCTGAAACAAATCACATGAAACTATGGTTAGAAACTCACAACAAGCTACAAACAGGTTCACCAACCAATCTGAAGATTTTCGAAATTTTGTTAACTTTTTTCTGAGAATCAATCAACCAAGTTAAAGATGATCAGATGAACACACGAAAAGGATGTCAGAAATTCATAGTGCTATAATGAGCTCTCTGGAACTCTGATGATACATTCAAATTAGCAAATAAAATAAATCTCGGGGGAATTTTTTTCTAAAAAGGTGCATGAAATTAGCTGACAAAAACAAAGGATAAAAGAGATGAAGGATGCAAGATCATATAATAATGCTTAGAAATCATGACTATATGGTGTTAATCAACAAATTTTATATATATTAAAAAAAAGGCACCATCATGAAGATAAATAGAAGAGCAATGCATGAGATTAAAATGTAAACCTCTTCTTTCAAGAATTCTTGCACTGTCTCTGTCTCAATTTCCCTTGACTGGCAATCTCTTCCCTCTACACTTCTTGATATGGGATTGAGGTGCTTGGGTTGCAGGCAATTAATAGGAAAAGTATCAAGTTTAGGAAATAGAGTGGGGATTTGGTCTTCAATGTGAAAAGATGATAAAATTTTGATTTGCTAAGGATTCTTTTAAGGTTAATATGAACACTGTGATTGGAATTGTGGGTATTTAAAGTGAGGGTAGTGTGTTTTGAGAGTGTAAATTAACAATTTTTTTTAAAAAATTTTTTTTTTACTAATTTGGAAAATCATTAAATTATTATCAAGTCATAGTAATGCTTCCTTTTGTTTTGTGCAACAGAGTCACAGACTATACAGTCCCCCCTTTCAATTCACAAAATCACCTTAAGATTTTCTTATGAAAATAAATCATTTAAAATATAAGTGTGAGTTGATCATATTTATGAAATAGTATGATTAATTAATATGTATAAAGTCAACTCAAACTATTCTATAATTACATACAATGCAAGAATCAGAGGGGAAAACAATTACAAGGCTTTTACCAAGATCAATCATAATTCGGTAAATAAAGCTGGTTGTTTTGTGTTTCACCCTTCATCAGTTGGTTGCATGCATAAAAATGCCAAATCCCAGAAAGTTTAAGCTATCAGACTACCAACAACTACAAAATTACTAAATATTACACTTTCAATAATTATCCTTCAGTTTCCTCCATAGTCATTTGAGTAAGGTCGAAATCACGAACGGTTCTCTGGGCTTCTTCCATATCATTTTCACCAGCAAGTTTATCATTTTCGCCAACATTCTGCTGGGCTTCGTCCCTATCATTTTCATCAGCACCAGTACTCACCACGACTTTGCCTTTTCCCTTAGCTATCACAGAAGAATATGATTTACCAATACCTTTATCTTCGACATTTCTATGCCTGCTCATGTGCCCTCCGAGTTCCTGTCCAGTTAGAAACTTTCTCCTACATATCTTGCATTCGTGCTCATTATCACTATTCTTCTTATTAACTATTCCTTTTCCTCCTGGTTTGGATTTTTCTTTTATTGTGAAGAGTCATGTGCCTTCCAAGTGCTTGGCCCTTATCATAAGACATGCTACAAGCATGACTCTCCTTTGTCATTCGAGTTTTCAGTAACGATCATCTTCCCCTTTTTCGTTTGCTGTTGGAGTCGGATTCTTATGAGAAATTTGAGCTGAGTATTTGGAACGCTCTCTTCAGCTTTAGGATTCAGTTTTTCAACAGGAATCTGAGTTTAGTTTCCTGAGTATGGAACGATTTGCATTAATCTCTTTTGGTTTTTTTTTTTTTTTTTTTTTTTTTGGATATTTCGATCCCAATACCAGTAAACACTCGGGAAGTTTTTCCTTCGTTCCCTTCAATCCTCAATTTCTTTGAATTCTCAGATGAGTACTGGTAATCTGACTCATACCTCATCGACATAAGCATCCGGGCAGCATTTGTTACATCGTCACCTTGCAGTTCATGGAGATTCATACTCGAATTCTTATCTGTATGTATCCGATACATCCTCGTATCAAGAATCATAATATCACCAGAAAGACGCATTGCATCCTGGCTTTGTGGGCATTTTTCCTTTCCTCTTTTTCCAGTTACTACCCACTTCCTTAAATCCTTCAAATTCTGTTCCTTACTCGAATTCGAGGAGCCCTCAAACTTACCAATGATCACTTTTTTCTTCATTGGTTTTCCTGAATGCTTTTTCATGTGCCCAACAAGAGCTTTCTCAGAGTTGAATTGCTTTTTGCAGACACGGCATGCTGGCCTCTCTGAACTTTCTGCTTCATTAACTTGATCTTCAGATTCTTGAAATACAGGGCAATTATCGATGGTTTCTTGAGTAGAAGACATTGAATTATTATGAGACTCTTCTTCGTCGACTACCACAGGTTTGCCTTCTCTGTTAGTTGAAGAGATTGAACCAGCAGGTTCATCATCTCCACGATGATACAATTCTTAATTGACTGTATCTGAAATGCAGTGAAAGAAAACCTTCATATATCAGTCCTTGGTGATTACGTATCAGTCCTTGGTAGAATGTCTTTCTTTTGAGGTTGTTTTTGCATAAGAGAAGGTTGTTTTGTAATTAAGACCTTGCTTTTTTCCTTCACGGGCGAAACACGTTCTTAGTTGGCTGCCTATGAGTGGAAGGGATAAAGCGAGTGGGCCCCACTGTCACTCTGTAGACAGTTGGCAGATGCTTCTTTTGTCAGGGAATATGTAGAAAGCACGGGCGTTGCGCATGTCTTCTTCCTTCTTAAACCCCAATCTGTAATGAAATGAATAAATGAATGAATTGAATTAAATCTTAGTTTCCCCTTAGAGCATCCGTGGTTTGCTTTATTGCCATTTTTGCCATTTTTTTTCTACTGTAGCGCTCACAGTCGTTTGCTATTTTGTCATTTTTTGGCAAAAGCGCTACAGTAGATACGGAGAAATAGCAATCGAAATAGCAAAATGCATATTATAGCGGACGAAACATGATGTTTCGTCTGGATTATTTAATTATTATTTTAATTGATCGGACGAAACATGATGTTTCGTCCGAAGTAAAAAAAAAAAAAAAAAACCGAATAAAATAACCTTTAAACGTGGGAATGAACATGATGTTTCGTCTCAATCGTCCCAATCCAAAATTAAAAAAAAATTGTAAATTTTAATTTTTTTTGCAATTTTTTAATTGATTTTGCAAATTTTTAAATTGTTTTTGCAAAAAAAAAATACAATTTGTTTAAAAAATTCTTTTTGCATTTTTTTTTTAAAAAAATTTTCCGGAAAATCTGGACGAAGCACCATGCTTCGTCTAGAATCTGGGCCATTTTTTGGAAATTTTTGTAATATTTTTAAAATGTTTTTGCAAATTTTTTAATTGTTTTTGCAAATATTATTTACGAACTATTTTTAAAATTTGTTTTTTGCAATTTTTTTTGCAAAAAAAAACCTATATTTTTTTTCCAATTTTTGACATCATGTTTCGTTTCCGCCATTTTTTGCCAATCGACGACTGTGGATGCTCATCGAATTGGATTGCTAAAAAATGCATTTTGCCATTTTTTACATCGAACGACTGTGGATGCTCTTATTTTTCTTGTTTTTTGTTCTTGTTGCATTTGATTTCATGGCTACCTTTGCCAACGATGATGTCGTCGACGGGGAAGATCTACCACCAGGTTGGATTGGACTTGTAACAATGGTATCAGAGCCATCTTCTTTCCCACCGCTGCTATCTCTGAACCCCCTTCCAACTCCGAAGACGAATACAAAAGTTCTCAGATCCACTCCCTTCTTCGATCTTCATCAATGGCCTTCACTGCCGCCGCCGCTGCCTGCATACTCCTCGTCATCCTCTCCCTCTCCCAATCACTCCCAAACCTCATATTCTTCTCTGAAAAACCACCAAAGCAACCACCACCACCTCCCACCGCCACGTCAACACTCCCCCTTCCTCCTCGTCTGACCTCCTTTTTTTTTGAAATTAAAGATGACACTGTCATCGCTTCATTAATGAAAGCTTAACGAAACAAGTAGTACAATTTACAAATCAACTCCAAAATCCAAACTACTCAAATCAAGATACAGACTACTACATCGAAAAAACATAAGGGGATTCATAAAATCTAACTCCTTCCTGCTGATCGTTCCCGCCAGTCGTGCCTACTCCTCTTCTTCCATACGCAACCTCTTCTTTGCTCATGCCTGTCCTGCCCAAGCATGAATAACAGCAAAAATTTTGTGCATCATAATTGGGAATCTATTATCCATACTGCGAAAACAAAGCTCATTGCAGTACAGCCACAAGCCCCACATGATTGCGGCCGCAGAAATATCCCATGCTATTTTATCATTCATGCTAACAATGTTTTCTCTCCAATGACTCCACACCTCTAAACACGAGTTTGGGATCTCCATACTCCCAAATTCTAGACACACCACATTGTCCACCACCCACGCTAACCTTGCCCTCGGACAAGTAAATAGAATATGTTTAGTATCTTCATCCTTGTTGGCACATCTATTACTACTCACGTCAATCTGCAAACTTCGCTTCTGTAGGTTAATCTTAGACACACAACCTTGCCCTCGTCTGACCTCCTTTACCCTCGCTGCGACGGCGGCTTCATCGATGAAGTCCACCTCAACTCAAACCCTAATCCTAATCCCTTTCTCTCCTCCTTCGATTTTCAGGACGCCTTCTATCCTCCCATGTTTTCGTCGTCATCTTCCTCCATCACCGCCTCATCTCCTCTCCTGCTTCGATCGACTCTCCCTCCTCGCCCTCGTCCAAGATGACACCGTCCATCATTTCAACTGTTTGGGGTCGAATTCCGAGAGGGTTGATTCTTGGTCATGAATTGAGAATTAGGATTTCTGAGGAAGAAGAAAGAGATAATTTGGGGAGAAATCAATTTACTCAAAGCTTGCTTTTATTCCTCTCAACTCTGGGCCTTTTATAGGCAGTGTTATACATTAGATAGCAAGTGCGTGCTATGTAAAAGAAATGTAACACCCCGAATTTTATTTACATATAATTCGTAGTACAATAGGATCTTTTACTTCAAATTCGTACAATTTTAGAAGGAAATTTAAAAACTTTTACAATAAGTTATTTACATCAACGCAGTGGAAATTAAATACAACATAATAGATATACAACTCTAACATCAAACAACTTTAATCATGAAAATAATCTTTACATCAATTCTTCTTTTCGTCTTCGGCCAAACCAAGTCCTGCACCGAAAAATTGTGGGCACATCAATTTCTTACAACCACCGCAATGTTATAAAACAGCGATCCTCACTATGTCGTAATATAACGATTCTTTTACTTTAGCAACCACAAACTTGAATATATATTAAAGTGTAAAAGAGTGACTATCCTAAACATATCAGTGTATGATATGACGTAATGCCTAATGCAGATATTATACTAAAATGACACTAATGCATACTTGTTCGGTATCTATGCATCCCATTCTACATTGGTCTGAGGGTAAGCACCTACTTACTCCATATTATAGGGTTAATTAAATACCTCGCCATACATCCTACTACTATGACTACTATAAGATTTAGACACTTTGCGAATACTGGTTCTCGCCCCGGAATATTGGAGATCAATCCAGCTCCGTGGATCATTTTGTGGTCCTTTCGTCCATCGTCCAGGAATACTGCGGATTGTCTCTCTCCGCGAGTCATTCTGGCCCTCATCGCACAAATGCCCCATGAGCGCTGCTCTCGTCCCAGAATACTAGAGGTCATTCCCGCTCCGTGGATCATTCTGTGGCCCTTACGTCCATCGCCCTGGAATACTAGAGACTGTCTCACTCCAAGGATCATTCTGGAGTCCATAACTCACGTTTGCTCTTGTTTCCTCATGTTACCAACTATTGTCTGTCCTTAGGTTTAAGTTTTAAAATCATTACAACCTAGAGCTAGCTTACCCTAGAATTTTTTCCCGAACTGTCCCACTTTTTGAAAGTTTTTCCCAAACTGCCCTGCATTTTAAAACAATTCTCAAATTGCCTCACTCGCTTTTTGGTTAAAACCTCATCGCTTTTTCGGAAAGCGAGCGTGAGGCTTTTGATTTTTGAAATCCTAGATTCGCTTTTTGCAAAAGCGACATGTTTTTAACCAAGCTCGCTTTTTCAAAAAGTGAGTGTGTCATTTTGGTAAATACTTTCAAAAGTGGATCAGTTTGGTAAATCCTTTCAGAAAGTGGGTCATTTTGGTTGAAGTTCATTATAATTAGCCTAGTTTTAACCTAGTCCGTTTCAGTTCTTTCAGTCCCTAACTAACATCAAATCAATTTCAGTTATCAATTTCCTCAACTTAGAAATGTGATTCTCTATTAAGTTAATATATATACACTAGTTAATTTAACCCTGGAGTATTTTTGGACGTATATGATTAGATGTCTCAAATAATTTCAAATCCAGAACCTAGATTATTTTCTTTTGGCTAATCAAAACTAGACTACTTGCATCTTTACTATTAAAGAAGATCATTCAATGGTCTTGTAATCTTTATTCCTCACTTTTCTCTATGTGATTCAACTCCTTGTGTTCAATGTAGTACTACATATGTGATAGCCATTTTATTGAATTTTGTTACGGTGCAAAAAGGAAAAGTTATATTGAAAACCCATAATCAGTATAGTATATATTTACGAGTTACCAACCCATGCACCAACTAAATTACCCAGTGTAATTAAGCTAAATAACAAAAGGCAAAGAAACAAATGTATTACATTGAGAATGACATACTATCTCAATAAAGGCCACAAATTTTTTTTTCCAGATACTCAGTTTGACATAATTTTTTTTGAATCACTTAGTATGCTTTTTGTACTCTTCATAATACAAAAATACAGAAATTCCTAATTAATGAAGAAAAAGTATAGTGATAAGTTAAAATAGCTAAATTTTGTACTTAGAAGAGAAGAGTATAAGATACGTTTTAATTAATTCAAATTTTAATGCTAAAAAAGTACTGCCTATTATAAACAGTGCTTATAACAATCTCAAAAGCAAATTTAAGTTTGGATATTTTATTACTCAAACCTAAAACCTTAATAAAGGCACAAATAATTAAACCCGCAAATAATAAATAACTCAAAACAAACCCAATAATAAATATCACGTAATTAACCAACCCTACCTCATAAACACCAACAATCCCTTCTCCTCCCGAACTTGTTACCAAAATAACCCACTTTCTGAAAATATTTACGAAAATAACCCATTTTTGAATGTATTTACCAAAATGACACTCGTTTTTGGAAAAACCAAGTTTGGTTAAAAATAGGTCGTTTTTTCAAAAAACGAGTATAGAATTTCGAAAATCAAAAATCTCACACTCGCTTTTTCAGAAAGCGAGTGAGGCAGCTTGGGAATTTTAAAAAAAGTAGGACAGTTTGGGAAAAACTTTCAAAAAGTGGGACAGTTTGAGAAAGAATTCGATATCTTTCGTTATGTTTTCTTTCAGGAAACAATACCTTTATACTCTACTTATTTTCTAAATAAAGAAAAAGAGATCGCGAAAACAATTATGATGCACACATTAGTGACTAGGGCTGTAAACGAATCGAGCTATTCGCGAGCTATTCGGCTCGAGTTCGGTTAAAGCTCGGCTCGAACCGAGCTCGAGCCGTGCTTGAGCTCAAAATTGAGCTCGTTTCGTAAACGAGCCAAGCTCGTGCTTGGGTTTTTTTTAAAGGCTAAACTCGCGAGCTATTCGGCTCGAATATGATCAAAGCTTGGTCAAAGCTCGGCTCGAACCGAACTCGAGCTCAAAACTAAGCTCTTTTCGTAAACGAGTCGAGCTCGAGCCTGAAGGTATTCAGCTCGGCTCGGCTCGATTGCAGCCCTATTAGTGACCCCGTTATCGAAGGGTATCTTAGGTGAAAAGTATAAAAGAAAAAAGATTAAAACACCCATTAAAAAAAAGGAAAAATTCAGTTAACCTACTGTAGTTTGCTCTTTTGGCACTTTACCCTACCCAGCTTTTTTTTGGGCACCAAACCCTACTGTGTAACATTTTTTTGACACTGCATCCAAATTAACTAATGTCGTTAACTTGTTTATTTTTTATTTTTGATAACGAGGATAGAATCTAACGATTCCAGCCCAATATATATAAATAAATGTCGTTAACTTTGATCTGAAATGTTTAAAATACACATGTTGGTTCAGATTAATTATAAAATTACCATGTCCATCATCACCTTCTTCTTTCTCCTTCATTCTTCTTCATTAATTTTAATCCCATTATTAGATTAATTTTAATCTCATCATTAATTTTTACTCCAACCACCATCACTACCGGCTCCTCCTCCCTTGAAGCCCCCCTCAATTCCATCAAATTATTGTATTTAATAATTAATTTTGTTTTAATAATCTCTAATATTATAATGGGAGAGTTGGAGTTGTAATGTTGTCAATATACAAACCCGTGCGTTGCACATGCAACTCCAACTCTCCCATTAATTACAACAAACATAAACAAATTAAAAAAAAATTCACCTATTTAAATCGTGCAACGCACGTGCAAAACAATTTTACAATATTTTTTTAACACTAAATATACACATGTTGCATGTACAACTCAAATTCTACTTATAAACACGTGCATTGCGCATACAAATTGTAGTTTTCCTTCAAAATATTTTTACCAATTACGTGAAACGCACGTCCAACTCCAAAACTATTTCTTAACACGTAAATCGCACGTGACAATCCTCCAACTTTTATCAAAACGTGCATCACACGTGAAAAATACAAGTAATAGTAAGGGTAATTTGGTTATTGAAAATAAGAAACTGCAACACGTGCTCGCAAAATACTCCTCAAAACAAAAAGATTTAAAAGTAGGAAAGGGTTAAGTGCAATTTTCCCTTGTTAAAAAGGTCAAAATTCAAATATCATTAAAAAATAAAGAATTAGTTAAAAAGTAAAAAAAAAATTCACCTTTAAAAAATGTCAAAATTAAAATGCCATTAAAACAAGAGTTAGTTAAAAAAAAACCTTATTAAATTTTCGCTTTTGAAAAATGTCAAAATTAAAATGCCATCAAAATAGGAGTTTGTTAAATACATAAAAAAGCGCCCACCGTGGGGCTCGAATCCACGACCACAAAGTTAAGAGCCTTGCGCTCTACCAACTGAGCTAGACGGGCTTGGAGAAGAGTCCATTTATTCAGTATTTACTGTAACGTAGATTCTCTTGCTGGGCTTCAAAGAGAGCTCATTCATTCATTCATTCATTCATACTTGGGAGGCCAAATGATTGCTAGCTAACCTAGGATCCACAACATCACAAAATTGAAGCCTGCCCAAAACTTTCCTTCGTCACATCAGTCAGTCGTTGTAGTTTTCCTTTTGTCTATGTGAAAATATTTACAATGCTGGTCATTTATTCATATGACATGTGAGTGGGATCGACTACTTGATGTTCAAGGACGGTAATGTGCGAAGGGTGGTCCTAGGACCCAAAATCCAGCACTGAGAATATCTTGACACTTCCTTGATTCTATATTTAAAAGGAGTATGGTAAGGTAAGGTATTTAAACTTATAAAGCTTGTGTGTGTAAAACTGATCGAAGTCGAAACAAGGTATCTAGTGATCTGCTGCAGCCGCCTCCATCAGACCAAGTCATAGGGCCGGCCCCCCTATATCCTAATATACGACATGGAATACTAAATCAAATCAAATTTTGTTATAAACTCTACCTAAAGTAGTCTTGGTTGAAACACAAAGGGTTCGTCGAGTAGGGAGATTCATAGAAAACATTGACCAAGTGCTAGTTGTTTTAGGAGAGAAGTGGAAGAGAATGTCAGATTTGTTCCCTTTGGAAGAACTTTATATATTAGGGTTGCAACTGTGATTGTGGACCAGAAAAAAAGACCCATCAACTGTGTTATAAATGGGTGTATTTGTAGGCACACAAGCGAAGTGTACTGTTGGCGCACTTAGATGGTTGTGCAGTGCTGATTTGGTTTCTACTTTGCTCTGCTCTGCTTTGCTTTGACATGGCCGAACACCACCGGCCGCTCAGAGTCTTAACCCTCCCCCCCCCCCCCCCCCCCCCCCCCCCCCCCCGCGTTCCAATTGTGCCATGCATGCGCTCTCCACGACTCTAGTAATAGAATTATATCCTTGATGATAGTGTTTTGACTTAGACACGTATATATGTAAAATGTACCAATCAAACTCAACTCCTAGTGATGCAGTTTGTTTCTGGGAGACGTGTGGATGCACCAGGTGTGAGTTCTTACTCGATTTGTATTTAAAGGAAGAAGCTCCTAATCAGACGACCCTCGGCTGGCCGAACGGTACCGGTGACAGTCTGGAGTGAGGCGAGACTGGATGCTCGGCTCGGATCAGGAGGCTTGGATCCGAGGTCTCGTGTACCTGCAGACGGTCTAGGAACACCGGGGTTGGTCCCGGTGGCAGACCCTCCAACGATCTAGTTAGTCTCTGAGAGAGAGTAGCAGTAACTAGGGTTTTGTGGAAGAAAGATTGATTATCTGGAGAAGGAGTTGGGGGTCTGGTATTTATAGAGGATGGCAACCGGGTCTGGACCCGTTTGGGACTGGGTCCGGACCCGGTTACCCGTCTGGCTGAAGCGGTGGAAATCCGGGCGGTTCAGGGCTGACGTGGCAGACGTCCGGGTGGTTCCCGGGCTGACGTGGCAGTGGTCCGGACGGTTTTCCGACGCTGACGTGGCGGATCTGGAGAATCAGGAGGTGCGCGTATCCTGAGGGGATCCTGTGGCCCAGGATGGGCCACGTCATTCCTAACCCATATTACAAGCCCCACACTCCTGCAGAGCTGGGTGAACCAGTTATGTAGGAGTGATTCTTCGCCTCCGTAGGAAGAGCAGGGTGGATGTTGGGGTGATAAAGTAGGATCTGCGATTTTCCGAAGAGGTCAGGGGGTAGGAGGAATGGATCCCTCATTAGAGCTTGTGCGGGAGGCTGTGTAGAGGAGTAAGAGAGCCAGAAGGGCGCATGCCGAGGCCTGGGGGTCGGCGGACGAGCCCCAAGGATCGGCAGACGACCGCCTCGCTAGTTGGAAGAGCGAGGGGACGTCGAGGCCTTCCGTTGGGGCTTGTTTGCCGAGCATCAGGGGGCTGCATCCGAGACATGGGGGGTCGGTTTGTCGAGCGCTTGGGGGTCGGCAGACGACCTCCTTGGGTCAGTGGACGATCTCCTCGCTAGTTGGAAGAGCGAGGAGAGCATTTGGTGTTCGGGATGCTATCCGAGCGCCGAGCCACCCTGACAAAGGAGAGCGATTGGTGCTCGGGATGCTATCCGAGCACCGAGCCACCCTGAGTCAAGGAGAGCGATTGGTGCTCGGGATGCTATCCGAGCGCTGAGCCACCCTGAGTCAAAGGAGAGCATTGGGTGTTCGGGATGCTATCCGAGCGTCGAGCCCCCTCAGAGTCAAAGGAGAGCGATTGGTGCTTGGGATGCTATCCGAACGCCGAGCCACCCTGAATCAAAGGAGAGCGATTTGGTGTTCGGGATGCTATCCGAGCGTCGAGCCCCATCAGAGTCAAAGGAGAGCGATTGGTGCTCGGGATGCTATCCGAGCGTCGAGCCCCTTCAGAGTCAAATAAGAGCGATTGGTGCTCGGGATGCTATCTGAGCGTCGACCCTCCTGTGAAAAATAGAAGGGGAATTGGCTCGCGCTTCCATCCGAGCGTCGACCCTCCTGTGAAAAATAGAAGGAGAATTGGCTCGCGCTTCCATCCGAGCGTCGACCATTCTGTAATAAAATAGAAGGGGGATTGACTCGCGCTTCCATCCGAGCGTCGACCCTCCTGTGAAAAATAGAAGGAGAATTGGCTCGCGCTTCCATCCGAGCGTCGACCCTCCTGTGAAAAATAGAAGGGGAATTGGCTCGCGCTTCCATCCGAGCGTCGACCCTCCTGTGAAAAATAGACGGGTAATTGGCTCGTGCTTCCTTCCGAGCGTCGACCCTTCTGTGAAAAATAGAAGGGGAATTGGCTCGCGCTTCCATCCGAGCGTCGACCCTCCTGTGAAAAATAGAAGGGTAATTGGCTCGTGCTTCCATCCGAGCGTCGACCCTCCTGTGAAAAATAAAAGGAGAATTGACTTGCGCTTCCATCCGAGCGTCGACCCTTTTGTCTTGGCAGAAAAAGGCCTTTTTTGTATAGAAAATGTAGAGGGGTAGTGGGGTAATTTTATGCCTCTTGCTGACGTCATGGGCGCAAAGATCAAGGCTTTTCCAGATCTTGGTGGCCGTTAGATCTTGTCAGTTAAGATCTAACGGCCAGATCTTTTTCGCGAGAATCGAGGAGTCACCTTTCCTCTTTAAAATCCCATCCCCTCCCTCATTTCTTCCTTTCATTTTACTACTCACTTTCCAATTTTTAACAAGTGGAAATTTTCCTTGCCGTCGGCAGATTTTCCGGTGACTGTAACCTTCTACGTTCCAGGTTAGTACTTTTCTTCTTAGTGATGTCGCGAACTCAGTCCGGATCCGAGGCTAGCTCGCCAGGTTGCTCCGCAGAGGAATCAGAGTAGGAAACGTCGTCGTCCCTGAGCAAGTATAGGGTTAAGGAGGAGGTTCTTACCGACCCTGGGTCAGATGACGGGGATGATGTTGTCTTTGTAGTCTCCCCGTTGAGGTCCAGAAGACCGGAGAAGGAGCCCATGGAGGAGGGTGACGAGGAGGAAGAGGATGAGGGTGACGAGGAGGAAGAGGATGAGGAGTGGGAAGGTGATGAAGGGGAAGGGGATGAAGATGAGCAGGTTGCCTGAGGGTGGTGAGGAAGACGAGGAGGATGAGGTCGAAGGACAGGATGCTGGTCAGAGCACGGCTGGTGGACCGACAGGTGAAGGAGAAGATCTTCCACCACTTCCCCCCTTGTCGACGCCGTCCCCCGAGCGTAAGGCTCGTCCTCGTCGGAAGAAGAAAGCCATGACCATTCCGCACAGTCCTTCCTCGCCCGATGAGTATGCACCGAGACACGGTCTCGAGTTTCCCCTCGGTCACCTTCAGGAATCCAGGGTCGATTCGGATGTATCCCGATGATATTAAGGATATCGAGCCAATTCCGCCAGTACCGGGCGAAAACACTCGGGTGAAGATCCGCGCAGATAGTATCTCGAGTACTCTGAAGGCGGAGTATATCAACATTATCAGGGCCGCCTACTATATCCCACGGGAATTCGAGATTTTCCTTCCGAGCCCAGGCATCCGGCCCACTACACCTCTGGCAGAGGGGTTCTGTATGTTTCCTTAGGACGCGTTCCTCTTCGGGGCTGAGGCTGCCGCTGCATCCCTTCGTGAAGAGGGATCTGAACTGGGCGAAGCTGTGTCCCATGCAGTATGGTCCGAACTCCTGGAAGCATTTAGTCTGCTTCATTCTTAAGTGTCAAGAGAAGGGGGTGAAGCCGAGGCTGACATACTTCCGAACTATTTTTGGGATCGGTTCGCTCGGAGATCAGGAGGGTTTTTTTTACTTTTCGCCGAGGCTGCACAAGAAAGTTATGCACGGTCATCCGGACTCTATAAAGGGATGGAGGGGGAAATATTTTGTAGTTCGGACCGAGGGGTCTTTTGGAAATTCCGACCGGATGGAACTTCGTCAAGCCGAAGCACAAGCCTCCGAGGAAGAGCGACTTGACAGCCAAGGAGTGGAAGAGGGTGGAGGAGATCACCGGGGGGCACAGTATAGCGTGGCCGCGAGTGACCGAGATACACCTCGCTCGGGCCGGACTGAGTCCTGCCGACCCTAGTATGTCTCATCCGAATACGTTCATTTCCTGCCTTCGCATTAACGTTAGCTTTTCTTCTGTGTTTTTGTGGGGATGACAACCCAACAGGCGGATGCGAAGAAGTTGTTGCTCGCTGTCGCCGAGAAGGCGAGGATAGAGAAGAGGAAGAAGGCCGAACAGGAGAGGTTGGCGGCCAAGAAGCAGAGGCTGGCCGCGCAAGCCGGCGCGTCCTCCCAGGTGCCGGTGCCGGCGGCCGAGGAGCCTTCCCCCGGCGAAGAAGGCTAAGAAGCACCACTCCCAGTCTTCCCATTCGTCAAGGGTGGCTCGGGACGCCGCGGGTGGTTCGGGCAAGACTGTTGACGCCCCGGAGAGAAGGCTCCCACCTATCCGGTCGAGTACTGCAGAGATGGTGGGTAGGCAGAGTACGCTGCCTTTTGCCCCTGATTGGTCATTCGTGCGGGGAGATTCTCTGCTCGATGCGCTCGTGGCGGTCGAGTTTATCTCGAAGGCCGCCACCGAGCGTGACCGGATGGCCCTGGCGGTGTAGTCGGCGGACCAGGCCTACATGCGCTGGTCTCAGGCGACCCTTTCGGTAAGTTGGCTTGGCCCTGTTTCTTATTTAAATGACAGAGTCCTTTCTTCCTTCTGATATTTCTCTTCTTCGACCAGGCGATGCTCCATGGTCAGCACTTCCAAAAGTGCTTGGAGAAGGAGATTATCGCGGAGAGGCGGAATGCGAAGAGGTATCTTCGCGACCTGAACAAGGTCACAGATGAGCTGAAAGAAGCTCGGTCGATGATTGCCGTCCACGAAGCCCAGATCGAGTCGCTCACCAAGATCCACAAGCAGGATCGGGAGGATCTTGTGGCGAAGATCGAGGCCGAGGCGGCGAAGGGGAGGAAGGCACTGCAGGAGATGGAGTCGGTGTTGGGGGAGACTATTATGGTGGCGCAGGACGCGGCGTACGAACAAGCCAAGTCTCACTTCAAACATATCTACCCCGAGCAGAACGTGGACCATCTCTCCTACGGATGGGCGCCGAACCTTCCTCTCACCCCGGGTGGTGACGATGCGGGGGGCAACCAGAATGAAGAAGAGGTGCCACCCCCCCTCAAGAATAGATCTTTTCTTTTTTGGCATTTTTGATGTAAATGCCTTGGGCGGACTGGCCACCGCGGTTTTTTGTATCAAACTTCTTAAAAGTAATGAAATATATTTTTTGGGCCGATTCTTCCATACTTGTGTTTTTTGTGATGTTTGTTCTCGTCTTTGTGATAGACGCACGGGACCTATGTCGCCTTCCCCGTTGTTGCCAAGGTGCCATTAGACCGAGTGGGGAAGGGGGCCACGAGGGCGGTTTTGCTTCGTCAACAGAAGCAAGTTCGGGACCGAGCCGCCGCTGTTAACTATTTTATGAACAGGTCGCGGGAGCTCGGCTTGGAGTTGGCACGCCTGAAGAAGGCCGTAGCCGACCGGGACTGGTGGGTTATTGAGACAGGCTGGTCCCTCTCGGATGCTTCGAGTGGGAGTTCGGCTTCGGAGTCTGCCCTTCGTGAGGCCGTAGTCGAGAAAGAGCTGGAGATTCGCAGACTGAAGCTGTTGTTAGGCACTGGTCTGATAGAAGGGGCCAGCAATACGACCCCGTATTTGTCTCCAATATTTCTACTGGATGGGACGCAGCCCGAAAATGCTGGAAGCTCGGTGGCGGGAGTACCTTCCCAGGTCGGTTCGGACGAGCGTGATAGGAGCCCCGAATTCGAGTTTCCAGCCGAGTGTGAGTGAGTTGAGTTTTTTCCTTGTATTTGTACCGACGTTCATTGAGTTGTAAGTAATGAGTAATCAATAAGAACATTCGTTTTCCGAAACCTTGAATGCCACGGATGCCGAGGGTGGTCGGTGTGACAGCTACGAAGGGTCGCCACTGATGCGACTGCGTCATTAATTGCGACGTTTCGTATTCCCATGAGCATTTATGGCGACGTTTCGCCTTCCGCCGTTTCGCATTTCCAGACGCAATAAATGAGGGCCTCAGGGGGCTATATAATCACCACACTCCTTGTTGGTTGTCAAGCAGTGAGCCATCTGACTCGGGTGCCTGCCAAAGGCGAGCGCCCAGAGAATATAATATTTCCGAGTACCTGGATCGGAGGCACACCGATCACCCTCGGACTATTCGGGGTTCAGGTCGTTATGGCCGTGAGACCCAGGGTTGTTCGTTGGTGAGCGGTGGGTCGATCGATCGTTTCGGGGGGTCGGGGGAGCCGATGCGTGGTGGCTCTCCTGTCATTCCGGAACAATTCGGGGTTTTGGGCTCGTAAGAGCTATAAACCTCGAGTTGTTCGGGGGCGAGAGGAGGGTCAGCTGAACAGCTCGAAGGCTCGGAGCGTTTGATCCGGGACGGTGGGAGCAGCGGGTCGATGCCCCCCCTACCATCCTCGAACAGTTCAGGGGTTTAGGCCGGTCAAGGCCGAAAAACTCCGAGTTGTTCGCAGGTGAGAGGGTGGTCGATAATTCGACACGAGGCTCGGAGCGTCTGCCGAAGGTGGACGCTCTAAACCTTAATGAAATTTTTTCAACACTGGGTCGGGACCGAGCTTGGTGCTTAGGTTCGTTGAGCCCCCATGTTTGTGAGAACCATTTTTGGAAGAGTGTCGAGGTCGCTGCCGAGCGTCAAGGTCGCGGTGCCTTGGAGAAGGCACCTGCCTCGCTCGGGATCGACGCCGAGCTCCTGCACATGTTCTCAGGGAGAGACGGTGCGGGCGTGGCTGGCGGATGTCGCCTCGTACATAGGTTGATGGGCTGGAAGGAGCCCAAACCGAGCGAGGGACGGATGCCGAGCCCCCATACCGGTGAGAAAGGCAACTGCAGGCATAGCAGAGGGTCGCCGCCGAGCGTCAAGGTCGCGGTGCCTTGGAGAAGGCACCCGCCTTGCTCGGGGTCGATGCCGAGCTCCTGCACATGTCTCGGGGAGAGACGGTGCAGGTGTGGCTGGCGGATGTCGCCTCGTACATAGGTTGATGGGCTTTAAGGAGCCCAAACCGAGCGAGGGACGGGTGCCGAGCCCCCATACCGGTGAGAAAGGCAACTGCAGGCGTAGCAGAGGGTCACCGCCGAGCGTCAAGGTCGCGGTGCCTTGGAGAAGGCACCCGCCTTGCTCGGGGTCGACGCCGAGCTCCTGCACATGTTCTCGGGTGGAGACGGTGCGGGCATGGCTGGCGGATGTCGCTCCGTACATAGGTTGATGGGCTTCAAGGAGCCCAAACCGAGCGAGGGACGGGTGCTGAGCCCCCATACCGGTGAGAAAGGAAACTGCAGGCGTAGCAGAGGGTCGCCGCCGAGCGTCAAGGTCGCGGTGCCTTGGAGAAGGCACCCGCTTTGGTCGGGGTCAACGCCGAGCTCCTGCACATGTTCTCGGGTGGAGACGGTGCGGGCGTGGTTGAAACAGAGTTGTTTGATTGGATGCACGTTATCAGAAAACCAATCAGACCAAGCCGTCCGAGCACCGAACCCTAAGCTTGTAAGGAAAGCTGTTTGGGCTAGGGCTGTTATCCGAGCGCCGAACCCAAAGCTTGTAAGGGAAGCTGTTTGGGCTCGGACTGTTATCCGAGCGCCGAACCCTAAGCTTGTAAGAGAATCTGTTTGGGTTCGCGCTGTTATCCGAGCGCCGATCTCGAGACATTTTCTTTATTTGTTACAAAATATGAAGCCGTGGGCTTGTTTTAAGAAGGCTGCCATATTTACAATATATTTAAACCTTACAAAAGACTAGGCACGACGTGCCGATTACAATCATGATATTTTACATGGAGGTTACTCTCCTCCTAGGAATTTGATTAAGTGCTCCGCGTTCCAGGGCCTCTTGATGGGCTTGCCTTCGGCACTGGTCAGTCGGTACGTACCGGGGCGCACGACTTCAGATACTTTATACGGGCCCTCCCAATTTGGTGCCAACTTTCTCTTCTGGCCGGGATTTGATACCGCCAGCTTTTGGAGGACAAGATCTTCGAGTTTGATGTTAGTTGGGTGCGCCTTCTTGTTGTAGAACCTCTCGATCCTTTGCTGGTAGATACTTCTTCTAATGGCCGACTTCTCCCTGACCTCGTCAATGAGGTCCAGGTCGGCTCGTAGCTGTAAAGAGTTACTTGCCTCGTCGAAGGCCATGATCCGAGGAGAGGGGATCCCTATTTCTAGGGGAATGACGGCCTCTGTGCCGTACGTCAGATTGAAGGGCGACTCCCCTGTCGGGATCCTCTTCGTCGTTCGGTGGGCCCAGAGAACACTTGGCAGTTCGTCGACCCATAACCCCTTAGAGGAATTATCGAGTCGCTTCTTGAGTCCGTCCAGGATCTGACAGTTTGCGTTCTCTGCCTGGCAGGCAGACTGGGGATGACATACTGAGGAGAAGCGCTGTTGGATCCCGAGGTCTTCACAGAACTTGCGGAAATGCTTACCTGCAAATTGGGTCCCATTATCTGTGACGAGCACTTGAGGGATCCCAAATCGACAGACGATGTGCTTCCAGAAGAATTGTTGAGTCTGTTGCTCGGTGATCGTTGCTAATGGCTCTGCCTCGATCCATTTTGTAAAGTAGTCGATCGCCACAATGAGAAACTTTCGTTGCCCTGTTGCCTTTGGAAAGGGGCCTACCAGATCCATCCCCCACATTGCAAAGGGGGTCGGACTGGCCATGGACCGGATATTTGCTTGTGGAGCCCTTTTGATGGGCGAGAACCTTTGACAGGGACCGCATTTCTTGACAAGGGTTAGGGCATCTTGCAACATGGTGGGCCAGTAGTACCCGTGATTCAAAGCCTTTCGCGCGAGAGAACGGCTTCCCATGTGGCATCCGCCGATCCCCTCGTGTAGCTCCTTGAGAGCATATTTGGCTTCATCTGGAGTGAGGCAGCGGAGATAGGGTCGGCCATCCGAGGTTGTGTAGGACCTTTTGAAGAGTGTTGAGTTGATCATTGTGAATCTTTCTGCTCGGGCCCTGACCCGTCTTGCCTCAGCTCGGTCTTCGGGGAGCTCTCCCTTGACGAGAAATCGCCTAATAAGAGTGGTCCAGTCGTCGGGGGGAGCTCCGTCTTCAATACACAGGACCTCTGGGATGTCGATGCTCGGTTTCAACATGACTTCGATCAGGACTGTGCGGTCAAGACCTTCGAAGGATGAGGAAGCCAGCTTTGACAGGGCGTCAGCCTGGACATTCTGTTCCCGGGGGATCCTCAAAACAGCCGACTCGTAGAAGGACGTCAGTAGGCGTTGAACTACAGCTCGGTACCAACCATTCGATCGTCACGGGCCTCGTACTCCCCGGTGAACTGGTTGACCACGAGCTGGGAGTCGCTAAAAGCCCTGATCTGTCTGGTACCAGCCTGATGAGCCAGGGTGAGCCCGGCGATCATGGCCTCGTACTTGGCCTCGTTGTTGGAGGCCGGGAAGTTGAGGCAGAGGCAGTATTGGAGAAGAAAACCATCTGGGCCTCGCAAAATAATGCCAGCTCCGCTACCCGCCTCGTAGGAGAAGCCATCGGCGTAAACTTCCCACGTCTGGTCGGCCTCCTCGCTCGCGGGATGCTCGGAGATGGTGCATTCCGTGATGAATTCTGCGAGGGCCTGCCCCTTGATGGCTGTTCTGGGTTGATAGCCAATGTCATATTGGCTGAGCTCGATTGACCATTTGACGAGTCGACCCGAGCTCTTCGGCTTGTAGAGCACGGCCTTCAGGGGTTGGTCTGTCAGTACTTGGACCGAATGAGATTGAAAATATGGACGGAGTTTTCGCGAGGCCATGACCAAGGCGTACGCTACTTTCTCCATCCGAGAGTATCTGGTCTCGGCGTCGAGCAGGACGTTGCTGACATAGTATAGAGGCTTTTGTGATCCCTCTTCCTCCCTAACGAGAACGGCGCTGAGCACCTTCTCCGAGGCTGACAGGTAGAGCCAGAGTGGCTCTCCCGGTTCGGGCTTGCTGAGAAGGGGAGGGTTTGCGAGGTACTCCTTCAGTTGGGCGAAGGCCTCTTGCTGTTGGGTACCCCACTCGAACCCTCCCGTGCCGCGCAGGGCTTTGAAGAACGGAAGAGACTTCTCTCCAGACTTGGAGAGGAAACGGCCGATGGCCGCCAGTCTTCCCGTCAACCGCTGGACCTCTTTGATGTTCCTGGGAGGGGCCATGTCTATTATGGCCTGGATCTTTTCGGGGTTCGCCTCGATGCCCCGCTGGCTGACAATGAAGCCAAGAAACTTTTCCGAGGAGACGCCGAAAGCGCAATTGGCCAGATTGAGTCTCATGTTATGGGTTCGAAGGACCCCAAAGGCCTCCTCTAGATCAGCGACGTGATCCTCCCCCTGCTGGCTCTTGACGAGCATGTCGTCTACGTACACCTCCATATTGCGCCCGATTTGCTCCTTGAAGACCCAGTTGATGAGCCTCTGATAAGTGGCGCCGGCATTCTTCAGCCCGAAGGGCATGACCTGATAACAGTATAGCCCCTGGTCTGTGACGAAGGACGTCTTGGCGATGTCGGGAGGGAACATGCGGATCTGGTTGTAGCCTGAGAAGGCATCCATGAAGGATAGAAGCTCGTGACCCGATGTTGCATCGATAAGAGCATCGATGCTGGGAAGGGGAATGGATCCTTGGGGCACGCCTTGTTGAGGTCCGTAAAATCTATATAGATCCTCCAGCTTCCGCTCGCCTTCTTGACCATGACGACGTTCGCCAGCCACTCGGGGTAGCTGACTTCTTGGATGAAGCGAGCGGTCAGGAGCTTGTCGACTTCTGCATTTACCGCCTGCTGTCGCTCTGGGGCGAACTTACGTCGCTTTTGGACAACCGGCTTCGACCCGGGGATCACGCTGAGTTTGTGCATGATGAGATCCTCGGAGATACCGGGCATGTCAGAAGGCTTCCAGGCGAAGAGGTCGACATTGCGGCGAATGCAGGTGATGTGGGCGGACTTAAGGTGAGGGGTGAGGGAGCAACTTACCCGAAAGTGCTTCGACGGATCCCCCGTCTCGAACGAGACATCTTCCAGCTCGTCTGCCGACTCGGGCTCTGGCTGGGTCCTCTGGGGCTGCATCTCGACGGCGTCGAGGGGAAACACGCCGCTCCCGATTGCTGTCATATAGCATGAGCGAGCAGCTTCCTGGTTCCCCCGGACTACTCCTACTCCGGTATTGGTAGGGAACTTCATCTTCTGGTGATAGGCCGAGGGGACAGCCTGGAGGGAGCAGAGGCCCGGGTGACCGAGTATTGCATTGTAGGCTGCCTTGACGTTCACCACCATGAAGTCCATGGACTCGGTTCTTCGGTTTGGGGTCGTACCTGCCGTGACGTCTAGTGTGACGATCCCCTCAATTGTTACAGGGACGCCCGAGAACCCGTGCAAGGTGTACCCCGCCGGCTTTAGCTTGTTGCGGGAGAGCTTTAGGTTCTCGAAGGCTTCAAGAAACAGAATGTTGACCGAGCTCCCGTTGTCCACAAGGATTCACCGAGCGTCAAAATTGGTCATGCTGAGGTTGATGACGAGGGCGTCGCAGTGAGGGAGCCGCACCCCCTCCAGGTCTTCCCCTGAGAAGGAGACATGGAGTTGCTGGATCTGAGGGGGGAGAGGACCTTGGACGGCGTTAACATGCCGGATGAACGCCTTGCGGGAAGTGTTGGACTCCTCTCCCATGGGCCCCCCGTGGACGCAGTGTAATATGGCTTGGCCCTCAGGCTCATCAAGCTCCTGCTCTCGCTCGAGGAGCTGCCGGGGAGCTCGAGGAGGAGGTGGAGTCCTCCTGTTCTTCGTGTCCCTCTGTCCCCGAGCTTCCTCTCGCTTGTACTCTCGGAGGTACCCTCGCTGAATGAGGGCCTCGATCTCGTCTTTCAGGGCACGGCAGTGATCCGTGTCGTGACCGTTGTCCCGGTGGAAGCGGCAGTAGAACCGCTGATCCCTTTTCTTGCTGGTATTGTTGGACGGACGAGGAGGGTACTGGACGAGGTCCCTGTCCTCGATCGCCAAGAGAATGGAGGACACATTTTGGGTTAGCGGGGTATACCTCTCGAAGCGAGGGACCGACGGGACCTTCTTCATGGCGCCCGCGTCCCTTGGGGCCCTCTTTGATGGCCCGACTTCTTCGGCCTTCCGCTTTCCCTTCTCGGGGGCCTCCCTGGACTCTTCTGGGTTTAGGGCCTCTTCCGCCCTGATGTACTTCTCGACCCTGTTGAGGAGGTCGGGAAAATTGATGGGGGGTTTCTTTGCCAGAGAGGCTTTCAACTATCCATGCCGGACGTTGTGCCGAAATACCGCAGAGGCGACGCCAGGATCGAGGGAGGAGACCGACCTTGCCTCTGTGGTGAACCTCCGGACGAACACTCTGAGCGACTCCCCTTCCTTCTGCCTGAGTCCAAGTAAAGAAGCACTTGTCCTCTCGGCCTTCCGGCTGGTAACAAAGTGGGCAAGGAAATTGCCCTCCAGCTGGTCGAAGGAGTAAATGGAGCCGGGGATTAGCTTGGAGAACCATTCACGAGCCGGACCCCGGAGGGTGGCAGGGAAGGCTCGGCACAGTAGTGGATCCGAAGCGCTGTGAATCATCATCAGGGTTTTGAAACCCTCCATGTGATCAGCAGGATCTCCCTCGCCGTCATAGGTCTCGAACTGAGGTGGTCGGAAATTTCGGGGTATTTCCGCTTGGAGGATGAGGGCGGAGAAAGGAGGGCGGACAGGTCTGTACCCCTGAGCCGCTCCAGGACCGCCGTCACCTATATGGTCGAGGCGATCCTCCATTTCTTGGAGGCGCCTTAGGAGATCGCCATCGTACTCTGGTGGGATCGTCGATGGGCGGGACACGCTGGCCTCAGCGTCCGACCCGGTTTGAGAGTGGCGGACATCCTCCTTGTTGGGGGCCCCTCGGAGGGCCCCCAGGATTTCCCTCCGGAAGTCCTGGAACTCCTCTGGGGCTCCCTCGACCCGGTTCGGTCGAGCTGAAGGTTGCCGTCCGACGCGGCTGAGCGCTGGCCTCCGCCCTTGAGATGGTGGTTTTGGATGGTTCGGGGCCGAGTTGGAAGCGGCCCTTCCCCTGCTGCGGCTAACCTGTCGGTTTATGATTACCCCCCGTAAGTTGGGCTGGACTGGACGGGAGGCACTCGGCTGGGGTCCTTGACGGGGTGCCCCGTGATTGGATGCGTGCGCTTCGGCCTCGGCACCCGTCGGGGGCAAGTCCTGCCGAGGTGCGGTGGTAGCAGCCTTCTTGGCTTTGGGGGCCATGAGAGTTCGGCTGTCGAGGTAGCTTGATGGTCGGGCTCGGGTCGGCTTCTGAAGTAGCTTTCCCACAGACGGCGCCAACCTGATGCGGTTTGTTTCTGGGAGACGTGTGGATGCACCAGGTGTGAGTTCTTACTCGATTTGTATTTGAAGGAAGAAGCTCCTAATCAGACGACCCTCGGCTGGCCGAACGGTACCGGTGACAGTCTGGAGTGAGGCGAGGCTGGATGCTCGGCTCGGATCAGGAGGCTCGGATCCGAGGTCTCGTGTACCTGCAGACGGTCTAGGAACACCGGAGTTGGTTCCGGTGGCAGATCCTCCGACGGTCTAGTTAGTCTCTGACAGAGAGTAGCAGAAACTGGTTTTTGTGGAAGATTGATTACCTGGAGAAGGAGTGGGGGGTCTGGTATTTATAGAGGATGGCAACCGGGTCTGGACCCGTTTGGGGCCGGTCCGGACCCGGTTACCCGTCTGGCTGAAGCGGTGGAAACCCGGGCGGTTTAGGGCTGACGTGGCAGACGTCCGGGCAGTTCCCGGGCTGACGTGGCAGTGGTTCGGGCGGTTTTCCGACGCTGACGTGATGGATCTGGAGAATCAGGAGGTGCGCGTATTCTGAGAGGATTCTGTGGTCCAGGATGAGCCACGTCATTCCTAACCCATATCACCTAGCTATCTGTTTCAAGCCTAAAAATAAAGATCTTAACGGCCGCTGCCACAATAACAACGTCCGTAGCTAGCTAGCTAGCTAGCGTGACTTCAAAACATATTAACAACCAAACACATCAAGGTCTGAACATGCTACTATCATTGTCTTGTGACTGCAGTAAGACAACCTTTTCATTCTTCTTTTTACATCATACTAGTATCATACACGTGCACACGTGCACGTGGAAAAAATTGGAGGATAATGAAAAAGGGTAAAAAGAAAATAATTTCTAAACTGATTACTTTCGAAAATATTTACTAAACAGGTCCACTGACGAAAATATTTACCAACGTCAGTCCATGAGTAAAAAGAAAATAATTTCCAAACTGATCCACTTTCAAAAATATTTACCAAAGTAACCCAACCGTGCGTTGCACGGGTTGGGTTACTGACTAAGGGGCTCTCCCATTATAGTAGTAGAGATATACTACTAATGTATCACTCAGACAGCTACAAGACAAAGGTGAGATTACTGGAACGGAATCTATTAACTGCCAGTGATTGGTTGAGCTGATTCACTAGTACCGGGAATCAAACCCCCCATCACTCTCTGCAAGCACTTTTCCTTAGAGCATCTGTAGTCGTTCTAAGTTATTTTTTTGGGTATTTAGCTTTTAGAAATAGAAAATATAACTGCACGCTGCAGTCGTTAAAAGTTAAAATATGGCCGGACGACCGATTATATCTCGTCTCAAACTTTTAAAAAAAAAAAAAAATTCAAAATGTGAGGGACGGTGGATTATACACCGTCCCTACACATTTGGCACTTTCGTCCTTTTGTGAAATGTGTAAGACGGTGTATAATCCCTCGTCCGTCCTCTTTAATTTTTTTTTTTTTTTTAAAAGACGGTGTTTAATCCATCGTCCGAACTCCTTTTTTGTACGTCTCACCTACGAGACGAAATATTATCCTTCGTCTCTTTTCACGGACGAAAGAAAATTCCCGTTAGCTATATTTTGGCTTTTACCAAATCGTCTGCTATATTTGGCAGTCTACTATTCATCGTACACTCAAATTTTGATATTTGGAAGACGACCGCAGCGATTTTATTCCCATTTTTTTTCAAAATTTGGGTATTTAGCTCACGATGCTCTTAAATACTAGCTAGTCCCAGCTTATTTTATCAATTTTGCCTATGCTTGGGATCCTCCTCCTCTCCTCACTTCGGTTGTCCCGTGGTTTGGTCTCTTCTATTTCCTTTTCCTACCCTCATTTTATATTCTAGGCCATTTCCTTTTGCAATGAACAAATTCAAACCTCTTTACAAGTTTTCAAAAATATACTACAAAACAGGAGGCAAAACATTACAGCTCATTTGTGATATACTATATATATATATACTAGATTTGCCCGTGGCCACGTGCCTACGACACGTCTTCATAACGATACATCATATGAAACGTGTTGTAAACAGTAAGGTTGCGTTTGACCTAGCTTTTTTTGAGCTTTAAAGCTACTTCAGAAGGAGAAGCCTGAAAGTAGAGCTTTGAAATTAAAAGCTGAAGCTGTTTGGATAGTCAGTTTTTTTTTAACTTTAAAGATACTTTTAAGCTAGAAGTTGTTTGGCATAAGATATCAATTGTAAGCTAATTTTATACTCAATTTAAGCTTTTGATTTTATTTAAGAATAAAATATAAGTTATCAAATTACAAAAAAAATCTTTATATTACTAATAAATGAAATATTTAGAATAACCTAGAAGACTCGTAAAAAGGAAGAAAAAAAAATATTTGAACTGTACGTAAATAAAAAAAATTAAAGGGCTACGATACTTTATGAAATGCATCATTCCATCAATGCAGCTTGACATTTCATTTTGTCAAGGTTTCTTTGATGACACTCCAACAAAGAAAAGAAGGTTTAGTTGCATCTGTGAATTACGAGTATGAATAATGTAATACTATCAGATTAGTTCCTTTCTTTCCCTCCCTCTCGGAATTTCCCCTCACTCGATTAATGAAGCCATGAAAATTTAACTTACATGCAAGTAATGTTGTATGGTAGGTAAAATGTTTTAGAATTCAAATTCAACTGTATCAGATTAAGGCATATTCTCCAAAAATACTGAATAAAACAAAATACAAAATTTAAAGATAAGATGGATATGTGTTATTCAGTGTATAGCTATTGGAACTAGCGTCAAATGCTTGCGCATCAGATCAGAAGATATAGCATCTGCACTGAATAGAAAGGTTTGGATATAGCAAAATCGTAAAAACATAAAATAGATCTAATCAACGGCGGGGTTCGACGGCGTTCGACGGCGGGGTTCCCCGGTCGCGAGTGTTCGGCGAGGAAGGGGAAGGAGAAGGGGGAAAAATTTTGTTGTTAGGGTTTGATATGTGGGAAGGGCCAAAAAAAGAGAAAAGGTAAAAAAAGATAGAATAGCTAGGTAAAAAAAGAGAAAAGGAGAAGCCAGAAGTTGCTGTTGAAGGCTTTTTTTGAAGCTCATTTTCTTCATTAAAAATAAGCTACTTCTCCTTCTGTAGAGCTTTTCAAAATATGCGTTTGGCCCAGCTTCTCCTTCTAAAGGAGAAGAGAAGCTAATTTTAAGCTGGGCCAAACGCTACCTAAATCAACAATTTTGTAGCTGAAGTTTGAATAGTATGACAATAATTAGTTGTAAATAAAAGTTCATGTTTTCATTAATATATGGTGAAAAATAATTATAAATTGGGAAATAAAAATCCATGTTTCTATATATATATATAGAGAGAGAGAGAGAGAGATAAATAAATAAATGAGTTGTTTTGGGATTTGAATTTGAGTTTTGGGAGGAAATTTTTGTAGGAAAAATGTGTTTTGTAAGATTAGATCCGGGCCTTTGATTTTGGGAGATTGAAGGGCAGCCACTTGATATCTTTCTTTGTGTTTTATTATATATATATATATATGTGTGAACGGGAACAGGCTGGTGACGACGTATAGATGATTCGGAGCCAGTGGCACTTCACCCCTTGAGGGAGATGTCTAAGCATGGCATGTACTGCCACATGCATGTCTCTGAAGAAATGACCAGCAACGAGCAGTTTTGGAAGTTGACGAGCTCTAGGCTAATTCAATTTGAGCGCGACCATACTATTTTAAAATACGGTGCATTATGGAAGCTTTTTCCAGGTTCTTGGCATTGTAATTTCACGTCTAATATGGAAGTCCTCTTCTCTAATCTGAAAAATAAAGGAGGGAACTATTTAGCGATATGAATTGAGTGCATAATTAGAAAAAAGGCTTATTATGCAGGCCTTTTTCTTCTCTTTATAAAACTAAAAAAATTCTTGCAATTGATACATACCTCACAAAACCATCTTCCATATTCTTCGATGATCTACGAATTGTTGGGTTTATGTCTTGCATACGAGATTGGATAAGAAGGCGATAAGACGATGGGGAGACAAAGGCAATTGGAAACGGAGTGGAGGTAAGAGACAATCAGCAGAAGGTAACAGTGGGGTTGCGGTCGACTGGACCTTGGAGTCGGTCGACCACTCTACTGCGCGGTCGACTGTACCTTGGGGGTAGGTCGACCGACAGCGGCACTGATAGGTTTTCGGGTTTGAATCTAGGTGATTCGTGAATAGCCCAACTTGTTTTTCAAGTTGGATCGTGTAGCTCCTATCGTAGGGTTATCTCTTGTGTACTACCCAATGGCTATTGTAACAAGATATCAACTTAGGGTTTGTCTCTAAATCTATATAAATAATTGTAACGGCTTATAGATTGATGATGATTCTATTTGTGCCGAATAGAAGAAGAGAGTACTTCATCTGAGAGGGTGAGAGAGTTCTCTATTGTAAGCAGCATCAAGTTCCATTAGGCTTGAGAGAGGGTCGTGGTGAGAATTGTAATATTCTTGTATCTTCTCTAGTTGAATAATATCTCGGTTCTTCCTCCCCCGGATTAAGGCGAAAGCCCTAACCGAGACAACTCTTGTGTGTTTTGTGTATTTTGTGTGATCTAGTCTTACTTGGTGGTTTTGTGTTGATTGTGCCAAAGACTCAACAAGATCCTCATAATTTCCTAATAAGTGGTAGCAGAGCAATCAGGATTCGTGGGTTTGTTCGAGTTCTTAGGAGATGGCAGATCAAAAGACGAAGATCAAGCGGTTTGACGGTAAGATCAACTTCAATCTATGGAAGGTGAACATGTATAAATGTTTTGGTTCAGAAGGACTTGCACCTTGCCCTAGAAAAGAAGAAGCCAACCGACATGCAGCAAGAGAAATGGGATGAGATTTGTTTAAAGGCCTTGAGTTTAATCCGGTTGTAATTGGTGGACGAAGTCAAGTGTAATATCCTTAAGGAGAAAAGTGCAGCGAGTCTATGGGCGAGACTCAAAACTGACTACTCGGGATCGTCGTTGCTAGATCGGATGTATTGGAAAAGGAAGCTATTTAGGTTTTCAATGAAGGAAGGTACCCATCTTCAAGATCATATTGTGGAGTTCAATAAGGTAATATCTGAACTGAAGGCGATTAACGTTGATGATCTTAGTGAAAAGGATATAGCTTTCAACTTGATTTATTCACTGCCAACTTCTTATGATTACTTGATAACTACCATGCTACATGGAAAATTGGCCAAGGAGATACTTACTGTAGCCGGGGTGATTAGGGGTCTGAAGGAAGATGAACTAAGAAAGGAGACTCACAAAGGAGGGTATATTTCTTTAGGGTATTTTGCGGTGAATGGCGATACTTCAATTGGAAGGGATACAACACACAAGGGTAAGATTCGTTGTCATTACTGTAAAGGATTTGGGCATTACAAGAGAGACTGTCACAAGTGGTTGAGTCAGAAGAGTGCTACTAAAGAAGAGGAACAAGCCCATATAGTCAGCGCAACTGAGTCAAGTAATAATGTTGAATGTTGTCTTCTTGTTTCAAGTTTTTCAGATGTGGATTCAAGTTGGTATCTTGATTTGAGAAGTTCTTCTCATATTTGTTCCGAGAGGGAGATGTTTTCTACTTACAAGTCATCAACATGCCGTAGTGTGAGAATGGGGAGTGGTGATGTAACCCCTGTTTCCATTAATACATATTTTTTTAAAAGTATTTTTTCGTATTTAAATCCTCAGCATCTTATAACTATTCTTTCTTAATTGATCATATTATTATTCAAACTAATTTATGAAGCCCAATATACAATTATTCAATTGTTTTAATATTTAATCCGAAGCCCAATTGTTTAATTGTTTATTATAAGCCTAATTTTGTATTTTGATTTTATTATTTATTAATCTGAGCCCAGTTGTTATTATAAGCCTAATTCCATATTTTGATTTTTTTTATTTATATATTTAATATGAGCCTAAAGTTTAGCCCAATGCCCTAATTGTTTTATTTAAATATTTTTGTGCCCATGAACCAAGACCAAACCCACTAACCCAGTACCCATCTCTATAATTGTTCAGATTTATCATCTACACCTACTCGTATACAATTTCTTCACACTCTCCCCCACTTTTCAGTTTCGTACTCCAACTCCCCATCACCTCGTAACTCCACACACTCTCTCACCACGTTCCCCCACTCTATCTCTCCTCTGTTTAAAACAGAGTACTCACCCCGGCTACTTTATTATTTATTATACTATTATAATATCCCCACTCCCCCTGTTCTCTATCTCTCCCATCTCATTCTCGAAAATTTTGCCGTACTGCCCCACTTTTTGAAAATATTTGGCGCCTTGCCCCACTTCTGAAAACAATTAGCAATATGCCCCTGTTTAGGACATGTCGGCAACAAACGTTATTGGAAAAAACGCCATAGGTTATTTCCATTAACTTGAACTAGCATAGGTTATTTCTATCACACACTAGCATGCACTCTTTCTCTCTTTAGGTGTTTCAACACCTATACTCTATTTTACTATCACACTCTACTCTCTTTACTACTCACTTTATTTGTTTTCAAAGAAGCTTGATCCAAATAGCCAACCTCTAAGGGTTATTTATAGTTGGGTTAGATTGGTGGGAGATTTCTCCACGAATTTTCTAGAAAAGTCCATTAAATAGGAAGCTTCTTAAGTCTAGATGTTGAACTTTTTAGAGTGTAGTCTAGAAATTTGGTGATGATTCTCAACATAGGATTCATTTCCATAAAGATCAACTTAGTGCACTATCCATATTTTTCCAGTTGACCAAACACTTACTCTGGCCAAGTCAAAATATTCTATATCTTTACTCAAATAAATAAATAAATCTATATCTACATGCAATGCAAGTACAGAGAAATAAATAAATAAATACAATGCAAGTATCAGAAAATAAAAAATAAAAAAATTACAAGGCTTTTACAAAGATCTATCTCAGTTCAGTAAATAAAGCTGAGTGATATGTATTTTTCACCCTACATAAGTTGGTTACAAGCAAGAACATAGATAGTAACTTGATATGTAAGTTATCAAATCTAGCAACCAAATGCCAACTTTCATAAAAAATCCCGGATAATTCAAGCTATCAGACTGAGTACTAATAACTATAAATTTACTAAATATTACACTCTCAATAATTATCTTCATTCTCCTCCTTAGTCATTTCATTCAGGTCGAAATCACAAACGATTCTCTGGGCTTTTTCCCTATAATTTTCTCCAGAATTCATCGCTTCGTCACTATCATTTGTCGCTTCTCCGCTATCTTTTTCACCAACATTCCTCTGGGCATCTTCCCAATCATTTTCACCAACATCCATCACCACAACTTCGCCCCTTTTTCCTTGGCATTCTCAGAAGATGGTTCACCAATACCTTTATCTGCGGCATTTCTATGCACTCTCATGTGCCCTCCGAGTTCCTGCCCTGTTGGAAACTCTCTACTGCATATCTTGCATTTGTGCTCTTTATCGCTAATTTTCTTATTAATAACTCTTCTTTCTCTTAGTTTGGGTTTTTCTTTCTTGTGAAGAGTCATGTGCCCTCCAAGTGCTTGGCCCTTATCGAATGACATGCCACAGGTACCACAAACATGACTCTCCTTGTCATTTGAGTTTGCAGTAAAGATTTTCTTCCCCTTTTCTTTCTCTGTACGAGTCAGACTTATAGACATTTCAGTAATGATACTCTTCCCTTGTTCTTTTTCTGTTGGAGTCAGATTTTTATCAGAAATTTGAGCTGAGTTTTTTGTATTTAGAACACTCTCTTCAGCTTTAGGACTCGGTTTTTCAACAGGAATCTGAGTTGAGTTTCCTGAGTATGGAACAATCTGCAGTAATCTCTTTTGGTTATTTTTGCATTTGATTCCAATATCAGCAAACACTTGGGGAGTTTTTCCTTCGTTGCGGTCAACCCTCTTTCTCTTTGAATTCTGAGTTGAGTACTGCCAATCTGACTCATAGCTCATTGACATAAGGATCCTTGCAGCATCTGTTACATCGTCGCTTGGCAGTTCATCAGGAGTCATGCTCGTGACCTTATTTGTATGCTCCCAATACATCCTAGTATCAAGAAACATAATATCACCAGAAAGGCGCATTGCATCCTCGCTTCGTGGGGCTTTTTCCCTTCCTCCTTTTCCAGTTTCTAACCACTTTGAATTTGAGGAACCCTCACACTTACCAATGATCACTCTTTTCTTCATTGGTTTTCCAGAATGCATTCTCATGTGCCCAAAAAGGGCTTTCTCAGATTTGAATGGCCTATTGCAGACACTGCATGTTGGCATTTGTGAACTCTCTGCCTCATTAACTTGAACTTCTGATTCTTGAAATACAGGGGAATTCTTGATGGTTTCTTGACTAGGAGACATTGAACTAGTATGAGAATCTTCTTCTTTTTCTCTGACTACTACGGCTTTGCCTTTTTCGCAAGTGGCAGAGATTGAACCAGTAGGTTCTTCATCTTCACGATTTCTTGATTTTGGAGGGACTACTCGAATTGGGATTGAGGGCTTGTTGATGCTTGAATTCTGCATCTCAGGATGACAATGAATTGATCAGACCTAGAAACTTGAGGCCAAAAGCAGTAGAGATCTGAAACAAATTGAAAGTACGTACGGTTAGAAAATTTCTACAAGCTACAAACAAATTGAACAACTAAGTTGAAGATGATTAGATGAAGCCTTCCTCAAGTTTTTTATAGAATGGCGAAAAGGGTGTCATGAACTTACAGAGTTATGATCAGTTCTTCAGATATGATATTTCAAACTTTGCAAACTAATATCGAATAAGAAAGAAACATAAAACGAATAAGGAACATATTTTCACGCATGCAAGATCATGTAATAGATTCTTGAAATATCATGATGGTATGGTGTTAATTGACCAACTAAAATTCGAGAGAGAAATCATTAGCAAGAAGATTGACAGAAGCGCAATGCATGAAATAAAATGTGAACCTCTTCTTTTTCTCGATTTGCAATCAATTTCTTCACTCTAAATTTTCTTCTCTTTGTGCTCCTGAACTTGATTGTTAGGCTGTTGAATTACCCTTTTCTTTTACAGGGTTAAAAACTTGGGTTGCAAGTATTTATGGGATAGTTACAGTTTTTAAATATGGAAAGATAATAAAATCTTGTATGGTTTTAAACTGTAAGTGTTTTAAAGTGAGTCTAGGTTTTCAAATTAAAAGCAAATCTTACCCTTGATAAATTTTTTAACTCAACTTACCCTTGAATTTTAAACTTACCCAAACCGTGGAAGTTAATTATTAGTTTCCCAGACTGATATAAACAGAGGGCATGCAGTACCCAAGAGCTTTAGAGTGGAAGAAAAATATCGATAGCTCAAAGGATGATTGATTACAATCACTGAGTTGATAATCACTTTGTCGAAAAAAGAAAACCAAGAGGAGGAAGAGGTTAGTTCTCTTTGGTTTTAGTCTTTCTGTTTGCAAATTTTTCATGAAATATTAGTAATTGCTATATGATAATCATGTCCTGTGCTCAACAATCATAGTGATATCTTTCATATCCTGTGCTCGACTATCATAGCAATATCTTAGATCTTGTATCTTCATATCTTTTATGTACACGTAAATTTCATTAATACAGTTTTGCACTAATTGACAAGTAGAGAGATCATGAATCACACATCTACTAAGATTTACGTATTAGGTAAGGAGAGAAGAATTTGGTAGTAGACAAGGATGAAGCCATAAATTTATAGGAGGAACCCATATAACTAAACTTTCACAAAAGCTCGTCATCATCTCTAATCTCTAATATTATAATGGGAGAAGGCCTTAGTGTCATTTGTCATTTTGTCATTCTACCAATATGTGCAACGCACGTACATAACTAATATAAATGAGGTTTCCAGTTCAAATCCTCTCTACTCAGAGTATTTATTTTTATTTTTTGAAATTATTAAAACGTGCATCGCACGTGTAAATTACTAGTCAATGTAAATTAGAATTACCCTGATTAGGAATTAGGATCATTGTGCATCTTCTAAAAAGCTAATCTTGAAATTTTGCTTAACTTGATACCGAAGGTCAATTATATGATTTTTTTAAAGAAATTTTAGCAATTGTTAAATGATAATGATTATCATGTCTCTTGCTCTACTATCATATAAATATTTTCTATCTTGTGTCTTCACATCTTTCATGCACTATTAAATTAATTTCATTGATATAGTTTTGCATTGGCGATAACACAAATAATGTCAATTTACTTAACCCTAACTAACTAAATAAATTTGCACACAGAGTACAAGTGTTTATCCTTCTCTTATCTTAACCCTAACTAACTTCAACCATGCCTTAAATTAAACTTTCCAGATTTAAAAAGCTAGTAAGGCATTAGATATATTAACCCTAACTAACTTAAACCTTCCCTTAATTATAATTTTCAGATTTATATCTTGCCTAAATTAAACTTTCCATATTTAAAAATCTGGTAAGTTATCTTAATGCTGACCAACTTAAATTGTTTAAAAAACCCAACAATAACTTTAAACTTACAGGAATTAGAGTTGATCTTCTCTTTAAATCATACCCTAATCTTTTTAAATTTAAATCATTCATATATATTAAGTCCTGATAGTATTATTACTTGCATCTTAAGTTTTTCCAAGTTATACAAATAGAGCTTTAGAATAAAATTTACAGAGAAGAAAAAAAAAAACAGAGCTCCAGTTAGAAGTTGAAACTAAATTAAGTAGAGCCATAGAAAAAGGAGAGGTTAGTATCATAATTCGCTTCTTGTTATATATGTATATTTTTTTACTATTAGCAATGACTATAATGCTATATGATAATCACGTCTCACGCATCTACTAAAAATTCTTTCTTTCGCGCATCAGTTTTTATTTTTAGAAATCATCATCACTTGTAAGTTTTATTTGCCTTCATTATTAATCTAAAGGAGAAATCAATGTAATTATTCACTGAAATAAATCACTACTGTATATGATAGTTGCGATTGTGCTATCTTGAAAAAGGGAAAAAAAAAAAAAAAAAAGAAAAAAGACGTGATTTGCTATGTCGTAAAGACCATGATCTTTAGTGGCCGCTTCACTTTGCGGAGTGGACAAAATTTGATTTTTGTATTTACTGAGGATGATTTGTTGTTTATGAATTTAATATTGCATGAAGGAGATAGAAAAAAGGATTGAGTAATAACAAGATCAGATCTAATTACAGGAAGGAAAAAAACAGATCATATCTAATTTTTCTACCTTTAATTGTATGTTTAATTTGTTCACAAGGAGAAAAAAGAAATTGGACTTGAGCAGGTATGTATGAGATCATTATGAAAATATGGCTTTTGTTTTTATACACAAGCAAAGCATGTAGCCTTCTTTTCTGGATTTCTTTTCTAAGTTTTTTACTTTCACCTTAAAGTTCTAGGTTATATTTACCTTTCAATTTGAGATGAAAAGTTTCTAATTATAATCTTACTATGTATTCTTCTCTCAGATCTCTACTGCTTTTAGCCCGTCAAGTCTCTGTCTTGTATTCAGTGGAGTGTCATATTGATATGGACACCCCAAACAACAAAGAGGGCCCCTTCCTATCAAATAAGCAAGCCCGGATTCGGCTACAACATCCAAGGTTCAGCAAACACACAGATGAAGTACGTGTGAATTTGGCCTCTCTCACTTGCCAAAAAGGCGAAACTGCGTTAGTTGAAGAAGCTGCTCATAGCCGTAGTTATACTTGTGAGGTTTGCCAAAAGTCCTTCCCCTCTATAAATTCTCTCTCTGGACATAAGCGGGTGCATCGAATGGTTGAAAGGAAGAAGCTAGTGATTGATGATTCTGGATGTACTTTGAGCCCGAGCGAGGACAAGGACGAAGAGGTGACTGACTCGAGGTGGAGTAGTGGTCACGAAGCAAAGAAAAGAAAGAACTATGAAGACCCACAAAGCAAGGATGCAGTACTGAGACATTCGGGTACTATTATGTTTTTGGATACTCAGGGGGAAGTACGGAATGGTGCGATGAATCTTTTTCTCGTCAAATATGGGAAAGATTGGGATACTTATAATCAGTATTCATCTACAAGTACAAAGAGACTGAAGATCACTAAAGACATTAATGTGGCGAGTTCACCGGATGCCCAAGAAGTAGTAGTTAAGGGCTATGATATAGGGATTGGAATTTATTACAGAAATAAACAAAGGGAACTAAAGGATCAGATGGCAGCTCGGATTCCTATTGAGAATGAGAGTACTTCGAAAGAAAAGGACAAGTGTATGGCGATCATTCCATATGTAGGAAATTCTTCATCGACTCAGGTTCCAATTGCATCATCTCCGAATTATATTCCTACTGAGAGTGTGAGATCACTGCAGGAGATTATCACATCTGCAGGAAAAACATCATCAACTCAGACTAGTCCTACAGAGAATGAGAGGTCGTCTGATGTGAATAAGGGGAAGAAGATCATGACAGCTGAAAGCTCAAAGGCTGAGGGGGCTCACGTTTGTCATATTTGTCACATGTCATTTAGTAAACCCCAGGCACTTGGAGGGCACATGACTCTTCATAGAGCAAAAGAAGAAAAGATACAAGGAGATGAAAGAGTTAATAAGAAGAAGAATGATCACCAAGAAGAACATGAATGCGAGATATGTAAGAGAAAGTTTCCAACAGGGCAGAAACTTGGAGGGCACAAGAGAGCACATTATGATAAAGAAAAACTCAAGAAAAGAAAATGTAAAGATATCGGTGAATGTATGCCGCCGGTAAATTCTATGGAAGAAGGCCTAGTTGTGGTGAAAAATGCTGGGGATCCTGGTACCGAGGAAGCTCATGGGGGAGTAGAGGAAGTTAATGGAGGCTTCGGTGATGAATTATCAATGGTAAATTCTAAGGAAGAAGTCCAAGTTCGTGATCATGGTACCGAAGAAGCCCATGAGGGAGTCAAGCACGGCTTTGACCTCAATTTAGAGCCTATCGAGCGAGATGGAGAAAATTAGCTAGCTATTTGAAGTTTTTACATGTAGTAGTCTTGTAGTTGCAGTACTCAGCCCGGTACAGTTTAAAGTTTCTTGATAAGTATTTCAAGATAGTTAATTTTGATTGTAAATCGACATTTTTGTTGAGTGCTAGCTTGTATGTTTTTTTTTTTTTATTATTAAAAATTTTAAATTTAAATTTTTTTTTCCAACCAGAATCTCTCTAAATGTTATTAATTGTTATTATTATTATTATTTTTCCTGAAAGCAACTTGTCTATATTCCCCGGCTCAATTAGCTCTGTGAAATGTATCGTAGTCTATAGGTGATGGCTCATGGCAGGGATATTGATTTTAGGTCTAGCAAATGGATTCAGGGTCAGTCTGTTTCTAACTTATACCCATCGGTCCCTTGCTGCCAGTGCTTGGAATGCTATAGCTCCCTTAGTCCCACAAGGTTTTTAGTCAGACGCTATTTGGTCTTGTTGGTCTTGAAGGCCTGCTACTCATAGACTCACCTCCACTGTTGCACAGCGAGAAAAGGTTACACTCATCATTGACATTGCTGGATATATATATGCGTACGAGTTCTTTTAAAGCTCAACGCAGGCCATTGCTACAACTCACTCACTCACAGATTCATCAAATGACAGCTTACTCTGATTTATTGAATAGTACCTGCAAACAGATTGAGAGAGGCACTGAAACAAACTGAATTACAGGTGCATGCCTAGAAGCATAAAGCGGGAGCTCAACTCTAAAGGAACTTTTCGTTTGTTGCTTTTGTGCTCCATTTATTATATGGTTTTGGTTGCATAGGGTTGTGCTTATTTGATGGCTCAACCTGTTGTAAATTTTCTTTTTGTTATCTGTATCACTATCTGCGTGAACGCATAATCTAATCTAGTTTGGGCATGTATGTGGAGATGCACGACTGTGGTCCTCTCCTCTCTCACACATATTCAGGTTATACATTTTTTGACAAGTAAAAGGTAGGATTAGCCTACCTCAAAAAATATATATTACTAATAAAAAGTTTGTAGTAGCTATTACAAAAATCTGGATGGAGATTACAAAAAGATAAAGACCGAGTCACAGATGGGTCTAGGTTTGAGATAGCATGTAGTTGTATCGTAGAGAGGGCAGCGGACTACTGTCGTACTCCTCTACTAGACACAACATCATGATCTCATCCCCCTTCTCCATCTTAACAGCAGTGCTCATAATCATCCTTCAAAACAGATAGCCCAAAAAACAGAAAAGCATAATACATGAAGTCGGTATAAAAAGTCAGTCCAAAAGATGAAAAAAGATCAGCACAAGTCAGTCTAATCTTTCACAACCACTCGTCGGTTAGGACGAACAACTCCCCACATCACTATCCATCCGATCTCCCCTAAACATCGCTTGCTTAATCAAAGCATCCTGTACTCCTGCCGCATCCAATTCCTCCAACATCTTTGCCTTCTTCCTCCCGCTGTCCATGCCATCTTTCAAGAAAGCACTTTGGGAAGAAGAGACAAGAGTGTGTAGCATCGGGGCAAGCCGGTTTGCCAGCAGTTTAGTAAAAATCTTAAGGGAGCAGTTGAGCAGACTGATTGGTCTGAATTCAGAGACAGAATTGGCCCCCTCACATTTGGGGATGAGGATGATGTTGCAATAGTTCAACCTAGATAAATCACAGTCACCTCTCTGGATCGCCAGGAGCACATTAACTAAATCGTCTTTGATAGTATCCCAAAAAGTGTGGTAGAAGCTCATAGAAAAGCCATCTGGTCCCGGAGCTTTATCACTGCTCATTGCGAATACCGCTGTCTTGATCTCATCTATAGTGAAAGGTGCCTCCAAAAGATCAAGATCTTGAAGCCTATTGGGATAGAGAGAGTTCCAATCGATTTGAAAATCAGAGTCAGTGGTTGTACCACATATGGAAGAGAAGTGCTGCTCAAAAGCGGCTCTGATTTGGAGTGGTTCCGTTACAAGATTACCATCAAGAACTAGACTGTGGATGAAGTTTCTTCTTCTTCGGCCATTTGCAATGCAGTGGAAAAAACGCGTGTTTGCATCTCCTTCCTTTATCCATTGCACTCTCGAGCGCTGTCTCCAGTAAGTCGCCTCAGCTTTAATAATCCCTTGGAGCTCCGTCTGTACAGACTTCATTTGCTCAAGAGCACTTGAAGATGTTTCAGCTTCAATTTCCAGTTTGAGCAGTTTATCTTGCAATGCCTTTTTAATTCGCGTAGTATCTCCAAAGGTTTCATTCTTCCATGCTTTGATCCTTCTTTTGAGAAGCAAAAGTTTAGTTGCAAATATTTCAACCTGATTTCCCTTGCACCTGAAAGAATGCCACCATTCTTTAACAGCCGGTGTGAAGGATGGGTTGAGCAACCAAGCTTTTTCAAATTTAAAATAGTTCACCCTTTTAGGGATGACTTGATCATCAAGAACAATGGGACAATGATCAGAGGCTATTCTCGGGAGCGAATACTGAATGCAGTTTGGAAATAGGGCGTCCCACTCCGCGGAAATTAATGTTCTGTCCAAACGTGCCATAGTCGGGTCTTCTCTTTGGTTTGTCCAAGTAAATTTCCTTCCTGATAGGGGCAAATCAATCAATTCCAAGTCTTGAACGAAACTGCAAAAAGCTTTCATGTCTCTGTTCGAGCCCCGGCACTTGGACCTCTCTTCATCTGACATTGTGACATTAAAATCTCCGCATAACACCCAAGCATCTTTCAGGAGTCTCCGACGCTGCTTTATTTCAAAGAAACAGAGTTCGCGATCATCTAACTCAAATGGTGCATATACAGTAGTGACTGACCATTCTCTGGCTGAGATCCTACATTTGAAAGAGGCAGATACAGAAAAAATATCTATCGCTGAGTAAGTGCAGTCAAGAATCTGATCATTCCACCCCAATAAAATACCCCTGCAGCTTCCAATAGAATCTAATTGAATCCATTTAGTGATGCTCATCCCCCCCACAGATGAGAGCTTTTGAGGTCGCGAATTTTTGAGTTTGGTCTCTTGCAAACAGATAATAGAAGGTGCACAACTCTTGATACCATCTTTGATAACTGAGCATTTGTTAGGGTTGCCCAGCCCTCGAACATTCCAACTTGCAATCCTCATAAGGAATAAAAAACACCCATACCATACACACAAGATCAAAGGCAAAAGATCAAGAATGCTATGCAGAATCCTGTTGTTGATCTGGGATATCAACTACAGCTTTCTGGCATTCTCTGAGCTTAGAAACTGAGTGTGGCCCTCGGGTCTCCACTCCAATTGATGCCGCAACCTCAACAATATCATCGTTTGAAAGTAGTGCGAAAGGATTTAGGTGTGTGTTGGAAACAGAGGCAGTCGAAGAGGAAGTACCTGAGGCCTTCTTCTTGATAGAGGATGATAGGTGCTTCATGAAGGGCCTGGTGCTCCTGAGCTTGCTAATGGAACGCACTTGCTTCCCCTTCTTGGAGGGGCCCTCTTGGAATCCTGGAGGAACGGCAGCGGATGAGTAGGCTGTGCGACTAGCAGTTCTTTTCAACAGTGAACGAGTGCGGAAAGTAGCAGTCTTGCTGTTGCCATCATCTGAATTCCCTGAAGCTTCTTTATCTGCATTTTCAGCTTCTCTCTGCTCTGTGTCTTGGAGCGCAGCTTCAACAACTGGTTGGATTTTATCAAAAAGTGAAAGCGGAAGATTAATCGATTTTCCTTCCCATATCATCTCACGAAAGTCATTCTTTGAGTTATCAGCAGAGGATTCACCATCACCAGTGATGTGTAAAATTGCCCTGTCAGCCTGTGGGCCTCCCTCTAGAAGATTGCCAACTGGATTAGATATTGGTGCTGTGATTATGGGGATTTGCTGCACTGCAGGATCTGCCGTTGATTTCGGAACTTGCGGAGGGATTGGTGCAATCTCCATAGATGGCGCAAAATCAATCTGATTGGGAGCATTTTGAAAGAATACCATATTTGGAGCTGCATGCGAGGATTGCGCGCCCAATTGTTGCCCCTCCCCCAAATTACGGGGATTTGAAAGATGCTCTACCGCCATGGCCATGTGCCACTCCCGGCGCTCCGCCGTATCCTCATCTCTGTTAACTATATGGTTGACAGGTCTCCAAAAACTCGTGCTTCCCGGCTCCGCCGTTGCCTTAGTGTTGAACAGTTGGACTCTGCCTGTCTGAACATCTTCCACTGGGATTGGGTTCCCAAGCAGTAGGACTGGAACGTCATGAATATTGGTCTTCTGGTCCCAGGGGGTTGCATACTTAACAGTCAAGGTTTTTGGTACTAGGGAAAGGTCTTCAACCTCAAGCAGCACAAGTGCTTGATCTCTGCTCTCAGCATTCAGCATCTCTCGGCTGAGGGTGATAAGCTTGCCAAAGCCTTTAACCAAGTGCTCAACTGACTCTCTATTCCACATGTGGAAGGGGAGGAGTTGCAAATTTACCCAAATGTAAGAAGGCTTTGGTCTCAACCTTGCCCCGAACTCAGCAGACCATGGCGAGAAAGTCGCATTGAACCCAGAAAAATTAAAGACCCCTTCTGCTATCGCCGCTTCCGCCTCAGTCGCAGTCTGGAATTGAACATGGTAAACCCCATCACTGACACGCTTAAGTGTCCACCAATAGCTTCGCCTTCCCCACGCAAAATTGAATGCATGCTCCAGCTCCTTCGTTGGGGGGATCCGACGTGGGTTGATCAGATGAAGGAAGGCACTCGCATACAGTGTTGATAGGGCTTGAGTAATTGCATTGTTGTTGGGAAGTGTGACCTCTAGCGACTCTGGTCTGCTGTGGAGAGGGCAATCTCGCGCCTTATGCCCAAACTTCTTGCAGTTAAAGCAGTGAAAGCCTAGCTTTCTGCATCCCGCTGCCAGATGGTCGCCGTCTCCGCATTTGAAGCATCTCATCTCCATTTTCTGCTGTGTTGAACGGCGTGCAGGGCGTCTCCAAAAATAGGGTTTTGGGGGGAAGATGTTGGTGGGTTTAGGTTGAAAATATGGCTTTGGATTGGAGAGAGGGGGAGTGTTTATGGCGGTGGGATTTGAAGTGACATTTTGAGGAGGGTTTTTGGACGGTAGTGGAGGGTGGAACGGAGATCGAAGAGGCAGATGGGTAGGGTAATGATGGGGGGGGGGGTATGCGTGGGGGGAGTTGAAGCACCTGAGCATAAGATCTGCTCAGGTCCCGAGGAGGGGCAGCTTCTCTCCTCTCCACGCACTCTCTCTCTCTCGCTTTCTCCATTTTCTCCTCACGGTGAGTGTTTGAATGTGAAGAACCCACGGTGAAAATTTTCAATTAAATACTTTAAAAAAACAGTACTTTAAATCGTGCAGGTTATACATACTTGCACGATTCTCCCTATCTTTTTACTTTAAAAAAAAAATCCTTAATCAAATAAAAATCTCTCTTTAGCTATGTATGTTCTGAGAATATTCTTCTCCTGGACATAGAACAGAGACGTTTCTAACTGCAACTAATAAACAACTACAGATAGAAAAATAGCTACGCATAATTGTCGAGGGTAAAAAAATGAATGATATTAATATCGAAGTGCTATCTTCAGGCGAGGTAATGCTCAAAAGCTGGCGCCGATATGGTAGATGTGCGAGTCGTGGCTAGTTTGGAAGGTTGTGCGAGGTTGTTGCTGTGGTGAGAGTGATGTGAGTTGTTGCAGGTCTGCAAGTGGCCAAGTCGTCACAGAGACGGTGTTCGGGCTAGCCATCAGTGACGTGGCGAACGGAACGTCGGCCATCGTGGTGGTGAAGGAGCTGAGCGTCTCAGACTAGAGTAGTGACAAGTCGTCACTGAATGGGCAGAATGGCAAGTCATTATCAGAATTGTGACTAGGCAAGTCGTTTTTGGTATGTTGTTCTGATTAGGTATCACCGAATAGGGTAGAGAAGTCGATGTTGGAATGGTGCTCAAGTTAGACGTCGCTTGAAGGTGCATGGGCAAGTCATAATTATGGTTGGTGCTCGATGAGTCGGTATCTGATTGTTCAATAGGAATCTGCATGCATCACATCTGATAAGGGGGAGAACAGATTACAAGTGGCAGCGTCTATAAGTTTAGCTAGGAGAAGGGCTAGTTAATGTTGAACGCTTAACTGTGTAATTATTTTCTGTGGTTCTGTTCTAGGAACAGATAGATGTTATATATTTGTAATACTTGTTTCGTTAATAATTTATTAATGAAGCGGTGATGCGGTCACCTTTTTCTCAAAAAAAAAAAAAAAAAAAAATCTCAAAAGCCGACATATTACTTAAATCATAGTCAAACTATTTCTTCCATAATATTGCCTTCCTACAATGAGACAATACTGTGGAGGAACTTAATATGCAAGTTTGTCTACCAATTGACATAACTTTAGAGAAGATTGCATTCGGTTAATCAAAATCCAGCAACATAACGCCAGCAGAAAAACATCGAAAACTATCTCTGAGCAGTACTTAACCTGAATCTTGGACCTTTTAGACGGAGTACTCACAACTATAAAATGCCTAACTTTTATTCTCTTCATTTTCCTCTGCAGCAGGTTCATTTTTTTTTTTTTTTGAGATAAAGATGGCATGAGAGTTGCCATCGGAACATCATATTGATAACCTGAATAATTACATCGAAGATACATAGAGTCTAAAAAGCTCAAAATACACATAATCATCCATTACACAGGGTACAATATGAACCAAAAGGAACCCTTATGATGCCTCCAAACTCGTCTTTCCCATAAGACACCGATACCTGTTTCACAGGTAGCAAAAACTCCAATTTCCCTGAAATCCTCCTCAGCTTCTGTACCATAATGCCCCACCACCCTGCCTCCAACCTATGGGCAGTGTTGGGGAATGATCTCATCAATTGTTGCCGCTTGTGTTGCTCGCATTAGTTGAAGAAAAAAGAGGTCCTTTGCGTGCTTTCTTCCTCATACCTGTGATAGATAACCATGAAGACGTAAGAGAGAGAATTTTATACATCATTTGAACAAAATTACTTGAGTGATCTCTAAAGCAGACATCATTCCTATCAATCCAAATGACCCATAAACAAGCTGCAACAACGCTATCCCACTCCCTAAGCCGTCCCCGAAGAAACTCTAACTCTCTAAACTCACCCCACAAAAAAGACACACAAGATGGGGAATCGACCATTCCAAAGCCTAAGAGAATAAACTCCCATAATCTTTTACTAAGTAGACATTCGAGAAACAGGTGATTGATAGTCTCATCCCCGTCCCCGCATCTCGGGCAGAGGACCGCGGTGATTAATCCCCTCTTAGCCAGATTAGCTCTAGTTAAGATAGCATCCTTGGATACCAGCCACAGGAATGCCCGGACTTTGTGCGGGGCACACGTATTCCAAATCACTTGATTCGCACCACTTCTAATCCCCCCGTCGGATATAGCTGAGTACATGGCACTAACCGAGAATTTGTTGCTGGCCTGCAAGCGCCACCCCCTCTCATCCTGTTGATCGTCCAACGCAGACAAATGGTTCCCAATCCAAGCATAGATTGGGGCAAGACTGGTATTGGCACTACTTGAAGGTAGTAATCTAATCTGCCACGAAGACCGAACCCAGTAGTCCGAAACCAGTGCATATTTATTGGATGACCTCGAGAAAATTTCGGGAAATAAGGAAGCCAACGTATTGGGGCCCGCCCAGGCATCAAGCCAAAATCTGGTATTTTCCCCATTCCCCACCCTACTTGGTGCATGACTGTGGAACAGCTCGCCCACTCTATCAATACCTCTCCAAATAGGAGAGATACCTCTGCGATGCTGTCCCCCTCCGAATTTGAATCTTCTCTGCCTTCTGTATCGCACCCAGCCGTTCCCTTGGGCAGGAGAGCGACGGGAATGAATCTTCCACCACCATTTGCATAAGAGTGCCTTGTTCATGTCCCGGAGGTTTCAGATTCCAAGCCCTCCAAACTCTTTTTTCCGGCAAACCGTGCTCCACCTGACTAGTGGAAGACCTTTACCATCTTCTCTGCTCCCCTTCCATAAGAAATCTCTACGAATTTTGTCTATCTTATTGATAACCCAAGCGGGAAATTCATAAATGGACATCCAATAAATGGGAAGATTGGAAAGAACAGCATTAATTAAAGTAATTTTGCCTCCCAGAGAAAGGTGTTTCCTCTTCCACCCGGGAAGTCGCTTGTGGATTCTCTCAATAAGACTCATCCAATCATTCCGCGAAAGCTTTCCTGGGCGCAGAGGAACTCCTAGGTATGTAATGGGAAACTTCCTCACTTTACAATCCAGCACGCTTGCCAGGATTGTGGGGGCCGTTTCATCACATCTACCAAGCCCGATGATGTTACTCTTCTCATAGTTAACTTTGAGACCGCACCAAGCCTCAAAAAACATCAAAATTCCTTTGTAAATGAGGACCTCATTAATTTCATTTCTTCCGAACAGAAGTGTATCGTCAGCGTACTGGAGAATCGGGATCCCGTGAATACCGTCAAGACTTCCAACTCCTCGCAGTAGGTTAAGGTTTGTACAATGTTGCGTCATTTCAGACAGTACATCGGCAACCAGAGAGAAAAGCAGAGGAGACAGTGGGTCACCCTGACGAAGCCCTCTTTTGCAAGCAATTAGGTTGGTGACCGACCCATTCACCATAACAGAGGATTTACCACCCCTAATGCACTTATTAATCCAACTGATCCATTTGGTGCCAAAACCTCTAGTCCGTAAGACCTCTATAACTCTGTCCCATTCCACCGTGTCATATGCCTTTTCAAAGTCAAGTTTTAGCAGAAAACCCTCAACTCTGTCTCTATCGCACTGAAAGATGGTTTCATGGGCAGTAGCTATACTATCTAGGATGTCATGCCCTTGGATGAATCCACTCTGAGCCGGGTGGATGATGTCCTTAAGCCACGGATTAAGCCTTGATGCCAGAACTTTCGTTATAATCTTAAACGAACAATTCAGAAGGCTAATGGGTCTAAGGTTCCCAACCTCTTTGATCTCGTCAGACTTGGGAATTAACACAATGGACGCGTAATTGAGCCGATCAATCTGAGCGTTGCTCTCAAACAGTTCGTCAAAAATACAGGTTAGATCCATTTTAATAACATCCCAAAAAGCAGAGTAAAAAAAGACTGGAAAATCGTCTGGCCCAGGCGACTTATCCTGACCTAGCTCTTTGATGGCACTAAGAATCTCACTCATCTCAAAAGGTTTCTCTAACTCGTCCGGGTCTCCGATATTAGGTCGGGACCAGAAGGACTCATTCAGATGACACAAACCCTCTCTGGAATGCCCTAGAAGGCCTCTAAAGTGATGTTCTATATGAGAGCTGACCAAGGTTTGATCTGCCTCCCACCTATTGTTTATGTTGAGGCCAGAGATAAAGTTCGATCTTCTCCGTCCGTTAGCTATTCTATGGAAGTATGCTGTGTTGGCATCTCCATTTTCTAGCCATTGATCTCGCGATCTCTGTCTCCAATAGTCATCCTCTTTTTGGAAGAGCGCATCAAGATCGAATCTGGCCCTATGCAAATCCTCTCTCTCCGAGTTGGATAAATCTCTACCCTCTTCTAAAAGCTCTAGGGAATGAATTTGCCTCGCAATCCTATCTTTGTCCCTCCTATCTTTCTTTCTCTCTTCGCTCGCCCACCATCTCAGCCTACCTCTTAGTCTACTGATTTTAACGTTCCAAGATTGTACAGCACCCCTCCGACCATCCTCTCTAATGTCAATGGGCTCATTCCATGAGCTCTCAACAATGGACCGCAGGTTACTGTTTCTAAGCCAGGCTTTCTCAAATCGGAACATTTTGATCTTGGGTCGAATTTCCCTACCCGATGAAAGAATCAACGGTACGTGATCAGATGTATGTCTAAGTGCAGACACACCCGCAGCCAGGGGGAAGTGAGCTTCCCACTCATGTGACACAAAAATACAATCCAATTTGGCCAAGATGGGACAAACGTGCATATTAGACCACGTAAATTTACGGTCGGAGAACTGGATCTCACGAAGCTCTAACGAGTCGATAACCCTATTGAAAGTTGCTCTCTCAGCCCGGGTACACCCTCTACCAGAGTGCTCATCCGCATACCGGGTGATATTAAAATCCCCCCCGATAATCCACGCATTTTCCCAGTGATTGCGAACGTCATCCAGTTCAGACCAAAACGATGCGCGTTCAACAGCCCTATTGGGACCATATACCATGGAGAAGACTTGCACAAAATCATCTCTCTTATCTCTGAGTCTCAAGGATACAGAGAAATCCCTTATGGAGCAATCAAGACATTGAAAAAAATCTGCGTTGAACCCCACCGAGATCCCTCCCGCCTGGCCCCGGGACGGTTTAGAGCACCATTCCCAGTTCCGATACGGGACCAGATTGTCAAGCAAATCATCTTGAGGGGAAGCCATCTTTGTCTCACATAGCCCGATCACTGTGGGGTGATGGGCTGCCAAGGTCTCTCTGACTCTCCTACGTTTTTTACTACAATTTAAGCCTCTAACATTCCAGAAAACGTATACCATTGATCAACCTGCTAAAACTCTCTTGGATGGTAAGACCATCACTAATAACTGGGTTGTTTAACCCAGTCTCTAATAATCTTAGCACAATCACCATTAGACGCCCAGTCACTACCCAACTCGACTCTACAAACCTTGGCTAAACTAATAAGCATGGAATCAGGAATGAAATCAATAATTGCACAATTAAATTTTGACTCACCTGCCAGGGCTGAACTGGGTGCTTTAAGTTTGATAGCTGAAGCAATCAGATCATCTTTGGAGATCGGACGGTCCCCATGCTTCTCCCGTTGATGCGAACTGCGCCTGAGATCCTCTACCATCTTTTCTTTCCCCTTCCCTATGCCAGAAAGAGCGCGCCTGAACGGCGGAGAGCTCTCAACATTCTCCTCTTTCTCGATATCCCAAGCTCTTGCGGCCATAGTAAGGGGTGACTCATCTTCAATGTTTTTTAGAGCGTCAATCAAGTCATCATCATTGGGGGAATCAAAACTTACTTTCCCCGAATCACTAACATAGTCCCGGTCAGCTTCACTACTGACTCTCTCCTCTTCACTCTCATAGGTCCTCTTTCTAGACTGCGATGTCAACAAATCCCCTAGGTTAGCCCTCCTGACAGCTTGGGAAAGAGATGTCTCATCCTCTGATAGAGTCAAACTCAATGGATCCTTGACTATAGAAGAGCCTCCCCTATTGAAATTGGACCCGCCACAATTAGAATTCTCTATAATAGCTTTTGGAGGTACCTGAGAATAAGCTCTGAGCAACCCAGCCCAAGAATCAATTTGATCTCTAAATAATGAACTGACATCTCCCCTCAAAAATTGTACAAATGCCTCTTGCATGGATTTTTGCATTTGCATGGAGATTGAAGCTCCCTCTCTAGCAATATCCCGAATATCCGGAACAAGAGGTTCAGACCCTCTGCCCACCATCAGCTTACGAGATTGCTGCTCTACACTGTCAGTCATAAGCTGATGAGAAGAACTGTCTCTAGATTGCTTCTCTACTCTGTCAACCATCAACTGATTAGAATTACTGTCACGCCGTTGCAGAGCCCCTAGCACCGAATTGTACCTCTTGGGCGACTTGACAAGAGACAGGTCGTCTTGCTCAGCCTCTCCCATCCCAAAAAACCCTCCACACTTAGAGTGGGTCCCAGGAAGTATACCTGACGCAGACCCAAGCGCTGTACCCTCCTTCACGTCATGAGCAACCAAAGTGATCTTACTGCATGGGTCATGCTGAGTTTGGATCGTTGGATTGCCTTCATCCAACGGATGGGGTTCATCATCAACCTTCGACATCCTCTCCTCACTGCACCCATCCGGTTTTCTAAAAACCACTCCCTTACGAAAATCTCTACTAGTCTCACTCACCTTCTCTACTCGCAGACCTGCGGAAACAAACTCCGGCTGCTTAGAGGAGACCCCGCCCATCACCTGTCGACCCCTCGGCGCAAAACGCTTAATCTCCTCATGAAAACCAACAAGGAAAGTCCTCCCCTTGTACACCGATAGTATTTCAGAAGGGAATACCGCACCGGGAAGCAAGCTAACTCGAATCCTCGCCAAATCTAATATGTTAAGAAACTTCGTCGCCTGATCAAGCTCTTCGACCCACCCGAACGAATGCACCAAAGCTTGGAACCCCTCCTTGCTCCAGCACTCAGCGGGGAAGTTTGAAATAAGCATCCACCTGGAGCGAAGTTGATCTCTCTTGAATTCCCCGAAATCGAGACTCCACCGCGAAAGAGCAACGGGGAATCCTTCAGCAGAGAAGAATCTCTTGCTCAAAACCATTTGGACCCTCGACTCCGACGAACATGGAATAATGAACGCGTCATCTCTCAATCTCTTAACCGTCCAATCCCACTCTGGCATTTTTGGCCATCGAGACAGTAGCTCTCTTTTAATCCCACCCTCGACAGTATACCCGAAGGTAACAACGGCCACGACACTAAAGTGAAGTCGATTGCCGCGCTCTTCCATATCCGCCGAAGGAGGGATAACCGTCCTTCGAACAGGCAAAGCATCAATGGTGGACGAGGTAGGACAGACGTCTGCCTTCTCTGATGCGACGTCCAATTTAGCCCATGCAGATGGGGGTTGTGCTTTCTCAGTAGAGTTTTGGGTTTTCCCCTGCTGTGGGAGAGAAGTACCCGAGCAGTCCTGCAGAGCATCCCCCACGACCTTGGCCGACCTTCGATCGCATTCCGTCGACAAGTGTCCTCTACGTTTACAAAGGAAACACTTCATCACCTCCTTACAATCGGCCTTCCAATGGCCCCGGGAAGCAGTTGAAGCAAATGGGTTCAAGCTCACCATTCGACTTTCGTCTGAAACCCTTCGGGATCGTCTCTAGAAGCGGCGGCTTGTTCTGCGGGCTCGGGATACGTGTTTGTGTTTTCCATCCGTCCTTCTCCACGAACACTAACTTCCCCTTCGCTTTAGGAGCCAACTTGGCCGGAGGGCTGTCAACCTCCGAGGACGAAAAACTCTTGACGGCCTCGGGTGCAGCGAGGCAAGCCTTACCGCCTACTACGCCTTGGTGAGGAGACCGGTCGCTTGAAATGGAGATAGTTCTCCGCTCGCGCCTCCCGTAGTCTCCATCAGCCAGATCGACACTAGTAGAGACGGTGAAGTTTTGTTCTCGACTGAGGGCTTTGGGACCCTTGATCTTCTCACATTGTTCGACACTGTGAAACCGGAGAGGTCCCTGGGATCTCGCCGGGGCGTAGGTGGAAGCCTTGGCTTCCACCCACGCGAACTTTCCTCTTGGCTTCTTCCCTATCATTTTCACGAACATGGCCTCCCTTGTCATTTGAGTTTTCAGTAGCAATTATCTTCGCCTTTCCTTTTCCTTTAGGAGTCAGATTCTTATCAACGATGATCTTCTTCCATGCATGCCTTTTCTTTTGCTTAATTTAGCAGTCAGATTATTGTTTGAAATCTGAGTTGAGTTTTCTGTATTTGGAATCATCACTTCAGCTTCAGGATTAGGATTCTCAATAGGATTCTGAGCTGAGTACTGCCAATCCGACCCATATTTCAAGAACCAAAGATTCCTGGCAGCATCCATTGGATCCTCGCTCGGCAGTTCATGAAGATTCGTGCTTGTATCAAGGAACATATATAATATTACCCGAAAATTGTGTGCACACTCGCCTCGTTGGTCTTTCTGATTCTTCATTTCCCTTCTTCTCTTTCCAGTTACTCCCCACTTCAAATCCTTCAAATTCTCTTCAGGCTCACCGATCACTTGTTCCTTCATTTGTTTTCTTGAATGATCTCCGTCGACTATTACAGCTTTGCCTTTCTGGCGAGTGGCAGAGACTGAAGCAGATTCTTGACTATGTATGCGATTTCTTGAATTTGGAGGTATTACTCCAATACAGGTTTTCCTATCAGACTTGTTGTTACTGAATACGGGTTTATCAATCAGACTTGTTGTTACTTGAACTATCCATCTCAGAACAGAAAGATAGAAGCTCGAGACCTGAAACTGATAATTGGTTTATCCCTCTTACACTCTACAATTAATACACACTTAGGGGAAAAGGGGTATGAGCAACTTGCTCATTTAGTAAATAAGCAATTGATGATGTGACATACATGTGATTGGAAAAACCTTAAAAGGGTTAGTTGTCCAATGTATCACATGCATGCCACATAATCAATCGCTCATTTACTAAATGAGCAAGTTGCTCATATCCCTTTTACCCACACACTTATTACATATATATATAGTACTCATATTACAACACGTACATTATCTGTATAATATCTCTAATACTCCCCCTCAAGTTGGAGTAAGGCGACTATGGTAGAGGTTTTGATAGCCCTACGAACAAGTGACTACCCCAGCGAATATGAGGATTTGTGGGTCGGCCCCAAATTCGCCTCGATTCGTCACGAAATGAAGGATGCGTGGTACATTGCCATTGCGGCAACTACATGGGTGTTATGGCTAGACAGAAACAACTTTTATTTTCGTGCTTCATATAGTAGTATTTCTGGTAACCTTACTCATATAATGCATCTCATTTCTTTTTGGGCTACAGCTGCCGCCACAGGAACGAGAGGGAGGATTGCCAGAGTCTTCCAGGTGGAGGATTTTGATGATGAGTAGGTAGAGTTTGGGCCGACACTGTACTGAGGGACGGCGCCATCCATACTCATCAGAGTCTTAATAGCTGCAGTCTCTGCTAGTTTGTTTTTGGCCTACTGTACTTTGTCTGATGCATGGAGGATTAGACCCACCCCCCAGGATTTTGTTGGGAGTTATGTTTTATTTCCTGCATTGTACTTTATTTCCTGCACTGTACTTTTGTAGTTCTCCCGGTACACCAGGGTTGTTTTATTAATTTCTTATTAATGAAACAGGGTGACATTATCCCACCTTTTACCTCAAAAAAAAAAAGTTGGAGCATATATGTCATACATGCCCAACTTGTCATTGATGAACTGTATTCTGGCTCTCACAAAAGCCTTTGTGAGAGTATCGGCTAGCTGGTGATTAGTACGAATATATTTAGCCTCTATCAGTGGAGGCTCATACGGCGTGCCACTAATCTTGTTGCGAACCACATGACAGTCAACCTCAATATGCTTGGTTCGTTTATGAAACACAGCATTAGTGGCTATGTAGATGGCAGAATGGCTATTACAATACATACGCATCAGCTCATGCTGAAAAATCCCCAACTCAGTAAGTAATCATTTGACCCATGTCATCTCGCATGTAAGGTCAGCCATATCACGATACTCGGATTCAGCACTCGATCGAGACACCACATTTTGTTTCTTACTCTTCCATGAAACTAAGTTTCCTCCAATAAACACACAATAACCAGTGGTGGATCTTCTAGTCGTTGGGCAGCCAGCCCAGTCGGTATTTGACCAACCAACAATTCGACAGTGTCCACCATCAGTATACAACAATCCTCTGCCAGAGGAGCTCTTCAAATATTGAAGAATTCTCATTACTGCATTCCAATGGCTTGTACGAGGAGACGTCATAAACTGACTTACTATACTAACTGAGTATGAAATATCAGGACGAGTGATCGTGAAATAATTTAGTTTTCCTACAAGCCTCCTATATCTCTCTGGATCCTCCATCAGGACATCCTGATCTGGCAATAACTTGGAATTGGGGTCCATAGGAGTGTGTGATGGCCTACATCCTAGCATACCGCACTCTGTAAGTACGTCCAATACATACTTTCTCTGTGACAAACAAATTCTCTGCTTAGATTGAGCAACTTTGATCCCCAAGAAATACTTTAGTCGCCCGAGATCCTTAGTTTGAAACTTCTGTTGAATATATGACTTCAGATCTTGAATACCATTATGATCTTCTCCTGTAATTACAATGTCATCAACATATACAACTAAAATGATTTTCTTCCCTTGATGATGTCGATAGAACACGGAATGATCATTAGCGCTCATCCTCAATCCAAAACTCGTGACAACTTCAGTGAAACAGCCAAACCAAGCACGAGGAGACCGTTTGAGTCCACACAAAGATCGTTTCAAGCAACAAACTTTAGTGGGCTCAACTTTGCTAACAAAAGCGGGGGGCTGCTCCATATAAACCTCCTCCTCAAGAATGCCATTGAGAAAGGCATTTTTGACATCAAGTTTGTCACGCCCCGCTTCCCAAAAACACAGAATGCGAGCGCGTGACAAAGCCCAGCGAATAATTTTCATCATTCATGAGCTGTAGGATCGACTCAGCATCATAACAAGAATATAACAAAATGTACACAACTACGCATGCATGAATAATTTATTAAACAACAGAAAACAATTAAAACAAAATAATAATATCCCAATGGTTTTCAAATCTGGATCAAAAGTTAAAACTCGGGACTATAGCCCGTTACAAGGTTCATGCAGCAAAAGAAATAAATAACTCAAAGAAAACAAATTATTTTAAGCAAGTCCTTTCTCCAAGCGAAGCCTAGAATGTCTGCTCACCAATTCTAGCAGGCAACTCGTTTCCAAAGTCTGTATATATATAAATAAAAAAAAGAGAAAAAAATAGAGAAAACAAGACAAACGCCCTTAGTGCAAGTTAGAGCCGCAAATAGTAAAACAAGTACAAGAAATATGGAACAAGATTTGGAATCAAGAAATGTAATAGGGATGCAACAAGTAGTGGGGATTCAAGAAACTAGCTAGCAAGAAAGACAACTCAAGTGACAAGATTGGGTGACAAATACTAGTAGTAGAACAAGTGGCTAGTGAACATGTAATAATATCAAGTATCAAGTAACAAGTATCACGTACAAGTGTCGAGTAACAAGTAACAAGTCTCAAGTGTCAAGTTGTCAAGTACAAATATCAAGTAGAGAGTGTCAAGTATTATGTTCAAGTTTCAGATATTAAGTCTTGTAGTTATTACTATCTAGGTAGCACTTCATGTGCCATCCTTTTATCACATGGTTGCTACAGTCAATACAATTTCGTTTAGGCCTAGTGGTAGATTTTATAGGGCGATGTACTCAGGCATCAAGTATCAAGCAAGCATGATTCATAAATCGGAAAATAAAATAACAAGTTCACGAAACAAGTTCGTGAATCCACTAACAAGTTCAAGAACCGCACAGTGGGTTCATGAATCTAACAAGTTCATGAACCAAGTATTGGGAAACACGGGTCCCCTTCCGAGTACACTTACCTATATTGTCTACTACTATGTTTTTTCCCTTAAACCCCGGCTTGTTTTTATTATTATCATCAAGCAAGTATGAAAGTGTGCGAAACAAGTCAAGTAAACATAATCAAGAACATGGAACAAGTCTAGGCTAGGTAGGATACATGTTCGAGGGTCAAAACAAATCAAAGTATCAAGAACAACGAGAATTCCAAATCTGGACAGCATGATATTGCTGCACCAAAACTGCGATTCCCGTTGCTACAAGATAGAAAATATGGATCCGTCAGAAGGTCTAGAAACTAGACTGCTGCCCGGTTCCAACGCATATAATTAAGACACATAAAAGTTGTAGCAATTGATGTCAAAACAGCAAACTATACAGCATTTGTGTTCAACTAGAATTTGTAAAACTGAGTTTATACATATGAAACAGGGTTGAAACATCATTAACTAATTCTGAGAAAATTAGGGAATGTTCTCTAGGGTGTCCGGTAATAGCATGCAAAATTTAAAGTTATTTACTTACTGGTAGCATAGTTAAAATAATTGTAAACCAAAGTGGTGCAGCAGTTTTTTATGAATCTGCAATTTTCGACACAGCAGCAGTAAAACTGCGATATCTCCTAGACTATAACTCGAAATTCAAAAATTCTGGATGCTATTGGCAACTAGACACTTAGGGCTATATTTTATATTCAGGGCTGAAGTTCAGATTCTAGTTTTATCGGGGTCGAAACAGCATGCAAAGGCAAGAATAGCAGCAAGTGTGAATTTCTTTTATGTACAAGTTGCATTATAAATGACTATTATGAGTCTAGATTAGTGTGTGACACAAATACGGATGCATTGGGGATCAAATCAGCAATTCACATGTATTTCTCAACTCAAAAGAATGTAAGATCAACACAATACATCATACAACACACGTCTACAAGTTAAGGGGTTCATGTTCAAGTAATTAGAAGATAAAAAAAGGTCCAACTAGTTTTGAAAATATATCAACAAAAGGTTGTGACTCTTAAGATTATGGAATCGATGAGGAATAATTTAAGATCAACAAACGATGAGACAAGGAGGAGTCACAACTACGATCTATTTGCAGTATTTTTAATTAAACGCTTGTACTAGAACAATAATTTGTACAAGAAGAATACTTATCTTGATTGGATGAGGGCGTAGATCGACGATCGAGATCGGATCGGCACGGATCTTGATGAGATGATCAAGATCAAGATGATCAATAGCTGAGAAGCGATTTGATGGTGATGGTGATGATCAGATCTGGATTTGATCTTGAGGAGATCCGACGGTTGTGATTAAATCAGACCCTCCTTCTCCTTCCCCACTTCTTCACAGCAACAGAGAGAGGGGAACTCCGACGGAGGCGACAAGCGGCGGGGGAAACTGGCGACGAGGGTGCACGGAATGACGGCAATGAAGACACCGCGGTCGGGAACCGACAACAACGTCGGAGGCAGTAGCGCTCGAGCGCTCTGTTTCGCTTCCGAAATAGGGGAGACGAGCAACGGGGGGTTTGCGGTGGATGTGTGGTGCACGGAAAGGGATGAAGACGAGGAGTTTCTATGGTGAAGACAATGACGAGGATGACCAGGGGATGGGTTTCGGTGGTGACGAAGCTAATGGGTTCGGGAGGCAATGACGAGGATGATGGTGGTGAGGCTAGACGGGGAAGATGGTGGAGGGAACAGCGGGGTCGAGCAGAGGTCGAGATGAGGGAGACGAGGACGGGAGGATGGGTTGTGGCGGTTGCAAGGTTGAAGACAAGCGAGGGACGAGGGCAAGGAGACAGTGGCGATGGTTAGGGGATGGGGACGACGACTATGGGGAGACGAGGTGGCGGTGATGGAGGTAAGGGCGAAGGTGATGGGAATTGGGTTCGATGAGCGCAGGGGAAGAAGGAGACGGGGTGAGAGAAAGGTAGGCGGCTGAGAGATTAGGGTAGAACAGTGGTAGGTTTAGGGTTAGGATTAATTAGGTTAGGTTTAAATAGTAGGGTTTTGGGTTTTGGGTATTTTGATAGCGGGTTTGAGTAGGATCCAACTGGAGATTGAGTCCAAATTCACCATAATTAGGAAAAATGAAATAGATAAGGTAAAACAGTCAAATTCCTATGAAGAACAGCAAATCAGAGCTGATAAGAATGATGCAATTGCAATAAATATTGGCACAAAAATTGAGTTGAAACAAATGAAATGATTTTATTAGAACTGGAACAAATACAGATCTCAATTTGATGGACAGAGTACAAGGAATAAAAATACAGTAGAAAAATACAAATATAGGGAACAAGAGTTATAAAGTTGATGGAGCGGCCAATGAAATCGAGCAGCCAAGGCAATAATGATCCGATCAGAAGGCATTTTGGCCATAGGAGAGAATGTCTCATCATAATCAATGCCATAGATCTGAGAATAACCTTTAGCAACCAATCGAGCTTTTAGGCGAGCCATAGAACCATTTGGGTTTACTTTAACTGTGTACACCCATTTACAACCAACACAACGTTTACCATATGGAAGGTTAACAAGATCCCAAGTACCATTTTCGTCAAGAGCATACATCACTTCTCGCATAGCCTAGCTCCAACCAGGAAGTGATAGTCTTTTGATAATGACTTAGGAACCTGGTGACTGTCCAAAGTAGATACAAAGGCACATCTGACAAATGAGCATATGAAAGACGACTGTATAAAGGATGAGCAGTGGAGTGATTCCCTTTGCGTATGGCGATAGGAAGATCAAGATCAGAATGCTCGCTAGAAGATAGTGTGGGCGCAGTGGAGGAAACCAGGGGTATAACAGCAGGCTCAGACGGTCGTGTTTCATTGACTTGAGGCGATGGGACAATGGGCACAATATACACTTGAGTGATTGTAGGCCGTTCGGGCATTGCTGGGGAGCACTATGTTAAAGAATCAATAGAAGTAGATACCACAAGTCTAGGGTAGGTTAGAAATTCAGATTCAGTTGCATCGGAGGGAACCAGGATTAAACCAGAGGAAGTGTTGGATAAATAAGGTTGGGACTCATGAAATGTAACATCAGCAGAGATAAAATGACGATGCAGCTGAGGATTATAACATCTATAACCTTTTTGGGAGCGACAATACCCTAGAAAAATACATTGGATAGAACGGGGAGCTAACTTGGAGCGACCAGGACAATGCTTATTCATAGACAAGTTTCTCAGTGTTTCTGGGGGGATGCAGTTCTTACTGCATGTTACTTAATTGAGGGTCTAGTTGAAGGTTGGGTTTGAGTTTGGATCTGAGGGAGAGCTTGAAGAAGAAGCAGCAGCAACTAAGTTGAAGGAGTAGCAGCAGCAGAGGCTGGTGTCAGCTATGATACCATGATACTTGGTTTATCCCTCTTACACTCTATAATACACACTTATTACATATATATAGTACTCCTATTACAACACGTACATTACCCGTATAATATCTCTAACAGAAACAAACAGAAATTATGGTTAGAAAAGTTAATGCATGCAAAGATGGAATTAACTAACGGTACAAACTTTTTTTGTTTCTTCATAAAACTAGCGAAACAAACTTCGTGACGCAACGCCAAATGAGAGTTTGAATCCATAAAAGAGATGAAGGTTGCAAAGAACATACAATAGAATCCTTAAAAAAATGGTGTTAATTTACAAATGAATTTGAACGAAAAAAATCATTAGCAAGAAGATTAAGAGAAGAGCAATGCATGAAATCAAATACAAACCTCAATCGTTCTTGATCAAGAACCTTGAGTAGCAAGAATTGATTGGAATTCAAAAGAGGTTTGGAAATACAGTGAGAATTGGTTTTTAATGTAGGATAATAAAATCAAATTTTCTAAGCAGTTAGAGGTTAAGACAAAAGTGAGAGAGAAAGTGGATTTTTAAAAGGGTTTCATATGTGACCAATTCTTAAGGACTAAAGTGAGAGGGAAAGTGGATTTTTAAAAGGGTTTCATATGTGACCAATTCTTAAATGAGAAAACGGAAGGAAATGTAGCATATGATGAAAGTTTCTCCTGTGGCATCTTAAAAAATCCTACATACTTCTCCTAAACGAATGATCTACACCGTTCAAAATGTTCAACATATGTTTATATGAGGATGAAATAATATCAAATTTGAATTTGTTTTGCTCATGTATTTGATTAACGTCTATTGTTGAAAAACCGTCCATCATGCAACCTCAGAATGAATGGCAAAACAAATTCAAATTTAATAGTTTATCTTTACTCCACATTTTATGATATGACATCAACTTGAACTGAACCACCAAGCAGTATTTTGGATAGTACTTCGGTGGAGTCCCAAATTGTGGCTAACCCTTGTTTGCAAAATTGCCACTTAGAGGGCAAAAAGTACAATTTCATTTTCTGGGTTTTCAAAACAGTGCCGGACAATATTAGAGTGGTTGTTCTTGTTTTTAAATCTCAATTAAGATGGTTTTATCTAATTTCCAAGTATAAGGATTTATATGTGTAAAGATATATTTAAAAGAGATATTTTGCAAATCTATTCACAAACCCTAAATACCCTGATTTCCGGCCTATTAAAGGTGAGGTACAACCATCTCTTTGCTGCACAACACAAAGGGTTTTCTTTATTATTATTTTCTTGGAATTTCAAAGCGAGAATCTTGGTTTTCTTGCGAAAGGAAGGATTTTCTTATTCTCTTTATTATCTTCGGTTGATTCTTCAAAAAAGGTGAGTGACATATGTTTATTCTTGTATTTTTCTAAGCATGTTGTATGTGATGATTTATCTATTAGAGATCATGTTAGGGATTGCATGAAGGTATAGTGAATTTTGATGAGTAGATGAACTAAAGAAATTGAATATTTTCATGAAACTATGCTTTTAATGAATTAAAACCCTAATTGATGAATTGAGATTTGTTAAAAAACTTAATAGAAATCATGAGTAAGTTTTTTTCCTTCATATACTTGCTCTTTTGATTTTATTATAATGAGTTGCATGATGGTATTGTACAAGAGTGAACAAAAGTGGATCCTTACTGTGTGTGTTTCTGTTGAGGCTTTGATGAGTAGAAACTTGATTGATTGCAATGTTATGATCACCTATTATTCATGAGTATGCTGATGTGAGAGGGTGTATATGTGGCTAATGAATTGTAAGGGGAGCTATCAAATTAAAAGATCAAGTTTTGAGTAAAAGAGGGATTTTGAATTTTTGGGTCTGTGCATGTTTCAGCCGAAAATAGCCTGGGTGAGTTTTATGAAATTTTGAGTTAAATCTGTGTGGTCTGATACTGAATTAAATTGAGATCATTATATCACATATATGCCATAAATTCTTGATGTTTACTGATACAAATATGCACACATACACTTATATACATATATATGCATATGAACACTATTCACTGTTCTTAAGATATTGTATGTTTTGTGAAGTTGTAATTTAAATCTTGACTATTTTGTACTGAGATTGAATCAGACAATTTACTACTTTTATTTGATGTACTTTGAAGCTCAACTGATGCTCGAATTACCTTATGTGTGTGTGTGTGTGTGTGTGTGTGTGTGTGTGTATATATATATATATATATATATATATATATATATATATGTTTGTGTGTAAACTATCTTGCTGTTCTTGAAGAAGAAAAAAAAGAGTTTTGTGAGTTTTGTGGAAGTTTTCGAGTTGAATTTGAGTTATTGGTACTGAAATAGTTTTGAACAATATAACACTTCTGGTTGATGAGATTTCGATGTTTTAAACTGATGTAAATACACACATATACACACTTACACATATATAGGCACATATTGCTGTTTTAAAGGAATTTTGTGAAACTTACTCTTTTATGGATTCGAGATTATTTTGATTTATTTTATAAACTCCTATATGTTATACAAGTCATATTTTGGCATCTCAGGAAATTTATTTTTGATTTCACAAAGTTTAAAATCAGTCGAAATGTGGACAAAGCTTTGAACTGGCTGTATAGCAGCCTACGGTCGACCGACACTCTTTATTTTTGGGAAGTTTAATAGGACAGTCGACTGCCATTATTTTGTACTGTTTTGACAGTCGATCGTACCTTTTGTTTTGGATTGTTTTATTGATTTTTCTTCATTTCTTTGGAACGATTATTTCTTTGAGCTTATGGATTATTGATCTGCTGTTTTAAATGATGTTTTGCTACAGATTACAGTATTTTACAGAGAGTATTATTTTGTTTATAATAATAATTAAATTACTTCTCTATGACCTTATAAAGAGATTTATATGTGGTTTTCGAAGGAGTTGATGTTTTGTGATATTATACGACTTCAAAATATGGTTTTCTGCTATTTAATGGATTTAATACTTTATTTCAATTCTAGAATTTATGAGAACATTAAATGAATTTGGATTTGTTGATTGTAAATTTTTTCTTAATATAAGAATATTGATAATAGAAGTATGAGTTTTAATGAAAGTTTTGGTAATTATGGTTGAGTTGTGAGTCTCCAGAGGTGAGTAGGACCCTAGTACACCAGCAATTGAGATTTTTGTGATTTGGCCAGTTGTGGCTTTGTTGTTAATCAGTTGAGTTAAGTCCGGTAGGGTACACCAACTCTGGGAGATTCGAAATTAATTAATTAACTTAATAAGATAAGGACAGACACTAGATGGTGACATGGTGAAATGATTGCAAACATGGGTTATGGACCTCAGTATGGCTTGCGGTGTGAGATAATCCCCGGAATTATCGAGGTGTGAGTGAAATAGTCTCCAAAATTACCTATGGTGTGGGATTGATCTCCGGAATTATCGGGGTCGAGGCGGCGCTCATGAGATATTCGTGTGATGAGGTGCCATAGCTTGCGGTGTGGGGTATTCTCGAAGATTCCCAGGTGTGAGTGAAATTGTAACCCCTGTTTTCCCAAAAACGTATTTTTGTGTATTTTCTGTATTTAAAAAATTTTGCTAATTATTTTTTCGGTTTTGAAATTCTTTTGTCAAGATGTACTCTTGACTCTTTTATTAAAAATCTAATTTTTCGATCAATAAATTTATTGTAACTATTTTCTATGAATTTTACATTGTAATACAAATCTTATTTTTGATATTGTTACTTTGATCTCTATTATTATTACTACTACTGTTATTATTAGTACGATTATTATTTTTATCATTTTTTTCTTATTATTATTATTGTTCTCAGTATTTTTATTATTATTGTTATTGTTATTGTTTTTATTATTATTAATAATATTTCTATAAAATCCAAATTGTATATTTTATTTGTTATTTTTTTTCCAAAACCCAAACCCATTTAATACCCCTAAACCAATTTAATTTAAACCCATACCCAATAAAATACCCTATACCACCATATTTCCCATTTACCTTGTTATTACCCTACCCATTAACACACCCCTTCACACCCGTTACCCACTAAGCCCAATCCGTTACTCCCCTTCTAAACCCTATCTCTACCTTATATATATAACCCACCTATATCCTGCCTATTCGTCTACTTTGTCAGCCGCCTATACCCCCTGCCGCTTCATCTTCTCCTTCCTCCCCCGTCACCTTCAACCTCCCGAAGCCCTCATCTTCTTCCAAACTACCCACTGTCGCTCATATCTCTCTCCCTTCTCCTCCACCTGCGACCCCGTGCTCCCTGTGCAGCGCCACACTGGTGCCGCCCCGCTTCTGCTCTGTTCTTGCTCCCGTCTACTAGAAACGCAACCCCTATACCTCGATTGTGCACCCTGCAGCGCCTTCCCCTAGTCCCCTGCTGTGCAGTGCTGTCCTATGCCCCATGGCCGTCGTCCTGCCAACAGCCTATCCCGCCGTCGTTGCCACCGACGTGCCGCCATCCTCCCCTATGCCGCCGCTGAGCCAACAGTCGCAGAGCAACTCCCCCCTATGCTCTGTTTTGAAGATTGGTTTGATGGTTTGAATGTGAGCCGTCGATCGTCGTGATCATCTTGATCATCATGATCATGTTCCCTTGGTTTTGATCTTTTGATTCTGGTCGTCCGTCGGATCTACTTTGACATCATCATCTTGATCGTCACCACCGGGGTGATCTTGGCCGTTCGATCGCGATCATCATCAACTTCATCATCACCTTGATCTGGATTGTCCGATTTTGTTGATCTTGATCTTGATCTTGATCTCATCTGTGCCGATCTGCCCGATCGTTGTTTGATCATCTTGATCTTGATCGTCATCGTGATCCGTTCGTTGGTTTTTGTTCATGATTGGTTCGTGATCCGTTCGTTGTGTTCGTTCGTTCGTTGTTTGTGCTCGGAAATCTGTTCTCGTTATTCTTGCTTTTGCTCCGTCCCGTCGTCGTCTCTCAGGTAAGTAACTTGTATCAAATTTCTTTGTAAATACAAGTACTAAATACCGCCTGTAGTATAGTTGGGTTCTAGAGACAATTTGTGTGTGAATCTCTTTGTTGATCTTGTCTCTATAGTGATGATTTGACCATAGTTGCCTCACGACATACATGACATGATATAACATGGGATTGACCACTTCTTGTTGTATATATGTGTATTGTTCATATGATATCATGCGCTCGTTCGTGTTATTCGTGATAGACTTGTCTTGGACTTGTAAAATATCCTAGACCATGTTGCTTGGACATCTAGTATACTATATTTCCTGTTTGGTCAAGTTTTGGGTGAGTTCTATGTGAACTAGTGGATTTTGTGCATATGAGATATTTTCAGTTTTGCTGGCTTTTCCGTTTTGATCAGTATTTTAGACCCTATTAAGATCAGTATTTGAGAATATTTTGTGAACATGATTTGTAGAGAATTTTTTCTATTTTCCAACCCTTTTGACGGATCTCAGTTTCGATTTACGGTTTGTGGGTAATGCTTATTTTACTACAGTGGTGTTGAAAGATTTCCAGATTCTGTTTTCTATAAATTCTGAAGAGTAATCTATTTTTATTTTGGTGTTAAAATTATTATTTTGATCTGAAATTTTTCTCAGTACTTAGAATTGATTGGGGTTTACCCAGAATTTGGGTGGATTTATTTGAGATGTTTTACAAACTTCTTCATGCTTTCAAACAAAGATTTTACATGTAGAATTTTACTACTGCTCAGTAAAGAACTTGATTTTCGACCTATTTCTACTTGTTGTTTCTAAATTATTTCTGAATATGAAAGTTATCCTACTGTATCTATTTTATTACCCTTTTGGCGGATTTGGATTTCTATTTGTGGTTTGTGAGATATTGTTGTTTCATGCTGCAGTGTTTACAATTCCAAATTCACAAAACTACTACATCTTGATGTTTTCTGATTTTGCTTGACTACTCTATTTATATTAGAAAATTATGAAACTTTATATTCTGATGCTACACATATAGAGGAATACCCCAGATTTTTCGTGGATTTATTTAATGAGTTTCCATGCTGTTTTCCTGACTTTGAATACGATCTTCTAATTTCTGGCTGAACATATTTTCTGGTTTCAATTCAGTTTTGAGTTATGTTTTTATGAAATACTATATGACTTATATATGTTTGCTGGAATCGGCCGGGAGTTTATTTTCTAGACCTTTCGACGGATTCAGATTTGCATTTTTGTAGCAACGGGAATCCTTGTTTTAGTGCAGTACTGTCTTGCTGTCCTGAACTGAAAATTTAGTTATTTTATCTTTTTATGTGTTATCTTTTATCCGTACGTATTTATCTTGCAACTTGAACTTGTTACATGTTCATGACATATTATTCTTGCCCTGTTTTGTGCACGTACATACCTATTTGGTTAATAATATAATAAATAACAAGCCAGGGTTAAGGGAAAGGCCATAGTAGTGGATAATATAGGTAAGTGTACTCAGAAGGGGGCCCGTGTTTTCCATGATTACAAGTTATATGGAACTAATTGCCACGTGGAACTAAGTGCCACGTCAGGGGTTGACGGAGGCCACCTCTAGAATCCATTACATGATTACAAGTTATATGGAACTAAGTGCCACGTAGAACTAAGTGCCACGTTAGGGGTTGACGGGAGCCACCTCTAGAATCTATGGAGGCTACATCTAGAATCCATTATCGATTACATGACATGATATGATTCCCGTTTACATGATGCCTAAGTACACGGCCCTATAAATCCACAACTAAGTCTAAATGCAAACTTGTTTGAATGTAGCTACCATGTAGTAAAAGGATGGATGCATGAAGTGCTACCTAGATACTTGATCCTTGACACTTGTTACCTGTACTTGATACTTGTTTACTTGACACTTGATACATGCCACTTACACTTGTTCATCTTGCCATGCTAGTTGTATATTTTGTTATCATGCCTATTTCATGTTATTAGAGCATCCACAATGGCGATTCTTATTTTTTGGCAAGATGGGACGAATAGAAATGGAATAGATCGAAAGTTCTGCAGTGGTTGTTTGCTATAATTTGCTAAAATTTGAGTAGGACGAGACAACTTGTTTCGTCCGTTTATTTTTCTTTTTTAAAGATTTAATTAATTACCGATTAACTATTAAAATATGTTAATTAAATAAATTAAATATTAAAATATTAACCTAAACCTATTTAATCACCTACTAAACCTACTTCCACCAACTAAACCTACCACTAAATACTCCCCCAAACCTGGACGGGACATGTTGTCCCGTCCAAGGTGGTTTTGAATTTTTTTTCCCTTCCTGGACGAATCTGGACCGTTGGATTAGTTGAAAAAAGAAAAAAAAAAATCAAAAAACAGCACGGCCGGGACAACATGTCCCGTCCGACGAGTTTTTAAAAAAAAAAATTTTTTTTTTGGGAAGGACGATACAACATGTATCGTCCTACCCTATTTAAAAAATAATAATAATAATATATATACGGGATGAGACAAGTTGTCTCGTCCGATCGTAATAAAAAAAACTAAAACAACTGAGACGATACATGATGTATCGTCTTCTATATTCTCAAATTCGCTAGCCCACTTCTCATATTTGAGAAGCGACTGTAGCTCGTTCGCTATTTTATAAGAAAATAGCAAACGACTGCAGCGCTCAATTCTTATAAAATTCTCATAATATGAGAATATGAGAATTATAGCAAACGACTGTGGATGCTCTTAGTTTACCCTTTTCCATATACTTGTATCATGTACTACAAGCGGCCCGTAACTTGCATTGACGGGAATTTGTTTTTATCTTTTCCTTTTTCCTGCAATTTATTAAATTGCAGATTTTGGAGATCAACTGCCAGATGGAATAGGCGAGATGAGATACTAGATGCTGGAGTTTTGCTATATTATTTCATGTTGCTTATCTTGAACAATTGTATCTTGTACTTGGATTATTGTATTTTGGTAATGTGACCCAGGAATTTTGACTTATTCAGATCTGGATAATTTGAGATTATATATTTTGTTTCAAGTATTCTTGTTGGTATTTTGATTCAAATGTGCATGTTTGGTTGATTCTTTTGCTTCCGACTCTGATTATTCTTGTGAAATGTTGTAAAGATTCTGAACAGCTTATGGGTGATGAAAATTATTCGCTGGGCTTTTGTCGCGTATCCGTATTTCGTATTTGTTTTTGAGAAGCTGGGCGTGACAGAAATAGTCTCCGGAATTCTGTGGATAGAGATTGACCTCCGGAATTATCAGGGCATAGGCTAATACTCACAGTTTATCTAAATCTGGTAGTAGTCATATTATTAGGAGTAGTTGCATAACGAGGGATCTAATCCTATAAAGTGGAGAATGATAAGGGCTTGCACCGGACCTATGTAGAGTGGGATGCATAGAATCCAACAAGTGTGCATTAGAGAGTTAGCATATAGCATTGTGTTTTTCTTGACTTGTTTTTATGCATGTTTGTTTTCTGTTTTCCTACACTTGACACTTAGTCTAGTTTCACTCGATGTTTTTATGTTTTATTTACCGTTATTTCATATTATTTTCGTTACTACTGTTGATATATGTTGTTCATGACTTTATGCTTTATTCATGTTGTATTTCTTTTGATGTCACTCGCATCGTTATGGTTGACCCTTGTAGTTTTGGGGGTTAGGGTTATCTCTAGCCTCATATTTTACAGGTAGATACCTATAGCATTGGGATTTGGATGCATGAGATAGAATGATGTTGTGGCTTATGTAAATTTTAAAAGAATGAGTTGTAAAAGAAAGAATTTGTAATTCAAGGTGTTTAATTTTCCGCTGTGCTTTGTAAAGAATTAATGTAATAAAAGTTGAAAATTTTATCTGTGTTTTGGCTATGTTTACTGTTACAATTGAGGTTGATGCTGGAAATTGTGCCACATATTTCTGAGATATTTTAATGAAAATTCGGGGCGCTACAGGACAGACCAAGCTCCACAAATACTTCGCCATGGCCTATCACTTCGGATTGACATAGTGTCAATCTCTTCTTAGTTGCACTAACATCGATCAAATTCCTTTGTGCTTAAACTCTCTTACTTCACCAACATCAATATAATGTCCTAGCGTCCTTGTCTACACCAACATCAACCCGACTTAGTGTCCTAACCTCTTGCTTGCATCAGTATCGATCAAATCCCCTCAACTTAGTGCTTATATTGTCATTGGTCGCACCAACATCGATTAATCCGACTTGATTTAGTACCATATCCCACTTTGTTGCACCAACATCAACCAATTCATAATTATGCCCGATGGAAATCCAATTTGCAGCTTGAAAAGCTTCGATTATCCATTTGCATACAAATTGAAGCTCACAGGGAAAATCCACTTATTGCCTCCATGGACTTGGATATACCGGGAGAAGAGGAGAGAAGGAGAGAGGAGAGAGTCACCGGAACCCAGAGTTTTATTGTGGAAAAGAGAACAATTACAATAAAAGGAGCATATACACCAGTTGAAAGTGAGGATCGTACATGCAATAATAGAATTTTATTTCCCCCATTTTCTTTGTAAAATTAGACAATGCAAATATGCAATTTAGAAATAAATTGGGTTGCAATAAATTTTTTGAGTACCAAATTGGAAATTTTCAAATTCAAAACAAGCTATAACTTTTGAAAGCCCGTGAAAGAGGCTACATAACTATTCTTAGGGGTGGCAACAGGTTTGTGCCGGCCCGGCTCGACCCCCTCTTTTGCGGGCTCAACCCGGGACCGGCCTCCCAAACCCAGGGTTCGGTTCGGGACCCCTTTTTTCTGAAGAACCCCGGCTAGGCCCGGCCCGGTTTCGGACCGAGACCTATTGAACCAGCCCACCCGGGCTCGGGCCCGGGCCGACCGTTGGGTAATTTTTTTTTTTTGGGTTCAATTTTTTTTTGTTTTGAAAATTACCAAATTGCCCCCAAACGGATCTATACTAGCTAGTTTTGGGAGGTACTTTAGGAAATCAAAAAATTGCATATTCTATATATACAACATCATTTCTTTCATTTCTCTCCAGTAATTCACTCAAATCTCTCTACTATTTCTCAAATCTCTCCACCATCTCTCAACAAATCAAGTTTCTACTGCATTTTGCAAGGATCAATAATCAACAACAATCAACACTACTACAAGCTCTCAAGTCTCAACTCTCTCAACTTTCATTCTTCAAACTTCAAACACTCATAGGGTATTTTAGTATATGTTAATTTTTAGATTTAACAAAGTTGATTATTCTCATCTATATCTCTTAATTAGTTTGGGTTTTCTTGAACTTCTTCCTCTCATTTTTTTAGATTTTATTTATAAATTTGGTAAAGTGGTAAACATACATACACTACTCACTAGTTCTTGTTATTATTGTTAGTTTTTAGTTGAGATAGATTGTTGTTTGTTTTAAATTTTGTTGTTTCTCTTTATTTAATTTTGTTGTTTTAAATTATTAGTTGTCATACATTTAGTTGTTTCTTTTAATTTAAATTTTGAAACGTACACTTGCTTTCTCTCTAACTATACATACACTAGTTTTTAATATTTAAATGGCTTCTAATCGATCACGCGGTGGTAGACATAGTAGTCAAGAGTCCACTAGTCATCACATTCCTACCATTCAAATTCAATATATAGATCGAGAAAAAACATTCATGAATTATGATAGTTTTCCCGATTTGAATGAAACACACTCAAATCCTATAGAAATAGAAAATCATGTAGAACCACAACCATCGGAACAAGGTCCTTCTCTAACTCGTAAAACAAGATGGACTACTTCCGAAGTACACAATTATTTCAATTTTGTCCATTCACAAAATGATAAGAGTGTAGGACTAAAAATATGTAAGAAGTGTCAAACACCATATAAGTTTAAAATGGGATCGGGCACGGGTACACTTCACCGTCACTTAAACAAATGTCAACCCAAAATTCGAAAGACAATCTCACACAGCAAAAAATACATCCTAGAACCGGTCAAGTGGATAGTCATAGCTACGATCACGATATCGTTCGTAGGAAAATGGCTAAGTTAGTAATTAGGGGTGAATTACCATATTCGTTTGGTGAAAGTAGGTATGTAGAGACTTTTGCACAAACCTCCTTAAACCCCCATTATAAAAAGATTGCTAGGAATGTAGTTAAGTGTAGTACCCCGTATTTTTAAAGATTTATAAATGAATTAAAATGATTTTTTGGAGATTTAATAAATATTTTCATAAAATTTATCCTTTTTACACGTGCAAAACACGTGCAAATATTTTCTTGGAAGGTTCAAAAGGCAAAATTATTTTTTGGAAAATCATTATTTATTATTTGAAATTATTTATAATTTTTCTAGATTTTTTTGATATTTATTAGACCTATTTGCAAATATTACGAAAAAGAAGGATCTTTTTGCAAAATTGTCATTTTGAAGAATGAAAGTGCAAAACTATTTTCTGGACTTTTCAAGCAGTACCGGATGGAAATGAAGAGTTTATTTTGATTTTAAATCTCAATTTAATTGGTTTTATCAAGTTTCCAAGTATAGGGATTTATTTATGTAAAGTTATATTTAAAGGGGTTATTTTGCAAATGTGTTTAAAAACCCTAATTCTCCTATTCTGGCTATTTAAAAGAAGTGGAGTGCAGCTGTTTTTTGCTGCACAACACAAAGGTTTTATTGTTTTCTTGGAGAATTAAGGAGGAAATCTTGGATTTCGCAGAATAGGACTTTGCTTGTTCTCCATTAATTCGGTTGGACTTCTTCATTTAGGTGAGTGACTTGTTTTGTTTCATTTTATTTTGTGTATATTGTATGTGGTATTTTATCTACTATAAAGCATGTTAGGGTTTGAGCATGAATATGTACATGATGGATTGGATGGATTGATGAATTAAAATTTGATCTTGTGAAACCCTAGTTGTTTATGAATTAAATTGTATGTGGGTAATTTGAGATTGATGAGTGACCTATTAGAGATCATGGGTAGGCTATTTCTTTTGGATTAATGTTGAATTTATTGAACATGGTGGACATTTTTATGCATAAACCTAATAAAAGTGGGACTTTTATTACTTTTGAGTATTGGTTGAATGAAACTTGATATGGTGGTGTTATAAATGGATTATGGTTGTGAGTTATAATGGTAACTCAGTTTTGAGAAATTTGAATGGAAAAGTATGAATCAATAGATCATGTCATGGAAATCGAAATTGGGAATTTGGTTGAGTTTGAGGAAATATAACCAAATTCGGGATTTCTTTGGATTTTGATATTGATATGGTTCGGATCTGAATACGAAGCTATTTCAATGAACAATAAATTTTAAGAAACTCTATTTTGATTATATGCACAATTCATGTTAGACTGATAGAAATTAACAAATCGCTATTTTTATAAATTCAAGTAGTTTTTATTTAGTTTTTATGGACTATTATATATCCTACAAGTTGTATTTGATCAAATAAGAAATATGCTATTTGTAGAAATTGTTTTCATAAAGTAAAATTATGTATCGGTTCAAATATGCACAACCAAAATCTGCAGTCTGCAGGTCGACAGTCGACTAGTGTGACTTTACAGTCGACCGTCGCGACTCGGCTGCTGTGATTTCTAATTTTTCTTAAAATTTTGTTCTGGACAGTCGACTGATGACCTTTTACAGTCCACTGCTATACTTAGAATTGTTTTCTTAAAGATTATTGGATTTATCGCTCTGGACAGTCGACATATGACCTTTTTGAGTCGACTTATAATACTTAGAATTATTTCCTTAAAGCTATTGGATTTTCTCTCTGGACAGTCGACCGATGGCTTTTGTAGTCGACTAATATTGATATATCTATACATATTTTAATGTTCTTTTAAATGATTTATTCTCTAAATGTTTTAATCTATAACCTACTATTCTCTACTTTATCTGCTACTGAACATATGTTTTCAAGTGGTTTAACTGAGCAATTTATATTAGAAGATTAGTTTGGATATTGGGTGTGAGTCTCTAGAGGGTGTGTGTGACTCTAGTATACCGGCAGTTGAGATATTTATGTTTGGGCCTGTTGAGGCAATTTTAGTTGATCAGTTATTGAGTTAAGTCCGGTAGAGTACACCAACTCTAAGAGATTCGTAAATTAATCAAATAACCTAAATGATAAGGACATGCACTAGTGGTGATATGATGAACGAGAATATGGGTTATGGACCTCAATATGGCTTGCGGTGTGAGATAATCCCCAGAATTATCCAAGTGTGGATGAAATAGTCTCCGGAATTACCTGTGGTGTGGGATTGATCTTCGGAATTATCGGGATCGAGGCGACGCACATGTGGTATTCGTGTGATGAGGTGCCATTGCTTGCGGTGTGGGGTATTCTCAAAGATTCCCAGGTGTGAGTGAAATAGTCTCTAGAATTATCTGTGAATAGAGTTTGACCTTTGGAATTATCAGGGCATGGGCTAATACTCACAGTTTATCTTTATCTCGTAGTAGTCATCGTAGTAGGATTAGTTGCATAGCAGGGGGGATTAAACCCTACAATGTGGAGACGTTAAGGGCTTGCACCGGACCTATATAGAGTGGGATGCATAGACTCCGACAAGTACGCATTAGAGAGTCAACATATAGAATTGTGTTTTCTTGACTTGATTTCATGCATGTGTTTTCCTGTTTTCTACACTTGACACTTAGTCTAGTTTCACTTGATGTTTCGTGTTTCCTTGCTATGTCATATCTTATGTATTCTTGTATATTTCATGTCATTTATGATTCTATGCTTTACTTATGTTGTTTATTTTTATGTCACTCACACCATTATGGCTGACCCCTTTATTTTTGGGGGTTAGGGTTATCTTTAGCCTCATATTTTACACGTGATTACTTGTAGCTTGGATTTTGGATGCATGAGTTAAAGTGGTGTAATAGGTTATGTAATTTGTAAAAGAAATTGTTGTAAGGAAAGAAAATTTGTAATTCAAAGTGTATTGTATTCCGCTGTGCTATGTAAAGATTAATATAATGAAAGTTGAAAAATTTTATTGGTATTTGGCTGTGTTTAATATTACATTTGAAGTTGATGCTGGGAATTGTGCCACGTATATCTAAGATATCATATTGGAAATTCGGGGCGCTATATTAAGGGTGATTGTAAATTAGTTTACAATGAGACTAAGGATTTTTTGATAGCAACACTAACATCACTAAATACTAGAGTTTCTTTGACATCGGATGGGTGGGTAGGAGTAAACAGCGTTCCAATGATGTGTGTAACATGTCATTGGATAGATTTGGATTGGGTACTTCAAAAGCGGATAACTTCATTTGGATTTGTTAGGTACCCACATAAGGGTAAAATTATAGCCACACACATTATGGAAGTATGTAATAATTTTGGTATTTATGATAAAGTGTTTGCTATTGGTTTTGATAACGCCTCTAATAATACTAAGGCAATTGATAGTTTGAAAATTACTTTAGATCTTATAGAACCCGAAATTTTTCGTGTTAGGTGTGCTTGTCATATTTTAAATCTTTGTGTATAAGATGCATTAAAATATGGAAACGATAAACTTGATGCAATAAGAGATTGTGTTCATTATATTACATTGAGTGGTCCAATATATCAAGCTTTTCATGATTGGTGTAAACTTAGGAGAATTGTATATAAACGTTTCCCTAAAGATGTTAGATATCATTGAAATTCTACATTTGATTTATTTGGTGTTGTTCTTCATTATCATTTTAATCTTAGAGATTTTTGTGTTGCAATGGGTATGCAAAATTGTATGTTAGATGATGATTTTTGGTTTTTTCCGATAGTTTGTATAAATTTTTAGAACCTTTTAACAATGCTGCTTTGCAATTTTCAAAAACAAATACATTTACATCTAGTGGTATTTTACTTGAAATTGTCACTATGATGACAACAATTAAAGATTTGCGAAATGACCATTTTATTGGGGATATGGTTAATGCGGTATATATTAAAATTTTAAAATATTTTCATCCGCTTCCTATGTTATATTGTGTTGCTAGTGTAATGAATCTCATGATTAAATTAAATGACACAAAAAATTTAATTGAAATTTTTTACACTTATGCCCCACACGATGCAGTACAAGATTTTGATCATGTTGTTTTTACTCGTCAATTTGAGCATATTTTGACTAGGTTATATGATACTTATGATAGACTTTATTCATCTAACACTACACGAACACAAACACAAAATGTTGATTTTTCTTCTTTTTCTTCCTCCATATTAGCAAAAGGAAAGAATCATGCAACTAGTTGTGTTTTAAATCTTATTAAACCAAAAAAACCAAGAACCAATTCACCAAATGAGTTGAATTGGTATAATGCACAAAGTTCGATTGAAGATGTAGTAGATGTGTTACAATTTTGGAAGAGCAATGAAGTTATTTTTAATATTCTTTCTCGTATGGCTAGAGATTTGCTAACAACACCGGTGTCAACCGTTGCATCAGAAAGTGCTTTTTCTCTTGGTGGCAGGATAATAAGCCCGAACAGGAATCGATTGACAGCCAAAAATTTAGGGATGCTAGTATGCACTGAAGATTGGAAGAAAGCGTAAGAGAGGATCCAAGATTTACTTGAAGCACAAGCTGTCTCAACAAGCAGCAATGAATGAACAATTAGATTTAGTCGATTTACATCAAAATGATGTACAATATATTGTAAATAATTGGAAAATTTAGGGGGATGAGATTCTATATTTAGGTTAAGTAGAAGTGCACGATAATAGTCCAATGTCTTCTCTTCAATCTAAATAGAGGCCATCTCGATCTCTAAATTCAAATAATTCCCTTATTTTTGTAATTTGATCTAATTTGTATGAAATTATATTCATGAACTTCATTTTATTTAACAAGTTGTAATTTATTAAATCAATTTCAATTTCTTTTATTTATTAGTTATTTGCAATTGTTATGAAATTACAATTTAATACTTGATCTTTCATCTTCCTTTAAAAAAATTATACTAAAAAATCGATCCGGCCCGCGAACCGGCCCGGCCCCCACCCTTGGGGCCGGGGGCCAGGTCCGGGCCTAGGTTTTCCGCACCTAGACCGGCCCGGCTCGGCCCGGGTTGGCCCAGGACCGGGCATAGCCCAGGCGGCTCAGGCCCTGCCCGGCCCGGGTGGCCCGGATGCCACCCCTAACTGTTCTTTTCCAAAACACTATATTTGGAAAAGAAATCCTATGGACCAAAGTCTACAAAAGTTTCTTATGGACCACGGCATTTTCTTTTTCCAATTTAATATTCTTCTACTCGTTGTCCTAAAAACCTAATACACCTATGGTAGTTGAACATATTAACGAAAATTGCCATTGTGGATTGATGAGGGTAAAAATCATGGCTACTCAGGATTGTGCAATCCCAGCACAAATTTTGGAGATCCTAAAGAACGAAGCAGTCTTTTCATGACTGTTACATGCCCACAACCTGAAAATGGGCCGTCCAACTAGGGGAGATTGACCAGTCATTTATGGTTAACAATCAAATCCCCTAAAATCAGGAAGATAATTAGCCGTTCAAATCCCTAATCAAAGTGATTGATTCAAATCAGTTAAGAAATCATTCCCTAAATGCTCCTCCACAGGCCTATAAATGCAGACCTTTCTCCTCAGTCACAGGTGATCAATATTTTGCCCACTAAGCCCAGTTTTTCACTTCTGGATGCTGACTAGATCGTCGGAGGGTTTGTCGCAGGAATTTAGCTCGCCTCCTCCTCCGTCGATGCATCCGTCCCACAATATGGCGGCCACTAAAGGGTCGCGACGACCACGTTCTGAGCGTCGGTAGGGCCATGCCCTCAGCGCCTCTTGATCGGCCGGCCTGAGGGCCAAGCGCCAGCAGGGTCAGACATCTGAGACCTCATTAATAACCGGCAGCATGAGGAGGACCTCTGTCACCGCATCAAGCTCAACTTGTAACACCCCTGCCCCGGGCTCGGACAATTTATACAATTTTATAGACAAATTAGATACTATGTAGTACAACTGCCCACCACAGGCTGCCTCTCAAAAGGTGGTTAACCGAATTGGTGACTCTTGATCCTTGGCAATTATATTTATATTATATTATATCATTTGGAATAATCGATATGGGATTAATTAAATCCCTTCTCATTTCTCAAATCCATTACCGAATAGTGTTTTTACCTTTGGCGGGCCCCACCATCCCTTCTCTCCACGTCACACACATGGAGAAACCAACTATGAACAATCTGTTCATTCATCAAACCGGTGGGCCCCCCCAATACAAATACCAGATTTCTTATAAATCCCTTTATATCAAATCCCAAACATTTATATAAATCTCTCCTATAGATACTTTCTATAGGACAAAGTCAAATTAATTTATATATTTCAAACCATATATATATTTCAGAAATACGGGGTATTACATACACCCCCCCTTCAGAAATCAGCGTCCTCGCTGATGAGCACGGGGCATGCACAATCTAGTGCAGGATCTACTTTCTAGCCGATGTAGAGCATTTCTGTGAGCGTCACTCTCGTCTTTGGAATTCTGGAGACCGACCCCATTGGAATCCTGGAGACCGACCCCACTCTGGGATCATTCTGTGGATCTCTGTCCATCTGTCTCACTCCGCCGGGATCATTCTGTGGATCTCTGTCCATCTGTCTCACTCCGCCGATCATCCTGGAGTCCATAACTCACTGCTCTCACACCCTCGGCGTCGAAAGTCGGCTCTGATACCATTTGTAACAGAGCCCTGCCCCGGGCTCGGACAATTTATACAATTTTATAGACAAATTAGATACTATGTAGTACAACTGCCCACCACAGGCTGCCTCTCAAAAGGTGGTTAACCGAATTGGTGACTCTTGATCCTTGGCAATTATATTTATATTATATTATATCATTTGGAATAATCGATATGGGATTAATTAAATCCCTTCTCATTTCTCAAATCCATTACCGAATAGTGTTTTTACCTTTGGCGGGCCCCACCATCCCTTCTCTCCACGTCACACACATGGAGAAACCAACTATGAACAATCTGTTCATTCATCAAACCGGTGGGCCCCCCCAATACAAATACCAGATTTCTTATAAATCCCTTTATATCAAATCCCAAACATTTATATAAATCTCTCCTATAGATACTTTCTATAGGACAAAGTCAAATTAATTTATATATTTCAAACCATATATATATTTCAGAAATACGGGGTATTACACAACTGCTCCCAAAAGGGGGGTGGCGGGTCGGATCGCCGGTGGAGCTGCGATAATCACTCCCCCTACGAGCGGGAGGTAGAGCAGAGCCTCTCTCCCGTGGATCGGCGAGCCTTGAAGGGTAACCAGAGCCGAGTTCCGAGATTTTCGGAACAAGGTCTTGCAAGCTCTCCGAGGGGGTCCAAGGAACGACCATCGCTCAGACAACCCACACTTTGCCCAGATCGACAATGAGGAGTCCTGCGGGTCCACCCGATCCGAGGGGTGAGAAGACAGGGCCCTAAAGCTGTCTCGGTTCGGCTTCCCTTCTCTTCTTCCACTCTTGAAGCCCCGATCCCAAGAGGCTTTAAGCCTCTAGCATTCGAGACCTACAATGGCGAGTACGACCCAGCTAATCACATCGAGAGTGTAACACCCCACAAAACTGAGTTATGATAATTTTGCTCACGTATGTGTTATGCACGAGTATTTTGTTGCGTATAATATCTTATCTTACACCTTGAATATTTTTAGATATTAGTTTTTGGAATATAAATATTTGGGAATGACCCACATGCATATTTAACTTATTTAATTTAATTTAATTTTTTTTGGAATAAGTACTTAAGAGCACCCATATGCATATTTATTTATTTATTATTTATTTATTTTTTCAATAAGGACTTAAGAGCACTGTGTTAGGGGCTTCTAGGAAATGAGTATCATGAAAAAGAGCCTTAATGAAATTATACAATTTTTTTATCATACACGATTCTTGCTGGTTAGTGACATAGAGGAGGTTTAGAGAAGGTGATTAAATGATGTAGGAAGATATTTAGGGTAGGTGATTAAATGATGTAGGAGGAGGTGGTTAAATGATGTAGGAAGAGGTGATTAAATGAAGAATGAAATGATAACTTATAATTGTTTGTATATAAAAGCAAAGAATGTCTCCCCCCCCATCTCCACCATTCATCTTTTCTCTTCCACCTAAACTGAAGATCTTTGGAGTTTAAGTTTTCATAAGGATAGATTTATCAATTTTGGTGTTGGAATGCTTCATGGAGCTTAGAAGCAATCGATTTCAGAAATTATAGGTGGGTAACAACTTTACTACTTTGATTTCAATTATATTGTAGTGTGTATGCATGTTAGAAAAGCTATATATGTTGTATTGGATGAGTATTCATGCTTAGATTGATTGAACCATGTGTGAATTGTTGTCAATTAATTGTGAAATTATGGTAAGATTGACTTGGAAACATTTTTCAGTTTCTGTCTTGAATTTTCGACTTACTTCCGAAAATTATTTGAACTAGAACGAATCTAAAGCTGAAATTTTTATATGTGTACCCCAGTATATGTCTATAACATCTTCTTAAAATTTCATGATTTTTGGATGTCATTTGGTATTTTAAATAAATCCGAACTCATTCCTGGTTAAGAACAGAAACATGACTCATTCTATGATTATGTCATGAATATCATGTATACTTCAAAAAAATCATTTCTCGCCAAATATATGGAATTTGAAGCTGGAATTTTTATATATGAATATAGTATATGTCTATTATATTTTCACAAAATTTCATGAGGTTTGGATATCGTTTAATATTTTAAACAAATTCGAACTTAGGACTGGTTGACAGTTTGCCTTAGTTCTGGAAATTTGTATACCTTCTGGTTATTGACCATTTTAATATCTTATGTGCAGTACTTTGAGGAAAACTCAAAACTAAAAATTTGAATTATATTCGTTAATCCCTCTTTCGAGTCCGAGAAATCAAATTTCCATGAAGTATGAGATTTCTAGTGATTTTTTATAAATGGCAAGAGCTGCAGTTTTATGGAATCTGAACCTACTGTTTTGCTTATGGATTTAGATAAAATAATTGTGGTTAAATTCACAATATTGTAGTAGACTCGTTAAGGTTTCATATAAAACCAAGAAATCCAATTTTATGATAAGTATTGAAATTTATATGATTTTCGCAAGACTGCTATGTTATTGTCCAAAGACAGAGTTGAATATTCAAATGATGGATTCTATAAATGAGACTGAGGATACACCTGGTAAATCCACATATGTGGGCTAGGGGTAAGTATGGCATCAGAGTTGGGTCAACCCGCGACCCACCTGCAACCCACTCACTTCGACCTGACCCGCCATGACCCGATTCGTGTTCGGGACGAACCCGAATCCCTTACCGGGTCGACACGAGTTTGCAAAATAGCGATTTTGACCCGACTAACCTGGCCCTCCAACCAGTTGCCAAAGTCAAACCCTCCTGCCAACCCGCAAGTTTCGATCCGTTGGACCCGAACGGGTCGAACAGTTGACCCGCGCGGGTCGTACGGTCGAAACCCGCGTGGGTTGACTATTAAACTGACAAGTCAATGGCTTTTTTTTGCCTATAAAAACCCCGTTAAATCAATCTTTTTTAGTCTCTTACTCTCTTTACTACTACTACTCAATTCAATCAAGTTTTTTTCAACAAACAAGCAAACAACAAAGAAGTGAACAATTTCGATCGTATCAAATTCATGTTGATTCAACACCCTCAACTACGTCTACTACAAACTCTCTCAACAAAGAAGCTCTCTCTATCTCTTTATATGACTACGTGACTACGTCTACTACACTTCTCAATCGACTACCGGACTACTTCTACTTCTACTATTATTTTCTCTCTCATTTCTATATACGATTATTCACAAAGTACGGTATCAAATTTTCACAACCCTTTAAACTTTTTATTTTGTTGTAGTTCTAACTTTTTTATCATACTTTTTTTTTTTGATTTTTCACTTCTCTCTCTCTCTCTCTCTGTCAACCCTCCTGTTGTTTTTTAGAAATTTTTTTTAACATATCCCTCTTATATCTTTTTTTATTATTTCACATACAGTATTAAAACATTAGAAATGCTTTTTTGGCATACACTACTACAAACCAATTATCATGTCTAGATCACGAGGTAGAGGTCGTAGCCGAAGTTGACAAGATTCCACTAGTTCTTCTCGTCGGCCTCCAACATACCCACAATTAGAACCTCAGTATAACCCCATGCTTAACATAGGTTCTCATGATATTCCTCCACATGACATAGAACAAGAAATGCATGATACTGAGACAAAAACACAACAAACCGAATCGACACAACCCACTAGTTGTAGAAAATCTAGAGGGTAAACTAGTGATTGACACAAATTTTATGATTTTATCCCTGGCGAGGAGAATACTAGTATAGGACATAAGATTTGTAAAACTTGTAACAAAAGTTATAAATGGAAGAAGGGTTAGGGAACAGGTATAATTAAACAAAAAATTTTAAATGTACCCCCCCCCCCCCCCCCCGCGCATGTGCTAGTACAAGACGAACAACGCAAAAAAAAAAAAAAAACAAAAAAAAAACAAAAAATCAACCCTAGGACCGGACAAATAGATAGCCACCCATATGATCCTGAACTTGTTCGTCAGGAAATGGCCAGACTAGTTATTACGGATGAGTTACATTTTTCCTACTCCGAAAGTAGGAATGTAGAGTCTTTTAACCCAACTGCACTAAATCCACATTTTAAAAGAATCCCTAGAAACATAGACAAGGCCGACTGTTTTAAACTTTACAACGAAATGAGAAATGCTTTAATTGCACTATTGTATTCTTTGACTTATAGAGTATCGTTAACTTCCAATTGTTGGAAAGGTTATAACAATATTCCGATGATGGGTATAACTTGTCATTGGATCAATAGTGATTGGGTGATTCAAAAGAGAATCATATCACTTGCCGCTTTGTCGTATCCCCATAGTGATATGGTTATCGCAACACGTATTTTAGAAGTTTGTGATTTATTTCATATTCGTGATAAAATTTTTACTATTAGTTTTGATAATGCATCTAACAACAATGCTTCGATTAGTACATTAATAACACAATTAGCATCTCCATGTAATGAAATTTTCTTGTTAGATGTGCATGTTATATTTTAAATTTATGTGTACAAGATGCTTTGAAAGTAGCCGATCCATATATAATTGCAGTTAGAAATTGTATACATTTTATTGCTTTGAGTGGTATTATGCTTCAAGAATTTAAAGAATGGTGCAAACTTAGGAGCATACATTTTTAAAAAATTCCTAGAGATGTTAAACACCGATGGAACTCTACTTTGGATTTACTAAATGCTGCTACTCAATACAAAGATATTATAAACGAATTTTCATCTTGCAAAAAACATAGAAAATTTTCAAATGACTCCCCAATCATGGTTTTTTCCGAATCTTCGTTACAATTTTGGAACCTTTTGGAACCTTTTAAAACCGCAATTGTGAAGTTTTCTACATCTTATGATTCGACTTCTAGTAGTATTTTTATTTAAATAATTACTATGATGCAAACTTTTCAAGACATGATTTCAGACGAATACATTAGCCATATTGTTGTTTCCACTCACTAAAATTTTGAATTATTTTAATCCTCCTCCTATGTTGTATTGTATTGTTATTGTAACGCCCCCAAAAACCAAAATACGGTAATTCGTAGCTCAACAGGATTTACACTTCACTTCGTACAATTTCCCAATTTTTATGCTCTTTAAAACTCGAAATATGTCAAAAACATCAAAATAAATCAAAAAGCAGTCAGTCGGTCGGGATCGAACCTGTGACCCCCGCTGCGCTACAGTAACCGCCTCAATTCGCTCCCGAAGGCCAGAAAGTCCAAGGGCGACTAGTGATAGAAGTTCACTTAAACACTTTATGTATGTACTGTACTGTATTTTGGGAAAAATCAAAATTTAATAAAACAGAGCCTCTTCAAGACTCGAACCCAAGACCATGAACACTGTTCACAGCGCTCTAAACCCACACCGAGAACTAGTATTCCCAAACCCATTCTCTGTTACGATTCGGGGTTAAAATTCCTTTATTCTACTGATCAGTTAATAACTCTTTCTTTAACAATTTCGATTTCCCAATTAATTTGTACCATCCAAGAACATAGTTCTTTCCAGCATGTTCTCTTTAAAAAAAATATAGTATAGTAGCATATATTTAAACTTTATAAAATTCTTATTTTTGACAATGTAATAAATTTTCCTCCCAATTTGCATTAAAGAACTCACATTATCAAATTTCAAGTAAAATGTTGTCTCTCTTCAAAACACCTTTATAAGAATTCTTTATACTAATAAAACATGCACTAGTGAGACTAATTGTATGTATTTCTTCACTATAATAGAATTTTAAAGCTTTTTCATACAGTTTGCACTATTTTGACTATTATGTGAACATTCTAATATGCATCAATTTTTCATTCCAACAATTCACTAGCTGGTACTTTCTTTTTGTCTTTCTAATTTAACAAGAGTTCTAGTCATTTATTTGAATCACTACATCATGACATAATTAAAATAACAACTAAACCATATATTAACATTCATCATCTCAATCAAAATTTAACAACTAAACCATATATCAACTAGCATGCATCATACTACTAAAATTAGAAAGGATTCAAGAAACACTCACCTCAATGAAGATTGTAAAGTAGAAAAACAATTCATAGAAGCTCCTAGCTCCAACACGATTGTCTAGCCCTTCTCCTCTTAGCAAGAACAACTCCAAGCCTCCAAGAGTTGAAAGAAAAAACTCTCTAACTCTCTTTCTGTTCTTCTCTCTTTTGATTGTTATTTTGGTGCAAATGACAAACACTGGGGGGGGGGGGGGGGGGGGGGGGGGGGCTATTTATAGGAAAAATGTATGGCTAGGATTTAATCTCACAAATCCAAATAACTACCCACTACCCCACTCTCTCCACTCTCCCCACTCAAGCAAGGCCGGCCTCCTCTCCTTGTAAAAACACGTGCACGTGCTCTGCACGTGCACACACTTCATATATATATATATATATATATATATATATATATATATATATATATATATATATATATATATATATATAGGAAAATCTTCCATTGTGCACCACTCCTCCGTGTGTACTCGGCCTTCCCGCCTTCGTATCGACGATTTGAACCGTTCACATTGATCAACACATCTAAATTAGTCTAAATATGTAAAATTAAATTATTTGAAATTCATTTGCCTATCCATCATGTGACTATAAAAAAAACAATGATTTTTAGCCATACGATTCTGTAACACTTCAATGGATGGGCAAGTGAATTTCAAATGATTTGATTTTACATATTTAGACTAATTTAGATGTGTAGATCAATGTGAATGGTTCGGATCGTCAATATGAAGGTGGGAAGGCCGAGTGCACCACACCGTGTGCACCATAAGTGGTGCACAACGGAAGACTTCACAAATATATATATATATATATATATATATATATATATATATTTAATTTAAAATATAGGTTATAATATATAGTAAATGTTTAAATAAAATTAGTTTAGTTTAATTATAAATTAGATTTATCATGCACAAATAAAATAAACACACACACACTTCAAAATTTTATTTTGAAAGAGAATGCAACTAACACGTGCATCGCAAACACTTACATCGCATGTAAAACAGATATTCAAATATGAAATCGATTTTATCAACGGGAAAATATTTACAAATAATCGGAATGTAACGTACAAAAATATATTTCATTATACATATACCGTAGTGTAATCAATACGTATACAGAAAAACACGTGCACCGCACGTATAAAAATATTTTAATCAAAATAGGGGGAAATGAATTTCCGTTTATAAAAAAAATTTGAAGGAGTCATAAAATAAATAATTGAAACACATAGATAATATTACACGTAGTGGTGGAAAAATACGTAATTGATATGTGCATCGATAACATGTATAAAGCACGTAAAAACATAGAGATTGGAATTTTATATTTGAGTTGACACAAATAGAATAAAATAAATTTTGAGAAGACGGAAATGCATAAATAGTTGAAATACAAAATAAGTATGATATTTATACTGAAATGTGTTACAGATATCACCAGTAACAGTACAAAATACACGTGTGTAACACACGAGGGGCAAAATTGTCATAACCCAATTTTGTGGGGTGTTACAGTTACTGTTATGGATCATCGTATCAAATTAGTGGGTACGAGGAGTTTGATTGAAATATTTTTTACTTGGAAATGATTCTGAATATGATTGTAATGAATTTTTGGTTAGATTTGAATCGACATTGAATAACTTGTATGATTATTATAATAAAATTTTTGCATCTAGTAGTACAACTAGTATATTTTCTTCTTCTTATTCTACTTCTAGAGGTAAGGGTTGGAGTACATTAGAAAATACCACTGCTAATTTACTTAATCGTATTCAATCAAAAAAATCTAGGACTAATGCACCTAATGAATTAAATTAGTATAATCAACAAGATAATGAGAGTTATAGTACTAAGATTGAAGTGCTACAATGGTGGAAAGAACATGAAAATCTTTTTCCTATTATTCCACATATGGCTAGAGATATACTAACTCCTCACGTCTCCACAGTTGCTTCAGAAAGTGTTTTTTCTACAAGTGGCAGGGTTCTAACAGATTACAGAAATCGCTTGAAGTCAGATTCGTTGGGAATGCTTGTGTGCATCGAAGATTGGATGAAAGCTAAAGACATGACTCAATGAAAAGCGGCAGATACATCAATAAGTGGAAGCCACTCGCTTGAAGTCCAACAACAAGAGTAGGAAATTTAGGGCAACGAGATCCTAGGTTTAGGTTAAGTAGAGATGCACGACAGTAGTCCAATGCCATCTCTTCAATCCAACTTTAAGCTATCTCGAACTATAGATTCTGATTATCCCTTCAAACATGTAAATGTAATTTAAAAAATATTGTATGTTCTTTTTTTGTTTCCATTACTTGTATTTATATGTAAAAGAGTTGTAAAAAATTCATAGAAGTTGAAATGAATAATATATACAATTTTGTTTATTCTTATACAGTTATACTTGTTGTATTTTATTTATTTTTTGTAAGTTAAGTTAAAAAAGTTTAATTAATTAAATAAATCGGGCCAACCCGTGAACCGGCTCGATCCGAAACGGGTTTGACCCGATTGGGTAGGCGAGTCAACCAGGTTGGATTTTTCACTTTCAAACCCAGCCCGGCCATGCCCGGTTAAAGTCGCAACCCAACCCGGGCCTGCCTGAAACTCAGGTCGACCCGAGCAGTTTCGACCCGATCGACCCGAATGCCACCCCTAGTTAGAGGTAGGCCAGTAAGGTCCATGAATCCGAGAGTGACTAGGTCAAATTCAAGGGAATGATTATGACTTAGGCGATACCCGAGTTTGGCAAGAGTTAGAGAACTCCGAGGGAGGAGTGGAATATGGTCGGTATGACCAAGATTCTAGTTTGTGTGAAATGTAAATATGAAATACGGATCGTTAAATCCAGATTATATTTTGCATCATTTAGACTAAGATCTTGCATTAGTTAAATTAAGATTTTGCAGTAGAAGAACATATAACTGAAACAATGGCGAACATGGCTGTAAAGAGTTGAGGTTCCTAGGAATGTTCGAGACCGAGGATACGCCCGTTAAATCCACGTGTGTGGGCTAGGGGTAGGCTAGTAAGGTCCACAGTTACAAGAGTTCAACTTGTCTGGTTTCGTGACTGAGGATACGCCCGGTAAATCCACGATATGTGGGCTAGGGGTAGGCAGGTAAGGTCCAATATCCTGTGGTGCGACTTATACGTGATTATGCGTTGCAGTACAAATCATTGAGTTTAGGCATTGCATAGAGAGTGATTGGACCCTGTAATGAGAAGAAACGCTGGTAGCTTGCATTTGGAAACTATGTTGTATGGGTGGCATATCGTTCCAAACAAGCATTTTTTAAAAGAGAATATTTGAATTGTGCATGTTAGCATAGTAAGTATATGTTTGACACTTTAGTAAATTAGTTCCACACTCACTCATACGACATTGTATAATTGACTATTTTCCATTTACATTTAACATATTCTTTGATTCAAGTTTTTCTTCTATTCTGCTGTGTTTTGGGAGTTAGTTAAAGTTGTTGGAATTTTTACCAGTGGCTTCACAAGTTGACGATCTCATAGATTGTGATTTAGCATGTAGGTGTTAGCATAAAAGTGTGACCATGAGCCTGTCATCTTATCAATCCAAGTGGTTTGGACTTTTAACAAGTTTTATGTTTTTTCCTGTATTATATTATGTTTATGTACTCAACTGAAATAAAAGATTTTGGGTGTGTCATGAATTTTCCAGTGTATGAAATTCAGGGCGTTATAGAGAGTTTCAAAATTCTCATAATGATTCACAGTGCCTCCGACACGCTCCTTTGTAGAATGTTCCCTGCCACACTGCGAGGTTCCACAAGAGAGTTGTATTCCCGACTCACCCCTGGCTCCATCTACTCCTTCGACTAGCTTGAGGAGGGTTTTCTCATCTATTTTGTGACTAGCCACAAGGCACGAGTGTCTCCTTGCTAGATTTGATGTAGAAAGACTGGGACTCGCTCCGGGACTTGGTTCATAGGTTTACAATGGAGGCCATGTCCATCCCTTCCCTTGACGTCGGGGTTGCGGTAGATACCTTTAGACACAACGTCCAGCCTGATCTCCTGAAGACTTCTCTAGCTAAGAAGCCTCCCTCAGATTTCTCTGACCTCCTCCTCCGAACTGAGAAGTATATCTGGGCTGAGGAGGCCCTACATCCTGGGGGACATAAGGAACCCCTGCCAAAGGGAAAAAGGAAGATTGACAGTGCTGAGCCCCCCCAAAAGTCTCATAAGGATGCCTTTAGTCAGAGGTGTCTTCCTGTGCCTCGGTTCAAAAAATTCACACCGCTTACTGCAAGTGTCTCTGCGATAATCAAGGAAGTTGAGGAAGAGGGGTTGATCCGACACCCTCCTCGGATGAATACCCCCAGCAAGATGATGGGCAGAAGGGTTTGGTGTCATTTCCACCGAGACCACGGTGATGAGACCGACAACTTTCGGACACTGAAGGACGAGATCGAAGCCCTAATCAGGAGGGGCTACTTTGTCCAAATTTACTTGGAAGGATCAGGGGGGCCTCTCGTCCTCCCTAAGGCACCAATAAGTGTCCGGAAAAATACCCAGAGCCTCAGGGGTCCGAAAGGATGGTCATCCTTCATTCCATACATAGAGGACCTTTGGGGGCAGATTCTATCTCCTCCAGAGGGCGTTCATCCAAGTGGTGAGCTCGGTTCGCAACTGCCCCCCCCCCCCCCCCCCCAAATATGCGATTGTGTAACACCCCGTAGTTTTCAAAAATACATATATATATAAAGTTGGTAAGGTGTGGTTGTTGGTAAGAAGTCTATGCAGAATGGCATACTTTAAATGTGAGTAATCATGATGGGGGCCCTCGTTGAAGTCAAAGCAAGCATGAAAATGTTGTGCTGTGCTGTCTTCAAGTGGCGTCAGCCATGCTGACGTGGAGAAAGTGCTGGGGGCCCACCTTGGAAGGGCTTCGGCTGTGCATCTTGAAGAGAGAGGGTATGGGATTAGTCTCGTATCGGAAAATTAACATGAATAAAATGATATATGAATATAATAGCCTATGATCAAGAGTCACCAATTCGATTAACCACCTTTTGAGAGGCAGCCTGTGGTGAGCAGTTGTACTACATAGTATCTAATTTGTCTTCTAAATTGTATAAATTGTCTGAGCTAGGGGCAGGGGCGTTACAAATGGTATAGAGCCGACTTTCGATACTGAGTGTAGGGCATGTAGACCCAGTCGGGCGGTGGATTTCGGGACTGTGGTGCCTTAATTAAATTCGGAATTATGATTGATCGGGCGGTGGATTCCGGGATCATGATTAATCGGACAGATAAGAGGCAGCTCATTAAATTCGGAACTATGATTGATCGGATGGTGGATTCCGGGATCATGATTAGTCGAGCGGATAGGAGAGCAAATGCTCCACATCGGCTAGAAAGAAGATCCTGCACTAGATTTTGCATGCCCATGCTCAGCGAGGACGCTGGTTTCCGAAGGGGGTGTGTGTGTAATACCCATAGTTTTCAAAAATACATATATATATATAGGGAAAGCTTCGGTTGTGCACTACCTCTAGTGCACACGACGTGTGCACTAGGCCTTCGGGCATTCATATCGAAGATCCAACCGTTCACATTGATCTACACATCTAAATTAGTCTAAATATGTAAAATCAAATCATTTGAAATTCATTTACCCATCCATTGAAGTGTTACAAAATTGTTTGGCTGAAAATCTTTGTTTTTTATAGTCACATGATGGATGGGCAAATGAATTTCAAATGATTTGATTTTACATATTTAGACTAATTTAGACGTGTAGATCAATGTGAACGTTCGGATCGTCGATATGAACGCCCGAAGGCCTAGTGCACAGAGGAGTGCACAACCGAAGCATTCTCTCTCTCTCTCTCTATATATTAAGTTGGTAAGGTGTGGCTGTTCGTAAGAAGTGTATGCAGGATGGCATACTTTAAATGTGAGTAATCAAGATGGGGGCCCACGTTGAAATCAAAGCAAGCATGAAAATGTTGTGTTGTGCTGTCTTCAAGTGGCATCAGCAATGTTGACGTGGAGAAAGTGCTGGGGCCCATCTTGGAAGGGCTTCGACTGTGCATCTTGAAAAGAGAGGGTATGGGATTAGTCCCATATCGGAAATTAACATGAATAAAATAATATATAAATATAATAGCCTATAATCAAGAGTCACCAATTCGGTTAACCAACTTTTGAAAGGCAGCCTGTGGTGGGCAGTTGTACTACATAGTATCTAATTTGTCTTCTAAATTGTATAAATTGTCTGAGCTAGGGGCAGGGGCGTTACAGATTGCCCATCTCTTTCTCGGACGAAGACCTCGAAGGCATCCACACTCCCCACTGCGGCACATTGGTGATTAGCCTCAGCTTGACAAAGCATGAGATTTGCCGCATCCTTGTCAACAACATTTTCGTTACCATCCTATTTCTGGCCGCCTTCGAGGGACTAAAACTCTTTCGGAATAGGCTGAAGCCATCCATCTACACTCTCTACAGTTTCTCTGGGTCCTAGTTTAAATCGAAGGAATCATCACCCTTGACGTGACCATGGGGAAGTCACCCCACAACCCGTACTGAACCAATGGACTTCATGGTGGTTAATGTCAAAGCTGCCTATAATGCCATTTTCAGAAACTTCAGATCTTGAAACCCGGGACAAGCCCAACGAAGCTCCTCGGCTCGACACCAATCCCTGTCGGATCGAACTCCCCTACCTCGGACTGAAGACTTTCCAATTCGGCTACTAAAGTTGGTCAGAATCTTTAGTTGTAGATTTGTTCTACTCGCTACTGGTAGACATTCCTTCAGATAGCTGACCTCTCACAGACTTCATCGAGGTGATCCAGGTTGGCCTTGAGGCTGTCTGAGTTCAATTCTTCATTGAAGCTCATGATCTGAGGTGAGGGAGCCCGACTTCCAGAGGAATTACAGCTTCAGTGCAGAAGGTCAGATTGAAGGGCAACTCACCAGTAGGTATTCTCTTGGCTGTACGTATTTTATTACGTGAATATTGTATTTCAATTATTAGACAATTTTTTCTCCTTTTGGACTCCTTATCGTGTGATATTTGATTCTTATTAAAACCCAAATATTTTCTGCTACATTCTATTTTTTCTTTTTTTTTGATTTTTCAGTTTGAGTTTAAATTCAAACTCTAACTCTAATTATTTCTAACCATATCCTTAATCCTAATTTAACCCCCTAATCAACTCCAACGACCAGCCATATTTGACAACATTTATTGCACCTCCACGTATACCACCCTACCTATATATAGTTTCACATTCCCTGCCAACTCTATTTCCTATACATACACCCTAACTTCTCATTCACAGCCAACTCCACTCATACTCCTACTACTTCTACCTGGCTCCCTATATATATATATACCCATCATCTCTCCATACAACCCTCATCTCCTACTGCCTTCTTTTCTTCTTCTTCTTCTACTTTTTTCTCTCACACCTGACCAAGCACATCAAACCCAAACAACACCTTACACCCGAACTCCTCCATCAACAACACCAGTACCACCACCCGACCAACCGAGGTGCTCCGAACTCCAACATCACCCAACATCTTTCCCCCTCATCTCCTCCAAACTGTCAGAGATTATAAGAGATAATAAAAATCAGAAATTGGTGTTAGGGTTTAATATCCCTACTGCATGAGATATTATATCCTGATTATTAGAATTGGAATAATCTAAGGTACTACCACAAGACCAGTATATATGGGATAAGACTGAGTATTGGGTATTGGGCCATTGGCCCACTCAACCCGGTCCAATAACTCACAGATAAAACATACACCTCACGTGTTGCCTTATAGAACATTATACAAAATAATATTCTATTTTATTGACAATATACCTATATATCCAACACAAACTACTCGGCCTCCACTCTCTCACACCCAACTAAATAGCACGCTTCATCTCCATCTCTTCACACAACCCGAACTCCTCCGAACTCCAACACCCGAGCCCCACCATCAGCCACCTCCGAACTCCAACACCTACTGCCTCCACCTTCTTCAACAACCCCTACACTTCATTCCTAACCTCCTCTCCACCTCACTACTCCTCCCGCAACCCGAACAACACCATCCACCACTCCACCTCCTCAACTCCAAACTCCCCTAAACCCGAGCTCCATTTCACCTCCTTCACCGCAGCCATCATCACCACCTCCACTATACCCTACTCCAATCCCCAGAAACACCCTCAACCTCCACCTTGCTTCCGTTCTCCATCTCACCACTCCATCTCCTCGCACCCCCGAACAATCCCTTGCTTGCTGCCTCACACCACACACCACCTAGCCACCATCTCCAGCACCACCACATTAGCACCCCATTCCAACTCAGCCCCTCCTTCTGCCCTGCAACCAATCCCGACACTCTGACATCCCGAACGTCTTATCTTCTTGCTCATCGCTATCATCTCGCTTACCGTTGCTATTGTTGCAACCATGGTTGTTGTTCTCTTGTCAGGAATTGAAGCACGAAGCCAAGCATAAAGCAGAGCACAACAAATGAGTCACAAATTTCGATGCACACGAAGAATCGACATTCGAACAAGGCAAGCGATCTCTTTTCTTGAACTCCTAGATATTAGTTCTTATTTTTATTCGAATCATCGTATCATCGAATTCTACTCTTGATTCATCATCGACTTTTATTCTTGTTTCATTATCGAATTCTATTCCTGATTCATTGCCAAATCCAACTCATAGTTTGCTTTTCATGCCATGTTTACTCAGATAGCTTGACTGTATTTTCATAATTTATATACATGTTGTAGCCCTTCGAGTATAGAATCAAGACCATCTTACAGGTTTCGCAAACCAATTTATAGATTGTGAGCTATCGATGTTTTAGTTCTGTAATGTCTAAATTTTTAGAATACTGTATGTGCACGAGACCCACAAAGAATAGATTGATAGGCTTAGCTACTAGACTTAGAATTTGTTGAGTGAGTAGGCGTTGATTTAGAAGAGAGTCTACTTTCTAGAATCTCTGACAGAACTAGATTTGCATTCCATAGAAGCGGAAAAGTAAATTTTAGTGCAGACTATGTGCTGTTGTCCAGATTGTAGTTAGTATGTCTTACATATATATTGTTATTTCTTGTGTTAATAACTTGTACCGATATAGTAGGTTGATAGATTTTATTTATATCATACAATTGCATCTACCACTTGACACTTTATTGATTACCGTCATGACTCTATATCATGTCTTGCATCATCTCTTGATACCTTCTCGATTACCGTCTTGATACTATTGCTACATGCATCATTATCGTTATAGTCATTGCTATTATCTTGGGTGACGATACTAAGTGCCATATAGAACTATGTACCACGTAGAACTAAGTGCCACGCCATAGGAATCGATGGGGGCCACCTCTAGAATCTACGGGGGCCACCTCTAGAGTCTGTGGGGGCTACCTCTAGAATCCGTGGTGGCCACCATTAGAATCCAATACCCTAAGAAGAGATATGAATGTCTTGATACCATCATTGCATCGACTATATGTTCATGATTGACTATGATAAAAGAATACCAAGTCGGGATTATAAGGGTACGACTTAGTGGTGGACAATATAGAAGTGCGTACTCGGAAGGGGGCCCGTGGTTCCCGTATTACATGATTATATGATTCTTGATTCTTGATTCGGGTTCTTGATTGCATGAGTACATGATTCTTAATTACATGATTCCCGAGTACATATTCCTAATACTTCACTATTTTAAGTCCAAATGTCACTTAATTGGTATGCATCCAGAATCTGTGGTATAGGAATAAATGATTGTGTGCATTAGATATGTTAATAAAAGACTGATAGACCTAAGATCGACACTGAACATTGACACTAGTACCGATTACATGATTCTTGATTACATGAATACATGATTCCTGATTCTCGATTATATGATTCTTGATTACATAATCCTTGGTTACCGATTGATTATACCTTGAAGTCTTGATTGTACTTGCTTCCAGTTGTTACTTGCATCATACCTGATCATACTATTTTAGTAATTGTACTACTTTTTGTTTCTTCCATGTTATATCGTATTATCTTGCTACTATACTATTTGTTGCTACTTGCTGTTCGAAGCTTGCTCTAACGGACACCCCCTACTTTAGATAATGTTTATACATGTATCGATGGCGAGATATCAAAGGAACTTGGTGAACAGATCTTCTAGACAGCCGTAATGGAATTGCCAGTGTTATTCATCTACTTTCCAATCACTACTTTATCTAATTGTCGTATCAAACTGTTTATTATATTGTATTTCTTTCAGTACATTATTTCTCGGTTATTTTGACCTGAAGTTCTTGTATCTCGAATACTGGTTATTTTATTCTATTCTTGTTCATATGTTCATTATTGTTACCTTTGTGGATGTGTTTTCTTATCTTATTGAGCTAATAATTGTACATCTTATGGATGATGTGAGTTGGAATACTTGTAGCATTCGTTGGGTCTTAGTTGTGTTGCATGTGTTTTCGTATATTGGGAAGCAGGGTGTGACAGAAGAGGGGGAAGGGGTGCATCATCGGAGGAGGTCAGGTGTTGAAGATGCTGTCAGGAGAGATAGAGAGAGAGAGAGAGAGAGAGAGAGAGAGAGAGAGAGAGGTTTGGGTGAGGTTTGGGTTTCAGGAGAGAGAGAAATAGGAGGGTTTGAGTTAAGGGAGAGAGAGACTGAGAGTGATTTCGGTGAAGGTGTATTGTGTGAAATTCCGAAAATACCCCTTGGAGGATGAATGATGCCCATTAAGAAGATCGAACGACCAGCGAAGTTGTTTGCCCCCCCCCCCCCCCCCCCCCCCCCCCCCCCCCCCCCCCCCCCCCCACATACACACACACACACACCCACCCACCCACCCACCCCATTATATATATGGCAAAATTTAAAAAAACGTCACAAAACTTTGGACCAGTTTAAAAAAACGTCCCTAAACTTTTTCTTTTTTAAAAAAGGACACAATGTTTAACTTTGAACCGACAGAGTTAGGCAAAATTTAAAAAAAACATCACAAAACTTTGGACCAGTTTAAAAAAACGTCCCTAAACTTTTTCTTTTTAAAAAAACGACACAATGTTTAACTTTGAACTGACAGAGTTACCTACCGTTAACTTTCTTCTACGTGCACTGCACGAACTCTAATTATATACAGAAAATATCCTTTAAAAAAGGGCAAAATTTAAAAAAACTACACAAAACTTTTGGGCAGTTTAAAAAAACTACACTAAATTTTTTTTTTTTATAAAAACGACACAATATTTAAATAAGGTCCACTGGGTTAGTTAGGGTTAGGGTTAGTTTGGGGGGTTTATTTAAACATCTGATTAGTTAAGTGATGTTTTTTTAAACACAAATAAAAGATGAGTGTGGTTTTTTTAAACCCTACCCTAATCCAACCCAAACCCTAACCCTAACCCTAACTAACCCAGTGGACCTTATTTAAACATTGTGTCATTTTAAAAAAAAAAAAAAAAAAAAAACTTTAGTGTAGTTTTTTTAAACTGGCCAAAAGTTTTGTGTAGTTTTTTAAAATTACGGTAGGGAATTGGAGAATTTTTTTAAACATGGGTATTTTCGTCATATAATTAGAGTACGTGCAGTGCACGTAGAAGAAAGTTAACGGTAGGTAACTCTGTCAGTTCAAAGTTAAACATTGTGTCTTTTTTTAAAAAAAAAAAGTTTAGGGACGTTTTTTTAAACTGGCCCAAAGTTTTGCGACGTTTTTTTAAATTTTGCCTTAATTAGAAGCTTTTTTTAAGTAGTGTTTATATTGCTTGTGTGTTTGCATAAGTTTCATATGAATGCATTACATGTTTATGTGTTTGTGTGTTTTTTTATTGTATCAAGCTACTTAGGTATGCATTGCAAGTTTTTGTGTTTGGGTTTTTGTGTTGTATCAAGCTATGTGTATTAATTTGTATCAGGTCTTCTAGATTGAGCAAACTAAATATTGTGTCCAGAGTATATAATTTATGCATTATGATTTCTGTGTTTGTGTTTTTTTTTTCCGTTCTATCAAGCTACTTACATATACATTACAGATTTCTATGTTTGTGTATTTTTGTGATTGCATCAAGCTATGTATATTAATTTATATCAGGTCTTATAGATTGAGCAAGCAAAATATTGAGTTCAGAGAATATAGTTGCTGCATTATGATTTTGTTTATGAATCCAATGAGTCATCAATATTTTCTTGGGTGATAGAGATGGCTTCCATTTACTGATTCTGAATGAATGAGAAACATCAAACATTGTATATGAATTATATAGCAATCCTTCTCAACTATCCATCAATATGATCCATGTATATACATATTCCATATAAGACTCGACAAATATGCTAACACAACACATATTTCACAACAAAAATTGTACAAAACACTCCAAAAGACAAGGCAAACTTCATTAAGAGATTCATAAAAAGTTACATAACCAACTAGATTTCTTAAACATCATCTCCTTCAAATATCCGACACTACTTTACTTCTTCATCCCATAAAACACAACAAATAGAAACACACCAACAATCATGGTAGCAACAAACCATTCTTTCCAACCCTTCCTCCTCATCGTCGCCCAATCCTCCTTCAGCTCATGTCTTTCCATGTTCAGCTCCTCAGATAAAGTATTTTATTATTGCCTGCTGGAGTGCCGCGATTGTGGTAGTTTGAAGAAGCCCACTTAATAATTGACTCGTACTCATAATACCATAGGAAGAACTGGCAACCCTTTGAAAATTTTGGACAGTTGATGTAGGGTTTACCAAAATTGGCTGCCGAGCTGGAGCAGCTTACTCGTGTGAGTAGCTTGCAGTTGTTAGGGGTTGTGGGGATGAAATGATTATCTTCTCTCAAATTCCTTGAAGTAGTGCGGCAGGAAAATGAACTTTTGTTGCTGTTTGAGTTGTTCACTAGCCATCCTACAACATTTCAAATTATAAAAGGAGTGATTTTTATGCTCAGGTCTAACAAATTGACAAATAATTGAAACAATAAAACAACCTACTCCAAGACAATATAGTAGCCCCATCTATTACATAATCAAAAACCTACTTTTCATATGTTCCAACTAAAGTCAGTGCTTTCAACAAATCATAACAATTTGGATTCCAAATCTAGGGATTTCATCCCAAAACCCCCAAAAAAAATTTTTATAAAAAAAAATACATAAACTTTTGAAGGATAAATTACACCAAATTATTAGATATACGGAGAAAGTATATGAGATCTAAGAGCTACTAGAGCATGAGTGTATAAACTGTTACTTGGTGCTCGATATGATCTCTAGTTTCAACTTTGGCCGTCTTCCCCCAAAATCAAACTAGGGTTTCCATTTGAATTAAAAAACACACATATACAAAGGGTAACTTAGCCATTTAAAAGAATGTACAACGTCACGTAATCGCACGTGATAGGCAAATAGACGGAGTATGCCAGAACACCAACAAAATATAGTGGCGGTAGGGTAGAATGCCAAAATAAAGTTGTGTAGGGTCCGTTGCAAATATAGGACAACTCAGTAGGGTTAAGTAAAATTTATCATAAAGATTATTTTTGATGTGAACGGATAGAGTCGAAAGACTCCAGCCACAGCAAAAATATATTAATAACGAGTAAAATGTCCAACAGAGGGTTTTACAAGCTGTAAAACAAAGATCAAACCGAATACAGACTAAATCAACAAGCTACAAAAACTAAAGAAGCTCGCTGCCACCCTCCCGAACGCAGATGAAGAAACAGACGCGAACAGCAACCCCCTCGAGAGGAAACGCCAGGGATGCCAACTGCGCGTCGGCTCCGCAAGAAACGATCAGAAGGGAGGACGATCCGAGCAGCCCCGAGCAAAGGAAACACCATCTAAGCAAACCAGAAGCACAGCGCCCTCATGAAGAGAGCAAAAAATGGAACAGTCACCAATGGCGACAAGCAGAACACTCAAAGTCACCTGGCAACAAAAAAACTTACCGCAGGATAGCAGAGAATAATGAAGAAACAAAAACGAACACAAAGAGAGTAAATAATCCGACTGCTGCCCAACATCAGAAAAGATGGGGACGAATTCGCTTGCCCGCTGGGACCCAACCCCCAAAAAAACCGCCACAAACATGCACAAGATCACTAAGCAACAGCAAACAGAACACAATCACAGAACAATCACCTGGGCAGTGTCATCACTGCGCCATAGCAGAGGAAAGAAAGAACAAAAAGTAGAACAACCCGATAATACGTCTAGAAACAACAGTAAGGATAACCAAGTACGAACAGATGCTACAAGGAAATCAAAACAATAGAGCGCATAAACAACAAAGAACGACAGCAGATAGCATGGGGGTTAAGGGGATTAAGCCGTCACCAAGAGAACCACCAAAAAACCAGAGTCACCAGACCACCAGGGCAACAAAAGGCCAACAGCATCACAAAAAACAGCTAGCGACTAAGCAGCGATGCCCAAAAGGATCGGGCCAGAGCCACCAGCCAAACAAAACAGCCTGTAGGGTCCAGGACTAGGTAGAAAAGACCAATCTAACCATCCTGCGATAAAGAGAACATAAATAGTTACAGCGAGGGATAAAATGTAAAAGCAACTTAAGCAATTAACAAGAAGAGAAGCTAGCAAAAGAGAAAAAATAGAACATTAAGAGGTCAAGCGAAAAAAGGCCATTAAAATGCATTAAGACTATGAAGTACCGATTAAGACTCATGTAAACGGGAGTTGTTAAAAATCTCTCGATCCTTGGTCGGAGCATTGGAGGACCAAAACTTAAAGAAAAATAGGAACTCATCAATCAAGTGGGCGATAGAGGAAGCTCGATGAGAAAAGAGTCTACGGTTCCTCTCCGACCAAACAAGCCAAATGATGATGTGAATGGAAAGCTGCCAGCATTTGCGAAATCTAGGGGGAGGAGAGGGGACATTCCAAACAGCATCTAGGCTAAAAGGCAACGCAAAAATTTCCCACGCAAGAGAGACCAACTTCCAAAGAGGGGAGATGAAAGAGCATCTCACAAAAAGATGGTCAATATCTTCAGAAAACTCTGAGCACAAGGGGCAGAGTTGCCCCCACGCGAGATTGCGTTTGTTGAGGATCTCGACCGTCAGCAATTTATTGTGGATTGCAAGCCAAGTATTAATTTTAACCTTAAGGGGAGCACAAGAGTCCTAGACGAAGGAGGCGGAGGAGGAGGTAGTACCACGAAAGTTAAGGAAGTTATAGAAGGATTTGACAGAAAAGATCCCAGAAGAATTCCATCGCCAGGCGATCCCATCATTAGGGTGCCACTTGATGTGGGAGAGTGCTGATAAAAGCTTGCTCAATTCCGAGATCAAGACCGGGGGAAGCTCAGTTACAAAGGGAATAATCCAAATCCTATTGGAGTTGACAATATGGTAAGAATTGCACACAGATGCTTCAGGAAGAGAAGCAAGACGATAAAGATTGGGATAGGCAGAGGAAAGTTTAATGTTACCAAACCAGAGATCGTTCCAAAAGAGAGTTCTAGAACCAGCAGAGCATCTATGGGAAATACCACAGTGGAATGCATCCGCTGCTTTCCACACCCCTTTCCAGAAAGGAGAGGCTAATCTGTGAGTGGCGGAGGGGAAAGACCACCAAGGAGAGTTCGAAAGATAATGGCCTTTGATGCACTGGGCCCATGGAAGGTGATCGAAGAGGTGGAATCTCCATAGCCACTTACCAAGCAGGGCTAAATTTTGATGCCTGAGATTGAGGATACCTAGACCACCGCTAGCCTTAGAGGAACAGGCCACGTTCCAATTGCATAGATGCGACCCAATTTTGAAACCGGAGGATCCGGACCAGAAAAAGTTGCTTCTAATTTGATCCAATCTTTTGATGACCCATGAAGGGAGAAAATAGAATGACATCATATATAGGGGAATAGCCGAGAGGACAGAGTTGACCAGAATCAATCTGCCCCCTCGAGAAAGACACTTTCCTGTCCAGACATTGAGCCTGGCTTCAATTTTGTCAATGACGGGGAACCAGTCCGATCTATGGAGCTTGCCCCATCTGAGAGGAATACCTAGATAGGTGATGGGGAAAGAGGCTATAGGACAATTAAAAAATTGGGAGACTTCTGCTTGACGGCTAGAATCACCACCAAGCCAAGTCACCGAGGACTTATGGAAATTGATGGACAGACCAGAGGCCAGCTCAAAGCAGTAGAGGAGAAGTTTCAGGTTACGCAAGGAAGAGTGATCAGGTTTGATAAAAATGATAGTGTCGTCAGCGTACTGCAGATTAAGAATACCGTCAAAGCCTTAAGTGCGGCCGAGACCTTCAATGACATGAGCTTCACGAGCGTTACGCAAGAGCCTGCTGAAGACATCAGCAACAAGGGAAAAGAGAAGCGAGGAGATAGGGTCTCCCTGACGGAGACCGCATTTGACCTTAAACTTATGACCTTCAGAGCCGTTGACAATGATGGAAGAGGTGCCAGCCATAAGGCTGGATTTAATCCAAGAGATCCATTTAGAACCAAAACCCCGATTAAGGAGAATATCGAAGAGAAAATCCCAGCTCACATTGTCATAAGCTTTCTGGAAATCCAATTTAAGGAGAATGCCCTCAGCTTTGGAGTGATGGCAGTAAGAAATAATCTCTTGAGCCGAAGCCACACTATCGAGGATGAAACGGTCCTTGATAAAACCGGATTGGACCGGATCAATAAGAGGCGATATAATCGAGCTGAGCCTCGTCACGAGGACTTTCATGATAATTTTAAAGGTGGTATTAATAAGACTAATAGGCCTAAAGTCAGAGATCACATGAGCTCCCACCTTCTTGGGGATAAGAACAATGTGAGCGTAATTGATGCGATCAAAAGAAAAGGAACCGTTGTGCAGGTCATTAAAGATGTTGAAGAGGTCAAGCTTAATCCATTCCCAGAACTTTTGAAAGAAAAAGGCCGGGAATCCATCCGGGCCCGGAGCAGAATCGCTTTTGAGCGCGAAAACTGCGGATTTGATCTCCTCCAGCGAAAAGGGATCCTCAAGGGAGGAGAGATCAACCGAGGGAGGGCCGTAAAGTTGGGCCCAATCTAGCGAGATGATACGAGACTTAGGGATCCCAATGAGCTGTTTGTAGAAAGAGAGGAACGCTTGGTGAATGTCATGATCCGAAACAAGGTCAGAACCTTGGTCATGAATCAAGGAAATGTGATTGTTACGCTGACGGAAGGAAGCAAAATTGTGAAAAAAGGCTGTGTTGCCATCGCCTTCCTTAAGCCATTTCACTTTGGCCCTCTGCGACCATTTAGCGTGGTCTTGCAAGAGAATATTGGCGTAATCTCGCTTGCAGTCGAGACGCTCAATACGGGCATAATCCGAGATGGGGCCATGTTCCTCTAAAACATTAATAGCTTCAATGGAAGAAAGGAGGAAACTTTTAAGGAAATTGGTGTTGGATTGTCTGCCTCTATGCCAGATCTTACAACCATGCTTAATGGCATGAAGCTTGAGGAGCAAAGAGGCTAGGCCAGACGATCCGAAAACAGCGCCAAGACATTCTTCCACCAAGTGGACGAAAACTTGGTCTTGCAACCAGAATTTTTCGAAACGGAACTGATGTCGATGAGGGAAACGAAAGTCTGAGTGCAAAGAGATGGGCACATGGTCAGAGGAGGGGTTGGGGAGGGCCTTAGCAAAAGAGGATTGGAACTGGGTTAACCAAGACGGGGAAACGAGGAAGCGATCAAGTTTGGCAAGAATCGGTGGAGTCCTCTGGTTAGACCAGGTGAAAGATCTACCATTGATGGGAAGATCAATGAATTGCAATTCCCTGATGCAGTCATTAAAAGAAATGGATTGAGAAAGGGAAAAGGCCGCGTTGGATCTTTCGGAAGCGAATCTGGTAACGTTGAAATCACCACAGCAAATGCAGAGACCATTGGAGAACTGTTGGAGAGACCTAAACTCGCTCCAGAACAATGGCCTAAGATGGGAAGAGGACGGACCATAAACCGAGATAACCGTGATCACTTTATTAGGGGCCTTCCAAAGGAGTCGGACAATGAGGAAAAAAGATAGACGGTGGGTCGACACAAGCGAGAAAACCGACTCCTTATAACCGAAAAGGATGCCACCTCTAGCGCCCGAGGCGTCGAGAGAGATCCAGTTGGAAATGGCGGATCCCCCAATAGAGCGGAAGAGACGGGGGGAGGGAAATTCGAACTTCGATTCTTGAATCGAGATCATGTCACATTTAGAAGAGACTATAAGGTCAAAGATAGCCCTTTGCTTAACAGGGCAGTGAAGGCCTCGGATATTCCAAGAGATACTAATCATCAGAAAGACGATGCTCATCGACTCTTAAACGTTCATTGACACGGAGAATGCGAAGAGGCTTGGGGTCCGACGGATTGATCTTAAACCCCAGAGCGGAGGAAATATCCAAAATCTCTTGATCTAGAAGGGAATCAAATTGAGCTATGAATAAGGATCCTAGGCTCTCCGCCTGAGAAGCGGGAAGAGAGCAGGAATATAAGCTAGCACTAGTGGGAGAGGAAGAGGCTGAAGAAAATTGCTTGGCCCTTAAGCGGGCGCTACATCTAATGAACCGGGGAGAGTGACCAGTAGAAGCGGGGGAACCAGAAGATGGGTTACCTTGCTTAAAAATAGGCGAACCATAAGAAGAAAGGTTCGGGAGAGTCGCAACCACAGGTTGTAAATCCTGGGCGCTCCTCAACCCGAACACAGGCACCACACTGTCAGCCGTGGCCATCCGCAGCTTCCGACCACTATCAAAAAGGTCTACGGATAGCCAACCAGAAACAGGGAATAAAAGAGGAAACGGCTGCAGTGCCTTGAAAGGCGACTGCAGCACTAAAGAAAACGAGTGTAGCAAACTGCTAGCACCAACATACAAATAACAATAATCTAAAGAAAAACTAAAAGTAAAACAGGAATCAAAAGTTGGGAGAGAGAGACATACCTGCTTAGGAGCTTGGGGATTAACCAAATCCGCTTCATCTTCCAGCAGAAGGTCGTCTTTGTCAACCCATCCCTGGTCTTTGGCAGACGAAGAGAGCTTAGCCGCCTTAGAGAGAGGAGAGGAGGTAGGTTTGCTGGAAGCAGGGAAATGCGCTGCTTTCTGAAATAATTCCCAGTCCGAAGCATAGGATGGGTTAGCCTCCCAAGCTGACCACCCGAGGGAAGAGGGAGCGGCTGGAGGAGCCGCCAGAGGGGTGACACCCTGGGACGGAATGGGGGAAGCTGTTGGAAGTGAGGAAGGGAGAAGACTTTGCGGGCGGGCGGGAGCACCTCCCTTAGAGGAAGACGGAGACCCTCTCTCAGGGTTAATCCAAACCAAATTTGGCGCTTTGGAGGGTGAACTCTTAGGGGGAACAGAGCTGGCAAAGGGTCTGCGAGAGAACGGAACCTCTGTCCTTACAGTAGGACGGGCAGGGATCTTACTACCCACAGCCGGAGCCTTGGAGGCCAAGGAGGAGCCAGGGTGAAAGCCAGCGGAGGGCTCAGGAGAGAAGACCGATGGAGAAGACACTGATGAAGGGGCGGAGTCATGGTATTGCACCGAAACAGAGAAAGAAGAGATGCCATCTTTAAGAATGAAAGCGGAAATGCGATCCTTAGCAATCGGACAGCGAAACAGAGCTTCAATTTGGAGGGAGCCAGAGGCTAGCCTCGCACAGGTAGTCAAGCTAATGATCTCCCCAATGCACCTGGAGAACTGGGCAATGAGCTTAAGCGAGTCGCAAAAAGGCGGCATCCCAACCAAGGAGACCTTGATAGGGTCGGAAGGCAATGCCGGGGGGGACGCATTAACAATGACCCATTTGCGGATCGAAAGAGAAATAGAGCCAATCGCAAGCCCAGAGTTAGCACAGAGCTCATCCAAGACATTGGGGGAAGGACATCTAATGATAGAGTCACCATTGGAGCAAGAATACAAGACCCAATCCCAATCTTTGATGTTGCAAGATTTACACAAGAATTCATTAAGAGTGTAGAAAGGTACCGACCCGCCGTGGAACGAGATAGCTCCGTAAGCGCTGAAGAAACGGAGCCTTTCAGTAAGCTCAGTGTCAGGGAGGAGAACATGAATGACCGCAGGGCGACTCGAGGCAGGGATGGAAGAAGCAATAACGGGAGGCTCAACAACCGGCTCTGAGGGAAGCTTAGAAGCGGAGGGAGGGGTGGGAAGCAGAGGGGATCTCAAAGCCGTCTTCTTTTTTTTGATTTTAGCCTTATCAGAGGGCAAGTCCGCCAATTTACGTTGCAAAGCCGGGAAGTCGAGAGCAGAGAGGACTTGCTCGGCGATCGGAATCCCCACAGAGAGACCCAAAAGTTTTTGAAGCGCAAAGCATCGTTGGCGAACATGGCCCTCCTTAAAGCAGAAAAGGCACTTCATTTTTGCAGAACAAGAGCTCTTCAGATGCCCACGCTGCAAACACCGAAAACAGTAGATGGAAGAGAGGAAACCAGAAGAAAGAGTGGAGCGAGAAGATGAGGAGGTAGAAGAGGAGAGAGAGCGGGAAATATTAGAAGAAGAAGTCTCTGGAGCGGTGGAAAGATGGGTCAGTGGGGGCCCATGCGCCCCAAAAAAAGAGGAAATAAACGATTTGCTGGGCTGAGGCCCAAGCGAACTAGAGATTTTCTTTTTTTTTCTTTTTACAACTTCAACCCACGAGAATTCCATGAGGAAAACGGTCGAAATAAACAGAATAGTACCCCCAAAAATGAGAGAAGCCAAACGGAGACGAAGCTCACGATGGAGCACCGGCAAGCCAAGAGAAAAAACTACGGGGAAAGTGAATATAAAAACCGGCTAAAGACACCGGAAACAGGAAAATCATCAAAATGCAGAGAACAAGAGAAGCAAACAAGCCCACTGCCTGGGCAAAAAATCACACAAGAAAGCACACAAACCTGGCACTTACTGAAACCTGGCAAAAAATCACTAAGAGAAAACACACAAGAAAGCTGGAAATACTGAATAGAAAGGGTCAAGAAACGCAAACCTGGCACTTACCTGCTCAGAGAAAAGGCCCTCCCGGTAGATGGATTATGCGACCAGGGAACTTGAACAAGGCTGGAGAGGCCCTGGAGAAGGGATCTCCCGACGCTGCGACCAAATCCTTGAGGGAGGAGGAAGTGGAAGGGCTTGAGAGCCACCGGAAGGCGAAACCCTAGAAGATAGCGAGCCACACACCCCGTAGAGGAGGGGACCAAGGGAACCGCGGGAGCAGTGAAGGGCGAAAGCGGGAGGGGGGACTACGACACGAGAGGGGAGAGGAGGAGATCTGAGGAAAAAACGATATGGGTATGTAGATCAAGAGGAGAGAAAACAAATTAAAGAAGGGGGAAAGGGGAACAAAACGAAGGATCGAGAGGATCTGGGGGAGCTAATCGCTGGGGAAAAAAACGCTCAAAAATCGCTCAAACCGTTTTAGTACAGTTACTTAAAACATGTATCACCAATTCCCCACTAATTTTGAATGAGAAAAATTACAACCAAAAGTGGTGAGCTCACCACCTAATCAATTAATTAAGCTCAAAACCCCAGTAAACAATCTTCAAACACCCTTTTTTGATGTATCGGATTATCATAAAGATTATTAGAAATTGGTTTATAAAAAGGTAAATAGACTGCACATGCGAAACACTTTGGTTCATCTCTTCATTTCTTATTTGCACTATAAGTTTTAAGTCTCTCACTCATGTTTTCAAGAAGGACCCTCTCTCTCCTCCTCTCCTCCTCTCTCATACGCACCATCAGATTCTCCTCAGCCGCAATTTACAGCTTCGGCGACAACAGCAATGGCGCGCTCGGCCACTCCTCCTCCCCTCTCCTCGACGCCTACGAACCCACCAAACTCCCCTCCCTCCCTCCAACTGTCTCTGCCGTCGCCGCCGGTCACTACCACTCGCTCGCCGTAACAAACGACGGCGAGGTCTGGGCTTGGGGTAGAAACTGCGAAGGCCAACTTGGAAGAGGCGAAGAGTCACCAAGGTTAGCCCTTTTCGTCTTTTTTGGGACTAGTTGGAGTCTAATTGCAATACCCGTGTCTTGGTTTTCCTAATTGGTACTTAGTTTAAGTGAATTTTGTTGATTTTTTTTTAAAATGTAGTGTAGTGTGTGCAGAGTTCTTTATTTTGGGTAGTCAATATTGCGATGACTTGCCAAGGTCTCTCCTTTCCTTCTTTTTGGGACTCGTTTGGGGTCTAGTTGCAATACCCATGTCTTGGTTTCTCTAATTGGTGCGTAGTGTTGATTCCGGATAGTGAAATGTGTGCATGGTTCAGTTCGCGTTGTTTTTTTGATTTGTTTGGATAGTTTTAGTATGACACTCCTGACCGAAAAGGAGCTTGAGAAGTGCTAGCTCCACCTTCGGTAGTCACCGTGGATATTCATTGCGTGGTCTTAGCCAATAAAAACTAGTGAAACTGAGTAGGGTTGAGGAGATTAGAGCAAGAAGAGTAGAAGAAGAGAAGAATTTGTGAGGAAGAATTGGGAATTTTATTGGATAAGGAAAGAGGTTTTTTGGAGAATACAAAAACTCGTACAAAGCACTTTCAATACAATGCCTCCGTCCTCTCATTCTCCTTTCTTTATATACATACCGAAATAGAATAGATAATTGCAGGAAACAGAGGGAAATTTAAAGAAGGGATCCTATGTAGTAATTCTCCCATATTTTCAGACCATTATAGGTCCTCCCTAAGGATTCACCATGTGGCCATGGCGAGTAATTCCTCTCCCCATACCCCTAACCAATATATCTCTACCTGGGTAGTGGGGGAATCCTCGTTTACTTTGTCCTCAAGTAATTCCTTCATTGCTTTGAGATGCGATTCAGGTGTGTTAATATTGGATCACCTCATGGCATGAGCATTGTTTTAAATTTTGGCCGATACGGCCAAAATTTCTGCCGAAATTTTGTTTCAGCTAGCTTGCCGATACGAAATCACAGATTTTATACTCCATATCGTTTTAGACCGAAATTGCTGAAATATCAGATGAAATATTGTGAATATATAACTAATGTTACTGTGAATATATACTTTTTTTTGTTTTATTTTTGCATATAAGTCTTTCAATATAGACCCTTAAGCTAAGATAATGTCAGGATTTCGTCTCTTTCAGTGTAGTTGAAGGCTTGCCTTAGGTTCAGCCTTAGGCTTAACAACAGTTTGAGCCTCAAGCCTCAGTTAAGGCTCCCCCTTTGTTCGAAGCTTCACTCAGGCTTGCGCTTGGACACTCCTTAGCAAAGGCTCAAGGCTTGCGCCTCAAATAAAAGGTGTGTCTGAACATAACAGACCCGACCCAACCCGTCTTTACAACCTGACCCATATTCAACCCTTTTCATATTCCATAACTTTCCTAATTTTCTCTTACCTTCTCATCCCCAATTTCAAACTTTAACCCCAATCTCCACCTCCCTAACTCCTCAATCTGCACTCATCCTCCTCAATTTGCACTCCTCTTCATCAATCTCCTCTTCACCCCTCTCAACAGCATCGGTGGCGACTGGGAAGCAGCTTGGCAGCGACACGACAGCATACAGCAGATCGGCGGCCACAATGGAAGCAGATTGGTTACGCTGCCGACACTCCTACTCAGTCTCCAGACTCTCAACTCCGAATATGGTTTCTTTCCTTTTTGATTTTACACTTCTATGATTTCTTTCTTGGGTTTTCGTCTATATTTGCTTATATCTTTGCTTATAATGTTTTTGCAAGTTAGTTTGAAACAAAATTGTGAAGCTAGTTCATTCCATAATTTACTATAATCATAAAACCATGCCTTATTCAAACAATTGCATCATATCTCATTGTAGAGCATGACCAAATTTTATGGTCGGCTAAATTTATGTTATTGCTGTAATATTTCAAAATACCTTATCATTTACTAAGACTGTAATGCTGTAATACTATATGCTCATTACTGCTATATTTAATTTGATACTATTGTAGTTTTACTGTATGCTTTATGGTATGTTTATTACTAGAATACTATAATAATGTATGCTCATTACTGTATGAAACTATGAATTGAAAGTTAACATGATATTATTGTAGTTTTACAGAGGAACACATTGTATCAATTCTTCTTTGGAGCAAGAAACATACATTACAGAGGAACACTATGTAGTCTTACAAAAATGATCACTTACACAGTTATCTTGGTCATTGTATGATATATTTTGTTTCTATGATATCTTGTTTATATATTCTTATTTATAAATTTTAAAAATCTTAAAAGTAAGTGCGCCTCCGTTAAGTGAGGCTTACCTCTCAAATTGCGCCTTGCGCTTCAAGCTTTTTACGAGGTAGTGAAATTGCATTGCGCCTTACGCCTTCGACTACACTGGTCTCTTTATTGTTTGTGTTTGCGTATATGCGAAGTCAAGTCTATTAACTAATATATTTTTTCTAATCAATGCAAATTTATTTTAGTTATATACGTATATTATATTCTCTTTTATATTGTTGTTAAATTTTGCGAATATTTATTGTGATTGATTCATATCAATAGATACATTACATAATATTTTATATGATAAAAGACGTGTAGAATAGATAATCTTATTTGGTAACAAAAAAAATTGTTTATTGAGTGTCCGAAATGAACATATGATCACATTTTCCTGAGATCTCCGATATCTCCGATCATTGTCGAGGTGAGTCCGAGATTTAAAACCTTGGACATAAGTTCATTTCTCTAGAAGCCGAAGTTCGGAAATTGTTCGCCAATGTCAATTCCTTGTCCGTACGATGCTCATCTGCATATTTTCTGATTCTTTCCTATCTTGCTGGAGGTTGTTTTTCAACGATGTAAGTGTAACATCTTTCTCCAATAGACATTCCTTGACAGCCAGTACTATGCAATTTTGGAACATATGAGGAAAGAATGGGAGGTGGTTGGACGTAAAGAGCCTTGTAAGGGGTGGTTTTGGTGAAGCCAACGACACCACTCCTTGGGGTTATGTGAGCAATAACATCGGAGATAAGTTTCAAGGAAGCGGTTGACAATCTCCATTTGACTATCCATATGTGGGCCGTATGCCGTACTAAAGGTGAGTGTGGTCCCTTGAACTTCAATAGCTCCCTCATTAGGTTGATTGTGAACACAACATCCCAATCACACAATGGACAAGAAGATCCCATTGAGTGTGAAGGTTCCTTCCATGAGAGTTTGAGCGATGACCATTGCTATGTAACGATGGTCGAGTGGATAGAAGTGTACATATTCTGTGAGGCAGTTGACGATGACTAGAATAATTGAGTTCCGACCGCACAATTGTAGGCTAAGGTTATGAAAAACGGAAACGGGACCAAAATGCCCATTCATATGAAAAAAAATTCTCTATTTTTTTACTATAAAAATATCTTTAAAATTGGAAACATGAAGGAAAAATTTATAAAAAATCATAAATAAAGGGAAAAGATATGGAAAATGTAAAATATTAAAAATTTCATCACATAAGCTATCATATGCACAAATAAAAATAAATTTGATACTTCATAAGTTCATTGTAAAATTTAGGAAACTTTCAAAGTGTAATAAGTCGGGTTTGTTATATAGTCCATGGCCTAGTTTTATTAGAATATTTGATAAAAAATTAAAACCAAGCCCAAAAGAGGTTCTAGGAAAAAATATATTTAAACACAAACTCGTTTAATACCTCATTAACCCATTTTACCCATTTGAATAGTTTTTACTTTTTAACAAAAAGGAACCCAATCTCAACAATTGTTTTTCCCAAAAACTGTTGAAGAATCTATCACTACTCGTAGTGCTAATAGCAGAAGTCCACCACAAGCAATAGAAACTACCAAGACTTAGATAAACCAAGAACAAGCCACCACAATATATGCAAGATCTCACAAGAACACAATCAATATGCAGAGATAACCAATACTTCTTATTTCCCAAGAAATACAAAGACTACAACTCTCAATCTCTCTCCCTCACCTTTGAAATACTCGGCACAATCCCCTCTTGAAGTTGAACAATGATAACGGCTCACCAATTCTCTCTAATCAGTTGATATAAACCCTAGAGTCTACAACTATATATATAGCCTCCAAGTAAACCTTAAAAGATAAACACAAATTCAGCTTATTAAGCCTTAAACTCGTCAGTCCAAAAAACACACAACGCCGCTCACGGTCGACCGCACCCCTAGGTCGGTCGACCGCAACGTGTAAAGCTCACACCCGAGACATGACCGGTCGACTGCACGGTTGACCGTCCCCTTCTCTATTGAACCCTGTACACTCAAAGAACCTCCTACAATCAAGGTCGGTCGACCGCAACTCTCCAGACTGCACATCTTCTACTTGCTGCTGTTGTCTTTTGCTGTCTTCGTCTTCTCCTCTTCTTCTTCAACTTCAAGTACTCAGTGCCTACGTGTATTTGAGGCCACAATCCTAACATAAACGAAATGGTAGGCTCATACTCCGTTTAAACGAGCCGTTTAAACAAGTGTTTTACCCTTTGTTGGAACAAAGGTAGAGTTGCCATCGGTGAAGTCCATCCTGGCTTGTTGTGCACTTGGTTGGGAATGGGGAGCAGTTATTATAAGCCAGAGGGAATTGTTGTCCGTATTTATTGGCTTGACATACTAAGCATTCTTTCATGAATTGACGAACATCGCTCTTCATAACTTTTCCCCAAAATGACATTCGAAGATGATGTAGTGATTTGTCGTATCCAACAATGGGGTTATATGATGTTCATTCAGCAACTTCTCCTGCAGCTTAAAGATGGGGTTGATGGCAACTCTACCTTTATAAAGCCAAATTCCTTGCACTTGGATTAGATGGGATTGGCCCCCCAATCTTGAGCTTTTCATTCAACTCCACTAAGTAAAGATCATGGGCATTCGTTTGTTCAATTTCCAGCCAATAGTCTGCATTAAAAGTAACTACTATAGTGAGCTGCATATCGCAATGAGACAGCCGGTCTACCACTATATTCTCGTAGCCTTTCTTGTATTCAATGAAGAAGTTGAACCCATACAACTTGGCCACCCTTGTGGAATGCGTGGTTTATGATCCATTTCCTCCCCATAACATACTGTTTCCACTTCATTGCAAACAAGATGGCAAGCATTTCTTTCCTTGTAAGCTAACCATTGTAGATTTCAATTTTTGACTTACGTACACAATTAGGTAATCTTGCTCTTGTAGAATTGTTCTAATCTCTTCCTTTGCTACATTGAAATAGAAGATGTTCGAAAAATTTGGTGGCTGCACTATGGGAGAACTCAAAGCCTCCTTCAAAGCTGCTAACGCATTTGCAGCTTGCAGAGTCTAATGAAAGGCATTTTTCTTAGTGAGTGCAATCAACAAGCTAGCAATGATACCATGATTTCATATGAATTCCGGGTGATATCCGGTAAGGTGTAGAAACCCCCGCAAAGACTTAAGTGATATGGGTAGAGGCCACTCTTCTACTGCCTACTAAATCAGCTTTAAGATATGAAATATGGTGTCGATGTGTTTTAAATAATCTTCCCAACTCTAACTGTAAATCAATTTATCATCGAAGAATATCAAAACAAACTTGCGGAGAAATGGACGAAATGAATCATTCATTAAAATAATTGGAATGTGAGGCCGAAAGGCATGCCTAGAAACTCCTATAATGCTCGGAATGGGTACGGAAAGTCGTTTTATGGATGTCATTTTCTGCTGTTCTTACTTGGTAATAGCTGACTCCTAAAGCAAGTTGGGTGAAGTTACCGGAGCCATGTTGATGTAAAACTAACCCTAAATAGAGAATTTCCAAGAATATTAAAGGATTAATTGTACCAACATGTAAGCGCGGATCAAAGTTGGGAATTTTAACAGTTAACAGGTTTGATGGGTTTTCAAGAATTGAATCAAGTTTAACAGTCCCAATTAATAATTCAACCCTACAATCAATAAGTAAATTCCTAAGTGTTTTAGCAAATAATAGGTTCAATATTGATTCGTACTTTACTCAGGCATGTGGAACACTCAATCTCAGTTATTTTTGTGGACGACAGGCAAATCAGATAATATAATAGATAATAGGGCAGTAGAACACAAATATTTAATAATGGAAAGAGTATAGCGAATGCGAAGAAAACCGGCATAGATCTCAGAGTTGGAAAGCAACTAAGAACACAGCACTTCCAGAGATATCAATGGTACACAGCAAACTTCAATAGCAGGGACAAGGTGGTCGGCGTCGGCACTGGTGGACGTCCACGATGGCCGTGGGTGGTGCGAGCGACGATGGTGACGTCGTCGGGAGGCGGGCGAGTAGTTTTGAGGTGGAAGTGAGAGGGGGTGGTCGACGGGGGAGAGGGAAAGAAGGGGCGATGTCGATTTGGGGTGAGGGATTTGGTCGGGGTCGGGAGAAGAAGGAAGAAGATGATGGGGTTGAAAGGGTTGTGGTGATGGGTCGGGTGGTGACGGGGGCGATGGCGTTGGTGTGGAGTTGGGGGGGCCACGTGAACAGGAGGTGGGGGATCGGGATTGAGGACTTGGGGAAGAGGAAGATGAAGAAGGGGGATGGCGGCTGGTGTAGGAGAAGAATAGTGGATTAGGGTTTGTGTTGGGGATTTGGAAAATTAGGGTTAGGGATTTGTATTTGGAGGATTTTTAATTAGGGACAGATTTTAGAGTTAATCACTAACCCTAAAATTGTATTAGGATTTATCACAAACCCTAATAATTTAGATCTCAGTTGTATCACACAAAGGAGAGGGGAAGAGCAAAAAAAACTCAACACAATAATTTTTTTAATCAATAATGGCATACTTTCTCATTAATCTCAATGTCTATAAATAGGCTCAAAATACATCTTGATACAAATCTCAAAATATTCTCAAAATCTAAAAAATACAAAAAAGATTACATATGGCTATAATTGCCAGAAACAAAAATGGTACTGAAATAAAAATCCTAAACTAAACAGGAAAGATGTCTTCATCACATGTAATTTATCAAAGAGGTTGATGATTGATGGAATAAGGTATTTTTCTTTGATGGTTTGGTGGTGCATAACCTCCACAGCCCATTATGTTTGCCAACAAGGACAATCGGGGAGGTTTAAGAGATGCTACTGGGTCGAATAGTTCCTTGCTGCAATGTCTCGTCTAGCATAGTCTTAATGACATTTGTTTTCTCAAATGAATTACGATAGGGTCAAATACATACCGGTCGAGCCCCTTCAATGAGTGGGATCTGAAAATCATATGCACAGGCTGGAGGTAGGCCTTTATGCTCCTTAAAACATCGTATATTCATTCGACATCTGTTGCAAATCAAGGAGTTCTTCTTGGGATATCTTATTAGCGACATCTTGAATGTATAGACTATCTTAGGCTTGTAGAACAAGACGAGCGGTTTGGATTTTTTGTGTACGGTTCATATCAACGGGTGCTCACAAAAGTAGTGCTCAATGGAAGATTTCCATATATATATATATATATAGAGAGAGAGAGAGAGAGAGAGCTTCCGTTGTGCACTCGCCTCCGTGTGCACTCGTCCTTTTGGCCGTCGTATCGACGATCCGAACTGTTCTCATTGACCTACACGTCTAAATTAGTCTAAATATGTAAAATCAAGTCATTTAAAATTCATTTGTCCATCCATCATGTCATTATAAAAAAACGATATTTAGCCATACAATTTTGTAACACTTCAATGCATGGACAAATAAATTTCAAATGACTTGATTTTACATATTTAGACTAATTTGGACGTGTAGATCAATATGAATGGTTCAGATCGTCAATACAATGGCCAAAAGGCCAAGTGCACACGGAGGCGTGTACACAACGGAAGGGGACTACATATATATGGGAAAAATCAAGAAACCCCCATGTTTCTCATTTAAATCAAGAAACCCCCTAACCTTTTTTTACTTATTAAGCCCCCTATTCCATTAAGTTTTGAATATTTTGTCAAAACCCAATGGTGAAATGCTAGGAAGCACGGGTACTTCTAAATGGTCAACGTGTCCGTGTCGGGTGCGTATCGGGTGCCGATACTCCTTGGGTACTCTCGAGTGCGTACCCAACGAGTACCTATTTTTTAAATACATTTTTTGCAACTCTTAGACACAATTATGATGAGATAAATGCTTGGTGTCCTAGTGAAATTTTAAATTTTTGTTATTTACAGTTATGCTTAAACACAATCAAGTATACCTAAAGAATCGGTAGTTATATTATCATTTTTTCCCTCCAAAATGCTCATAATTGTAATGTATTCTTATAGTTCGATGAATTTGTTTGAATTTTGCATTTTTAACAAGATAAATAGTTTTTTTATTTATAGAAATAATATAAGATAAGTTACATTTAACGTACCTACCAACGCACCTGTATCCCACTTTTTTGTAAAATCACGTATCCCTTATCCGTGTCGTGTCGTACCCACACCTCGTACCCGTATCTGTGCTCATAGGTGAAATGTCCATTTTGGTCATTTCTTTAATCTTTAAAACCTCTATTGCTTTTGCTATCATTCTCACTTCCTTTTCAAACTTGCAAATCCATCCTTCGCTACAATTCACAATCCCTCTTTTAAAATTTTCGAACTTGCAAACTTTCTTTTCAAACTAGCGAAGGGTGAGTTTGCAAGTTTGAAATGGAAGTGGGAAGCATGGGAAAAGCAACAACGGTTTTGAAGATTAAAGAAAGGGGAAAAATGGACATTTTACAATTGGGTTCTAACGAATATTCAAAACTAACGGAATATGGGGTTTAATGCGCGGAGAAAAACGTTAGGGGTTTCTTGATTTAAATGGAAAACGTTAGGGGGTTTCTTGATTTTCCCCCTATATATACTAGTAGTTTACATGTGCGATACACGTTTTAATAAATATAGTTTTTTAAAATAAAAATTTAGAGGTAGTCTTGATTTGAACCTAGGACCTCCTTTATAATAGTTATGCACATGTGTTACACGGGTTGGTAGATTGACAAAATATTTACAAATGACACTAAGGCCTTCTCCCATTATTATATTAGAGATAAATATATATGTATATAAATTGGAACCAAGAAAGAAAAAAAGATCAAACAAGGGACTAAATTAAAATTTACACTAGATTGGACTCTGATGATTGGTAAAATTGATTCTAGACTCAATGTTTGGTATGGAAGGCATCTATCGTGGGGAGGCAAATTGATTTTGGTTAATTCTGTTCTCTCATCGATTCCTCTATACATGATGTCCTTTTTCTACATCCCTTGGTCTTACATAAGATTGACAAAACCAAGAGGAACTTTTTCTGGTCCGGTTCTGCTGGGTAAACATCTTTGTAATTTGAAGTTACTTTGTAAGTCTAAGAAGGAAGGAGGCCTTGGGGTCCTCAATCTTAGACATCAAAATATTGCACTGCTTGGGAAATGGTTATGGAAAATTCTGAAGGAAGATAACCTTTGCTGGGCTCATCTTGTTATTTATAAATATCATTCTCGCCACAAAATTTGGGAACTTCATCCCAGACTATCTCCTTTGGCGCATCCCTTATGGAAGGGAGTGTGGAAGGCTGTCGAGCCTTTCAAGTGTGGAATTTTCAATGTTTGCTTTAACGGTTCGTCGGTCCATTTTTGGACCGGCTTTTGGATCGGTAATTGCAAACTCGCTTCTTCTTTCCCCGAATTGTTCCATCTGGCCTCCAGTCAACTTGAAACTGTTGCGGATTATACCATTTGCGATAATGATATCAGAAACTGGCACATTCCTTTCTGTAGAACGCTTCCCCCTTTCTCTGGTTCCTAAACTCACCATTTTACTTGGGCTGTTAAGAGCTTACTGCTGGCATCCTAAAGATGATGTCGTTTGGCGATGGAACAATTCTGGTACTTATTCTGTTAAATCTTTTTACAACTTCCTCAATTCCGGTGGGATTATCTCTCCGTTCGCCGGCTCGGTATGGAATAGCCCCGCTCCTCTTAAAGTAAAGATCCTTACTTGGCTTGCCATTCAAAACAAATTACTTGTGGTTGACAATCTCAACAAGAGGAATTTGGCCTTAGGTCAAAATTGTTCCTTTTGTCTTACTCACCTTGTGGATGCTAATCACTTATTCTTAAATTGCCCCTTTATTCAGTTCAAACTTCAAAGTTCAAACCCTAAGTCCCACACTCCAAATTCCCTATCGTAGTGTTGTTGTTCGTGGCTTGAACTTGTAACTGGAACTTTCCCTGTCGTAGTTTTGCTTGTGTGGAACTATATTAAAATGGAAGAATTGTTTGCATATTATTGTGGTTTTTAAAGTAGTCTTCTTTGTCCATTTAAATTTATCGGTAGATTTGTTGTCCAAACATTTATATATCGGGAACTCTTTGCAAATATGCAAACGTATGGGTGCTTGGTATCAACAGAGGCATTTCGGTTTTGTTTTGTATCTAAAAAAAATTTCCTGGAAATTTTGGTGCAGTAAAAGGTCTAGTATGGATTGCTCAGCGCTTGCACTGCCAATATCAGTTTTATTTACTATGTACTGAATTTGACCAAACTTTTGTTCTTTTAATCTCTTCATGGGTAGATCTTTTAATCTTCATTTTAAATTCATTTCTGATCAAGAATTAACAGGTTGCTAGCATGTTGTTTCTTAAGGTTGATTGGAGTTGATCTTTTAAATTTGAACGAAATTGTGAATGATATTGGAAGTGAAAAGTAACACGCCAAACCGACCATCAAATTCAATCCAAACCGAGCTTAATCGGCTTGGATGGAAACCGATCCAATTAAGGCTCGGATTGGTTGCGGATGAAAAAATTAAAAAACCGATCTTCTTTGGATCGGTGGTGGATGGTCCATATTTGGTCGGATATCGATCGATGCCCACCCCTACTATTTTGCTTGACCTGTTCGCAAGTGGTCTACACTGCTCTAGTGTCGTCTGTTCACTTCTTTTGGTTCTGTATGTTGCTGCCTCTCCTGTTTACCAGCATACTCAAGCTTTTTGTGTTTCTATGCTTCTTCCTTTATGCTCTTAGTTATGTTCTATATGTTCTCTATGTTATTTCCTATCTTTGCTATTTAGTTTCTGTCTGCTGTGTATTATCTGGTTCATTTCTGGTTTACTTCTAGCTTCAGTCAGTTTAGTGTTACCTTCTTACTGCTGCATATTTCCTGGTTCATTTCTGGTTTGCTTTTAGCTTCAGTATTGCCTATATTTTGGTTTTGTGCATGGGGGTTAAGTGCTTTTTTCAGGCTGTGCCCATTGCTGCTCTTCTGTCTATTCTTCTGACTTTTCATTTATGCTTTGTGGAGGCTGGCTTTTTGGTTGTCACTGCCTTTTCAGGTTGTTGCCGACTTCTCAGGTTGCTGCATCTCCTGGGTAGCCCTGTTCGGTCATTGGTCTTCAAAATTTTCCTTCACTCCTGACAGTTTTCTGGCTCCTCTCTGCTATTTTTGACTTTTGTTATTTGTTGCAAATCTCTATTATTTTTTAGTTTTGTTGGTTGTTGCAAATCTCTTATTTGCACTTATGCCTTGTTAGTTTTTCGAGCTTCACTGGGATTGTACTTTATTCTTTTGGTTGCAGTTTTATTGCTTGTAAATCGTTGCATTGTAAGATACTATTCGTTATTTTTGTATTATTCTGGGCTAGAGTCTTCTGGCTCTATCCTATCTATCAATTTTTTTTTTACACTAGATAGAAGATATAATGAGTAAAAAATAAAGTGAACATACCAAGAATTGAATGGGCTACCGGTGGTAACCTGTGAAGGACCAACGAGCTACAAGTGAACTTATGTAAACTAATGAACCAATCTGAACATGTTTGGACAAATCTGAATCTGTATATGAATCCTAAAAAAATGATTTTGATATTTGTATCCGTATCCGAATCTGAATCTGAACCCGAATAGATCTAGAAATTTATATCCAAATCCACATTCATTTTGGATACGGATCCGGATCACATCGGGAATATCCGTATTCGAATGCATCCTTACCGGTATCATCCATTCCTTCCCTCCAACTGTGAACTTCAAAAGTTTTAGGTTTCAGTTGACAGTCACTTCATCCACTTATCTCATCCATTTTACCCTAATAACTACATGATCACCAATTGGAAAGGTTAGAAAACTCTTGAATGCATATCATTGGCAGCGAATGTCGACAGATTCACACCCCCTAGTCCTTTCAATTTCCTGCCTCTTGCAACTATTACAAAAAAGTATTAGGGGTTGGTATGTTTCAGACATGTGCTTTCTAGTTCTTGAGAATCAATGTAGTTATGATTGGCCCCACTATCAATTAGAATGGACACCTCATGGCCATGACTACATCCGATTAGGATGAGGTTGTCAACTGAGCAATGGCCAAAGATAGCTTGTAAGGATATTTGGGAGTCAGTGTTTTAGGGAATGCGGGTTTCTGACGAAGACAACTCAGGCAGGTCTTCCCTGGATACAGTCAGATTCCAATCTCCCTTAACCTCCATATATGTCTTCACCTTGCATACATTCACAAACTTCTCATCACAACGAAAGCAAAGTGTCCGACGCCTTTGCTCCCAAATTTCATTAGGTGAAAGTTTCTTGAGAGGTAGCATACTTGAGATGGTTGGAAGTGCAAAAGGCCCAGGGTTTGCCGCTGACGAGGCCCGAGGGGACATATGGACAATACCCCTTGAATGGTTGTGCTTCCCCTTATGAAACCTTCCAAGAGCATTGATCTTCCGTTCTATCCTCATAACCAAAGAGAAAGCTTCTTGCAGCAATTGAGGGCGACCTGACACATCATGGTGTATTTCCTCTTTGAGACCCCCAACAATTTTGTGGACGAGGAAGTGATTAGAACCTCGACTGAAGTGCCACTCTTCAAATCATTTTTGATAATCAGTAACTGTTGGAAGTTTTTTCCAGTTGATATATGGTTTCAGTAGTGTTGGTATTCTCCTTGCCCATAGTGTTCACATACTCCTCTATGGAACTGCCTCGATGCAATTACACCCTTGTTTTGGTGGAGAAACCATTGACACCACTGAGTCGCCCTATCCTTTAGGAACAAAACAATTCTAACCTTCTCCACTTTGAGAACTTGATACACATCGAAGTAGTGCTCTAATTGAAATATCCAGTTGAAAATATCACCATCATCAGAAAAATGAAAAACATCAAGCTTACCAGGTATTTCTAAGTAACTTTGAATCATTAAATCCATATCCCTCAATCTCTCTGGTACGAGTAGTTACCTGAGGATTGATAGCGATGATCGCTGTCCCAATTTCAATCTAATCCCCTTCAAAGCGGTTGGACCAATGTGGGGATTGGGGTCAAACACTGTATTACCACCAACACTGTCTAAATTTCAGTTTAGATGTTGTTGAGCTGGATTTCCGCACCCCTCATCCTTGATACCATCGAAGTAGTGTTCTAATTGAAATATCCAGTTGAAAATATCACCATCATCAGAAAAATGAAAAACAACAAGCTTACCAGGTATTTCTAAGTAACTTTGAATCATTAAATCCAATGCCCTCAATCTCTCTGGTACGAGTAGTTACCTGTGGATTGATAGCGAGGATCGCTGTCCCAATTTCAATCTAATCCCCTTCAAAGCGGTTGCGACCAATGTGAGGATTGGGGTCAAACACTGTATTACCACCAACACTTTCTAAATATGAGTTTAGATGTTGTTGAGCTGGATTTCCGCACCTCTCATCCTTGATTCCAAGCCCATCACACGTCTGGCAGTCACCAATAATGGCTGTCGACTCAAAACGCCCACCTCTGGATCAGGTTGACCCCATGGATTGAAGGGAACTTCTGGATCTCCATCTTCCATGACCGGTTCGAGCTGCAATTTATCTGCCACAACGAGAGCTCTGTTACCAATTTTTGACACTCCTGACTAAGAAGGAATTTGAGAAGAACTATTGCTCCACCTTTAGTAGTCACTTCGGTTGTTAATTGCCTTGTCTTTTAGCCATGAAAAACAAGTGAAACAGATGGTTAAGCAAAAACAAGATTAAAGGAAGAAGAGTGGAAGACATGAAATTGAGAGGACGAATTGGGGATTTTGTTGGGTAAGGAATGAGCTTTGGAAGGAGGACCAAAAACAAAATACTTTCAAAACAATCCTTCCATCCTCTCATTCTCCTCTCTTTATATACATACAAAAACAACAATATAATCACAGAAAATAAAGCAAAATTAAAAGAAGGAATTCTATGTAATTCTCCCCCGTTAGCAGACTGTTATAGCTACTCCACTAGGCATTCTCTACGTGGCCATGGCGAGTAATTACTCTTCCCATACCTCTGACCAACATGTCCCCACTTGGGTAGTGGGGAATCCTAATTGCTTTGTCTAATTCCTTCATTGCTTTTTGCTGTTCAACTCCCTTAAGATTTGAATCACCTCCAAATGTGTGTTCATGTTGATGTCAGCTCTAATGTCGTAGCTGTGTTCTTTAAACATAGGAATGTAAGTTATATTAAACTGACAATGACGCGTTTGGAAGCATTTGGTTTATGGAGACATTTGGGCATGTGGCATAAACTCCGAAGGCCAACTTGGTAGACGCGGCGACTTACCCAGGTCTTGCCTTCGTCATTTTTATGGAATTGTTTAGGGTCTAATTGCAATACCTATTTTTTGGTTTCTTTGATTGGTGCTTAGTTTTAGTGAATTTTGTTGATTTCTTATATAGTGTAGTGTGTGCACAGTTCTTTATATATGGGTAGTCACTTTTGGGATGACTAACCAAGGTCTTGGCCTTCCCTCAGAATCTTTTGGGGTCTAATTGCAATACCCAGCTCGTGGTTTGTTTGATTGGATTTTGTTGATTTTAGAAGGGGTAGTGTGGGTAGGGTTCATTATATATGGGTGGTCAATTTTGGTTTGTTTTGGTAGTTTTAGTCTGAGGGTTTAGTTTCGTATGAGTTTTTTTTGAAATAAAAGTGACACCTGGTCACCTGTTTCATTAATGAACAATTAACGAAACACCGAGTCCAAAATATTACAATCCAAGTAAAAAACAGTCTACAATGTAACTACAAACGAGTACATAATCAACTGCCAGCAATCCACACAAGACTGGCTTTCAAAATATGAAGACCACCCCTCCGGAACTCGTCGATGGCTCCATAACCCTGAAACAAACTACTCCCCATCCATACGGGGCTTCTTCCTCGCCCCTGCCGTACCTGTCCAATCATTAATTCGAGCTAAGATTGGATGAAGCATGATCTGGAAAGTGCAGTTAGTATTACGAAAGCATGCATTGTTTCTATCTAGCCACAGGGTCCACATAGCCGCCGCTACCGTAATATCCCAAACTAATCTACACTCGTTCTTAATGAATCTCGACCTCCACCTCCCCCACATGTCCTGAACACTAGTAGGAACCTCAGACACCCCGAACCCCAACCCCATAATTTCCCAAGTTAATTTAGCTTTTGGACAGCTCATGAAAATATGAGTAGTGTCCTCCTCCCCAAAATTACATTGTGGACAACTCGAGTCGATCGGAATATTGCGTTTTCTTAGGTTGACCTTGGATAGGATCACGTTATTATCCACCAACCAAAGGAACACTTTCACTTAGTTTCGTATGAGTTATAATAAACTGATAATGACATGTTTATATGCATTTGGTTTATGGTGACGTCTGGGCATGGGGTAGAAACTCTGAAGGCTAACTTGAATGTTGAATGAGTTATACTTTAGGTGTATGTATGGATGTATATGTGGGTGTGTATGTGTGTTGTGCATAGGCTTTGCATATATATATTAAAGCTCTTGCTTCATTGTAAGTGGTCTTGATCAATAATCATCTTATCCATTTTACAAGATGTGACATGGCATCAGAGCCTGGAATTTTCAGGGTTTTAAAATCTGAACCCTAATCCTACATTCTCCTTCTGCTGCGAGCTTCCACCTTTTGTGCATCAGCTGCTTGAGTGGGTGCAAGGTCCTTCTTCCTCTTCTCAATCATCATATGAAGTGGATGGCTTCTTCTTTCTCCTCTATTATCTAGCTACAAGGCAGCCTCCGTCCTTTTGGTGTTGATCCTTCCTCTTCTTTCTCATTCAGGTCCAAGAAAGCTCCTGCTTCCTCTGATCTTTGTGAACTAGATCTGAATTTGACAATGACCAGATCCAAATCAGAGCTTTGGGTTATAAGGTTTCAAGGTTTCATCTGAAACCTAATCCTAACTCAACTATAACCCATTTTCTAGTCATCAGCTCCATCTTGCTGCTCGAGTGGGTCTGAGCTTCTTCTCATTCTCTGGTCATTCCTTGTCTCCTTCGGAACTGCTCTCACAACTTCCTCCATTGTCTTCGCGCACCCATTTCTTGGATTTTCTGATTGGTGCTTAAGTTTAGTGAATTTTGTTGTTTTTTTTACAGTGTAGTATGTGTAGCGTTCTTTGTTTGGGTTGTTAACCTTGTTTGTATGCATAGTTCTTGACCTAGGGTTTTGTTCCACTTAAGTTATTGTTGATTTATGGAGAATCTTTATCTAGCTGTATATGCAGGAGCATTTGTTTGCTTGAGAGGAGGAAGGGAACTTCATCAAAGTGGAAAATTTTCTACGTTTTTGGAGGATTTCTAGAGAGATGGATGTAATTTCACAGTAATTGGATGGGCGCGAACTGTAGGTGACTAGGGTTTGGGGTTTATTTGGAATGCCCATTTCTTGGTTTCTCTGATTGGTGCTTACTTCCGATGAATTTTATTGTTTTTCTAGAGAGCTTCTTTGTATTAGGGCTTTGTTTCGTGTAAGTTATTATAAACTGATAATGACTGGTTGATTTAAGAGAATCAGTATCTAGCTACACATTTGGATGCATTTGTTTGGTTTAGGGGTGAATTGGAACTCCAAGGAAGTGGAAACGTTCAACTCTTTTTTGAGAGTTTTTGGAGGCAATTACTAGAGAGATGGAAGGAGCATTTCAAAAGTCGAGGAATTTACCCGCAAATTTGTGGAAACTTGAGAGGTTTTGTGAAATTTACACCCTATGAGTGTCTAAGTTATTATTATTATGGGATTTTTCCATAATAACACTCAAAAGATTTGATATTTCCATAATGACATCGGAAGTTTTCATATTTCCAAATATGTAACTATTATAAATATTCCAACGGCTAAATTACAAGAAACTACCCTATTTCATTGCTCTTTTTCAGTTAATGTGGGTAACCCAAATCTGTCTTTTTTTCTTGTAGGAAACTGTTCCGCCAGATCTGCCCCGTTGAGTAGACTTTTACGTGCATTACACGTTGTCATTTTGAACCAAAATACCTCTGCACCCAATTTCCCCTCAATTTCCAACTTGTTACCCCATTTCTTAAAAAGTTTCACTAAATTATCCAGTTTTCTTAACTAAATCTGGGAAAGAAGATGAAAGGGTTGAAAGGGGGTTAAGAAAACTAGATAATTTGAGGTGGAAATGGGGCAGTGGGTTGAGGAGAAGAAGTGGTTAGCGTATTGATTGTTGAAGAAGAGGAGGTGAGTTATGTAAGAAATTGAGTATGAAAAGAATGAATTTGAATGGGTTATGGAGAATGAGAGAAGTAAACAAGGAGAGAAGAGATGAAGAGAATAATTTAAAGAGGTTGATGAGGACATTTTGGTTTTTTCACACATTTCTTACCGGGTTTAAACCCAATAAGAAGTATATTCCAAGAATATTCCACACATTTAATAGAGTTACTAACCACATGTGCCATTTTGGAATATTTGTAATAGATATAGATGCTATTTTGGAAATATGAAAACTTCAAGCGTCATTATAGAAATATCAAATCTTTTAAGTGTCATTATGGAAAAAATATTTTTAGTATTATTATTATTATTATTATTATTATTTTGTGACTTATAGTGTCAAATATTTATTACAAGTAAAAGATATTATTACTTGTCATCCCAACTCAACTATAACCCATTTTCTAGTCATCAGCTCCATCTTGCTGCTTGAGTCCGTCTGAATTACCCAAAGTAGAGGGTAATCTCGTAATTATTTTGCATTCCTCTAATAACATTCATCAAACTTTAATCACAAAAATTTATTTCTACACTGCACAACTGCTTACAAAATTTCTATGCGTGGCCTCAATGGGGTTTTCTAAAAATCAATGGAAATCCATGGACTATATATAGGCCATTGTTTTCGGCTGGTTTTGAGAAAGTCTAATTTCATTGTTCTTCCAAGATTTTCTGTGCGGAATGTACTTTGTATGTAGTTCATTTAGTTTTTTGCCGATTTTCAAAATTCTGAATTTCACTGTTTTGGCATGATTTTGTGTAGTGTTGTTTTCTCCACATTTCGGAAATTTTTAAATTTCAATATTTTGGCCTGAATTTGTGAGCTATATATAATCCACTGTTATCGGCCAATTTTGAGACATTCTGAATTTTACTGTTTTGACGAGATTTTTTGTGTCCATTGTTTTCGGTCAATTTTGAGAAAATTTTAAAAATCTTTATTTTGCTCAAATTTTGTCGGCTATAGTCAACTGTTTTCGCCATATTTCAAGGGATTGAAAGTCACTATTTGCCAGATTTTGTGGGGTGCAGTCGTCTACCATATGTGGCCAAATTTGAGAAATTCTAAATTTCACTGTTTAGCCAGATTTTGTGGGATGTTGCCCACCATTTGGCCAACTTTAAAAAAAAAAACAATTTCACTATTTTGCCTTCTTTTCGTTCGAGTTTTGAGAAATTGTGGTTTTCATTGTTTTGCTCAGATTTTGTCGGAGCCCTTCATTTTTTTGGTTGATGATTAGAAATTCTACATTTTATTGTTTTGCCAAGATTTTGAATTATGAATTTTATTGTTATCATGTTTTCACCATATTTTAGGAAATTTAGAATTTCACTGTTTAAAATATTTTTTGAAAATAGTCCACTGTCTTTGCCGATTTTGTTGAATTTCATTATTTTGAAAGATTTGTGGTCTACCCACTGTTTGGGCCATATTTCGAATTTCTTTTTGTTTAACTGTATTGGCCTGATTTTTTTGGCTACATAGTACACCGTTTTCAGTGATTTTGAAATTTTTTGAATTTTACTATTTTGGCAATATTTTGTGGGCTAGTACAATGTTTTTGCGCGTTTATGAAAAATTCTAAATTTCATTATTTTGCCAAATTTTGTGTGTTCCACCGTTTTAGACAGATGTTGATAAATTATAAATTTTACTGTTTTAGCCAAATTATGTGGGCATAGTCCATGGTTTTGGCTGATTTTGAAAATTCAAAATTTGATAATCAGTTATACTTACACCGTTTTCGGTCGCTGAATTTGACCATTGCTTTCACTAAATTTTGATAACAATCTAAATTTCACCTTTCGGACCCAATTTTTTGTGCTATAGTTCACTGTTTTTGGCTGATCTTGAGAGTGATTTTAATTTCACTATTTTTTCATAATTATGTGGGTTCACCGTTTTCGGCCAATTTTGGGAAATCTCGAATTTCATTGTTTTATCTATATTTTGTGGGTTATATAGTATACTGTTTATCTCCAATGTTGAGAAAATTATGCATTTCATAGTTTTGGCCAGGTTTAGTGGGATGTAGTCCACATTTTTTGGCTTATTTTGAAAAAAAATATTTTCTTTGTTTTACTCCGATTTTGTGGGCTACATAATTCAATATTTTCTGCCGATTTTGAGAAAATCTGAATTTCTCTGGTGTTGCCAAATATTTTGGGCTTCGTCATTTTTTGCCAATTTTGAGAAATTCTGAATTTGACCAGCTTATTTGCTATATTTTGAGAAAATTTTAATTTCACTATTTTGGACGAATTTTATCGGCAGTCCTCCGTTTTCAACCGCTTTGGAGAAATCCTGAATTTCACTGTGTGGGGCCTTGATTCAATGACTAACCAAGGTCTCTCCTTTCCCATTTTGTCAGTGTTTGGGGTCTAATTGCAATACCCATGTCTTAGTTTATTTGGATTAATGCTTAGTTGTAGTGAATTTTGCTGTTTGATATTGTGTAACGTTTACAGGTTTCGTATATTTGGGTAATCAATTTTGCTTTGTTTGGATGGTTCTTGGCCATTTAGTCTGATTGCAGTACCAATTCATTGGTTACTCTGAATGGTGCTTACTTTTGGTGAATTTTGGATAGTGGAATGTGTGTATGGTTCTGTGTATTTTGGTTGTCATTTTTGATTTGTTTGGATAGTTTGACATATAGGGTTTAGTTCCATTTAAATTATAATGAACCGATAATGGCACGTTGAGATGCATTTGATTCACGGTGAGGTCTAGGCTTGGGATAGGAACTCTGAGGGTCCAACTTGGAAGAGGTGAAGAGTCACCAAGGTCTCTCCTTTCCCTCCTTTTTTGGGATCGTTTGGGGCTTAATTGCCGTACCCAGTTTTTGGTTTTTCTGGTTGGTGCTTGGTTTGAGGGGATTTTGTTGATTTTGTATAGTGTAGTGTAGTGTTCTTTGTATTTGGGTAGTGTACTGTGTGTAGTGTTATTTGTATTTGGGTAGTCAGTTTTGCGATGCTCACCGAGGTCTCTCCTATCCCTCCATTTTGGAATTGTTTAGGGCTTAATTGAAATACCCTGTTCTTAGTTTCGTGATTTGTGCTTAGCTTTAGTGATGTTGATTATAGATAATGTGGGATGTGCATGACTCTTTGTATTTGGGTAATCCTAGAGTAGGGTTTGGGGTGTAATTGCTGTGCCCATTTTGTGGTTTTTTCTGTCAATTTTGTTGTTTTCAGATAGGTTCTTTGTATTTGGGTGGTCAATTTTGCTTTGTTTGGATAATTCTAACACCAGGGTTTTGTTCCACATAAGTTGTTATAAACTGATAGTGACCTGTTGGTTTATGTGAATCAGTACCTAGCTACACGTTTGGATGCATTTGTTTGGCTTAGGGGTGAAATGGGAAGTGGAAGCTATTTTTTTGGAGGATTTTTGAGGCAATGATGTTATTGTTCATCAGTTCATGGGAATTGGATGAATGGACACTATAGTAAAATTTCATGTTGTCTTTCTCTACTGAAATGAAGTTTTTACTAGTTTGTTTGAAGAATTTCCGAAATTAATTTGACATGGTTATTACTTTCAGCTTCAATAGATCGTTGAAAGCTTATTAACTGTATTGCATTTATTCCCTTATTTTATGCCTCTTCAAATTATTTGTTCATTGTACCATCACAACAAATAGGCTAAATGTGAAAAAACCTCACTCAAGTATTGCCCATTTTCAAAAAACCACGTGCTACTTTTTTTTTATTAAAAAACTCCCCATCAACTAAGTGTTCAACAATTTTTTTTTTTTTAAAACCTCGCTCACCCATGCTTTGAAAACATAGTTGAGGGAGGTGTTTTTACATAAAAAAAAAAGTTGCGTGTGGTTTTTTGAAAATGGGCAATACTTGAGTGAGGTTTTTTCACATTTAGCCCAACCAATAAGGGAAATGTGGAATTGCCCATTCTATCCTAGGATCTTTTCCTTCCTTGTTTGAAAGGTTTTAGGGTAGATGTTATATTTGTTGACGTGATCTGCGTTTTGTTAGAAAATATAGAATTTTCTCGAGTCTTTAAAAAAGAAAGGGTTCTTGAATGAAGTCAATGCTTTCATGGTTGCCCCATTTTTTTTGAGGTTTTGAATGCGAAGACAATGAAATGCTTCAGTGTCCAGATAAGCTTTTGGCTTGAGTATCTGTTTTGACAATGATATGTAATGTTAAATGATTCAGGAATGAGTGAGATCTAGGATAAAATTTGGGGATTTGTCTCTAATGACTTTATATAAACAGTTGACGCTCTAAAATTAAAATGTAGATTTGCTGGTGTAGATTTTGATTCTAAGTTGGCAGTCTCACTGCTGGATTATTGGCTAAGAGATTTTTTTTCCTGCTAGTCAATATACAGTATCATAAATTTGAGCAGGACTTCGTATTATGGATGAGTTTCAGTTAATATTTCTGAATTTTCTCAACAACAGGGATACATGCAGTATACCAGAAAGAGTATGTGGATTGAGTCATGTGCGTGTCCGATCTGCATTTGCATCTGGGGTTGTTTCAGCAGCTGTAGATGATGACGGTTCTTTATGGGTATGGGGGACATCAAAAAGAGGCCAACTTGGCCTTGGAGAAGGTGTAACTAGAGCTATCAAACCCACCAAAGTCGAGGCACTCTCAGACGAGGAGATAGTTAAGGTATTTAAGTTCAACTTATAAACAACGTCATCTGAAAGAATACCTAGCAACCTTTATGCCATTGCAGCAAGTTTTGGTTAGTCAAATGAGATATATATGAAATTGTCATGCGCTTGATATTTTCTGAATGCTGATATGAATACTATAATTCTTTTGCTGTCCATTTAAAGTGAACTGACTCAATTATGCTGCAAGGAATCTTTACGAACCAATTTGGTTAGTAAAATCTAGTATCAGTGTTTACTACTAACTACTTTAAGATAGCCCATTTGATAAACCATTTTTATCGAAGAACTGGTTTATCCTTAATCTGTTGCCTCCACTAAGAAATAGATCCTGTCAAGAAGGCTGCTCGTCAGATTTTTGTTCCACAATTTATTAAATGGATTAATGAATGCTTCTTACCCGCCTGCTTCTTCTATCCTTTGTCAAGAAAAGCCCTAGATAACCAAATTACATCATGATGTAGCGTTTGACAGAACAACTTTATTCTCCTCTTATTGATGTAAAGATCTTCTTTTAGAAGCAACCCCTTTCGTTTACTTGTCCAGTTGGGAAGAATTACTGGACCTCGTATCATAATCTCCTTGAAATATGTTACCTTCTGTGGTCGTTGAGGTGGATCTTTATATTTGCCTTGCACCTCCCGTATTTCTACTGAGAGGTTCTTTCTTAGGCTAGAATGTAGATACTTGTCCACCACCAAAGAAACATCAGCATTTTGACTGGCATATGGATATATAAGTTCATGACTATGAAGCATTTGACAAGTTTGTGAGATATTGTAGGTGTTTTTCCTACTTTAAATATGTCTTACGCAGACACTAGAAATTCTAAGTAAACCAAAATTGCATAGAAAATGATTGGAAATGGTCAAGAAAACTCTTTTTTTTTATAACAAAATAACAAGAAATAAATAGATTTTCAATGTTTGCAAAGGTGAAGTTTCTATAGATTGGCATTGATGTAATCAATGAAGGTGTCAAACTAATTCAATCTTTGCCAGTAACAGGTATCATTTGGATGGGGTCATGCATTGGCCTTGACCAAGGATGGGAAATTGTTTGGATGGGGGTATTCCAAAGATGGAAGACTCGGGAAAATGGGTGAGGCTTTGTGTAAGTCATCTGCTGAAGCACTGCCAAGATTTGATGCTTCAGTCAAAAACTCCACTTCTCTTTTTGAAGTTGTTGAGAAAATGGTTGCACAAAAAATTGAGGATGAGAAGAACATGCCCATAGTCTGGGAGCCTCGGATCGTTAAAGAATTCAGTTGTCTCAAAGTGTCCGATGTCGCTTGTGGGCTTGACCATTCACTAATACTTTCATGTGAGTGTTCATTTTTAGGTAATCACCATATATAAATAATTTTCCGACCAAACTTGGATTTTTTTTTTATGTTCCATATTTTCTTTGTCAACCTATCTACCATATTATCTTTGACTCTGATAAAATGCTCGTCAAAATCAATGTCTTCAAACATATAAAACCACAGTTGTACTGAACATGAAATCAGAGGAAAATACTGATCTTTTTCTCCTTTCCAATCATTTGTTTCAGGCGATGGCATGTTAATAAGCTGTGGGGATAATACCTACGGTCAATTAGGTAGAAAAACCAAAGGAGCTGAAGTACTGCCCATCGACATCATGAATTTTCGACCTCTTTCAATGTCAGCTGGACTGGGTCATTCCTTAGCTATATGCCAATGCCTTTTGATGGACTCAGGAGAAAATTCTACCAGTGTGGTCTCATGGGGATGGAACCATAGCTCCCAGTTGGGCCATCAAGGCGCAGAGGGAATCCCTTCTGTGATCGAATGTTTGGAGGGTGAAAACATAATATCGGTCTCTGCTGGTCGTGTGCACTCCATTGCTTTGTCATCAAACGGCGAGCTATGGGCCTGGGGCTCAGGAAAGAATGGCAGGCTGGGTCTTGGGAGCTCAGAAAATGAAGCAGAGCCAATGTTGGTGGAGGGGTTGGACGGGATGAGGGTTCTTCAGGCTGTGGCAGGTTTCGACCATAATCTTCTGCTTGTTGTTCAATGAAAATTTTGTTTTGGAGATGTGTTGTCTTTTTTTTCTTTCTTTTTGGCGCAGGAGATATCATGTAGTATATTTGTATATGCCTGCTTTTATTTATTGGATCTCATTCAAGTGACCTTGTTCAGTAAAGATTTTAAGTGGGTCTGCTTGGACTATGCTATTTATGAATAATCTTCTTTATTTCATAGGAGATCTTGGTCCTTTATTTATAACAAAAGATTGTCATGTAGTTTGTCGGTAGATTTTGGTGTATTATCCAGTTTATATTTATTGCCTGTACTATGTATATTTTGACTCAATTTTTTTTTTGATGAAATGGATAGAGCCAAACGGCTCCAGCCATACAAATAATTATATTAATCAGAATAATGTACAGTCAATACAAAAGCAGATAGATACAAATTTACAAGATGTAAACAATATATACAACTAAAAACTCAGGTACAAGATGAAAACAGTGGCTGATCGAATCCATTGACAGCAGAGCCGAGCGCATCACGATCCAGAACAGCACCATCATCGTAGTAACGCGCCGGTGACCTTAAAGCTAAATCCCCAGGAGCACAAACGATGCATGGCAAGCGATGCAGACACAATGAAGCAGCTTCCAAATGGGACAGAGCATAAAACAGAACAGGCAAAGAGCTAAATAACAAAACCAATCTAGGAGGATTAGATAGAAATAAACAATGATGGAATCCACACGGGTTAAATCCTCAGATATAAGCCCGCTGGATCCCCAATGGACTAATCAAGAAGTCCAAAGGGAGGAGGGAAACCAGCTCCGACAATTGAGAGAAACCCCCAAAGCCGAGAGCACCTCTAATCAGAAACACCCACTCAGCCAATTATATATACAACCAGCCATACTCATCTCAGGAAAGAAGGGACATGCCAGATGAAAAGATCAACAAACATAACAAAACCATGATAATAATCTTCATAAAAAGGCAACTTATCAGCCGAGACACCACCACCATTGGTCTACGTCTAAACAAAAGCTAACTGATCAAATATGCCACAACCAAACATCGATCAGTGCAATATCTTAACCATAGTGTGAATACACTCAAGACGATAAAGACCAAGGGAAATAACAGCAGAGTGCCTCAATATAAAGTCCAGAGCGCAGAAGTATAAACAGCTACAGCAATATACTAACGAAAAAGAAGAGAGATCAGTATTAGCAAAGCCAGAATCGCAAGAGAAGAGCATTGAGATTAAACAAAGCAAAGAGCTCTAAACAGCTGAGCTCAGAAAGATGACAATAAGAACGAGCTGATCCAACGCCACCGAAACACATAACCATCAGAAACCAGTCAAAATTCAAGATAACGGGGAGAGCGGGAACAGACCCAAGTATGAAACTGGGCTTCAAAACCAACACATCACCAATCCAGAACTGCCCAAACACGAAGTCAAAAAATCTTACCAAAAGCATTATAAGAGTAGGCAGCACTACCCTTTAAGCCTGCAAAAGAAAGCAAACAAAGGAAAAACTTGAGACCACACCGGTGAGCTGAAAACAGAACCCCAATAACGCAGGTAGATAGATCAAACTACCACAAATAAAAGAAAGAGAAACAGAAACATAACATTAAATCGCATTGAGATTAATAAGACAATGGTAAGCTTTCTCCAACCTTTCACCCTTCATATTACCTCTAGCTTCCGATTTTAAAGAAGAAGACCAAAAGTTGAATAAGCGTAATAACTCATTTGCTAATGAACGAGAGGGAGTGTAGATTTGCTGGAAAATTATGTGATTTCTTTCTTTCCAAATTATCCATAGAATAATCTGGAAGGAGAGGATCCATGAATTGTGGAAATTACGGTTATGAGGATGCTTAGTCCAGCAATCGAACAGACTGATCGGAGTGTCTGACACTTCCCAGGCCAGAATGGTAATTTTCCATAGGGACATGGTGTAATCGCAACCAATAAACAAGTGGTTCACATCCTCAGATACCGAATCGCATAGTGGACACAATTGCCCCCATGCTAGATTTCTCTTGTTGAGTAATTCAACGGTAAGAAGTTTATTGTTGAGAGCTAACCACACAAGGATCTTCACCTTCAACGGTGCACAAGATTTCCAAACCACGTCGTAGAATGGCGATTTTGACTCAATTTTTGTAAGAAAGAAATGGGCTTGTACTATGTTGACTCAAATTCATATGTTACTCATATTTATAAATGGTAAAATTTAAAAAAACATCACAAAACTTTGGCCCAGTATAAAAAAAGGTCACTAAACTTTGTTTTTTTAAAAAAACCACACAATGTTTAACTTTCAACTCACAGAGTTAACAACCGTTATCTTTCTTCTACGTGCAGTGCACGTACTATAAAAACGTGACAAAAATACCCCTGTTCTCCTCCTCCTTACCGTAAAAACACCCTAAATTAATGAACCCTAATACACCCCAAATCAATGAACCCTAACTATGAATGCTTGGGTTGTTTGCGGAGTTTCATTTGGTGTTTGAAATGTTAATAGATGTACTGGTTATGATAAAAAAAAACAAATCTTTTCATTTCAGAACACTTTAGGTTATTGTATAAAATTATTTAAAAAAACATCACAAAACTATTGTTGGTTTGAAAAAACATCACAAAAGTATTCTTTTGTTTTAAAAAAACATCACAGAGATATGCCTTTGTTTAAAAGAACATCACAAAACTATTAGTTGAGTTTAGAAAACATCCCTAAACTAATGATAATGTACAGTATGTACACATGATTAGGTTTTCTTTCAACTTTGTTCGTGTGTATATTTAACATGATCATGTTTCTTTCAACTTTGTTAGTGTGTATATTTCACACATTTACTTATACTAACAATACACTTACAACAAATTTACACATTGCACATTCGACAAAATCCAACACCTCAAACAAATCACATCTACAATTTGGAGCATCAAACATTACAAATCAGATCAATCTCAACACCACAAATTCAGAAAAAATGAGATCAAGACAGCTGAGATGTTCAATACATTGCATTCAATTTCATAGTAAATGTTCAATACATTGCATTTAACAATACAGAAAATGGGATATAACTTGACTGCAGAAGTAAACCCAGTGTTCTGACTTTACAAGTTCGTGAAATTTGGCCAACACACAGATTTCGTAGAGGAGTCGATGAGTGACGCACCGTCAAAAGCTTCAGAGCGTCTCCAATTTGGGGTCTTTCACCGAAGTAGCTTAATTAGGGTTTCTTTCCCAAGGTTAGGGTAACAAATCGACGAGATTTGGGTTGCTCTGATTTGGGTTCTTTTTTTTTCCACTTAGTAATTGGGGAAGAAGAAAGGAATGGAAACGATTCTTACCCTAATTAAAACAGAGGTATTTTCGTCACGTTTTTAGAGTACATGCAGTGCACGTAGAAGAAAGATAACGGTTGTTAACTCTGTGAGTTGAAAGTTAAACATTGTGTGGTTTTTTAAAAAAAACAAAGTTTAGTGACGTTTTTTTAAACTGGGCCAAAGTTTTGTGACCTTTTTTTAAATTTTGCCATTTATAAATTGTGTGTAAGAAATGGTGTTTTATGCTAACAAAATTATTTAATGAGATTTTGAGAACCAAGAAGATACCCGATAAATGGAAGAAAAATATTTGAGTACTTATATCTCTATCTCTACTACTATAATGGGAGAAGGCCTTAGTGTAATTTGTCCATCTACCAACCCGTGCAACGCACATGCATAACTATTGTAAATGAGGTTTTAGATTAAATCCAGACTACGTTTGAATTTTTACTTTTTAAAAAAACTATATTTATTAAGACGTGCATCGCATGTGTAAACTATTAGTATAAAAATAAATGAGATATACAAAGTTGCTCCAACTACCCAGAGATTAAATTAATGAGGCATACAATGAAACTTTGAGAGATAGTGATCGAACATAGACTAAGATAAGAAATAACAGTATTTGAGAATTAGTTTGGATTTATGCCTAGGAGGTCAACAATAAAAGCAATTTATATACTGATGAGACTTATGAAAAAATATACGGAGAATAAAAAAGATTTACATATGATGTTTATAGATCTAAAAAATCATATGATAAAGTCCCTAAAGACAGTATGTGTCACGCCTCGCTTCCCAAAAACATGGAATACGAGCGCGAGACGAAGCCTAGCGAATGATTTTAACATCATCCATAAGCTGTAGGATCGACTCAGCATCACAACAAGAATATCACGAATATATACAACCAAGCATGCATGAATAATTTATTAAGCAACAAAAAACAATCGAAAAATTAATAATAATATCCAAATAGTTTTCAATGTCTGGAACAAAAGGTAAAACTCGGGAACATAAACCCGTTACAGGTTTTAAGCAACAATAAAAGAAATAACTCAATTACAAAACGAAATGATTAAAGAAAGCTTTTCCCAAGCAAGGCCTAGAACGTCTGCTCACCGATTCCAGTAGGTAGCACGTCTCCAAGTCTGCTTGATAATTATAAAAAGGAAAAATAGGGAAAAACAAGAGAAAATACCCTTAGTGCAAGCTAGGGCCACAAATAGTAAAAACGAGTACAAGTAATGGGGAACAAGAATTTAATAACCCTCCGTCAATTTAATAACCTGGGGACGACCCACGTGTAAACGTTCCCAATACCAAATCTGTAACAAGACCATTGGCCCTATCATCTCAACTGAATCTAACGAACATGAACACAAAGTCTTTTACATGGTAGTTAATGTAAAACTTCCACAATTATACTGGCCCGCTATGCTTAGATCAGCAAGCAACCGTAGATACATTAGTGGGACGGTATCATCGGTGGAGTTTGGTAAGGGAACACCACCAAGCACAATTACAATGTAAGCCCTAGTGTAGCACTGCACGTCATGGTCGGTCGAGTCATTGGTGAAGAAATTTTTGAATTGTTTCTTCAACCATGAAAGTCGGATTGATTGTCCGTCAAAAATATCCTTGTCATCCTCATCCTCATTGTCTAACTTTATGCCGAGGAGATTACGAACAAGCTCTAATTTCTCGAAGTTCATATTTCCCGTCACGGCCATCCCATCTATTGGAAGTCCGGAAATCAGAGCGTTATCTTGCAATGTGACTGTCATCTCTCCCACCGGTAGATGGAAGGTGTGTGTCTCCAGCCTCCATCGCTCGACGAGGGCTAAAAGCAATGCTCGATCCAGTTTCACATTACCCATCAAACCGAGTCCATGAAAACCGGCTTGGACTAGGTACTCGTGGGTACGCGGGTGCATCGGCCAAGTCGCGTGCATACAGAAATTATACCTCTTCGTCATTCTTCTCCACACTTCTTCCGATCTGTGTCTTGCAAAGTGAGTAAGCTCGAGTCTAAAGGTCCTGGACTGCGACATCCACCCGAAGATGACACACCAACTGTAACACCCCGAGCCTGGCCAAGTTTGGAGTCACCACCTATGTGTAGGTTTTTACGTGTCTTACACGTCTAAAGGATCTAACCATGGCCCCACCATAGGGCATAGCCTCACCAAAAGAGCTATAACTTGTTAGGTGCTTTTGGATCATAGGCAACCTTATATATGCAATCATACTCTCATTCACCACATAGGGTAACTTAATAGTCGAATACTAAGTGAATCCAACCTAATTTCATATGTTAATCAATCTAGTTAAGTGAACTTGTAGGGTAATAAAAGCTGGGACTAGGAGCACGGTTTAATTAACTAATAATATAAATGTCGAGATAGGAAACTAAAAGTGGTGATATTAGAGCCATTAGAATCGGGTAAAGCTAGTAAATTAATGAGCCGATATAGTTCGACTACATTCACTAGTTCTAGGACTCCTTAAAAGTCTGGGTTGTTGTAACTCTAGATCATGTGACTATTGTTATAAGGACATGCACTAGTTGGGTGTGTACTCACTTGTCAAGGGGACACGTGTGGCAACGTATCCAAGGAAACACATGCGGCGTTGTCTCAACTGTTAATTTTTGGGATTTTGTGATAAGAACGGGATGCAGATTATGTATCGGAACTCCTGTCAGAACCTAGGGGATAGACAAGGATACATCTATGTTCTATGTTATCCATCTGATGGAAAGCAAGAGTTTAACTCTGCGCCTCTTGGCGGAGTAGGTATCGGCCTGCTGATTCGCCTTATCTTCAGATAACTTTTGGTAGGGTTCGGGCGTGGAGAAAGACCACCGATTATGGCAGAGCTGAATGATCACCAGCCTGTCTGAGAGTGGAGAAAGACTGTCGGCCCGGGTGGAGTGGAGAGAGACCACCAATTCCGATCGATTGGAGTGATCACTGATGTTCGGAAGTGGAGAGAGCACGGTCCGACTGCAGTAGCGGATAGACCGCATGAACTGCAACTCTACTAGTCTCTAGATTAATGTCAGAAATAGGATAGGAGTACAAGGGTAGGTCTGCATTGCGAGGGATTGAACACTATAATCATAATTATGTTCAAGCTTGATTGGGGAATATGTAGTATGAGATGCATATGTTTCCAATCAAGTGTGTATCAGAATAAGAGAATCATGTGCATCTAAGTTGTGCATTAGATTCTAGGTCATGGCATACACTGACACTCAATTTGTATGATTTTTCACATTTTCTGCAATAATATTGGTTGTTGAGGATGCAGAAGTCGCTGGTTTCATCAGTATTGCATCAGTTGCATTCAACTGACGTGCCCACAGTTAGTTAGTTTGCAGGACTACCTGATCGTGGGAGCAGGGCGCTCAAGCTGCATGAAGCATCCAAGTGAAGGGCAAGATTTGTACAATGTAATTTATTGTATTATGTAATTCTTGATGAAAATTTCATTGTAAGACTACATTTTACATTGTAATATTGTTGATGTAATAAAAAGTTTAATTTCTTGTGACTTTCTGTGTTGTGTACTCATCTGAAGTAAAGATTTTGGATTGTGTCATGAATTTCCATTGTACAAAATTCGAGGTGCTACACCAACCTCGGCGGAAGAGGATGGTCGGCAACAAATCTACACCAACGTATAAAATCTTGTTATTGTACATACAATCTTATGTATACAAAATTCACAATAAAACTAATAATCCTCTTACTTATGTGGATGCTTGGCCCCTACCACTACCAGACGGCCTTGCCGATCCCCTCGTTCTAACCATTTCCTTATCAAAAATAATACAACAATTCTCAATACACTATTCATATAGATCGAATCACAAACGCAGCATATGCACACCGAATCACACTATACGAAACAATATAGGTGAGAAAACTGTACAAACGAGACCCAAAAATTACGAAACTTTGCAAATATGTCGGATTCACCACACACAAGCTAACACAGCTTATAAAAGCGAGTTTGAACTCGCGGTTTGCAAGATACGACCATGTATCACTTAATTTTTATTGTTTGTATGCAAGTGATACATTGCCGTATATTGCAAACCGTGAGTCAAAACTCACTTCTACAAGTTGCATTAGCTTGTGTATTGTGAATCCGACCTACTTGCAAAGTTTCGTAATTTTTTGGTTGACGTTTGTGCGGTTTTACAAATATCAAACAACAACAACTTCAAAATTATAATTGTAGTTGTAGTTGTTGTTTGATAATTGTAAAACTGCACAAACGATAACAAAAATTATGAAATTTTGTGAGCTGGTCGGATTCACCACACACAAGCTAACGCAACTTGTAGAGGTGAGTTCCGACTCACGGTTTGCGAGATACGGCCAATAAAGTAATACATGGCCGTATCTCACAATCCGTGAGTCAGAACTCACTTCTACAAGTTGCGTTAGCTTGTGTGTGGTGAATCCGACCTACTCGCAAAGTTTCATAATTTTTTGTTGTCGTTTGTGAGGTTTACCAATACCAAACAATAACAACTAAAACAACATCTATATTTTTTCAAATTGAGCGAACAACAACAACTACATCTATAATTCTACTATCTACAAACATCAAACAACTACATCTATATAACTACACATCACAAAAACAAACTTAAAAAATAACTTGTGCCATTATTGATTATGAATAGCAAGTAATGGTGACCAATTATACAACGAGGGGGTTTTCGATTACCTTGCACACTGCGGAGTTTTTCGGCGTAGATGTTGTCGGTGATGTGTACGGAGTTTAACGGAGAAATTGGGTTTCAAGTTTGTGATTGGGTTATAAAGAATGGAGGAGGAGCGGATTATGGTGGTTTCTCAGGGAGCTTCACGACCTAGGAGGCGTAAGATTGGAGCTTGAGGATGAGAGGGGTGTCGAAGATCGGTGTCAGGCGTTCGGGTGAGAGAGAGAGGCACCGGGTTTCAGGAGGAGGAGGAGATGATTTTTTTTGGGCGGGGGGGGGGGGGGGGGGGGGTTCGCTGGCTTCGTGTGTGTGTGTGTACATATATATATATATATATATATATATATATATATATATATATATATATATATATATATATATATATATATATATATATATGAGGTTTCTTTCATTGCAAACGCAAATATAGCGTTTGCACAACATTTATGTTTGCAATGGAAGAAACCCATATACATATACATATATATATATATATATATATATATATATATATATATATATATATATATATATATATATATATAGGTAAAAGGGATATGAGCAACTTGCTCATTTAGTAAATGAGCAATTGATTATGTTGCATGCATGTGATACATTAGACAACTAACCCTTTTAAGGCTTTTCCAATCACATGGATGCCACATCATCAATACATTAGACAACTAACCCTTTTAAGGCTTTTCCAATCACATGGATGCCACATCATCAATTGCTTATTTACTAAATGAGCAAGTTGCTCATACCCCTTTTCCCCTATATATATATATATATATATATATATATATATATAGGGGAAAAGGGGTATGAGCAACTTGCTCATTTAGTAAATAAGCAATTGATGATGTGGCAAGCATGTGATTGGAAAATCCTTAAAAGAGTTAGTTGTCCAATGTATCACATGCGTGCCACATAATCACTTGCTCATTTACTAAATGAGCAAGTTGCTCATATCCCTTTTACCCATATATATATATATATATATATATATATATATATATATATATATATGTAAATAAGCAATTGATGATGTGGCATGCATGTGATTGGAAAATTCTTAAAAGGGTTGGTTGTCCAATGTATCACATGCATGCCACATAATCACTTGCTCATTTACTAAATGAGCAAGTTGCTCATATCCCTTTTACCCTATATATATATATATATATATATATATATATATATATATATATATATATATATATATATATATATATATATATATAATATTATAATGGGAGAAGGCCTTAGTGTCATTTGTCATTTTATCATTCCACCAACATGTGCAACGCACGTACATAACTAATATAAAGGAGATTTTCGGTTCAAATCCTCCCTACGCCATAGTTTTTATTTTTATTTTTTGAAATTATTAAAATGTGCATCGCACGTGTAAATTACTAGTGTGTGTGTGTGTGTGTGTATATATATATATATATATATAGAGAGAGAGAGAGAGAGAGAGAGAGAGAGAGAGAGAGAGAGCATGGAAGGGGCAAATTTGTATTTGGGGGTAAAATCCCCAAAATAGCCCCCGAGCATTATGTGAAGGAGGAGGGTGTGATGGGCGGGATGAATGTGGGTCATTGGATCATGATCAACTTGATTCAACGGTCAGAGATCGAGTTTTTAACGGGTCTGTGCAAACAGACCCATTTACAATGGAAGCCCTCTCTCTCTCTCTCTCTCCACACACACACACACACACACACACACACACAATAGTCCCTTTCAACTTCTAGTATAATAAGTAGCTCCCTAAAATTATTGGGGCATTACACTTATGAAATATGACGAAAAGGTTGGACTGTAGCCCACAAAATATAACAAAAAATAGTCAAATTAGATTTCTCAAAATTGGGCAAAATTAGTGAAATTTAAAGTCTTTTGAGATTTGGCGAAAACATTGGACTATTATAATCCACCAAAACAGTGAAATTCAGAATTTCTGAAAGCCGGCTGACACAAAATCAATCCAAAATAGTCTAATTAAAAGTTTTTGGAAATAAGACAAAGACAATGCACTATCCAACCCAAAAAATTCAGCGAAAATAGTGAAGTTTAAAATTTCACAAAATCGGGGTCCAAAATAGCGAAATTTAAAACCTCCCCAAATATGCTAAAAATGATGAGTATAACCAAAAAGTTCTTGCTAAATTAGTGAGATTAAGAAGTTTTCAAAACCAACCGAAAACAGTTGACCCCCCCCCCCCCCCCCCCCCCCCCCCCCCCCCCCCCCCCCCGCGGCTCGAAATTTAGCAAAAACAACGAAATTTAAAATCCGGCCAAAACAATGAAATGTAAAATATAGATAAAGTAGTGGACTATATCCCACAAAATCGGTTGAAAACAGTGGACTGCCCACAAAATGAGGCCAAAATGGTGAACTTTAACATTTATCGAAATAAGGTGAAAACGATAGACTAGCTCACAAACTTTGGGTAAATGGTGAAATTCTGAATTTCTCAAAACTAAATCGGGAAAAAAATTGAAAATTGAAAATTCTTAAAATAAGGCAAAAATGGTAAACGCCCATAAAATTTGGCAAAAACAATGAACTTCATAATTTATCAAAATCAAGCAAATATGGTGAACTATAACAAAAAGTCGAGCCAAAATAGTGAAATTTAATATCTTAAAAAATGGCGAAAATTGACTACATACAAAATCTGGCAATAGCTAAGATTAGAAATTTGAAAATCTGCCAAAAGCAGTGGACTATAGTCCACAAAACCGGACAAAAATAATTAAATTTAAAATCTCTAATATGGTGAAAAAGATGGACTATAACCCACAAAATTTGGATAAATTTTTGAAAATTTTAGATTTCTCAAAGTTAGTATTAAATGGTGAACTAGTGGACAAAATCTGGGACAAACGTGAAATTCAAACTCTCAAAAGTCCCCAAAAACAAATTGGATCAAAATAGTGAAATTTAAACTTTCTCAAAATAAGAGACGAAAATGGTCCATATACCATATAGTCCATTTTCATCCTATATAGCCTACAAAAGAATCAAGCCAAAAAGTGAAGTTCATAATTTCTCGGATTAGATTGAAAACGATGGAACTATATAGCCCCCAAACTATTGAGATTGATTTCAAATATGGCAACAACGGGGGATTATAGCCCAAAATGTCCAGGCAAAACAGTGAAATTCAAAATTTCTCAAAATTCATTGCAAACGGTGAATTATATCCTCACAAAACCAGTCAAAAATAGTGAAATTTAATATATGTCAAAATATTGTGAAAACGTTGTCTTATAATATTTTTTAGGATTTCTCAAAATCCACCGAAATTGGTGGACTATATAGCCCAAAATATATTGGCAAAACAAATAAATTCAAAATTCTAAAAATCGGCAAAAACGGTGGACTATATAGTGAAATCTAAAATTTATATCCTACAAATTCTAGCCAAAATTGTGAAATTTAAAGGTAGTAGAAATAGGGCTAACAAGGGCACTATAACCCCCAAAATTTGGCCAAAAATATTGTAATTGAACATTTCTCATAATCAACAGAAAACAGTGAAATTAAAAATTTCTTTAAATTGTCGAAATAAGGCGAATAAAGCCGATTATGGACCACAAAGTCCGGGCAAAACTATGAAAAATCAAAATTTCTTAAAATTGGTCGAAACAATGGGCCACACAAAATTGAGCTAAACTTTTCTCAAAAGAAGGCAAAAACAATGGACTATAGCCCATGAGTCTGGCCATAATAATGAACTTCAGACCTTCTCAAAATCAGCCGAAAACGGTGGACTAGCCCACAAAATCTGGCAAAAGCTGTGAAATTAGAATTTCTCAAAATTCGTTCAAAACGATGGACTATATAACCCACAAAATTGAGCAAAATTTGTGAAATTGAGAATCTATTGAAATATGGCGAGCACGATGGACTATATTAACTCACTAAATATGGGAGTACATCTCTTTAAGGCCACAAAATAACCCACAAAACAAAGCCAAAACAATCTATAACTATTATAAAGGGAGAGTTGGAGTTGTCGTTTGTAAATCTACCAATCTACCGCATTGCCCATTGCCCATGCATAACTAATATAAAAGATGTCTTAGGTTCGAGGCCAGACTATATAAAAAAAATTTAGGGTTTATTGTTTAAAGGAAATTTAAGAAATTTAGGATTTTCTTTTGATCTTCCTTTTATGGTTTTGTCTTCTAAAGATTTAGATTCAATAATTAAATTAATTGAACTTAGATTTGTAAAGCAAATGGATTTGTTAATCTTTTGGAGCCATTAAATTTCCATCGATCTGTTGCATTTGTTCTGTTGCATTTTCTGGATTGAATAGTGTATTAATCTATATGATGCACTTTGGTTGATAATATATTAAGATCCATGTTAAGATCATATTCAGATTTAATTTGATTTTTATTTTTATTTTTAAATCAAAACCGTTAGTGCTGTTTTGTCATGGTTTTAGATTTTGATAAAGTTTCTTTTTTTTGGGTTTAAAGATATGGTTTTGATATGCGTTTCTGTTGTAGATAATTAATATTAAAATCAGTTGTTGCCCATAGAAATTTGTATGGGGTAGTTGTGTGGTTTTAATTCAAAATGAATTAAATGGAGTAGTGGCTGCCATGTGACTTCAGATGTGATTTTGATAAACTTTTAAATGCATATGGGAGATAGTGTACAATTTATGAATTGAAGGGACCCACAGGAAAAGCAGCACTTGCTGCTGTTTGGCAGCGTCAGCACTGCTGACGAGGAGTGCTGATGAGGCTTGAGGGTGGGGCCCGCCCATTTTGTGAAGAGGCACTTGCTGCTGTGGGAAGTGCTGTTGCAGGCAGCGGGGCCCAGGAAGTGGCAGGCAGAAGTTGCTGCTGCATCTCCACATGGTGACGTGGAGGGGCGCGTGGGGCCCGCTAGAGGAGAGGGGCAGGCTACGGTTTGCAGCTGTACCGCCACGTGGGCGTGGGGCCCGCCCGAAGGGGCTGGCTTGACGTCAACGCCAGAGAAGGATATGTGATTAATTAATTTTGTTTTCTGTTATCAATTTTCTGTTAATAGTAAATATATTTTTTTTTTTGTTAATTTTCGGTTAATAATTTTTTTAGTTATAAAATTGATTTATCAGTCAAATTAATTTTCTGTTTTGGTTTTGATTAATTTGATATTATCAAACAGTAGATAGATATGGTTTAGTTATGGTTTTGTTATCATTTTAAATAGATATTATCTTGACATTATCCATCTACAAATAAAGTAAAATTATAAAATTAAGGAAAAGATAAAATTTTGGGAAACAATTAAATTCAAATTATGGTTTTAGTTTTTCTTATGAATGTCTAATATTTTGAATAGATCAATTGAAACAAAATGTTGCCAGAGTGACATCTTTTGTGTAGATTAATTTATTTAAAATATCAAGATGATTGTGTGTTTGTAATTTATGCGTTTATTAACTGACCCAAAGGTAAGTTGATATTTGACCGAATTTCATACACATCTGTCATAATAAATATGTGACAATTATAAGGTATTCCATGTGAACAATAAGCCAGTCCAAAGAATGACTTATTATTTGACATGATTTATTGTCAATATTTGATTACTACAACAAGAGTACCGCTTACAGTTAATGTTACTGTCCAAAGACTTGATATTAACGTTGTGCCTGGTATCTTGAGATGATATTAACCATTATTTGAATTTATTGTTTTATATGGATTCTTATGTGAGCTTATTTTATTTATTTTTGTTCTATATTCAGCTAGTGTATCTTCTGCTGCCTCAATAACTGCTAACATCAATTCTATTTCCATGCTTAATGGGATAAATTTCAAGGATTGGAAAGGGACCTTACTGATAACTCTTGGCTGTATGGAATTAGACCATGCATTAAGGGAAGAACAACCTCCATCTCTCACTACAGAAAGCACTCCTGATGATAAAAGAGTATTTGAGAAGTAGGATCGTTCAAATCGCACGAGTCTAATGATTATGAAACACAGCATTCCAGAAGCCTTTAGGGGCACAGAATCCGATGGGATTACTAAGGCCAAAGATTTCCTCGATCAAATTGAGAAACGTTTTGCTAAAAACGATAAGGTTAAAATGACTACACTTCTGATTTCTTTGATGTCTATGAAGTATAAGGGTCGAGGAAATGTAAGGGAGTACATTATGAAAATGTATCATGTTGTTTCAAGACTTAAGGCACTCAAGCTTGAATTTCCTGAGGACTTGCTTGTGCTTATGGTTTTGGTATCACTTCCTGTACAGTTTAATCAATTCAAAATCAGTTACAACTGTCAAAAGGAAAAATGGACTCTAAATGAGCTCATTTCTCACTGTGTGCAAGAGAAAGAAAGGTTGAAACAAGATAAGACTGAAAGTGCTGATTTGGCTAAAGCCTCTAAGGATATGGGCAAGAAGAGGAAATAAGGATATGGGCAAGAAGAGGAAATCTGAGGATGAAAAGGCTAAGGATCCAGCTCAAAAGAAACAACATAAAGATACAGAGAGTTGTTTCTTTTGTAACAAGCCTAGACATATGAAGAAGAAATGTACTAAATATCACGCATGGCGTGCAATGAAAGGGTTGCCTGAGCTGCCGGAAGCCAAATGATGGTGAAAGACACATCTTCGTGGGCGATAATCGGTAGAAGTGGAAGCAGTTGGACATTTTAGGTTGTTATTAGGAACTGGTTTCTTATTTGGATTTGAAAGACACTTTTGTTATTCCGTCTTTTAGACGAAATTTAATTTATGTTTCTTTGTTGGACAAATTTGATTATTATTGCTCATTTGGAAACAATCAGTTTAGTTTGTCTTTAAATTCGAATGTTGTTGGAACTGGTTATTTGAATGCTTATGACAACCATTATTTGTTTGAAACAATTGCATCCTATAATGAAACCTTGCATGTCACGCCCCGCTTCCCACTATACGGAAATACAGGCACGCAACTGAGGCCCAGCGAATGATATACATCATCCATAAGCTGTACAATTATAAGCTCAACAAGATCTTTATAACACATTCACGCAGACAAATATAATAATCACATGAGCTGAAAATAGAATAACCATCATTTGGATAATACATCAATATCGGGTCAAGATGCCCAGGAGTACAAGGTGCCAGAATTAGAATAATATGATAAGCAGTTCGCTATAACAACTAGATAAAATAGCGACTGAAAGAAAAACAACATAAAGTAGTAAGGAAGCAGCAACGATCATCTAGAGAGTCTGCTCATCTGGTCCATCAGTACCTGTATAATCATTAACTCAAAGAAAAATAGAAAAGTTCCCGTAAGAGCAAGTTTCGGGCAGCAAGTAGCAACAAGCAGAAAAAGGGGTAATACAACAAGATATAACATGGAAGAAACAAGAAGTAGAAGTACAAATACAATATGGAAGTAAGCAAGGAACTGGGACAATATGATCATGTAAGTAATAACGGTAACTAGTGTATTCTAGACTTCAAGATATAAGCAATTGATAACCTAGGCTCAGTTAATCGATAATCATGTAATCAAGGATCGAGAGTCATGTAATCAAGAGTCATGTAATCAAGAATCAAGAGTCATGTAATGAAGAGTCATGTAATCAAGAATCATGCTTAGTGAAGATCTCAAGTTTATCTGTTTTATTAACTTATCTAATGCACACAATCCTGTGTCCCATACCACAAGTTCGGTGCATATCAATCATGTGACGTTTAGACTTAAGTAGTGAATTCTATAGGATTATGTACTCGGGTCTTCCAGTGATAGTATCAAGACATGTAATCATGAATCATGTAATCGAGAATTATGTAATCAAGAATTGTGTAACCAAGAATCAAGAATCAAGAATCACTATTTCGGGAAACACGAGCCCCCTTCCGAGTATACTTCCCTATATTGTCCACTATTAAGTCGTACCCTTATAACCCCGGCTTATTATTCTTTTATAATTAATTATGAACATGCAATTGGTACGACTAGTGGAACGGTGTAATCAAGACAGTTTAATCAAGAAAAATATAAAGGACAGTAATCATGGACATGAGACGTAAAACGAGTACATATATCGAGAGTAGTTATTATAGAATTATCAAGTAGTATAAAATACATTCTATCAACCTATTATATCTATGCAAGTTATTATTACAAGAACAATAATACATTCAGTTCATTAATTATGAAAAATAACGGGTTTATATGCAAAAATGTATAGATGGATTTTTAGACAACTTGACATATCTACATTCAAATTCACTTTTCCGTTGTTACAGAAAAGCAAATCCAATTCTGTCAGAAATTCTAGAAATTAGACTCTCTCCCGGTTCCAACGCATATTCACACGATACATTCTAAGGACAGTAGCGATGCGTACAAATTCATTCTTCGCTGGTTTCGATGTCTCGCGCGCATTCTGGAAATTCGGAGTCACAATACTAAAACTGCGATATCTCACAATCTATACATCGGATTGAAAAACTTTAGGATGTTTCGGATATCTAGACTCGAAGGGCTACAATTTTCATGTAGAAAGTTTTTCGATCCAGTTTCGGTAACATGGTCAAATTCTCAGTACAAGATACCATTTGTAATCCCGTGCAGGTTCAGAATTCACAATATGACAGTACTAAAATCGCGATATCTCACAATCTATACATCCGATTGAGAAACCGTCAGATGTTCTGAATTCGGGACTCGATGGGCTACGATTTCCACGTAGAAAATCTTGAATCCACTATTGGAAACATGGTCGAATTATTAGTGCAAGGTCAAGAAATTTTAGAGATAATAAGGTTGAATATTCAATATTCGATAACACGATTCGAAATGTGTTAACGGATCACTCTTGAATTGATATAACATGGAACAAGTGACTAGAACAGAGTTTGACAATAAAATATGATGATAACTAGACTACTTGCCACGAGTCAAAGGAAAATGCTTGTACGAGAACAAAAATAGTGTACAAGGTACTTGCCTTATAACGTGACGATTTCGGTGGTGGTGTTAACCACGGAAAGAAGCGACGTCGGCAACGGACGGCGGCACAACGGCGGTAAGAATGGCGGCGAGATGGTAGCTAACGGTAGCAACGGTGAGCGACGACAACAACAAGGTGGCACGGCGTCGGGTTATTTTTCGGGGTTCACGGGATCGTAGAAGCGGAGTCGTTGGCTCGAAGGTGGAATGTGAAGTGGAGCTTGGGCGTTGCTTGCTCTCGGATGTGGAGGCAGAGGAAGAGAAGAAGGGAATATGAAGATAAGAGAAGAGAAGGATGTGGGATGTTCTGATGTGTGTGTGTGTGTTTATATAGGAAGGAAGTGATAGAAGGGGGTGTAGAAAAATCAAAGGGGGTGTAGAAAAATCAAAGGGGGGGTAGTTGGCTGTAGAAAAATCAAGGGATAGGTTAGGAAAATGAGAGTGTAGGGTGGTGGAGGTGTAGAAAAATCATCATAGGTTTAGGAAAAATGAGGAGTTAGGCGTAGAATTAGGTAGGATTAGAATTAGGATTAGGATTAGGATTAGTATTAGGATTAGGATTAATCACGGTTTAAAATTTTTATTTAAACTCTAATCGAAAAATCACAAAATTATAGAATTGATCAGAAAAATATTCTGGCTTTAGGTAAAGAGTCCAAAGAAAAAAATAAAACTGATCTGAAAATTGAAGTACAAAAATTTACGTAGTAAAATACGTACTACTGGAACAGGGAGTTACAATCCTACCCACCTTACAAAAAAATTTCGTCCTCGAAATTTACTTAGGCGAGATATAGGATAGCTTAAGAAGTAAATGCAATACACTTCAATGAAGAGTACAACAGAAGATAAAAGAAACAAAGAGTACAAAGGCACGAATACAACTAAAGACAAATTGTTCATCCTCAACTGGAGGAATCAACAATTTAATGTCTAGGCTCAGAATCTGAACCACCGACATCGCTAACATCCCAGTTCAGCTGAGTCACAAGCTCATCTCGCTCTGGCACATACTCCTCCAATTTTCTTAGTAACTCCTTAGGCGATGAAGCTGAAATCAAGATGCGTCTGGCCTTACTGGATATAAACTCCTCAGCCATAGTTGAATCTATGAAGGATAGCAGTGAGTCGTAATATCCATCAACATTTAAAAGACCCACCGGTTTGCTGTGGATCCCCAGTTGAGCCCAAGTGATTACTTCAAACAACTCCTCAAGTGTTCCATAACCTCCGGGTAAGGCTATAAAAGCATCAGCAGCACGAGCCATTTCAGCCTTCCTCTCGTGCATGTTAGAGACAACTCTAACATCTCCCACAGTTCTCCCAGTAATCTCTTTCGGCATCAGGGACTTGGGAATCACTCCCAAAACGTGTCGGCCACCTGCACGAACAGCGTCAGAAACCATGCCCATCAATCCTATGCTCCCACCACTGTAGACGAGATCGATATTTCTCTCTACAAGCTCCTTACCGAGCTCGATCGCGGCTTCCTGATAGCTAGTTCTTTTGCCAGAGCTACTGCCACAAAATACACAAATCCTGCCGAATCTCGATAAAGATGAAGAAGATGAAGAAAGCTTCTTCATACCCACTTCTCCTTCTTCTTGCACCAATTTTCTCTTCATCCCTACCACCGATTCTTGATCTTTTCCTTCCATTTGCCAAGAAAATCCGAGCTACTACTCTTTCTCTTGCTTTCTTGCTCCCGCCTCTGCTACCGGCTTCTCACTCTCTCTTCTTCTTCGAAGTTTGCTCCCGAGTTGCCTTCTTCTTTCTCTTCTTCCCTTTCTTCCCCGACTTCTCTCTCTCTTTCTTTCTTCTCCGATTTCTCTTTCTTTCTTCTTCTTTCTCCGACTTCTCTCTCTTTCTTCTTCCTCTTTCTTTCTCTTTTTCTTTCTTTCTCTTTTTCTTTCTTCTTTCTTTGACTTCTCTCTCTCTCTTTCTCTTCTTTTTATTTCTTCTTCTTCATGTCTTTTCTTCATTAATGCACCGCCCTTATAACCGGCCTATGGTCAATATTTGCACTTTCTTCCCTATCCATTCTAAATATAACATCGAACCCTGAGATGTTGATGACGATTTGCTTTGAAATTCATTCCACGAATCAATGAGGGACTCTATTACGCTTTCGCTGCGTCACTCTGATGGTGATGTTTCTAGATGCACGTGATAGCGATCGATGAATTGAGCAGAATTAAGAGATTGGTAACACGAAGATGTTGGTTGTCAAACTTATTTGGTAAAGTGGCCCCACCCACCAAACAATGTTGAAAAATTGTGGCAAGATTGGTGCCGCAAAGAAAAATGGGAGAAACGGGAATGAATAATTTGTCAGTTACTCATCTCTCATTTCTATAAAATGAGAGGTTTAGGAAGAGAGAAAAATTAAGCAAGATAAGAACAAGAAACAAGCAGAAAAGAAGAAAAGAATAGAGTGTATATTTGTAAGGTGTAGTAATACCAGTTTTAGAAAATAGTAAAGAGTCTTCTTATTGGTATTCCAGTTTCCAATTTGTTTGCTAAAAGCCCAACAAAATTCCTACTCTCTTCCAACAGAAAATTCAAGAAAATAGGGATAGAAAGAAATAACTAGTATGATACTCAATAATGGATTGATCGATGAGAATGAATGCAATGTATAGAAGGCAACAAACGACGCAGGAACTAAAGTATGACTAGATCGAAATATACCAGCAATTATTTCTTTAGTGATCTCTGCCTCCTCTGTATTCAAGTTATGAGCTTGATTATACTCTCTAGTCTGTCCTCCACTAGGATTTGATCCTCCTATTGGTGTGACACTCTTCGGGCAATCTCGAACCTTGTGATCATTTGCTCCGCATGCAAAACACAGGTTGTTGGCTTTCCAGCAATTCTTGCGTATGTGTCCAACTCGACGGCAATAACAGCACTTCTGGTCCTTCTTTGGAGTCGCCGATGAATAAGGTGATGCTCTAGTAGTCGGGGTCTGAACTGGCCTCCGTATCGGTCCACCTGTAGATTGTGCGACAGTAAGGAGTTGTAATGCCCCCTGAACGACATTCCACCCTCTACGGATCTGCTCCTGGGTATCGAGCATGGCGGTGTAACTCAAATCCCATTGAATGGAGTTTGCAACATCCTGTACCCCATCCAGATTAGCTCTCATCAGTTCATTTTGCTCTTGCTGTAGCTCCATCATTCGTTGCATCTCGTGGAGAATGGCGACGATCTCCGACAGTTCATCCCTGGGTGTAGAAGTCGAAGAGCCTCCGTGAACCATAGTCTGAAATGCATATTCGAACGGGGTAAATCTCCAGATGGCAAGTTGGTTATTAACATTCATGTGATCCACGTGATGTGTATATTGTTGAGCTTAGCATGGTTCGAGCCTAAGCTCTGATACCACTAAAAACCTGTCACGCCCCGCTTCCCACTATACGGAAATACAGGCACGCAACTGAGGCCCAGCGAATGATATACATCATCCATAAGCTGTACAATTATAAGCTCAACAAGATCTTTATAACACATTCACGCAGACAAATATAATAATCACATGAGCTGAAAATAGAATAACCATCATTTGGATAATACATCAATATCGGGTCAAGATGCCCAGGAGTACAAGGTGCCAGAATTAGAATAATATGATAAGCAGTTCGCTATAACAACTAGATAAAATAGCGACTGAAAGAAAAACAACATAAAGTAGTAAGGAAGCAGCAACGATCATCTAGAGAGTCTGCTCATCTGGTCCATCAGTACCTGTATAATCATTAACTCAAAGAAAAATAGAAAAGTTCCCGTTAGAGCAAGTTTCGGGCAGCAAGTAGCAACAAGCAGAAAAAGGGGTAATACAACAAGATATAACATGGAAGAAACAAGAAGTAGAAGTACAAATACAATATGGAAGTAAGCAAGGAACTGGGACAATATGATCATGTAAGTAATAACGGTAACTAGTGTATTCTAGACTTCAAGATATAAGCAATTGATAACCTAGGCTCAGTTAATCGATAATCATGTAATCAAGGATCGAGAGTCATGTAATCAAGAGTCATGTAATCAAGAATCAAGAGTCATGTAATGAAGAGTCATGTAATCAAGAATCATGCTTAGTGAAGATCTCAAGTTTATCTGTTTTATTAACTTATCTAATGCACACAATCCTGTGTCCCATACCACAAGTTCGGTGCATATCAATCATGTGACGTTTAGACTTAAGTAGTGAATTCTATAGGATTATGTACTCGGGTCTTCCAGTGATAGTATCAAGACATGTAATCATGAATCATGTAATCGAGAATTATGTAATCAAGAATTGTGTAACCAAGAATCAAGAATCAAGAATCACTATTTCGGGAAACACGAGCCCCCTTCCGAGTATACTCCCCTATATTGTCCACTATTAAGTCGTACCCTTATAACCCCGGCTTATTATTCTTTTATAATTAATTATGAACATGCAATTGGTACGACTAGTGGAACGGTGTAATCAAGACAGTTTAATCAAGAAAAATATAAAGGACATTAATCATGGACATGAGACGTAAAACGAGTACATATATCGAGAGTAGTTATTATAGAATTATCAAGTAGTATAAAATACATTCTATCAACCTATTATATCTATGCAAGTTATTATTACAAGAACAATAATACATTCAGTTCATTAATTATGAAAAATAACGGGTTTATATGCAAAAATGTATAGATGGATTTTTAGACAACTTGACATATCTGCATTCAAATTCACTTTTCCGTTGTTACAGAAAAGCAAATCCAATTCTGTCAGAAATTCTAGAAATTAGACTCTCTCCCGGTTCCAACGCATATTCACACGATACATTCTAAGGACAGTAGCGATGCGTACAAATTCATTCTTTGCTGGTTTCGATGTCTCGCGCGCATTCTGGAAATTCGGAGTCACAATACTAAAACTGCGATATCTCACAATCTATACATCGGATTGAAAAACTTTAGGATGTTTCGGATATCTAGACTCGAAGGGCTACAATTTTCATGTAGAAAGTTTTTCGATCCAGTTTCGGTAACATGGTCAAATTCTCAGTACAAGATACCATTTGTAATCCCGTGCAGGTTCAGAATTCACAATATGACAGTACTAAAATCGCGATATCTCACAATCTATACATCCGATTGAGAAACCGTCAGATGTTCTGAATTCGAGACTCGATGGGCTACGATTTCCACGTAGAAAATCTTGAATCCACTATTGGAAACATGGTCGAATTATTAGTGCAAGGTCAAGAAATTTTAGAGATAATAAGGTTGAATATTCAATATTCGATAACACGATTCGAAATGTGTTAACGGTTCACTCTTGAATTGATATAACATGGAACAAGTGACTAGAACAGAGTTTGACAATAAAATATGATGATAACTAGACTACTTGCCACGAGTCAAAGGAAAATGCTTGTACGAGAACAAAAATAGTGTACAAGGTACTTGCCTTATAACGTGACGATTTCGGTGGTGGTGTTAACCACGGAAAGAAGCGACGTCGGCAACGGACGGCGGCACAACGGCGGTAAGAATGGCGGCGAGATGGTAGCTAACGGTAGCAACGGTGAGCGACGACAACAACAAGGTAGCACGGCGTCGGGTTATTTTTCGGGGTTCACGGGATCGTAGAAGCGGAGTCGTTGGCTCGAAGGTGGAATGTGAAGTGGAGCTTGGGCGTTGCTTGCTCTCGGATGTGGAGGCAGAGGAAGAGAAGAAGGGAATATGAAGATAAGAGAAGAGAAGGATGTGGGATGTTCTGATGTGTGTGTGTGTGTTTATATAGGAAGGAAGTGATAGACGGGGGTGTAGAAAAATCAAAGGGGGTGTAGAAAAATCAAAGGGGGGGTAGTTGGCTGTAGAAAAATCAAGGGATAGGTTAGGAAAATGAGAGTGTAGGGTGGTGGAGGTGTAGAAAAATTATCATAGGTTTAGGAAAAATGAGGAGTTAGGCGTAGAATTAGGTAGGATTAGAATTAGGATTAGGATTAGGATTAGTATTAGGATTAGGATTAATCACGGTTTAAAATTTGTATTTAAACTCTAATCGAAAAATCACAAAATTATAGAATTGATCAGAAAAATATTCTGGCTTTAGGTAAAGAGTCCAAAGAAAAAAATAAAACTGATCTGAAAATTGAAGTACAAAAATTTACGTAGTAAAATACGTACTACTGGAACAGGGAGTTACATTGCATGTAGAGTTACGTGGTACTAAAAATAAATTAAATAAAGAAAATTCGGTGTCATTATGGCATAAGTGCTTAGGTCATATCTCAAAAGGCAGAGTTGAGCGTCTTGTGTCTGATGACATTTTGGAATCTCAGGACTTCACAAGACTTTGATGTCTGTGTAGACTGCATAAAGGGAAAACAGATCAAAACTAAGAGATTAGGTGCCAATATTCTTAATGTTAGGTGTTATGAACACATTTGTTATTTACTTCGAGAAAGCTTAGTCATGGTCTCCACAATCCGGAATATGTTCTTATGGTGTTGCATTCTCTGTTCTAAAGTTTAGATCCGGTTTGGAGTTAAATATAGCATTCTGATCATATTTTCTCGAATAAAAAAGGGGTAGTATTAATCAGATATTTATGAAATGACGAATGTATTTAATGCTTTAAATGAAGAAATAAGTATTCAAACCAGTTTATTATATCCTAGCTTAAGAATATGGTTTGCAAATTGACAAAATCCATCTATGGACTCAAGCAAGCTCCTCGTCAATGGTACCACAAGTTTCAGCAAGTAATTATCTCATTTGGTTTTGAGATGAATGTAGTTGATGATTGTGTATATCACAAGTTCAGTGGGAGTAAACATATATTCCTAGTTCTATATGTCGATGACATATTCTTGCCACTAATGATATAGATTTATTGCATGAAACTGAAAGGTTTCTGTCCAAGCATTTTGAGAGGACGGATCTTGGGGATGCCTCTTTTGTATTAGGAATTCAGATACATCGAGATCGTTCTCGAGGTATTCTAGGATTATCACAAAAGGGATACATCGATAAAATACTCAAAAGGTTTGGCATGCAAGATTGTAGACCATGGGATACCCCTGTTGCTGAAGGAAACAAATTTAGTCTCAATCAATGTCCTAAAAGTAACCTTGAAATTTAGGAAATACAAAAGATCCCCTATACATTAGCTATTGGGAGTCTAATATATACTCAAGTATGTACGCATCCCGGATATTGCGTATATTGTTGGAATGTTAGGCAGGTATTTAAGAAAACCTGGTATGGACCATTGGATAGCAGCCAAGAGGGTCATGAGGTATCTTCAGAGAACACAAGACTACATGCTCACATATAGGAAATCAGATCATTTGGAGGTCGTAAGGTATTCTGATTCTGATTTCACTAGGGTGCCAATATAGCAAAAAGTCTACATCATGCTATATTTACCTGTTAGCTGGAGGAGCTATATCCTGGAAAAGTGTCAAACAGACACTTATAGCTTCTTCCACTATGGCAGCGGAGTATGTAGCATGCTATGAGGCATAGAATCATGGAATATGGCTGCGAAATTTTGTCACTGGGCTGCGCATTTTGGAGAATATAGAAAGACCACTTATGTTATTTTGTGACAATAAGTCAGCAGTGATATATTCCAACAACAACAGGAGTTCCACAAAATCGAAACATATTGACATAAAGTTCCTAGTTGTGAAAGAAAGAGTGCAAAGTGGACAGATGTCCATAGAGCACATTGGGACAAACTCCATGATAGCGGATCCGCTCACAAAGGGATTACCACCCAAAGGTCTTTTATGAGCATACTGCTCATATGGGTGTAGTATTATTTGAAGATATCATGATTTAGTGGGAGTTTGTATTTTATTTGCATTATGTTTGTGTGAGACATTTATACATTTGGTTATTTTCTGATCAGAAATAAAGATTTCAGTTTTCTCACTCATTTTTCTTGTTTTGGTTCTGACCTCACTTAAGTTTTAAAGAGGACCAGTTGGAAATAGGCATGTGTATAGATCACATTACATGAAATTTTCATGCTACACATTCACACTTGATCTATGTCGTTTGATTATGTTGATATATGTGACCATTGATGAATTTAGTTACGATAAATGTAACAAAAATTGCTTTGATCCTATATTTACATGATTAATGGACGAGATTGTTTGGCTATGCTTTTGGTTATGATAGCAAAATTTTGAGTTCATAAATTATGTACATTTATAAGGAGTAACATATGTGGCCCAAGTGGGAGATTGTTGAAAAATAATCTATGTGGGCTCATATATGTAACTAAATGTATAAATGCTATTCTAAAGTCTAACCCAAATTAAAGTGATCTAATCAAGATTAAGTAATGGGTTAAAAGCATATAATTTAAAGTGTGATATAACACGTGTAGAGACCGTAAAGTAAATTTCTTATTTTGTGATGGGCAAAATTGGAAATCACTAATTATCAATTAGGGTTATGGTCCCCTATATATACACATCTTCTTATTCCATCTGTAATCCCATCAACAGAAGAATAGAGAGACAGACTCTCATAGAAGTGCGTATCATATAGGAAGATCCAAACCCTCTGCGCGATCTCCATCAATGGCTTCAGGTTAGTGCTTCCACTTTTAATGTTCTTCTTCTTTTGATTTAGCAAAGATCTATAGTTACATGATTTAGGATTTTATATTAAAGAACTTTTGCAACATGATTAAGATCTAGATTCATAAAAACATGTTTTAGGTTGTTATTAATGTTTTATGCATGTTCTTAAGTGTATATAAAATTCCATCAATTAGTATCAGAGCCATCTTTGTTGAATTAATTGAAGAAAATTTAGGGTTTATTGTTTAAAGGAAATTTAAGAAATTTAGGGTTTTCTTTTGATCTTCCTTTTATGGTTTTGTCTTCTAAAGATTTAGATTCAATAATTAAATTAATTGAATTTAGATTTGTAAAGGCTAATGGATTTGTTAATCTTTTGGAGCCATTAAATTTCCATCGTTTTGTTGCATTTGTTCTGTTGCATTTTCAGGATTGAATTGTGTATTAATCTATATGATGTACTTTGGTTGATAATATATTAAGATCCATGTTAAGATCATATTCAGATTTAATTTTTTTTTTTTCTTAAAATCAAAACTGTTAGTGCTGTTTTGTCATGGTTTTAGATTTTGATAAAGTTTCTTTTTTTTTTGTTTAAAGATATGGTTTTGATGTGTGTTTCTGTTGTAGATAATTAATATTAAAATTAGTTGTTTCCCATATAAATTTGTATGGGGTAGTTGTGTGGTTTTAATTCAAAATGAATTAAATGGAGTAGTGACTGCCATGTGACTTCAGATGTGATCAAAAATGAGATCAAAAAATAAGATCAAATACCAAGAAAAAAATTGAAGAACAAAATTCTTATAAAGTACACAAACAAAAATGAACTTTCATGTCTTCGTCCACCTATTCTATCATCACCCAGTTTATAATGATTAATGTATACTTGCACCTTAGAAGTGGTTTTGTCCCAATGGTTTAAGCAATCACCGCCAAATACTACTGCAAATAAACTGAAATTACAGAAGAAGTTAACAAATAAACATCTAAAACCTTAATGTTAAAAAAAGAAAAAAAAATCATGATGTTTAGAAATCTAAGAGATAGATGTGTTATGAGCATAAAAAATTTTCATTTTACAAAAAAATAGGAGCAAGATGGAGGGTCATATATTAGAGAGAGAGAGAGGTGGAAGAGGTGGTTTTAAAGAGGGATGAGTGAGAGTGTGTGGGAGTTAAAAGGCCCCGAAATTAATGGGAGACAATGTTGGGTTTATGTTTTTCATACTATGTTGGATAAGAAGACGATGAGACAATGGAGGAGACGAGACGATCGGAGACGGAGTGAAAGCAAGGGGAAACAGTCAGCAGCAGTAGCAACAACAGGTTTTGGTCGACCATCCTGGAGTGCGGTCGACCGCCCTACTATGCAAGAGTTCCCGAGAGGGGGACGGTCAACCAACCTTGGGGTGCGGTCGACCGAACGCGGAGCTGATGGATTATTTAGGTTAGGTCTTGGGGATTCGTGAGAATCCCAACTTGCTCTTCAAGTCAGGTTGTATGGCTCTTATCGTAGGGTTATCCCTTCAAGAATATCCAATGGTTGTTGTATCAAGATATCAAACTAGGGTTTCTCTATATCTCTATATATTGTTGTTATTGGCCTCCATCGACATCCAAGAGAGAGAGTACTTCATTGAAGGCGGAGTTTGAGAGTTTATCCAATTGGAAACAACTAGTACCTGCTGGTGAGGCTTGAGAGATGGCTGTGGTGAGAATTGTAATATTCTTGTATCGTCTCTAGTTTAATAACATCTCGGGTTTCTTCTCCCCCAAATTAAGGCGAAATCCCCAACCGGGATAAACATGTGTGTGCTTTGGTGTGTTTGGTATGATCTAGTATGTACTTTGTGGTTTGTGATGATTGCATCAACAAGATCCTCAGTCAGGTTTTCCTAAGAAATCCTACCAATTGGTATCAGAGCTTCAGGTTCAAGGGTTTGTTCGAGTTCCTTAGAGAAGATGGCAGATCAGATCACGAAGATCAAGCGGTTCAAAAGGCAAGATCAACTTTGATCTCTTGAAGGTGGACATGCACGAAGCATCGGTTCAACATGACTTGGATCTAGTCCTAGAAGGAGATAAAGGGAGACCAATTAGCACAAAGCAGGAGAATTGGGAGGAGATTTACTCAGAAGCCTTGGATTTAATCTGTATGTATTAGATGAGTGAAGTCAGGTATAGGAGAAGCGCGGCGAGTCTTTGGGGAAGATTCAGAACTGACTACTCAGGATCGTCATTACAGGGCCAGATGCATCAAAAAGGAAAGTTGTCGGATTTCTCAATGATGGAAAGTACCGCTCTTCTAGATCATGTAGTGGAGTTCAATATGGAGTTATCTAAACTGAGGGCATTCAGCACAGATGATATAAAGGTTTCAAAATCGATATATTCATCACCAAATCCATCCAACACGATAATCGTGCAAGACGAGAAATCTACCAAGGAGAAGTTTTTCACAACATGTATGATCAAGGGGCTGGAGGAGGATGCACTTAGGAAGGAGACTCAAAAATTGGCGTCAACTTCTGTAAGTTGCTTGGAGGTGAATTGTACTTCGAATGGAAGGAAAAGTGTATGTAGGGATAAGGTTTGTGGTCACTAGTGCAAAGGGATTGAGCATTACATGAGAGACTGTTGCGAGCGGTTGAGTAAAAGGGGTGCCAAATTCAGTGCCGCTGAATCAGGTGATGGCTTAAACAGTGCTTTTGTTTCAAGTCCTTTAGATGTGAATTCCGGTTGTTCTTTTGTTTTGGTTAGTTCTTCTCAAGTTTGCTCTAAGAGAGAGATGGTTTCTACTTACAAGTTTGCCTCATGTCGTTGTGTAAGAATGAAGATTGACAAGACTTGTGAAGTAAGGAGTGAGAAAACAAATGAGTCGAAGATGACAAACAGAAGGAGATACACACTAAAGGAGGGCATGTATATTCCTTTGATGAAGAGGAGCCTCAAATCCATGAGAACTCTAGAAGCTCGGGAGTGCAGGTACACAGATTCAGGTGGAGTTCGATCAGTTTGGGAAAGTTATCATAAGGTGATGAAGGGTAAGAGGAGCAGGGTCAGCATAACCTCTACCAGCTTTAGAGGAACATAAAAAATTGCAAGTGTTTCGAAGACCATTGTTCCTAAAGCAGCATCTAGTATGCCATCACTAGAATCATCCGAGCGAGACTGCCATGTTCGAATATCGTCGGAAGGTGGAGAGAGCATTTAGGTAGGTGGAGTTCGTATGGAAGGTGGCACCTCCATGATTACATCTACTGAGGTGTGCCCTTGAGGGGGAAATATAACTGGAGAAAACAGGTGGAGATAGATTCAACTAGTAGAGGAAGCTATCAAAACAAATTGTTCGCAAGAAGAGAAGAAAAAGAGTCAAGAAGTTTTTTTTTAAAATCACACAGGTGTGAATTCATGAGTATGTAATCCAAGGTAGAGATTGTTGGGTTTATGTCTTGCATACTATGTTGGACAAGAAGACGATGAGACGATAGAGGAATCGAGACGATCGGAAACGGAGTGGAAGGAAGGAAAACAGTCAGCAGCAATAGCAGCAGGTGGAGTTGCGATCGACCGCCCTACTCTGCAGGAGTTCCCGAGAGGGGGACGGTCGACCGACCTTAGGGTGCAGTAGACCGAACGCGACGCTGATAGATTATTTGGGTCGGGTCTTGGTGATTCGTGAGAAGCCCAACTTGCTCTTCAAGTCATATTTTATGGCTCTTATCGTAGGGTTATCTCTTCAGGAATATCCAATGGTTATTATATCAAGATATCAAACTAGGGTTTCTTTAGATCTCTATATATTGTTGTTATTAGCCTCCATTGAGAGCCAAGAGAGAGAGTACTTCATTCAAGGCGGAGTATGAGAGTTTCTCCAATTGTAAACAACTAGTACTTGCTGGTGACACTTGAGAAAAAGTCGTGGTGAGAATTTTAATATTCTTGTATCTTCTCTAGTTGAATAACATGTCGGGTTTCTTCTCCCCCGGATTAAGGCGAAAGCCCCAACCGGAACAAACTTGTGTGTGCTTTGGTGTATTTGGTATGATCTAGTATGTGTGCTTGGTGCTTTGTGTTGATTTCATCGAATAACTCAACAAAATCCTCAGTCGGGTTTTCCTAAGAAATCATAACAGACAATTTAGTTGGTTAGTTCTTTTTAAGATGCTAAATTCAAATTTCAAAATTATAATTTGAGTGAGAATCTCTACTTTTCATCTTCTTTCTTCATTTTATAATAGAGAAAATGGAGAGGGGGTATGCCCTTTTGCTTAATATATAAGTATATTCTTTTTATATGGTGAAGATTGTGGCACATCACTTTGTAGAATAAAACTTGTGTAAAAGCTTGTGCACATATCATTGCTCAACTTTAAAATTTCTCGAAACAAGGGGAAAACAATGGATTATATAGCCCACAAAATTGAACCCAAATAGTGCAATTTTAAATATCATAAAATTCGATGAAAACGATGAACTAGCCAACAAAATTTGGCAAAATAATGAAATTGAGCAAAAATAGTGAAATTCAGAATTTCTCAAATTTGGCCAAAAGTGTTTGATTATATAGCTTACAATCCGACCAAAATGGTGAAATTTAAAATCAATTTTCAAATATATTGAAAATTGTGGGACCCATAATATCTGGTGAAACATGAAATTCAAAAGTTCTAAAAAATAGTCGAAAGCGGTAAAGTACACAGCCCACAAAATCTGGCAAAAAACTATGAAATTAGAATTTCTCAAAATCTGCGAAAAATGGGGGGACATTAACTTACAAAATTGTTCCAAAATAGTGAAATTTAATATCCCTCAAAATATTTGTGGCCATATTTCAGGTCAATTTTGGTTGGTTAATTAGCTTTCGGGTCGATTTCGGTTGGTTAATTAGCTTCTGGTTTTGTTGCTCAGCTTTATTACCAGTTCATTGTATTTGGGCGATTTTGAGAAAGTCTAATTTCATTGTTTTTTGTTATATTTTGTGGGAGAAATTCTAATTTTTTTTGTTTTGCCCAAATTTTGTGGCTAGTCCACCATTTTTCACCATATTTATATAGATTTATATTTCACCATTTTGGCCTGACTATAATACACCACTTTGGTGGATTGTGAGAAAAATATGAATTTCACTATTTTCAGGAAATTTAAAGGGCTGTAATTCACCATTTTTCGGCCGATTTTGATTCATACTTCTCGATCCTGAAATAATTGCATCTAACCCAAATAATCATACTAATTTTAAATAGTAATGCATAGGAAAACAAGTAAAGAATAAGAAGTTTTATTTCTTTCGTTTTTTGTTTTGTTTTTGTTTGCATAGGGGATATCTGTATTTGTATTCTTCTGTTCTTATTTATTGGATCTCATTCAAGTGACCTTATTGTAATAGATTGTCATGAAGTCGATCTTTTTTTTGAATTTTTAAAAATCGGATAGAGTCGAAACGACTCCTGCTAGGTTATATATTATCGGTGTCATGAAGTCAACGTTCATGATCCGAGCACAGAGTAAATTTGCAATTTTGGTATATTATCCAATTTATATTCATTTCCTGTATATTATGTTTATTTTGGCTCAATTTATTGTGACTGAAATTTATCTTAATTTTTTCCGTACTGACCCACTTTTTGAAAATACTGACCAAACTAACCTACTTTTAAAAATATTTACCCAACTGACCCAGTTTTGGACACATCAGCATAAAATGCTAATGGCAATAACAACATTTGTTATTTTGATTCCTTTGTTGCCAAGAGTGGAACCTGTAAAAAAAAGTTTCCTTGCCGCTATTGCGAGTAACGACATCAGTATATCTCACATTCACTTATGAGTTCTATGACTTGAGGAAAAAATTGTAAGTGGACGTTTATAACTGATGTCTCTATTCACAATGACGGCATAATTAGCCTAATTTTGCTATTGGAAATAACGGCATCAGTACAATCCACAGTGTACTCTAAATTTCGTATAGGTGGATCAACTTCAAATCCAATTTCGACCTTAATACAGTCAGTATCTCTCAAAACTCAAATACGAAAGTTGTAGTTCTTTTTCTTGGAGTTCCATAGCATTTTGAACATCTCAATCAGAGTTCGGATGATAAAGTTATGCCCATATTACGTAGCGATGTCGAAACTGTTCAGAAAAAATTGTAAGTAAAAATCGCTTATAGCTGATGCCGCTATTCCCAATAACGGCATAATTAGCCTGATGCCGCTATTAGCAATAACGACATCAGTATAATCCACAGTGTACTCCAAATTTCTAGACAGTTTCGACATCGCCACGTAATATGGGTATAACTTTATCATCCAAAATCCGAATGAGATGATTCAAAATGCTGTGAGTCACCAAGACAAAGCTCTACAACTTTCATGTTTGAGTTTTAAGAGATAGTGGTTGCATCAAGGTCGAAAACGGGTTTGAAGTTGATGCACCTGCACAAAATTTAGAGTACACTGTGGATTGTACTGATGCCGTTATTACAAATAGTGGCATCAGGCTAATTATGACGTTTTTGAGAATAGCCGCATCAGTTATAAGCGATTTTCACTTACAATTTTTTTCTCAAGTCATAGAACTCCTAAGTGAATGCGATATGTATTGATGTTGTTACTTCCAATAGCAGCAATGAAAAATAAAAAATTTACAGGTGTCGCTATTGGCAACATCGGCTTCAAAATAACAGATGTCGTTATTTCCAGTAATGTTTTATGCTGACGTGTCCAAAACTGGGCCAGTTGGGTAAATATTTTTGAAAGTGGGTCAGTTTGGTTAATATTTTCAAAAAGTGGGTTAGTGCGAGAAAAATTCACATACTATGTTGATTATGAATTTTGTGCAAGAATTTGTGTTTCCTGGTTATTTAAAATTATGAAGTTTTGTTTTAATTTCATGCGTATAGACATGATAAAAGTCCAAAATTTTCGATAGTTCATAATTTAGGAATCTTAACCTCATATATAGACTAAGTGACAGCTTCTAGTAATTTTTGGAAGCTCGTATTCTTTTTTTTTTTTGGAGAAAAAGGTGACATCGTCACCGCTTCATTAATAGAAAATTAACGATGCAAGTAGTACAGAAATGTTACATCTATCTGTTCCTAAACGGAACAGTGGAGAACAATTACAAAGCTAAACATACATCCCTAACTTGTCCCTCCCAGCTAAACTTGCAGACGCTGCTTCTGTACCTTGTTCTCCCACCTATCACTCCCAATAGTAATAAGGATTCCCCACAAGTCTGATGTTGGATTTAAAAAACCTCCTAGAAATCACTCCACCCCCGAAACTCCCTCCACATTCCCCCAAACGTTCACATTGGCAATAACCACATTCACCGTCTCTTGCTGGCATACTAACTCCTCTCCCTACGACGTTGCTGTCGTGTATCCGCCAATCCAACCCCACCGCAATGCCGTCTTTCGATTGCGTCAAATCCAGCTCTCAACAGTAGTCGTTGTTCTCAACCGAAACTGGGCAGCTTGAACTCGCCGAGCACTCCACAAAAAGTAATTTGAATTTCAACTGAACTAGTTTGAACTTCAAATTGCCCCAGAACAATTTCCTCACACTCCTTGCCTGAAATTTGAATTTCAAAAATCTATATTAAAATTCAAAAATCAAGGAATCTCCCCCTCATCCACTCCTCCAATTCAAATTTGAATTTCGGATCCTAACTCTAAATTCAAATTTGAGCATCACAATCATAATTCGAAATTCAAATTTTTAATTTCAAAATCTGTCTCTCCGCTTCCACCATCGTCGATTTCGTGTTCACCTCCACTCGTCCAAGAACTCTCGTCGTACGCATCCTGTCGTCAGCTCCGCCGTATCTCCAATCATGCGACTCTTGACATCACCGAAATGCGCCTTCTAACACAGCGACGCTCTCTGCGCCCTATGTCCAACCCGGCCCGACTCCGTACCTTATCGAGCCAAACTCTATTTGGGAACTCAATATGCTAAAGTACAACCTCCGGCTAGCTACGCGATTGCGCCACTCTGACGAACCCTAGAGCGAGCCTCGATGCGCTTTATCCCGACAATATCAGCAGATCTTCACCTGGGGTTTCTTCTTCTTGACCCTCAGATCTGCCCTCAACAACAGATCCCCGTTGGTTTAGGGTTTAACCATTTTCTTAAACTAGGGTTATGCATCTCTCACTATGGAGGCCAATCTCCCACTGCGCCGCCATTCTTCTCAACAAGAAGAACCGCCATAAAGACTCCACCAACACCAATGGCAACGACAGCACCAAGAAACCCTCCATCCTCCGCCAACTCCAAGAAACGAAGCTCCGCGAAGCCCTCGAAGAAGCCTCCGAAGATGGGTCCCTCTTCAAAGCCCAAACCATCGAAGAAGAAGAAGAAGACTCCTCCTCCATTACCCGATCTCACTCCCTCGCTCGCCTCCATGCCAAGAAGGAGTTTTTGAAAGCCAATGCCCTCGCCGCGTACCGAATCTTCATCTCCTTTGACTTCATCCCTGATCTCGAAAAGGCATTTGCCAAGTTCTTGATCATGTACCCCAAGTATCAGACTTATTCCGATCAACACCCTAACCCTAACTCGGCTCCACCTTTCTTCGATCCCACCCCTCACATCTCCTCCCAATTCTACACCTTCAACAGTAGATCCCATTCTCTGATGATCCGCTGCATCCTGGAGAACCGCGTCGCTCCACTGACGAGATCCAAGGCTCGTCGCCGGACTCTCAAAATCCTAGACGGAGCTCCGGATCTACGAGATCCGGGCTCTCAAAGCCCTAGAAGGAGCTCCGCCGACCACTACTCCGCTCCGATAGGGGGGGGAGGAGAAGGAAGAGGTGGCGAGAGACTCCTCCCCCCTCCCCGATCTAACATTTAGTTGTTGTTGGGTTTTTGGGTTTTTGGGAGGAAGCTCGTAATTTGTGGGCTTTAATCCACAGGTTTGACTGATGTTGAGAAAATTTTGATTCTTTATAGCTAACAAAAAATTACAAAATTTGGACAAAGAGTAAAAAAATTTCCTTTCAAAATCTGCTGAAACTATTGAATTATAGCCCACAAATTTCTGTCAAAATAGTGAGATTTAAAGATCTTGAAATAAGGCAAAACGGTGGGACTATAACCCACAAATTATCTAGCCAAAACTGTGAAATACAAATTCTCCAAATCAACCAAAAACTGTGGGACTACAATCCACAGGATCGGTCTAAAATAATGAAATTAAAAATTTCTTGAAGTAATGCTAGGCTATGGACCACAAAGTCCGTGTGACACTGTAAAATTTATAATTTCCCAAAACCAGCTTATAATGGTGGATTATAGCTCACAAACTCGAGCAAAAAATAATGAAATAAAAAAATTTCTAAAAATAAGGCAAAAACTGTGGAGCCACAAAATCTGGAAAAAAAAAACGAATTGTAGAATTTCTCAAAATCGGCCAAAAGGTGGACTGTAGCTAACAAAATCGGGCGAAAATAGTGAAATGTAAAATCTCCCTAAATTCAGCGAAAAGGATGGACTATATATAGCCAACAAAATCTGGCAAATGAAATTCATAATTTCTTTAAATCGACAGAAAGTGGTGGACTGACTACAAAACTGGGCCAAAATAATGAAATTTAAAATATCTCGAAGTACGTCAAAAACAATGGATGTATCCCACAAAAGTTGGGCAAAATGGTGCAATTCAAAATTTTCAAACGTTTACCAAGAACAAAGGACTAGACTACAAAATTGGTCACAAATAGTGGTTTTTTTAATATTTTAAATAAGGCGAAATTGGTAGACTATCCACATAAACTATAGCCACAACAGTGAACTATATAGCCCACAAAATCTGACAAAAAATATGAAATTTTAAAATCTCTTGAAATGTGGTGAAAACAGTGGACTACCCACAAAAATCTAGGCTAAACATTGAAAATTCAAATTTTCTCAAAAACGATTGCAAATGTGCACCAACCTGAAAAAATGGGGCCAAAAACAGTGAAATCCAAAATTTCTCAAAACCCACAAAGTTTGAACAAAAATGTTAAATTAGAAAATTCTCAAAATCAGTTGAAAGCGTTAGAAAATAGCCCCTCAAAATTAGGTCAAAATAGTAAAATTTAATATTACTCAAAAATTAGGCAAAAACAGTGAACAATTGTAACGCCCCGGATCCCCATTACCGGACATCTGTGACATAACCAGAATCTTTGCCTTCAAATGCATCTCAACACGGTAAATAGCATGGAAATTTAAAACACCTTTATTGCCATCAGAGTTATTACACGATAATTACAAATATCAATTTAACGTGGGAAACTGTAACGTCCCCCTTTTTGACTCCAAATTCAATTCCTTCAATTTCTATATCACTTTAAACATAAACTAAGCTAGTTATATTTCAAAGAAAAATCGGGCAGAATCTCCCTTGAAATTTCTTCCTCGAAACACAAAAAACTTACGGAATTCTGCACTAAATTCCGTAGCTCACATCACAGGCAATAATTTCACGGGCTCCCCAGGCCAAAATGAGCAGAGACATATAGGCAATCAATATATATGCTCTGGGGGCCAAACTCATGATAGAATATCAAATATCAATTAAAAACCATAAATTCCTTTGAAAACGTAGTAAGGTTTTTAGAAAATAACTTATAAACCATACCACAGGGCCCGGTACTCCACAACGAGGTGGGTACGGGTCAACAACATAACGTGCCACTCCACACTATACTCATCATCATCATCCACATACTTATACATCAAAAATACAATTTAAATCATATATTTTACTATTCACATAAATAAACCTTAAACAATCAATTGTAAAATGAAGCTCCACTCCACAGAACCACGAATCTACATCTCACCTCTGCAATGCTGAGGACCTGTAACAGTAGGGAATTTAGGGTAGTCCAGGGACTCCCTAACCCTCCAAATACTAAGAGGTTAGCCATTTCTGGTATGAGTATAATTTACTAAATAAGCAAATAGATTAAACTTTATAAGTAGAACAGAACGAACTTACGAATACCAAGATAATCAAACTTTACTTAAAATCTGAACATGTGAACATCATAAATGGGATTTCACATCAAATACTCTCTAAGTCATTTCCTGTATGCATATCCATACTCGCTCACAACATACTTATCATTAGTTTGGAAACCATTTCCAAATTAGTTGCTTAAGGCCCATCACTTTACGCCTTATGCAAACATTCCTATAGCTTTATTCTCCCATAAAGCCTTACATTCACAAATACTCTACTCTCACATTAACTGCACCATATTTACCATTCATTTGCAATTACAGACTCACGACTTATAATCTTTCCCAATCTCATATCACATAACATCGCATTCATTCATTTCTTACAGTATATATCATCACGTTTCGCAATACGTCACTTTCACACTCATTATACAGTTCAACTATCACACTCACAATTTAGCTTGAATGGAAAATAAACGTGTATCCTGATTTCCTAGTGTTCGTGTATGTCATGACCTGAGTCTAATGCAACATTACAGAGTATAGAACAGATGCACTTAATCTAATGTTAGCAAGACTCTGGACACACATGCATCCCATACTACATGTGGCCCAGATCAAGCCGTTTCTCCAGTTCAGAGATTTGAACCCTCGCTATGCAATGCATTCTAATTTGGTCTACTTCCTGTTCCTGATAGTATGACATGGTTGAGGAGATAAATAACAGAAATACTTTGGGGCGCTACCCCGTTGTCACCAATAATCATTGCATCAGACTCTCCTTGAAAGCTGTGATGAACTTATAGATATACCGCAAGTATATCCATTGCGCAGAAGATCCATTATGATCCGTTCGTGTCCACCAACATAGAACATGACGGCCTCGAAGGTCTAAAACCCCCGATCCGCCAGGATATCAACATCCCGTTCTTACCATGGTACGTCAGGAATCAACAGTGCAGGATACGCGCCGCAACACGTATCCATAATGACAGGAAGAAACAACCCCATAGTATCACCACTTAGTGGTAACTCTCAGAACGAGTTGGATTATAGGGAATCACCCCTTACACCAATTCGGTCTTCAAGCGAAACAATAAAAGAAAACCTAATCAATGCAGTTCACTGAAACAAGTTGTTACTCAAATCCCACTCGGTGTCGATCAACAATGTTGAGTCTGTCCGGTCTGTCAGACAACAATCATCATAGGAATCACATCCACTGATTCCCAATACCTTCACAGGTCCGCGACCAAACAATCCTGGCTCGTGACCCTCAGCGAGTGGTCCAACGGCGCCCCAAGGATGCAATACAATTCAAATGAAGGTAAGCACACACATAACCATCAATTCCTGACCATTGTCAGACTCAGGCATCGAGACACCAAATACAAACCGACCAGAGCTATATCTCAACTCACTCATGTCCACCTTGAGTACTAAGCACAGGAACTTTTCCAAGTTCCCAAGTGAAAATGCTAAAACATCATTAAAACCTGATAGCTCATGATCACCACACTGCGGTACGCAGAGAGTTCCTCATCAATTGTCCAATGAAATAATTCAAGAAACAGCAGTAGCAGTGGCAGTGACCCAAGCTACGCTCATCGGAATTCAACACAATCAGACTTCTAGAAGGGTAGGGAGATCCACAGCAATCCCCTAGCGGGCAACTCTCTCAAATATTTAAGAGCTCAAGTCCCCGAGTCAACTTAAACTTGAAGTTTGGTCTAAACAACAGGTTGCTATCTTGCAACGTCCATAACTTCCAACACACAATACAGAATTGCTTGATACTACCCATTCTGGAAAGATAAAGCCTTAGTCTACAACCTTCCAGCTAACCATTTCCTCGAATTCAATCATCTTGATACTATAAGACTTCATATACTCTCAACAGTATATTCTTCTTGCACTCTTGCATCTTTCCAATATCATAAGGGTTTTCTCACTCATCAGAAGTTCTCGATTCCGGGTCCTATGGGCAAGTTGGAGTATCTACCTCAACTTCCTAGTTGAATACCTCTTTCAGACTCTATTATTTGCGTTCTCGAAAACACAAGTTCAATCCTTGGAAAATCATAACTCTCAATCTATAAACTGAAATTACAAAACTCCATATGGGTTAGAAGGCTATGACTCCCTACTACGATTCTCTAGTTGGTCAATCTCCCAAACTCTTAACAATAGTTCCCAATTTCTCATCTACTCAAACTAGTCAACTTGTACTAAGCTGAACATAGCCCACATGAAAGTCAATAATAAATCAACCTTGAGTCCAATGCTCATGAAATTTGAGATTTTCAATCTACACATATACCATTTTATTGTGTCCAAAATTCACATCTAGATTCATTTCACACGATGAGCTACGACTCTTCCTTGCCACTGTATACGGCTTATTGTTGGAACCTCATCAAACGATCCTTTAAAATTCTAAAACTTGAGAATCATCAAATAAACTCATACCGAAAGCTACTCTCAAAAGTTCATAGCAAGATCATACATATACAATTGGTCATGACCTTTTGGACTTCAATCCAAAAGTAATTGGCTTCAGCTCTGCCCTTTCAGACCAGCTGCACTCCCCAAAATTTGAGGTATCAACCGACCTCGACAATTTATAAAATTTAAACTATAGTTGTGGACACATACAAGAGTGTCCACACAAATTCTTAGCTCAAAACACTCATGCTACACTAAGATACGAAATCGGAAATACACAGCAAATCGTAATTTAAAATTTTCACAACGCACCATGTGCGTAAAATAAAAGATATCATACTCACAAAATATCCCGCGAAGACTCGAAGCGCCACCACGCCTCCCCGCATCCAAAGTCGCTAATATATCCTATCATCAATTTCAAAGCAATTAAAACTCAATTCATCCAAACCAATCACAAAAGCTAATAACACTATTCCAAATATCACACAAGCGTTTATTGAACACCTGGGATACACACGTGCTTTGCACGTAACATTCGAATTCCGACAAGATTCCTATTTTCACAATTACTAAAAGCACTCCCAAATTATTCTAATAATCCAACTACAATTTCTACTACCATACGAGAACTAATTCATACACATATAGTTCTCTTTTACAAATCCAAAATCCTAATTTTTTAACAACTTACAAATTCTCTAACAACTTGCTAATCTCTCGCATCTACCATTCCCAACATCTCCTAATCTTCCTACCATAATACTCCTACTCAAAAGAAATTAACCACACTAAATTTCATACAATAATATAATCTAGGGTTTACTTTTCCGAAATCCTTTCAAAAAACGGACACTGCCACGATGTAGAGAACCCTTCTATTAGTCTATCCCTCAATTTAATTTGAAAACGGCGAAGAAATCGAGGGGAATTGAGCGAGGGAAGTGATCGGCCAATGGGTTCGGGGGAGGGGATTTTTTTCTTTTCGGCTGGGAAAGGAACGGGAGAAGAAAGAAATGGAGAAGGAAGGAGAAGGGTGGGGTGGGGTTTTATAAAAAGGAAAATAAATAAATAAATAGATAAATAAATAATGTAAGGAAAAATTACATATAATCCCTCAAGTTTCAATATATTTCAAATAAATCCAAAAATCTCTACTTTAATAATACCAACAATACAAAAATACATTAAAACTACCTCATAATAGTCCTTCAAAATTATAAAATAAAGTAGACAATAAATCTGATATTTCTCAATAACAATCAATTGTTATTAGAAAATACACAATCGCATGCAATTCTCAATTGCGCACAGATTTCGATGCAAAATAGCCATATGCTATTTTTACGGGGTATTACAACTATAGTCTACAAAATTTGGTCAAATCAGTGAACTTCATAATTTTTCAAAATAAGCAGAAAACAATGGACTTTAAAAGCCAATAAAATTGGACCCAAATGATGAAATTTAAATATCTCGAAATATGGGGAAATGAAGGACTATAACACATAAAATCTGCCAAAAGCAATGACATTATAATTTTTCAAAATTGGCCAAAAAAGGTGGGGACTATATCCCACAAAATCAGGCCAAAATAGAGACATTGAAAATCTCTTTGGAATGATGAAATCTTCCAAAATAGTGAAATTCAAAATTTCTCGAAAAGGCGAAATATAGTCCACAAAATCTGTGAAAAAACTATGAAATCTAGAATATCATAGAATTAGCAGAAAACTATGGAGTTTGGGCCACAAATCGGGCCAAAATAATGAGATAAAAAATTTCTTGAAATAAGTCAAAAACGATGGATTGTAAGAGCATCCACAGTGGTTTTTTATAAATGGCAAATTGCCATTTTATAAGAAACGGATCGCTGCAATGGTTTTTCATTTTCCCATTTTATAGCAAATTTGCTATACTGATTTCTCATATATGAGAAACGAAATACCAATTCTCAAATTATAAAGGACGGGATATCATATACCGTCGCTCCGATTTTAAGATTTTTTAATCGATTGAGACGGGAAAACATATACCGTCTAAATATTTTTTTATTTTTTATTTTAAAAAAAGGGTCGGACGGGGAAACATACTCCGTCCTTCCCTTCTATTTATTATTATTTTTTTAAAATCTCCTCAGACGGGGAAACATCTCCCGTCCGGGAGATGTTATCCCGTCCAAGGAATAATTATTATTATTATTATTATTATTTTTTGGGTTTTTCCCCCAAATTGCCCTTCAATCCATATTCTTTGAATATCAAAGGAGGGGGTAATTTGGTCTTTTAATATGTTACACGCAAATGAGAAAAATTTAACAAACCACCACTGCACGATCCTTTCCCATATGCTATTACTGTAGCTGCCATATAATAGAATATGAGAAATACCACTGTAGATGCTCTAATAGCCCCCAAATCTTATCCACACAGTAAAATTCAGAATTCTCCTAAAATAGTCAAAATTTGTGAACTATATGGCCCACATAATCGGGCCAAAATGGTGAAATTAAAATCTCTGGAATTCGGTAGAAACAGAGGACCAAAAAAATTCAGAATTTCTAAAAATCGGCCCCAAAAATGAACTTTAAAATTTATTCAAATAATGTGAAACGGTGTACTGCCCAAAAGGACTGAGCAAAACCATAAAATTCATGTTTTCTCGCAATCGGCCATAAACTATTGGTTCACACAAAATCGGGCCAAAATAATAAAATTTAAAATTTATCAAAATAAGGTAAAACGTTCTAACCTACAAAATCTTGTCACAAAAGTGAAATTCAAAATCTTCTAATAGGAAAATGTTAAGTGTACTTTTTCTTTACTACTATGTTACTATTGAACTTGTGAAGGTGTAGCCCATGTAAAAAGCTTTTACAATAATAACTTGTGGGCTACATCTTTATCTTTATGAGTGTAATAGTACCAAAATAGTAAAAAAAGAATAGTACAATTTGTATTGCCCTTCTCTAAAATTGACCGAAAACGGTGAACTAACTCACAAAGTCAGCTTAAATGTGTAAAACTTAAAAGTTCTCGAAATGAGGCAAAAATGGTGACCAGAGACCACAAAGTCCAGGAAAAAAACTCTGAAATTCAGAATTTTTAATCAGCCCCTCCGAGTTTTAAATTCGGCCATAACTGGTATACCACATCCAGTGTGTACTGGCTATGTCTAAACAGACTTTAGCACTTACCCCTTTCGAGTTTTGAAAGGGGCAAAGAGAACATTTAGCTCCAGATTACAATGTTTGCACATAGTTAGCCTGCAACCTTTTGCAGCAATAGAACAATTCTCAGCGACGGGGACCAACCAACCGACCAACCTAGATAAAAAAAAATCGAGGAATTTACCCGCCAAAGTTTAGAAACTCAAGGGATTTTGTGAAATTTACACCCAACATTTATCTATAATGTCTAATTAGTTAATATACGTAAAAAAATAACTTTTCTTGAAATATGGCAAAAAATGTTGGGACCTAGAGCCATCAAACATAAACACAAACACTGGATAAAACATTGAAATTCAAAATTTCTTAAAAGAAGATTTTCTTCTACTCTTTCCATTCAGAGACCAGAGCATGAAAATAGATTTTTGCTGTTTGGAAACAGACAGACTTAAGAAATATGATTCAGGTACGAATGAACATGCAAGAATCTGACAACACTTCAGACTTGTAGCTAGGTTCTTGGTATAACTTCAAGAGAAGGAAGTTAGCCAACAAAAAATAACATTGAATGTCTCTCTTCCTCACTCTGCTAAAACCACAAGAAGGAAGTTTCTTTACTCAAGTATCATCCTGTTCATGAGCTGATGATAGTAAACCGAACCACTACCATTTGCCATGTTCATGTTCATATTCACATTCATATTCATGTCAGACCCCGATTCCTCCTTTGGTTCACCTTTAGGAACCACAAGCCCTGCTTCAACTGGATTTCGATGCCCTAAATACGAATTAATTGGTGGAAGAGTCATTGGCCCAAACCTAGACATTGTGAGGCCTTGGGGTCCCACACTGAAGGAGAAGTTGCCTCCTGGTGCCGCTCCATAAGGTGGGAGAGGTGCAGAAGTAGCATCATACCTTGCGAGGCTCTCTTGTGATCTTCGGGATGGTTGAGAAACCGACGGAGGGGTTGATGTTGGTGGAGTAGAACTTGTTTGCCCGCTGCCACTCCTTGCAGCGGGGACTTCGTGATTGTGTTTTCCTTCATAGGTAGTGATGACTGACTTCAGATCATGTGAAGCCCTCTCTACGTGCTTGCGAACCAAGCAGCCAGGGTGGGTGCACTTGTAGTAGCTCCTGAATTAAAAAGAAAGAAGAAAATAATAAATCTCTCATGAATAGGAAGATAGTTAACTGTATCAGCTCTTGTTATGCCAATTCATACAAAATAATTAGCTGCATTAATCATGAAGCATTTGATGGTGTTTAGTAATATTGTGCATGGCAATGGGAATTGGGAAAGGCAAAGTACTATTGTGCCCGTGAGAAATGATATCATACCACTCCAAATATGCAACTCCATTTGCATTTTTTTATGATTGATCCACTTACAAAAGGTAAGTGGTCCCAACTAACTACACCTCTATTTTTTTCCTTTAAAAACTATGCATGGATCAATCATGTAAGAAAATCGCAAATAGAGTTGCATTTGGAGTGGCATACTATCATTTACCGTGTCCATATAGGGAAGTGAACAACACTATGAAGCATAAAGATCCAATAATGTTAACTAAATTTTGGCAAATGCATGATCAAATATTTTAATTTAGTAATGACAAGCATGACAACAGGCGAGGTTATGTTCACAGTTTCATACCTCCTTTAGGAGTTATAATAGCAAATATTTAGTAAGTATTCGAAAGTTCATAATTTTGCACTCTATTACCCCCAACAGTAAGTGACATCATTTAGTTAAAACTATTCAAATAAATAAATAATTTATAAAACTTTCTTAGTAAAAATATGTATAAACAGACTTTAGCACTTAACCCCTCAGAGATTTGAAGGGAGCAAACTCCAGAAATTACAATATTTGCACGCTATAAGCCTGTAACCTTTTGCAGCAGAGAACAATTCTTAGAAACGGAGAACAACCTTTTTCAAAAGTCGAGGAATTTACCTGCCAAAGTGTGGAAACTCAACGAGTTTTGTGAAATTCACACCCAACATGTACCTATGAATGCCTAATTAATTAATACATGTAAAAAATGTAATTATTTTTCATGCTGTTTCTATGTTTCTAATAAGTTTTCAAGTGGAAGTTGTCCAAGGAAAGGGATCTGTAAGTATAACAAATGGCAATGGGTAATATGATAATTATATTGAATTTCTCTAATAGCATTCACCTTATGTTAATGGAAATTTATTTCTACACTGCACAACCACAAATGAAATTTTATGCGCGGCCTCGACGAGGTTTTGTCAAAATCGGCGAAATTCATGGACTAATCCACTATTTAAAACCAGTTTTGTGAAATTCTAATTTCACTATTTTAGCCCGAGTATGTGGGCTACATACACCATTTTCCGCCCATTTACAAGAATTCTGAATTTCACTATTTTGTCCGGATTTTGTGGGTAGTAGTCCACTATTTTCTCTTTATTTCGAGAGATTTTAAAATTTTCTATTTTGGGCTGAATTTTCGGGCTATAATCTATCATTTCCAGCTAATTTTGAGAAATTCTGAGTTTCACAGACCCGATTTTGTAGGTCAACCGTTTTCTGCTGATTTTGAGAAATAATAAGTGCATTGTTTTCTGCCAATTTTAAGAACCTCTAAATTGCATGTTATTCACAATAAGAGTTTTAAGATGAGTTTTAGTGTGCTTTGAGATTTGTGAGTGAAAGTCTCTGCCACTATGCTAAAACTTCGAAGTTGTAGAAGGGATGAGAAAAATTGCACTTGTATTCTAACACCCCCTCAGGTCGAGAGGTCATTTTTTATGGGCCAAAGAAATGAGATAAATGCTCAACAAATTGTGGGCGGCCTGGACTATACACAGCGGTATTTTTTTAAAATTTGCATTCAAATTGCGTTGTCGGTGGGATTCGAACCTGGGTTGCTATGATACCATGTGAAAGTCCCTACCACTATGCTAAAACGTCGAAGTTGTAGAAGAATTGAGAAAAATTGCACTTGTATTCTAACAGTGTGTAATGGGATGATATAAATTCTCATCAAACCACCTCATGGGACACTTGGCATCATGCTTGTTGGTTCTTGATTTTGATGATCACAACACAGTGCATCATGTGTCTATATTATACAGCTGATATTGCAGTGCAGAGACTAAAGACAATTCTAACTGAACAAACAGACAAGCTCAAACAGATACAGATGAAGAAGACAAGGATCAAGTTTCAACTCAAGACTCAAGACTTCAAGCTCAAATGTTTTATAAATATTGTATTTTATTTCTTGTTGAGTCTTAGTATGATGTAAAGCCTTGTCAACACACACACACACACACATACTCAAAATTTCATCATGTGTGTCTCTTAAAACCCCCAAAAATAAGTCAAAACAGTTTGAAGAATTTTAACTTTTAAGTACCAGTCGACTTAAGCTCTTGCCAGTCGACTGCCAAGTACAAAACTGTTTAAAATTATTCAAACTCTGATCAGTCGACTCATATGGCAACCCAGTCGACTGTTCGAGAGTTTTTGACCGTTTTCTGATTTTCAAAAATGAATTTTTTTTTTTCAAACTCAAACGGTCTGATCCGTTGGTTGACAGTTATGTAACTGCTTTCCAACGTTCAGAAGATCAAAACTCTTTATATAGAGTTTCTTCTCTAACAGAAAAACTTACTTGATTTCTTACATACACCCGAGCACTCTTGAGAAAAACAATTTAAGTGATTTTCTGTGAAGAACAAAGCTTTCAAGTTCACACACTTTGGTTCTCTACATTCAGTCCAGTATAACATTGAATTCGCTTTGGACTGAGTATAGAAGTCAACCTATTCTTTTAGCCACGTGCATCAACACATACAACAACAAGGCTATAGGTTGATTGTAAAATTCCTCTTGTACTCTTGCTCTCGGTTGGAGAGTGTTTTTGACTCTTGGTTGTAGAGTCGGTGTCTTTTCACTCTTGGTTGTAGAGTGGGTCTGCTTTCTCTGGTTGAGAGAAAAGACTACGGGTTAGACAAGGTTGTTGTCGTAACGCCGCAGGGTATTCTTGTAATTTTTCAAGAATAGTGGAAATCTCAAGTGGGTTGCTTGGGGACTGGATGTAGGTCGGGAGGACCGAACCAGGATATATCGTGTGTACTCTGTGATTGTTTATCTTGTGTTTGCATTTACTTTTGTTTAATTTTGTTTTGCAAATCTTGTCTGTCCAGTCGACTCAGATTCGTATCAGTCGACTGATCAGTCGTATATTAGTTGTTCTTTTTGCTTCATCAGTCGCCTGCCTTATCTATAAGTCGACTGCATCGAGGGTTCAAGTTTCTTTTTATTTGGCTATATCAGTCGACTGGCTCCCCACTAAGTCGACTGTGCCGAGAGAAATTATTTATTCCGCAATTTATTTTTAATAAACACTATTCACCCCCCCTCTAGTGTTTGTTGCTTAGCTTACAGGATCCAACACTTGGTATCAGAGCAAGGTTACAGGCTATGGCAACTACTTCAAACACAAATCAGTACCATGAAGGGCAATCTACACAACGGCCGCCACTATTTGATGGAACAAACTACAACTATTGGAAGTGCCGAATGAGAATCTATCTCCAATCAATCAACTACGAGATATGGCAAATGACAGAGACGGAATATACTGCCCCTACCATTCCATATGCACAATGGAATGATGATCAAAAGAGTCAGACTATGAACAATGCCAAAGCAATGAATGCTCTATTCTGTGCACTAACAAAGGAAGAATTCAACCGTGTATCCAATGCTACAACTGCATATCAAATTTGGCATACACTCGAGGTAACACATGAAGGAACAAATAAAGTAAAGGAGTCTAAAATTTCTGTTCTTGTCCACAGGTTTGAGATGTTCAGAATGAAGGACAATGAGACTGTGTCTGAGATGATTACAAGATTCACAGACATCACAAATTCTCTTGTGGCACTTGGAAAGACTTATACCCAAGCAGAGATGGTCAGAAAAGTACTACGAGCACTCACTCCAGAATGGGAGAAGAAAACCACAGCAATAGAGGAGGCGAATGACTTGTCAACACTTACTCTCGAGAATCTTGTTGGTAATCTCATGGCATATGAGGTCCAACTTGAAGATCGAAAGAAAGATACTGAATCACACCAAGCAAAGAAGAAATCATTGGCTTTTAAAGCCATGACTGATTCAGAAGATGAGGAAGAAGATGAAGAAGAAATAGCAATGTTCACTCGGAGATTCAAGAAGTTCTTAAAGAAGGGTAAGTTTCATTCTAAAATAAAAGATTCTAATGACCCTCCTACATGTTTCAGGTGCAATAAAATAGGTCACATGAAGAAAGATTGTCCCTTGGAAAATGCAAAGAACAAGGGAAAAACATCCAACTTCAAGAAGGACAAATATCCAAAGAACAAATTTGCCAAGAACAAAAAGGCGTATCAAGCCACATGGGATGATAGTGATTCATCTTCCGAAGAAGAAACGGATGAAAATAACGAAGTGGCAAATGTATGTTTTATGGCTGCACGACAAGAGCATGTAAGTAATGATTATGATTCCGAAGATCTTCTTGATGCATTTAATGAAATATTTCAGGAGTTAAAGAAAGAAAAGATTAGAGTTAAGAATCTTGAGAAAGTGAATCAAACACTTAATCAAGAAAATCTTAATCTTGATAAAGAAGTAAAATCCTTAAATTCTCGCATTGCAAATTTAGATACTGATCTTGAAACTCTCAAAAAGAATTATGAAGAGATTTCAAAGAATGTATCTAAGTTTAATAAAGGCAAAGAGAATTTAAATGATATGCTTCATCATCAAGTTACGTCTAGTCAAAAATTTGGACTTGGTTTTAAGAAATCTTCAGTAAGAGAATCTCCTGCTTTAAACACTAGTAAGAATAAGTCAGCATCTATTTCTAGTGTTACACACAAGTTATATGATTTCTTTGCAAAACCAAAGGTTGTTAAATTCAGTGATAAAAGTGATACTAACGTTCGGTTAAGTCGACTGAACCATACCACCAGTCGTCTGTCCAGAGAAAGTGGATCTTATTCCACGAGATCAAAACCTCTTATAAGTCGACCTAGTGCATCTACCAGTCGACTGATATATACCAACAGTCGACTGCGCAACACTGGTAAGTCGACTGGACAGAACAAACTAGTATGGGTTCCAGTCAATCTTAATCAGAATGATAGAATTGCTTATATCAATTCTTATATGCTGAATGTGTGTACTTCTACCAATTATATTCCTGCTTATGGAGGAAGATCAAACTCTTCATGGGTTTGGTTTCCCCCAAACTAATGTGCTTTGGACCCAATAAAAAGGGTACCATATTTACCTCAAATTTTTTATAGGTACCCAAGAAAGAACGCTGGATATTAGATAGCGGATGTTCAAAACACATGACAGGGCATGCCAACTTACTATCCACCATTCAAAATATAGATGGAGGAACCGTCACCTTTGGAGATAACAACAAAGGTAAAGTCATCGGTATTGGCATGGTCGGTAAAATATCTAACCCTATTATAGAAAATGTGCTTTTAGTTAATGGTTTAAAGCATAATCTCTTAAGTATTAGTCAATTGTGTGATAAAGGTTATAAAATAGTTTTTGAAAAAGATGCATGCTTAATTTATGATTCTACTATGCAAAATATTATTTTTCAAGGCTTTCGTAAAAATAATATTTATGAATTATGTTTGAATGCAATTGATTTTTCAAATGATTTTTGTTTAATTGCCTCTAACAATGAATCTTGGTTATGGCATAGAAGATTTGAACATGTGAACATGAAAAATCTCTCAAAATTATCTAAATATAACCTAGTTAAAGGACTGCCAAAATTATCCTTTAAAAAGGATAAGTTATGTGATGCATGTCAACTAGGAAAACAAATCAAATCCACTTTTAAAACAAAAGATGTAATCTCTACAAGTAGGCCACTTGAATTAATTCATATGGATTTATTTGGCCCTACTAGAGTTGCTTCTTTAAATAAAAGTAGATATGTGTTTGTTTTAGTAGATGATTTTTCAAGATTCACTTGGACATTCTTTTTAAAACATAAAAATGATGCTTTTGAAGAATTTGCACATTTTTGTAAACATGTTCAAAATCAAAAATCTCTAACCATAGTCACTATTAGAAGTGATCATGGTGGAGAATTTGAAAATGAAACATTTACAGAATATTGCAACAAGAATGGTATAACACATTCATTTGCATTTCCTAGAGCTTCACCACAAAATGGTGTGGTTGAAAGAAAGAATAGGACTTTGCAAGAATGCGCACGTACTATGCTTGTTGAAAGCAATCTACCAAAGCATTTTTGGGCTGAAGCTGTTGCTACAGCTTGTTATGTTTTGAATAGAATTCTTCTAAGACCAAAACTAAAGAAGACTTGTTACGAGTTATTTTTTAATAAAATTCCTAAAGTCTCTTACTTTAAAACATTTGGTTGTAAGTGTTTTATTCTAAAAACAAAAGATAATTTAGACAAATTTGATCCTAGATCTAATGAGGGTATCTTTTTAGGATATTCAAATAGGAGTAAAGCATATAGAATTTTCAATAAGTCTACTATGACTATTGAAGAATCAATGCATGTTAAATTCGATGAATCCTTACCTTCATCAACATTAAATAAGGATGATGAAACTGATTTATCACCTTTAGATAATGTGATTACATCCTTAGAGCAAACTAATCTATCTGATAAGTCGACTGATAAGGTCTCCCAGTCGACTGACTTAAAGCAGTCGACTGAAGAACAAGTCAAGTCGACTGATCCGATTGAGATATCTTCAACTTTACCAAAGTCATTTGTTGAAGTTAAAGATCATCCTCATGACTTAATAATTGGTGACATCTCCCATGGTATTCAGACACGTTCACATGTTAATATGATCTCTCATACAGCATTCTTGTCGGATTTTGAACCAAAAAATATACAAGAAGCTTGTGAGAATGAATATTGGATGAATGCCATGCAAGATGAACTAAACCAATTTATAAGGAATGATGTATGGGATTTAGTTCCTAGACCTCCTGATCAGACTATCATTGGTACCAAATGGGTATTCAAGAATAAGTTAGATGAATCAGGACAAGTTGTAAGGAACAAGGCTAGATTAGTTGCCCAAGGATATAATCAAGAAGAAGGTATAGATTTTGATGAAACATATGCTCCTGTTGCTAGACTAGAATCTATTCGTATTCTATTATCTTTTGCTTGCTTTATGAATTTTATACTTTATCAAATGGATGTGAAAAGTGCCTTTCTTAATGGGTTTATTAAGGAAAATGTTTATGTTAAACAACCACCAGGTTTTGAACATGAACAATTTCCAGATCATGTTTATAAATTGAAAAAGGCTTTATACGGTCTTAAACAAGCACCTCGTGCCTGGTATGATCGTCTAAAAACTTTTCTTTTAGAAACAGGATTTGAAATAGGTAAAGTAGACACTACTTTGTTTATCAAAAGAGTTGAGAATGATATCTTAATCATACAAATATATGTTGATGATATAATTTTTGGTTCTACAAATAATAATCTATGTCAAGAATTTGCTAATACCATGAAAAATGAATTTGAGATGAGTCACATGGGTGAACTCAATTATTTCCTTGGATTGCAAATTAAACAGTCCTCAAATGGCATATTTATCAATCAAGGCAAATATGCAAAGGAATTACTCAAACGTTTTCACATGGATAGTACTAGTAGTAAATCCACTCCTATGGCTACTACTACTACTCTTGACAAAGATTTATTAGGTAAGAGTGTAGATCAAAAACTCTATCGAGGTATGATTGGCTCACTCTTATATATTACTGCAAGTAGACCAGATATTATGTTCAGCGTATGTTTATGTGCTAGATATCAATCTAGTCCTAAAGAATCTCATTTAAAAGCAGTGAAACGAATTTTAAGATATATTAAAGGCACATCTGAATATGGTTTATTTTATCCACGCACCGATAATTTTCAACTTTTGTCTTATAGCGATGCCGATTTTGCTGGAAGCAAAACTGATCGCAAGAGTACTAGTGGTACATGTCACTTTTTGGGACATTCCCTAGTATCTTGGTGCAGTAAAAAGCAAAATTCCGTATCCCTATCAACCACAGAAGCTGAATATATCGCTGCAAGTTTGGCATGTGCACAAATTTTATGGATGAAACAAACCCTGTTAGATTATGGTATTTCATTTGAGAAACCCTCAATTATGTGTGATAATACCAGTGCAATTAATCTATCTAAAAATCCGATTCAACATTCACGTACGAAACATATTGATATTCGACATCATTTTCTACGTGATCATGTTTTAAAAGGAGATATTTCTTTAGACTTTATCTCTACTGATAAACAAGTAGCAGATATATTTACCAAGCCCCTTAAAGAAGATACTTTCATTAAGTTAGGAAGAGAACTTGGAATTTGTGATTTTATTGATATTTGTTGAACATGGTTTCGGTTAAGTCGACTATCCTTGTGTCTAAGTCGACTGAACTACCTTTTTTTTTTAAACATATATTTTTTATTATCTAACCAGTCGCCTGATTCATATAACAGTCGACTGATTAATAGATATATCTGTTTTATGCTCTTCTCGACTCAGTCGACTGATAACCCCTACCAGTCGACTGTCGCGAGATAAACTGTCTTCAGCGAGTCTTCATCAAACTTTTTGAGATAAAACCCTTCGATTCCTCACTCGTGACTTCGGATCTCAGCCGTTGATATCTTTACATTGAATCTGAGCCGTCTATTCTCAGTTAAAACCACCTCTTACCAGCCACTCTCTTTCACTTCTACCGATTCCAATTTACCCCCAATTTGCAAACCCTAAGACAAGAAAAGAAGAAGAAGAAGCTCCAATCCGACTGTATCTGCAAGTCGACTGCTGTTTTGCATTTGTCTCTCTTCCATCTTGGTAACATTTCCTCTTCTTGTTTCCTTTCAAAACCCAATGGCACCCAAGAGATCAAAAAGAACTCATGAGGGTACATCCTCTTCCCAAGAGTATACCCAATACCTCTTAAGTCCCGATCTTCTTGATCGATGGTATCTATTTTGCACCATTCAAATCTTCCCCGGAAGATTTGTCAATTTTAATGACTTAGATCGTTTTAACCTCATTCCCCTTTTCCAAAACTGTAGTCTTTATGACTTTTTATCATTATCTAACCAACCCAATTTCTATCCCCAACTCATATATTTGTTTTATACAAATATGAGAATTGTGCAAAGACCTAATGGGGAAGTTCTAATCCGGTCATCAGTGAAGAATGTTAGAATGCAACTCACACCGACTAGGATTAATGAAATTTTGGGTATTGATGATGTCGGATCACCTCTTGATGACATTGTGTTAGATAATCCCTCTATTTTATCTAGAATTCTTTTACCACATTCTCGACTACCAATGACAAGCAAAAATCTACAACCAATTGCTAAGCTTGTTGGTAGAATATTAGCTTATAACATCCTTCCTAAAAAGGGGAGTTATGACCAATATTCTACTGAATTACAAAAAGCTATATATGCAATTTTTGGTAGAATAGCTGTTAATTGGGGTCATGTCATCTTTTCAAGACTCAATCAAGATCATACTCACATTTTACCCTTTGGTGGTCTTCTAACTAGAATCTTTATTGCTTATAAAGTTGATCTTGAGTCTGAGACACATGTTGTCTCTAGATATGAGTGTTTCGATCGTGCTAGTTTGGCACGCATGAAACTCCTTGATGCCCCTACTCGATCACCCCCTCGATCTCCTCCACTGTCCCAAGCTCCTTTAGGTTCAACTTCTAGACCTAGAGCCCCTCAACCTTCTACTTCTGATGATCCACCTCTCCCTCAAGCCAATTATGATGATCCCCGAACCATGTACGACTGTGTGTCTTATCTCATTAATCATTCAGTCCAAGTCGATAGATATCTTTCTTCTCTTGGTTCCCAAATAGACCAAGTTGGTTCTGAGGTAGCCCATCTCACTCATCTCTTCACTAATCAATTTCCTAATCCTTCTCAAGATGAAGATGAAGACTCTGACGAAGATGATGATTGAAGATTTTTTACTTTTTATGTATTTGTTTTTTTTTTAAATGGATTTCCTTTCTATGTATTAAACTTTCTTTTAAATGCATTATCTTGTTATTTTATGCTTTTTGATGATTCCAAAGGGGGAGAGTTAGTTTCTGTGTTATGTTCTGTTGCTTTATTATCTGTGAGTTCTGTGATCTATGTTTTATCTGTGAAACAACTGTTCAGTATTATCTCTCTGGTCAGTCGACTTAACCAAGAATATAGTCGACTGATGCTACTGCAGCTATGAAAAATGCATCTATGATATAATGTATGCAGGTTCTGCTCAGTCGCCTGATCTACTCTCCAGTCGACTGATACAATCTGAATATCAGAATTGTTCTTTATGTATGCATATTGTGCTTTTAACAGGGGGAGTTTTTAAAAATCTATGCTTGTATGACTGTTTATAAACTATTATCAGCTATTGTGTTGTCATCATCAAAAAGGGGGAGAATGTTGGTTCTTGATTTTGATGATCACAACACAGTGCATCATGTGTCTATATTATACAGCTGACATTGCAGTGCAGAGACTAAAGACAATTCTAACTGAACAAACAGACAAGCTCAAACAGATACAGATGAAGAAGACAAGGATCAAGTTTCAACTCAAGACTCAAGACTTCAAGCTCAAATGTTTTATAAATATTGTATTTTATTTCTTGTTGAGTCTTAGTATGATGTAAAGCCTTGTCAACACACACACACACACATACTCAAAATTTCATCATGTGTGTCTCTTAAAACCCCCAAAAATAAGTCAAAACAGTTTGAAGAATTTTAACTTTTAAGTACCAGTCGACTTAAGCTCTTGCCAGTCGACTGCCAAGTACAAAACTGTTTAAAATTATTCAAACTCTGATCAGTCGACTCATATGGCAACCCAGTCGACTGTTCGAGAGTTTTTGACCGTTTTCTGATTTTCAAAAACGAATTTTTTTTTTTCAAACTCAAACGGTCTGATCCGTTGGTTGACAGTTATGTAACTGCTTTCCAACGTTCAGAAGATCAAAACTCTTTATATAGAGTTTCTTCTCTAACAGAAAAACTTACTTGATTTCTTACATACACCCGAGCACTCTTGAGAAAAACAATTTAAGTGATTTTCTGTGAAGAACAAAGCTTTCAAGTTCACACACTTTGGTTCTCTACATTCAGTCCAGTATAGCATTGAATTCGCTTTGGACTGAGTATAGAAGTCAACCTATTCTTTTAGCCACGTGCATCAACACATACAACAACAAGGCTATAGGTTGATTGTAAAATTCCTCTTGTACTCTTGCTCTCGGTTGGAGAGTGTTTTTGACTCTTGGTTGTAGAGTCGGTGTCTTTTCACTCTTGGTTGTAGAGTGGGTCTGCTTTCTCTGGTTGAGAGAAAAGACTACGGGTTAGACAAGGTTGTTGTCGTAACGCCGTAGGGTATTCTTGTAATTTTTCAAGAATAGTGGAAATCTCAAGTGGGTTGCTTGGGGACTGGATGTAGGTCGGGAGGACCGAACCAGGATATATCGTGTGTACTCTGTGATTGTTTATCTTGTGTTTGCATTTACTTTTGTTTAATTTTGTTTTGCAAATCTTGTCTGTCCAGTCGACTCAGATTCGTATCAGTCGACTGATCAGTCGTATATTAGTTGTTCTTTTTGCTTCATCAGTCGCCTGCCTTATCTATAAGTCGACTGCATCGAGGGTTCAAGTTTCTTTTTATTTGGCTATATCAGTCGACTGGCTCCCCACTAAGTCGACTGTGCCGAGAGAAATTATTTATTCCGCAATTTATTTTTAATAAACACTATTCACCCCCCCCTCTAGTGTTTGTTGCTTAGCTTACAGGATCCAACAATGCTAAGCGTCCGCCGACCCCTAACCCACTAATCAATTCCACCTCACCATCTTTCTCATTTTCTTACCTTTTGCATTCTGAGTCTCTCACCTCATTCCTTTCCTCACCCTCAATTGGCTGGACACCACCTTCCCATTCCACCATCAAATTAGCCTAACAACAATTAATTTCCACCTCCTATACTTTATATTACCAATTAGTTTGTCAAAAACCTTATATAAAGAGCAAGAAAATGAACGGTTTTGGGTTGTTCTAAGGAAAAGTTATAGGTGGAGAAATATCAAGTGGGTAATTAAATTCTAATTTCTAGTTTGATATCTATGTTTTGCATATTTGAATCTTAACCATGTAGTTGGAATAAATGTATAGAAATGTCGTGTTTATATATATATATATATATATATATATATATATATATATATAGCAATGCTCCATTGCAAACCACTAAAGTCGTTGTTCGGAACAACAGCTTCGTTTATTTTGAACCTAAGCCGTTGTTCCGAACAGCGACTTATATTATATTCGGAACAACGGCTTATGTGTATAACCTAAGCTGTTGTTTTGGAACAACGGCTTAGGTTTATAACTTAAGCCGTTGTTTCCAACAACGGCTTTAGTGGTTTGCATACCCGTTTACACGAAACCCGTTTACAATGGAGCATTGCAATATATATATATATATATATATATAGAGAGAGAGAGAGAGAGGGCCCTTCCGTTGTGCACTACCCTCCGTGTGCATTCCGTGTGAACTCTTTACACGGAGTGCACATGGATGATCCGAACCGTTCACATTGATCTACACGTCTAAATTAGTCTAAATATATAAAATCAAGTCATTTGGAATTCATTTGCCCATCCATCAAGTCAATATCAAAACAAACGATATTCAGCCATACAATTTTGTAACACTTCAATGGATGGGCAAATGATTTCCAAATGAGTTGATTTTACATATTTAGAATTTAGACGTGTTGATCAATGTGAACGGTTCGGATCATCCATGTGCACTTCGTGTAAAAAGTTCACACAGTGTGCACACGGAGGGTAGTGCACAACGGAAGGGCCCTATATATATATATATATATATATATATATATATATATATATATATATATATATATATATATATTTGAATTCTGAGGTAGGTCTATATGAATGAAAAGTTGCACGAGGTATTTGATATTATGTGCAACTTTTGAATATGTAAAATTAAGTCATTTAAAATTAATTTGTCCATCCATCATTTCATTATAAAAAACACAATATTCAGCCATACAAAATATAACACTTTAATGCATGGACAAACAATTCTCATATGACTTGATTTCTCATCTGTAAACTAATTTAGACGTGTAAATCAAAATGAACGGTTCTGATTTTTCAATTTATATCCCCCAAAAAAGTACACACGTGGTTCTCACCGAATGAGTTCTCACATGATCATAGCTCTCTCTCTGTATCTATATATATATATATATATATATATATATATATATATATATTTCGTATCGACGATCCGAACCGTTCACATTGATTTACACATCTAAATTAGTCTAAATATGTAAAATCAAATTATTTGAAATTCATTTGCCGAGTGCGGGAAGGCCGAGTGCACACGGAAGCCTAGTGCACAATGAAACATTACAATATATATATATATATATATATATATATATATATATATATATATATATATATATACACACGTTAGAATTTTGAGGTGGGTCTATACGAATAAAAAGTTGCACATGAGGTATCTGATATTATGTGAATGCAAGTTGGTATATAGACATGTGTGAAATAACTTAGCCTGGGAGAAATTTAATCAATGTGATTGCCTATGACGAGTTTGATGAAATGTGCCTATGCATGCTAATATATATGCATGTATGCAATAGCAAGTGTGATAAATGGTTGTGAGCCACATGATTGGAAATGGTGTGTTTATTGATATGTATGGACGGGGACAAGAATGAAAAAGTATGACTTCAGTGACCTTCATAACACGGGCTAATCATCATTGAATTACTAGTACCGTTCAGTGGCTTCGGTGTGAACTCCGAGCAAGTTGACACTGAAGTAGGTGTACCAGCCAGTGGCCTCCAGCTGAAACCGGGTGAGTCGGCACTGGAAAAGCGAGATCCTTTGGTAACCTTCGGAATGAACCAGAGCTAGTCATCATTGGACTACTGATACCATCTAATTAATTTGGTGTGAATTCTGAGCGAGTCGGCACTGAAGTAGGTGTACCAGTCAGTGGTCTCCAGTACAGACCGAACTAGTCGACATTGGATATTGAATGCCTTTATGATTGATTTGAATGATTGTATTGTAACATTAGCGATGCTTTTACATGCCCTTGTTATTATCCAATTAGGAGTATGACCATAAAACACGATTCAACATGACACTAACATACATGCATTCATATGCTTACTACATGATACAAAAACCACGTCACACGACAAACACACACATTCATTCATCAACACATACACATGATCATAATTATGCACACTTGCATGTATTCATTAAGTAGTTGGTCGACTAAGTATGCAATCATAGTTTTAAATCTGATGGTTAGAGTTTAATAGCCGGTGTTTGGTTGACGAACCCACAGTTTGTGGTGCAGTTACTGCCGGACAAGCTGAGATTGGACTGCACGAAAAGAACAAAGGAGGTAGAGTCGAGTTAAGAAATTGAGCATAGGATTGATAATTAAATAGTATAATGGGCTCAATGTAAAAGAAAAGGGGTAAATAGCAAAAAAAAACCTCAACTAAGGGGTCAACGCAATAAACCCCTTCATCTATTGGTCAATGCAGAAAGCCCCCTAAACTATGAATTGTGATCAACTTTCTTTAAAAACCCTAAATTCTGATGCAAAATGTCCAAAATACCCTCAATCAATATCTTCTTCCCCTCATCTTCTTCTTCTTCATCCTCATCACCAAAATACCCACTCCCATACCCACCGTGGCCCCCACTCACTCCCTTCTCGCCTCCCCCTAGCCCCACCCATGGCCTCCAACTCCACCTCCATCAACCCATTCCGACCAAAAATACTCTCTCAAATCACACTACTCTTCAGAAATTGATAACAATGGCTATCCCCAAATCCAAGCAAGATTTCCTGAACCAATTCGGCTCTGATTACGGCTACCCTAACGCCCCCCAAATCCATCAACGATATCCATTCACCATCACCCTTAAATGAAAAACATCCAATTAGTTAATCAACAATTAATTTCTTGTGTGTACATCCATCCACCCATCCTCTATCAATCTCAAACCCACCCCCTTTTAATAAAAAAGGGTAAATTGCATAAAATACCCATGATCTATACAGTCAACGCAGTAAACCCTTCTCATCTTTGAGTCAACGCAATAAACCTCATGTACTTGTTCCTGCAGTCAACTCTTAAAAAATACCCTAATTTTGATTGTGAAATACCCTAAATATTCCCCTATAAATACACTAAAAAAATCATCCATAGGATTTGGGTTTGGAGTTGGAGATGGAGATGAGATCGGAGTGGAGTATGGGTCCGGAGTGGGGAATTTGGATTTTGTTTTGGAGTTGTTAGGTATGAGTTGGGATCCAGAGTTGTTGGATTGGGGGCTGAGTGAAGGTGAAGGTGGAGGTGGTGGTCGAGGATGGAAATTTAGATTTGGGTTTGGAGTTGGGATCTGGAGTTGTTGCATTTGGGGCTGAGTGGAGGTGGAGGTAGTGGTCGGGGATGGGGATGGGGATGGGGATGGGGATGGGGGTGGGGATTTGAATTTGGGGGTGGAGTTGGGATCTAGAGTTATTGGATTTGGGGCTGAGTGGAGGTGGAGTGGTGGTCGGGGATGGCGCTGAGTGGAGGTGGAGGTGGTGGTCAGGGTTGAGTGGAGGTGGAGGTGGAGATGGTGGATGATATTTTTTTAGTGTATTTATATGGGGTCATTTTGGGTATTTCACAATCAAAATTAGAGTTTTTTTGGAAGGGTTGACTGCATAAAACGAGTACATGGAGTTTATTGCGTTGACTCAAATATCAGGAGGGTTTACTGCATTGACCGTTTAGATTAGGGGTGTTTTCTGTAATTTAACCAAAAAAAATTAAAAACAAAACTAACCATACTTTGAAATGAAATCAGTAATCGACAAATAACAAAAACAAAGCTATTCAAGTTATTGAATTTTGAATTCAGTTCGAAGTCGAGTTATTGATTTTGTGTTGTTCCTTAAGGTTGTAATGGAGGTGGGGGATGGAGGTCGAGTTAGAGGTCGGGAATGGGTTTGAATGGAGTCAGGTTGGACGGAGAAGGTGGGGGCCATTGGAGAGGCCAGGGGAGGGGAGTGGGGGCCACAATGGATATGGGAGTATATGTTTTGATTATGGGGATGAAGATGATGAAGAAGATAATGATTGGGGGGTATTTTGGACATTTTGCATCAATATTTAGGGTTTTTTAAAAAAGTTGACCGCAATTCATAGTTTTAAAGGGTTTTCTACGTTGACCAATAGATGGGTTAACTGCGTTGACCCCATAGTTCAGGGGTTTTTTCTGCTATATACCCAAAGAAATAATATATTTGTACAATAAGTTAATGAATGAAAGCTTTTAATTATCCATAATTTTGTACTTGTGTCATTCTCAAGGCGAGATCTTGGGAGTGCGCACGAATCTCGAGGTATCGGGGTGTAACACTAAAGTTCACTATTTTTTGTTGATATTGAGTCATTTTAATTCACTGTTTTGGCCAAAATTTGTGGGCTAATACACAGTTTTCGGATTTTGAGAAATACTAAATTTCATTGTTTTGATCATATTTTGTGGGCTATGTCCAACCTTTTCGCTATATTTCCAGAGTTTAAATTTCACTATTTTGGCATGATTTTGAGGAATATAGTCCACCATTTTCGACCGGCCTCGAGACATTCTAATTTCATTGATTTTGCCTGATTTTGTAGGGTGTAGTCAACTGTTTTAAGCTGATTCAGGGAAATTCTGAATTAAATTATTTTTGCCAGATTACGTGGGTTTCCATCAATTTTGAAAGATCCTAAATTTCACTGTTATGTCCATATTTTGTGACTTATATAGCATAACCTTCGGCCAATATTAATATTTTGAATTTTACTGCTTTGCCCAGATTTTATGGGATATGGTCTACCATTTTCACCATATTTTGCGAAAAATATAAATTTCACTATATTGGGCTAATAGAAAAATATAAATCTCACTATTTTATGGGATATAGTCTACCATTTTCACCATATTTTGAGAAAAATATAAATTTCACTCTTGTAGGGATGAGGGCTAAACTTCCCAAACCGAACCCGACCCTTAAGGTTCACTCCGCTTTGGATGGTTATGATCGGTGGAGAAGATGAAGTCAAAATTTCTTCTTTAATAAAAAAAAACTTATTACATCAACTAAAAAATCAAACATCATAGAAATAATGAGTAAAAAGCAAAAAAAAAAAAACCTTCTAATTTTTTTTTTAACATTTTAAAACCCCATAACATTTGTTTTGAGTCAAAATATCCCCCATTGTTTAAAACAGAACAATTTTATCCTTTTCCCTTTTAGGGTAAAAAGAAAAATAAAACCCTCCTAACGTATTTTAAAAAATTAGAAAACCGCTAAAGTTTGTTTTGAGCAACAACTATTAATAAAATAGGAAAAGGGTAAAATTGTCTTATTTTAAACGGTGAGGGGTCTTTTGACTCGAAACAAATTTTCGGGGGGGGGGGGGGGGGTGTAAATACGTTAGGAGGGGTTTTTGCTTTTCACCATAGAAATAACATATCATCATCATCAACATTATCAACATGCAATATAAAGTTAATAGAAAATAGACAATAAAAGTCATTTTGATGTAAAACGTAATCCTAAATAGAGAATTTTCAGGAATCTTAAAGGATTAATTTTACCAACATGTAATGCGGATCAAAGTTAGAATTTTAATCAATTAATCGGTTTGATGGATTTTCAAGAATTGAATTAGGTTTAACAAGCCCAATTAATAATTCGGTTCTAACAATCAATAATTAAATTCCTAAGCGTTCTTAGCACGTAAAAGGTTCAATATTGATTCGTACTCTAATTAGGCAAGTGGAACACTCAATCTCAATATTTATGGTCGACAGTTAAATAAATAATATAGTAGAGATGATAAAGCAGTATAACACAAATATTTGATAAATGGAAAGAGTATATCGGGGTTTGAAGAGATGCTCCTAATCTTAGTTCCAGCACTGCGATTCACCAAGTTGAGAGATCGCCTAGGAACGGTGGCTGACGCCCGTCGTCGGAATGCGACAAGGAAGGAGTGGCACAGTCGACGACAGTGGGGACTCGATGGCGCCGAGCAGTAGGAGAGGAGATCGGGGCTTCAAGAGGCGGTGGGACCGACGATGGCGTCGTGGGTGATCAGTAAGGGGATTAGGGTTTCAGTCGAAAATGGGTTTGGAGAAAAATAGGGTCTCGGTGTGGAGAAGAGAAGGGGGTGCAGGCGTTGGTGAGAGGGGAGGACGAAGGCGAGGGTGTGGGGACGGTTGATTTGGTCGTAGTGGTGATCAGCGAAGGCGAGGAAGAAGGGATTGGTCGGGGATTGAAGGTGAGGATCTGTGGTGGTGTCGGGAGAGGAGATGGGGAAGAAGAAACGAAGGAGCGAGAAAGGGATAGGTGACGGCGGTAGAGGGTTAGGGTTTGGGGTTTTTTTATTTGGGAAATTAAGGTTATGAATTTGTATTGGATTTGGGGGGTAATTTTAGAGCTTATCACAAACCCTAAAATTAGTTCTCACTTGTATTACACAAAGAGAGAGATGAAGAGCAAAACTCAACAGAATAATTTTTTTAATCAAGAATGGCATACTTTCTCATTAATCTCAAGGCCTATAAATAGGCTCAAAACAAATCTTGATACAAAATCTCAAAATATTCTAAAAATCTCAAAAATATTCTAATGCATAAAAGAAAGATTACATATGGCTATAATTGTCAAAAACAAATATGGTACTGAAATAAAATACTAAACTAAACAGAATAGATGTTCTCATCACATTTCTTGACTACGCTTGAGAGAAGCTCCGAAGAAGACTTCAAATTGAAGACCAATGTTGATGAAATGCAGATATATTGAAGTTGAGGAAGAAGAAGAATAGAAGTCAGAAGTTAGAAAAATATCAATAGGAAATGAGAAAATGAGCACGACAAAGATTTGGATGGGAGAGTATTTAATACTCTAAAACTTTATTCCTAGCCACCCGATCACAGTAAGTGAAGAATCCTGAGCCTTGCAATTGATTTTGGGTTTTGGTTGGTTTTCAGCCCATTTTTTTTTATAAAAATCCTAACCCGAAACCAACATATTGAGATGTAAGCCTGACCCGAACCGTGAATTTCGGGTCAGTTAATCAGGTTTTGTTGCTCAGCCTTAATAGTAGTTAACTATTATTTTGCGATTACGAAAAGTTCTAATTTCATTATTTTTTACCAGATTTTTGTGGGAGAAATTCTAAATTTTATTGTTTTGCCCAGATTTTGTGGCCTATAGTCCACCAATTTTGCCATATTTCTAAAGAAATATATTTCAGTATTTTGGCCTGAATTTATTAGCTATAATACACACTTTCGATGGATTTTAAGAAAATATGATTTCATTGTTTTCACGAGATTCAATGGGCTATAAATTAACCGTTTTTGGCCAATTTTGATTCCTACTTCTCAATCCTAAAATAATCTCATTTAGCCCAAATAGTAATGCAAAGGAAAAAAAGTAAAGAATAAGAAGTGCATAATACACACATATTTGTATGTAAAGTGCTTAAAGACGAGATCAGTGAATATCTTCGAGAAACAAATTATTTTTGTTGTAAGCCAGACCCGAACTGTGAATTTCGGGTCGATTAATCAGCTTTCAGGTTTTGTTGCTCAGCCTTAATAGTAGTTAACTTTTTTTTCCCGATTATGAGAAGTTCTAATTTCATTATTTTTTATCAGATTTTGTGGGAACTTTTTTTTTAATTTTATTATTTTTGCCCATATTTTGTGGTCTATAGTCCACAATTTTTGCCATATTTCTAAAGAAATATGTCATTGTTTTGGCCTGAATTTGTTAGCTATAATACACACTTACGGTTGATTTTGAGAAAATATGATTTCATTGTTTTCACGAGATTTAATAGGCTATAAATTCATGTTTTCGACCAATTTTTATTCCTGCTTCTCGATTCTGAAATAATCTCATTTAGCCCAAATAATTGTATTAATTTTAAATAGTGATGCAAAGGAAAACAAGTAAAGAATAAGAAGTGCCTAATACACATATTTGTATGTAAAGTGCTTAGAGACGAGATCAGTCAATATCTGCAATTCGAGAAACACATCAATTCTGCAATTCGAGAAACTCATCGGTTATGGATTTGGCCATTATCTTCATAGGCTTGATTAACCCGGGTTCCAATATGTTTGGATCCATCCATGGAAGCAGATACAGGTCATTCTTTTGGAGGTTTCAATTGTAAAGCTCTCGCTCCCTCGATTCCAACAGACGATATAAAAAAACAGTGTGGGTGTTAGTGGCAGGTTTGAATGTTTGCACTTCCTACGTGTTTATTGGGAATATTTATTGGGCTCATTTCCATTGCCTTGCTCTCGAAATCCTTAATATCGACAGTCTTTCCAAAGAATTCCCACCCCAGTTTCCCTGGAAATGTCTTTGATCTAACTGACTTCTTCCAATGCCTTCTTCTTCTCATCATGTTCGCCCCCGTTCTCTGACATTGTTGCCACTGATGTGGCCACCACTTGAAAAGGATAACAGGAGAGACCCTAAGATGTGATCCAAGGGGAGAGGAGAAAGAGGGACCAAGAGCGGATGGGTCCAGCCAATTAATTAAAAGTTCACACAACAAGCTAGAGTCTATAATTAGGGGTGACAAATGGGTGGATCGGGTTTGGTTTAGGTCAACCCGACTATGACCCACCTAACCCAAATATGACTCCCATATATTTGGGTCGATTGGATTAGACCCATTCACAACCAAAGATGATTGGGTTGACCCAATATGACCCAAATGTAAACCAAATCCCCTAAACCCATCCACATCACCTCCTTCTTAATTCCTTTCTCTTCCTTTCCTCTCAATCTCCTTCGTTGTTGTCTTCTTTCCTCCCTCTCTTCCCTCACTCCCTTTATCTTTTTCTCTCCTCTTTTCCCCTCGCCCTCTGCTTTCTACCTCCTATTGTTCATATCGTTCTCTCCTCTTTTCCCCTCTCTTATCTTTCTCTTTCCTCTTTTCTATTCAGACTTTCTATTCTTCTCTCTCTCATCTTTCCTCTCTCACTCTCTCCTTTGACTCGCTTTCCCTCTCCATTCCATTTTCTCTCGTCTCATTCCCAAATCTTTCCCTCTCATCTCAAGTCTTGTTCAAATTTTTTTCTTAATTCCATTTTTAATTGTTACTTTTTTTAAAAAGAATGAATTTTTCATTTTAATTAAGTGATGAATGAGCTTCTCTCTTTCTAAATGTAATTGGGTCATAATGGGTCATATATGGGTTGACCCAAACCCAAACTAGTTATCTATCTAAACATATGGGTCGGATCAGAATTGACCCAAAGCTTATTTAGTTGGGTTGGGTCGGGGTTGGGTTTAATTTGCAACCCTTAGTCAGCCACTTTCTGCCTATTTTGAGAAATTTTGAATTTCACTATTTTGACGAGATTTATTGGAATGTGCATAGTAGATTAATTTGAGAAATTTAAAATTTTACCATTTTGGCCAAATTTTGTGGATTGTAATCCATTGTTTCACCATATTTCAAGACAATTTGTCAAAATATGGCAAAAACTATTAAATTTAAAATTCATGGAAATATGGCTAAAACAATGAGAATTAAAATTTCTCAAAGTCGGCCGAAATCAGTGGATTGTTGTCCACAAAATCAGAGTAAAAGCTTCCTTGCCCTTTTTCTTATTACTCATGCAATATTCGGGATGATAGTATGGTGCCTTGTGAAGCTCTCTTTTGCTCTTGCACAATAAGCAAAAAAGGAAAGATATGGTCTATTTAAACTAAAATGGGTAGAATACAAAAAATAACCCAACGTTTGACTTAGATACAAAAGTGGACCCACACATTTGCAAAAAGTACAAAGTGGACCACTACCGTGATTTTTCTCCGTGATCTCTCATCTCTCTCCTATGACTCAGCATTGACCACCTTTGACCTTGCCGATTGTAATTTTTTTATTAAAAAACCCCCTAAACTATCCCTCCATTTCAGGGTTTTTCTTAAGGTTAAAGAAGGAAAGATTAAAGATGAAAGGGTGGGATGGTTTAGATTTTTTATTTATTTTTTATAATAATAGAATAAGCAAAGTCAAAGGCAATGCTTAGCCATAAGAGAGAGAGGTGAATTAACAAAGAAAACTCACGGTCGGGGTCCACTTTGTACTTTTTTGAAAACATATAGGTGTTTTTTGTATTATGTCAAATGTTGGGTTTTTTTCTTCTATTTTACCCAACTAAAATGATCAAAGAACAGATAATTACAAACAGAATATAGATTGTGAACGAGAGGAAAGACATACAGATAAGTCTGAGTATTTGTTTAACAAGTTACAACCATAACCTTAAGGCTCAGAGCCTCTTCCTATAAGATTTGACAACGAATGAATATTGGCCACTCTAGTTCCACAGAGATTAGTTTTGTTTAATCTAAATGATCTAGTTGATCAAAATTTCCTCTATAAAAAGGTGGAAATAAATCAAACAACAAAATATGTGTTGCTTTAATTTCCAAGGTCAAAATCATTTAAAGTGTGAGAAGAAGTTGAAAGATGGAATGGAAAATTTCTATCTTTGGGTGGAAGGGTTGTCCTCATTAGTGTAGACGTGTCTAATCTCCTCACATACGTTATATCTTGTAAACCATCTAAGTGGGTCATTGAAAGGATGCTCTGTCCTTTGAACTACATTTGCGGTCACTAAAACGATTAACATGACAAAGTGCAACAAACTCTTTTCCGAAAATGGGGATTTGAGGGGCGTAGCATTCCATTAGTTTAGAACGGCATGGTGTGCAAAGAAAGAAGTCTGGGGGCTTGGGACTTAGGAACTTGAAGACCATGAAAAAAGCTTTTAAGTGTAAATGGAGGTGGAAAATCCATCAGCTTAAGGGGGCTATTTGGGCACCTTTTTCAGAAAATATAGGAACAAACATAAGGTGAAGTATGGGGGAATTATGAAGGGTAAATGGGCTCGTTGTTGTGGAAGGATGTGGCTAGAGGTAGGGAGATACATGATGTATGATTAGCAAGGGGAGAGGAACCAGATTAGAGAAAACAAGTGGTGTGGACGGTGAGCTTGAGGCACTTTTTTTGTTTTTGTTGAACTAGGCAGTTAATGCCGACTCAACTATTAGGACCTAATGGAGAAGGAATCTATTCCCTAGACTTAAGGAAGGGTTTTCCGTTGGTGAAGGAGCGAAGAAAATTATTGCAGGTTACGATTAATTATGGGAACAAGCCTTATTAGGGGGATCTTGTGAGGGCTTGTGGGTGGAAGACTGATGTGGAATTCTCGGTTACGTCTATGTACAATTTTCACAAGATAGGGAGCTTTAATGTATGGTTTCTTCCTCTATTTGGTGTGACAGAAAGCAACCTATATAGACAAAACATTAAAATTTGAAATATTCTGTTGATGACATAAAATCCGATTAATCCGTGATTAATTGCTAATCGGAGGCTAAGCGAGTATTTTTTTAGCGATTTACAATATTTCAATAGTTAGCGATTAAATCGGGTATAATCGGCCGATTAGTGGTTAATCGACCGATTTTAAGTCGCTGATTAACGGATTAAATTTTCTAATTTAATTTTCGTGCTCATTTGCATTTTGAGCTAAATCCGACCCAAACTCAAATCCAAATCCAAATTCAAACCCCTTCTGATCCTCGCGCAAACCCAAACCCAGCATGTCGCCGCTCTCTTCTTCTTCCTCGCGCAAACCTAAACCCAAACCGATTCTCTTCTTATTCCCTAAGCAAACCCAAACCCGACCCGCTTCGCTCTCCCTGTGCCATCGCAAACTGGACCCACCATGCATTTGGTGCACCTCCTCTTGCTGCTCGTTCTGCTCCTCCCCGATTGTTTTTGTTTGCTAAAACCGATCAGCAAACCCGACCCGACCCCCATCCAAAATTCAAACTCAGCTCAAACCAAGTACTATCTTCTTTTTCTCTATAACTATATGTCCATATTTGATAATTTCATAATAGTTTTATGTTAGGGTTTAGGGTTCCTACATAATGAGGATAAATCATATATATATATGAGGTTTCTTCCATTGCAAACGCAAATGTTTGTGCAAACCACTTAACCCGTCATTGCCAATGACGGGTTAATTGGGGTGCACGCGTTTACACAACATTTGCGTTTGCAATGGAAGAAATCCCTATATATATATATATATATACACGATTTTTCCTATTTAATTTCCGATTAACCAATTTTTCCGATTTAATCCCCGATTATTTTCCGATTAACCAATTACTCACTAATCGCTCATAGACCGATTAGTTCCAAAAACCGATATTAACTGTCTATGTGGCTTGGGGTTTGGGGTTCACTGAGCAAAATTAGAGTTTTGTAGGGAGTGGAGAAATGTGAGGATGAGAAGGATGTATGACTTGGTTGTTGTTGTTGTTAATTTGTGTACCCTATGGCTAGATATCTAGGAAGCACATATACTTCTGAATGGCCGATGTACTCGTGTCGGGTGCGTATCGGGTGATCATACTCCTTGGGTACTCCCAGGTACATACTCAACGAGTACCCAATTTTTTTAACACTTTTTTGGACACATTTATGTTTAGATAAATGCTCGGGGCCCTAATGTAATTTTTAAAAATGGTGTTTAGAGTTATGCTAATAAACAAAAGTATACCCAAAATTTGGTACTTAAATTATCAATTTTTCTCCAAAAAAGCTTATGATTAAATTTATTCTTATAGTTTTGTGAAATTGTTTAAATGTGTATTTTTAAGAAGATAAATAAATTTCTACTTATAGATATAATATTAAATACTAGATTTGACCGTGGGCACGTGCCTACGGCACGTCTTTGGAACGATACAGCTTATGAAAAGCCTTGTAAACAGGAAAACGACAATTATGTAGCTCAAGTTGGAATAGTATGATAATAATTAGTTGTAAATAAAAGTCCATGTTTCTATTAGTATATGTTGAAAAATAATTATAAATGGGGGTATAAAATCCAACTTCTTAGAACTTTGAGGGTGGAAAATGATGAAATTTAACTATTGATGATATATTTACTATTTTCAATATAACATGAGCAATAAAAAAACATAAAAAATCCGAAAATTTACAAACCTGAAATCTAAAAATCTAAATTTCTGAGTAAATAGAGAGAAAATGAGAGAGAGAGAGAAAAATAATTAAATAAATAAAGGAGTTGTTTTGGGAATTTGAATTTGAGAGTTTTGGGGGAAAACTTGGGGGGGGGGGGAGGAATGTCTTTTGGGAGCTTAGATCTGGACCATTGATTTTCTTACTATTGAAGGAGAACCACTTGATAGCTTTTCTTTGTGTTTTATTATATAGATATGTTTTTAACGTACCCATGAACGCACTCATATCCTACTTTTTTGTAATAATACGTATATCTGCACCCGTATCGTGTCGTGCCCGCACCCTGTACTCGTATCCATGCTTCATAGCTAGACAACAATTGTTCTGCAATCATCACGTCACTTCTTCAGTTTTGTTTCAAGGCATCAGATATTTGACTTGGTTTCTTCTTGGGTAACTTCTTTAGATGTTAACTAGCAAGAAGTGACAAAGATTTAGAGGGAGAGAGTACCGAGAGTCTAGATGAGTGATGGACTGCGAGTGTTGTTGGGGTGTGGGGTGTTGTGTGTGTGTGTGTGGGGGGGGGGGGGCATTTGGACTTGGGAATCCGCTTATGACCATAAGGGGTCACTTGACTAGAGATTTTCTCTATATTTATTTTTGTTGTGGGGGCTTGCTCTACTATATTTTTATGAGATTAGTTGGGTGTTTTGGCCCGTGCTATTGGGGGCTTGGTGCGTTTGGTCTACCTCAAAAGACTTGCATTTAGTACCCATTTTATGCCCCTATTTTTTCCTTTTTCTTTTTGTAATTGTTTGTGTTGGGACAAGACTTTTGTCGTGGTTTTGTTGTCTCTCATTTGTGAAATAAGGTGGCTATGTCATTTGTCCACTAAAAAATATTATAAGGGATCTTCTTGCTTTTCTAATCCTTCTAATGCATCTCATCTTTTCTCCAACTCACACTTTAAGGTTTTTCTGTTGTAATCATTGACGACAAAGCCAGACTACGACCCATTGCGGCTCCTTGTCCCCAGTCTCCCTACCACCAGTCATCCATCCTAATTAAAATAGTTCTTTTAGAATTATCCTTGCAATTTCGGAAAATCATTTTAAGCGGATATTATCAAATAGTTTACCACTATCGTATTCATATAATTATTTCAAAAGGATGGATATCAGATATCATTATTTATCGAGAAGTTTTATACTAGGTTTAAAACTTGAGATCGGGAGTGAGATCGGGTTTTCCCAAAATTGTGGATTGGGATAGGTATCGGCCGGATCAGTAGTATAGGATTAGCATATCTGATTTTTTGGATCGGGCATTTTTTAAACTTAAAAAAAGTTATCTAATAAGTTTTTATTAAATAATCTATTTTAAAAAATAACAATTAATTTTGAGAAAATGAATTGATGAATTTTAATACATTTTTACAAATTTAATATTTTTAGTTACAGACTTGAACATTTTAATTAGTTTCAAAGAACTATTAATGTAAAATAATCTACAACAATAGAAATAGGCAAACGAAATAATACAAATTTTAGTTACAAATATATATATATAAGCTATAGCTGCTAGACATGATTAGATCTCTATTACAAAATTATATGTTCATTGCTTGGATAAGAGGATCCACATAAAAGAAAATTTAAATATTGAAAATTTTTAATTTTAGGATTGGTGGTTGCGGGTTGGGATTGAGCCGGTCCATCCAATTCAATTACTAACTCAGCCGATCCCCAAGTTATCTCGGCAATAGGGTAGTTAATCGAGCCGAACGAGTTGAACACAAGCCGAGCTTTGCTCAACTCTTGTATGTAAAATCATGTTCAAGCTTGGCTCGCGTTCGTTAAGTAAAATGCTTGTTCATGCTTGGCTCGTTCATAGGCTTGTTTGAAGCTTGGTTCATTTGAGCTCGCGAGCTTGTTCGTTTAAAGCTTTGATTTGAGCTTGATTTTGAAGCTCTAAACAAGCTGAAACAAGCCTAAATAGCTCAAGTCAAGCTCAAAGTTAAGCCCGGTTTGAGAAATTTAGAACTTGATTATAGCATAATATAGATTAATATATGGAATAACTACTCTTGTAGGTTTGTTGGTATAAAAATAGCTACATGTTAAAGAACAACAATTAAGCTTAACGGTATAATGGCAATTTTAGTAACTAAATTAACAGGTACAACTTTTTCTATTAGGAAGTATAATATCTTTGTCCTAGATTACTTATTGTACAATAAGTAATGGACTCTAATGCATAGAAGATTATACCCACTTATATTGAACATGTACAAGCATATACGAGCTTTAACTAAGCCGAGCTCGAACACGAGCTTAGCTCAAACAAGGTTTGTTCGTATTCATTTATTTATTTATATGAACATAAGCTTTTTTTAAAGCTTGTTTATTTATTTACCAAACGAGTTTGAATGAGCTTTTTTTTAGCCAAACCGAGACAAGCTTCGAGCTCACGAGCTTTTCTTACAACCCTACCCGGCAATCTCGAGATTAAGGGGTTGTATCAAAGTAGGCCCTTGAAAAACGATCTAGATCGCCCGGATCGGACCAAGATCGACCGATCTTTAAAAACCATGCTTTTATATTTGTTCGCATCCCAACTTAGAACGTTGAGAGACAATTTCTTTTTTCAAAGAAAACATTGAGAGACAATTTAAGTGAAAGAAAACACGCCATGTGAACCACCATAGACATAACTGCATCAACTATTTTGACATATAAAATACATTCAACCTATTCTAACCCTCCTTAAGAAACAGACCAAGTCATTATTAGTTCTTAAAACTATTCTAAATAAAATTCTGCATAATTTTGAAAACCATAATAAGTTGCGTTACAAAAAAAAAACTACTCAGATTATCAGATTTTAAACAAGCTAGCCGGCTGTCCAGAAACCTTGTCTAAGTTTTAAACCTTGCTTTAAAGCTTCAGAAAGCAGTAACCAAAAAAATAAAGCTTCCGAAAGGATGCAAGTTTGCAACGGTATGCACAATTTTTTTTTTTACTATTCCAACTAAGGAAGTGTTGGGTTGTGTCAAACCAGCATTTAAAATGCATGTTTTTTTCCCCCTTCCTAAAGCTGTATTGGTAGCATCATTAACTGCTGTATACTTGACACATGAAATGTCACATACTTAAATACTGGAGAATAATTCTTTTGCATTACTTGATATGGTAAACGAGTATGAGCAATGCATGTGTAAATAAGCAACTAAATACCTTGGGTTTGGATTTCCTTTTACCACCTTCTGCCCATACTTTCGCCAACGGTACCCATCGTCAAGGATGTCAACCTCACTTGTTGTTTGAACCACCACCCTTGGCTCACGAACTGTTCTTGAGCCTGTACTCATTTCCACTGCACAATCATCAAGCTTCCTGAAATGTCAAACATAACATACAACATAAAAGAATAAATAACCTAACTATTCACATAAACAAGCTCATAAAAAAGAGTTCCAGATATAACCAACCTTCTCTTTGACTCACTCTCCTCCCCCTCCCCATCACAACAGGCTGAAATGCTCCCAGGAGTTGCTCGGTCATCATCCTCCTCATTAGATAAGGTCGATGAAACCTCTCCAGCTTCTTGATTCTCACAATACTCAGTAGCACCAGAGGCAAGTGGCGTGGCCTCAAAGGTAGTATCATTCCGCCAATCATTACCCTCTATTTGATAGTCAATGAAGGGACGAGATGATGGAACTCCAGTGCGGCGGTTTGGGGTAGGCTTTGGATGGTTGTGAGCCCCTTTGTAGACGATCTCTGTGACTTGGCCTTCATGGTTTCGTTCGACCTTCTTCTTTACCGGGCAGTTTGTGTGTGTGCATTTGTAATAACTGCGAGGATACTCACTGCCCTTCACGTGCTTTTGCCCATACTTTCTCCAGTTGTACCCATCCTCTGCAGGTGCACCCTGAGCAAGGGACGATTCTCCCTTAGTTTCCTCTTCTTCAGGTGGGGGAGAGTATTCTTTGGCTGTGGTAGGATTTGCATTCAATAGACTATGATTGGTAATTAAATCATTGGATATGTTTCTTTCTTTAGAATTTTGTGGATCAACAGTTGGAACTGGCTGAGTAAAAAAGTTCATCAGAAAGAAAGGTTTTATTAATACATATATTAAATACTTGCAAGTATGACAGAGACAATTTAGAAGGTTTGAAGAGAAAATTGTAAAAATAGTAAGTAAGCGAAATTAAGTTCAGGAATGGAAGAACATGAGAGATAAAGAAAAGAAAACATGAAATATTCATATTAGAAAGGGAAAATAAAGAAGTGAATATTGAAACAGAACATAACATGACAAACAAGACAAACTAGAAAGATGAAGATGTAAGGGATGATGAAATAGTATAATGAAATGCATTCTATTCACACAGTTACACTACCTAGAATAAGGCTTATTAAGGGTAAGAGAAAAACCACGAGGGTATTGACAAGGAAAACATTCAAGTTAACCCCAGCGTCATTAAGATTTTAAATAAAATTGTCAGATGAGATATTCATGTAACTAGGCCATATTAACATCTAGTATTTGAATCACAGTTTAAGGCATTCCCTATGCAAGGTTAAAATTGAGTTGATATACTTTGTCCACCTGTCAAACACTTCATTGAATTGAAGAAGGTATACGGCGGCTAATTTATATGCATAGTAAAGAATGAACCAAGACTTACTTGGTCTATCACTCTTGAAAAAGAGAAAGGATTTGAAAATTTTACATCAGATGATTCAGAATTGATGCCCTCAAGATGTTGATCTTTACGTTTATCAGGAGCCAATGAGGCTGAGCTTGAGAATTGGTTACTTAGGCCGAATTGAGCAAAAGGAAAGCCGAATTGAGTAAAAGGAAATGTCCCAGTAGTTGGAGATGGTAGTGCCTGAAATAGTAAGATGCAGTTGTAAACGACAAAAAATTAACAAAAGGTGGTTGAAAGCCGGCCTGTAAAAGAATCTATAATCAGTCAGAAACGGCTTAAGCTAGTTAACATGGAAAAACCTTAACCATTTGCTTTATAACAAAATAAATAGAAAAAGAAATTGATTGTTTGACACATACATTACATAAGATACTTCTCTTTAGGTTGTACTGAGTATATAAATAAATGATTCGAGGCCATTCATTCAATAACATAAACATATTTGCATGTGCTTCTCAATCCAACTTTATGAGATTTTTAATGAAGAAATATTTATGTCTGGTACATCTTGAGTTTCCTTTCTGTGTACTTTTGATTACTATGTTTGTTCAGTTCATTTGTAACGCACAAGCAAGCACAAGTCAATATGGTTAACATTTTAAGCAGTGGATGAAACACATTTGTGTTGAGTCTTCACTGCGGAATAACTCACCAACAAGATGCAAGAACAACAAAATCAAAAGCAAGAGAACAAAAAACAACCAAAAGCAACACACAACAACACACGAGATTTTTTCGAGGTTCACCCAATGCAATGGCTACTTCCCGCGCAGAGGCACTCCTGCGACTTCCACTAGAAATATGAAGAACACGTTTACAAATCACTCAAGAACTTACTACCAAAGTGTAGGGTTTCTCTCTATCTCCCCCTCTCTCTGGCGGCTGATAGATCTTTCTCTTCTTTTCATCTTCCCTAAAATCATACAAAATACAATATATATAGGTCTTCACAACTTCAAATCTTAACCGCTCATCAATTAGCGCCGCGACGGTCGACCACAACTCATTGACGGTCGACCGGTTCATGTCTTCGACTATACAGGATCTAACAGAGAGTGGGTCGGTCGACTGCGCGTTCATTCCTTCAAGTGTACAGGGTAGCAACAGAGAGCGAGACAGTCAATTGCGTGGTCGATCGTGCACTGCCTCTACATAGTCGGTCGAGGTTGCGGTCGACTGCATCTCTGCCTGTAGCTTCAGACTATTCTTGACCTGTTTGCTCCCACTTCGACTCATCTTCTCGTTTATCTTCTTCAACCCCATTATCGTGTAATTGGATCCACAAACCCCAACAAACTCCCACTTGGAGACATATACACGAAGTCACTAACCCGTTCTTCATTCTTCCAATGACCTAGTTTAGGCATGTGCCTATGCGAGTCTCCTCATCAATTAACCTGGAAACAATCCAAAAGTAGTATAACAGAACTGATATTTCCTGCTATCCACTACCTTTGTGAGCATATCCACCAGATTCTTAGTGCCAAGAATGTTAGATAACTTCAACCATTTCTTCTCAACCGCCATTCTAATAAAATGATGCTTCATTTGAATATGCAGAGTCCTAGAGTAATATGCCGAGTTTTTTGCCAAGAAAACTGCACTTTGACTATCACACCATAGCTCACCTATGGGTTGCTCTTTGCCCAATTGTTTCATAAACTCTGAAATTCATAACATGTCTTTCGTTGTTTTTGTAAGTATCATATACTCTAACTCCGTAGTTGACTGTACTACAACCTTTTATAACTGCGAAGCCCAACTGACAGTTGTTCCTCCAACTGTAAATACTTACTCTGTAGTACTTCTGCAATTATCACGATCGCCCAAAAAATCTGTATCCACATAACCATGTATATGCAAGAAATCTCCCCCAAAGCAACTGCTAGATATCTAAGAATCCACTTTACTGCATCCTAATGTTGTTTACCTGGATTCTCCATGTAATGGCTGACAACTCCCACTGCTTGTGCGATGTCAGGTCTTGTAGACACCATCGCATACATCAAACTCCCAACGACTGAGGCATAAGGAATAGCAGTCATTTCCTCCATCTTTGTCTCTGTTTTAGGACATAAGTCCATCGATAACTTGAAATGAGCAGCCAAGGGACAAGTGACTGGTCTCGCGCCATCCATATAGAATCTCTTCAACACCTTCTTCACATAGTTCGCTTGAGATAACCAAAACTTCTTGCTTTATCTGTCTCTACTAATCTTCATGCCGATGATTTGCTTTGCTTCACCCAAGTCCTTCACAGAAAACTCCAAAGCTAGCATCTTCTTCACTTCCTTGATCTTCTCCATACATGAACCTGCTAACATGTCGTCCACATACAATACCAAGGTAACTATATCATTGTCCTCATATCTACGAACATACACACAATGATCTATTTCGCATCTATCGAAACCTTTTCCTCTCAAAAGCAATCAAATTTCTAGTACCATTGCCGTGGTACTTGTTTTAGACCATAAAGACTCTTCTTTAGTCGACACACCATGTCTTCTTTTCCTTTAGCTTCAAAACTTGTGGGTTGTTTCATATACAACTCTTCTTCGACATCACCATGGAGAAATGTTGTTTTCGCATCCAACTACTTTAAGTGTAAGTCTTCAACTACCACAATACTAAACAGAACCCTAATTGAAGTCATCTTCACAGTGCAAATATCTCACTGTAATCAACACCTTCTCTTTAAGAGAATCCTTTTACAACAAGTCTCATTTTGTACCCCTTACTGCCATCTACTTCATCCTTGACTCTAAAAATCTATTTGTTCATAAAAGCCCATTTCCCTGTAGGTAACTTGGTCAACTCCCAAGTTTTGTAATGTTCCAAGGTGTTCATCTCGTCCCTCATGGCTAACTCCCACTGAATTCGAATATCATCCTTCAAAGCCTCTTCATGAATCTCTGGCTCTCCTGAATCCGTGTACAAAACATACTCGTAAACAATACTAGCTGATGGATCAAATATCTTGGTTGGCCTTCTCTCTCGTGTCGATATCCTCAATTTGGGTACCGGTTCAGGTTCCCTAAACTGCTCTAGTTGTACTTGTTCACCTTGGATAACCTGCTTATTCCCAATAGACTCACCATGAACCTCCTGCGCTGCCTATGGTACATGTACCTACTGTTGCACTATAGGGACCCCACCACTAGGACCACCTTCAGAAGCTGAGTCTGAATCTAAGTTTGAACCACAATCTGACTCTGAACTGGTTGTATTGTCTTGTCCAGCATGTCTGTCCTTGTACAAGATCTCTTCATTGAACACTACATTCCTGTTGCAAATGACCTTGTTATCCACAATGTCCCAAAGTCTGTAACCTAACTGATCGCCAGCGTAGCCAATGAATACACACTTTCTGGATTTAGAATCCAGTTTCTTCCTTTCTTCCCTGTCAATTAGTGAATATACAATGCAATACAACAAAAAAACTTTCAAATACGGATAATTGACAGTTTTACCTTACCATAGTTCTTGCAGAATGGCCCCATCAAAGGCATTAGACGGACAACAGTTAATCAAGTACACTGTTGTATCCACTATAGCAGCCCAAAAATGGACCGAAAGACCCGCATAAAGTCTCAAGCATCTCGTCCTTTCGAGTATCGTGCGGTTCATTCTTTCTGCTACACTATTTTCCTGTGGAGTCTTAGGAACTGTCCTGATTCGTTTGATACCTTCTTTTGCCAGATAATCCACAAACTCTTTACTTGTGTACTCACCTCTATTGTCGGACTTTAATGCTTTCACTTTGCAACCCGTCTCATTCTCAACTCTGGCCTTCCAAGCTTTGAATGCATCAAACACCTTTGATTTCTCGCAAATTGCATGAATTCAAACTTTCCTTGTAGCATCATCAATGAAGGTAACGAAGTATCTATTACCACCATAAAAGAATTATTGAGCTGGACCCCACACATCTGTATGTACCAACTCTAGCTTCCTAAGCTTCTTCTCATGCCTACTCAACTGAAAGCTAATTGTCTTCTGTTTGCCCATCACGCAGTTCTCACAAAAATCCATCTCAAACTTTTTAAGCCCTAGCAAAAGATTCCTAGAACAAAGCTGCTTGACACCCTTTTTACCAAGGTGCCCCAACCTAACATACCATAGAATTGAAGAGGAACTACATGTTGATGTCGTAGCAATGATATCACCTGAATCACCTCTTCTGAGTAAGTACAACATATCACCACGCTTTCCTTTTGCCACCAACCTGGCACCTATAGTCACCTTACATTCTCTGCCCAAAAGTTGTTGTGAATCCTTTTTTGTCTAGTTTGCTAGTTGAGATTAAGTTCTTCAAACTTAAAATATGTCTTGTATCATTCAAGACCAATGCCCACCATTGCGAGCCTTCACTCTTATTGTGCCTCTACCTACAACTGGACATATTTGTCCATTGCCAAATGAAACTGTACCAAAATTACATGTCCTGTAATCCTCAAAAATATCTCTCATGGGTGTACAATGATAAGAAGTACCTGAGTCTATACACCAATCATCTTACATAATATTAAATCCAGCAGATAAACACAATTCATCTAGACGGGGTTCAATACTTACCACATTGGCTACCTGTGACCCTGTTTGTTCTTTCTTATACTCCTCGCATTGGTTTCTCCTGTGTCCCGACTTCTTACAGTACCAACACTCACCTTTGCAATGTCCAGTTCTTGACTTGGGCCTGTGATTCCTGCTTTGCGACCTTCCTCTATTATTACTTCTACCATGGTAATCAACTTACAGCGCGGTATTGCTAGGATATGACACCGAAGTCTCTCCATGTCTCTTCCTTCTTGCATCCTCATTCATGATGCTACTTATAACATCCTTTAGAGTTGTCGTATCACTCATGGTGCTTATAACTGTCTGCTCTACTGTGTCGTAACTATCAGAAAAACTGGATAGCAACAACAATGATTGTGTCATTTCCTCAAACTTTAAACCTGATGATTCCATCTGATTGTAAACCATATAGAAGTTGTTGATGTGCTTTGCAACTGAACCCCTTTCTGACAACTTCAAGTTGACCAACTTCTTTAGGTGTAGGATCTGATTCGCTGCATTCGGTTTTTCAAATATATCTGTCAAGATCTTCATTGCCTTCTTCGCGGTCTTTGCCTTCTCAACGTAAAATAGTGACTTCCTACTCAGCGACAACTGAATCTGTCCAAGTGCTTTCTAATCCGATCTATGCCAAGCCGCCAATGCAACCGGATCGACCTTCGCCCCTTCTGGCTTCAAACCAAACAATGAATCATCTAGATCCCTCTGTCGGAGATACACAATCATTTGGATCTTTCACATTGTGAAATCTGTTTTATCGAACTCCTTGACTTTACTCTTGTTCCCCATCTTAATGAACGCTACCAACTTGGTACTCTGATACCACTTTGTTGAGTTTTAACTGCAGAATAATTCACCAACGAGATGCAAGAACAATAAAATCAAAAGCAAAAGAACAAAAACAACCAAAAGCAACACACGAGATTTTTTCGAGGTTCACCCAATGCAATGGCTACTTTTCTGCGCAAAGGCACTCCTACGATTTTCACTAAAAATATGAAAAATAAGTTTACAAATCTCTCAAGAACTAACCACCAAGTTGTAGGATTTCTCTATATCTTCCTCTCTCTCTCTGATGGCTGACAGATCTTTTTTTCTTTTTATCTTCTCTAAAATCGTACACAATATAATATATATAGATTTTCATAACTTCAAATCTCAGCCGCTCATCAATCGACACCGCGACGGTCGACCGCAACTCATTGACGATCGACCGGTTCATGCCTTCGACTGTACAGGATCTAACAGAGAGTGGGTCGATCGGTCATACCTTCAAGTGTACAGGGTTGCAACAGAGAGTGAGACGGTCGACTGCACAGTCGATCGGGCACTGCCTATACATAGTCAGTCGGGAGTGTGATCGGGGTTGCGGTCGACGCAACTCTGCCTGTAGCTTCAGACTGCTCTTGACCTGTTTGCTCCCACTTCGACTCTTCTTCTCATCTGTCTTCTTCAACCCCATTATCGTGTAGTTGGATCCACAAACCCCAATAAGTTGCATATTTAGCCTCACAAGATAGCTTTCATGAGAAATAAATTATGGTGAACATGTGGTACATCCTGGTGTGTAAGGACTAAAAGCAAACTGAATTCTTGAAACCATTAATGACGTAGTTACTATTATCTATCTTCACAAAATATACCAAAAGGAAAATAAATCAGCTCATATGAAAATTGCCTATCAATAGCATGTAAGCATAAAAGATGATACTAATGTGGTCTTTCTCCACATGATAAACCAAAGAATATCAAATCAAATGTATACTTAAGATTACGTAAACAATGTCTAATGTATTCAGTTTCAAAAAAATCCATCTTTACATTCAACTGGCTGCTTCCAACATCAATTCATATATTATTATCAGACAAATACATGCCAAGTTATAAACCATACCATCGAATTTGAGAGAAAAACTGGAGAATCCAACAATGTGGTTGGACTAAGACCAGGAGGGATCGTAACATAAGGTGACCGAATATCCGAGGTTGAGGAAGCAAAGTTAGACGATCTGATCTGTTCCGTATCAATTTTCGGAGCACTGAATCCAGCTCTCGCAGCTCTCCTCTCAGTAAAACTAGGCTTATGACTATTAACAGAACCAGCCTTCATCGCCAAATCAGTCGATAATTCGCCTCCACCATCACCACATTCCTCAACCTTAACATCAACCACAGTCTCCCCTCTCTTCTCCCCCTCTTTCGATTTCAGAGAAGGCCCACCATTACCATTTGTGTATTGCTTCAGATCTATTTCATCTACCATCAAATTCGAGAAAAAATTTCGACTGGTAGGACTAGGTGGCATCCAATCTCCCATTGCTCCCCCATTGTTGTTAACCCCAGCCATAACTTTGTTGAAAATCCTTGTTACACCTTCAATCAAGATAAGCAAGGAAACTTTAAGGACAACCCAATTCACAAAGGTACAACAACATAAACTCCTAACAAATTATAAGGACAACAAAATAAAATCAAACAGTCCACCTCCAATTACTAATAAGAATCATATTTATAGAACAAAACCCAATTGCAAAAGGATGATGAAACGGCAATATCAATCCCAGAACAAACAAAGACGAAAAGTTTACCATTTCTTCAAAAACCAATGACAGATATCCAAAAACCCAAATTCTTAAAATGGGCAAAAACAAGTTTTCATCTTTTTAACATGGATTCAACAGTGATGTATAAATGAATAATGGGTCACAATCAAATCAAAAAAAAATTGAAGAGAACAAAGACCCATAAATGAAATTAGAATGCAAATGAATGGAAAAGGAGATAAACCGAAATCACATGATAGATGTTCCAAATTTCCAATGATTGGGTTTTCACAGTACAAAGATCAAAGATGAAAGAAAGAGAATTCACCTCCTCTTCTTCTCTTTTTTTTTCTCTTTTTTAAGATTGATTTTTTATTTCGTTTTTTGATTCTTATGCAACAAAAAGTTTTAAAAAGTAAAAAAAGAAAAAGTTAAAGCGACCTGCATATGTACACCCAAGTATAGTTATGTGTTTCGGGGAGAAAGAGGTGGGTGTAACAAAATTTTATTTTTTGTCCTTATTTGGAAATATTTTATGTTAACAAATTAATTTAAAATAAAAGAAGGAATTTAGACAGGAAACCATGTTTGGATGCCAAGTGCGAAGACAGGGAACCGGGATGTCTTGTTATGCCGTTATGACACGTGGACGGTCGGGATTATATCTTGGTGGCCTCGTGATTGTAGGTGAAAAAGGCACGTTTGAGATTTGTTTTTGAATGTAACCTTGGATTTTTGTTTATTTGCAACTCTACCATTTGTCTAATATTATCAGATGGTTAATTAAATTTGGAATGGAGTTAGTTAGAATTACTTTTACTTTTAGAAGTTGGGATGGTTGATTAGGAATTTAAGAGTATCCACTATCGTTGCTATGATTATATGGGTATTTGGCAATTGAAAATGGCAATAGAAAGGGATTTCCTGCTATTGTTAGAGCCAAAATTTGGTCAAAATTACTATTAAAATATTCAGACGGAAGAATATCTTCGTCTAACAATTTTCTAAATATAAAAAATTTTCAGACGGAAGAAGATTCTCCGTCTGTAAATTTTTTGTTTTTTAAAAAAATTAAAAAATTGCTGAACGGAAGATGTTCTTCCGTTTGACAATTTATTTATTTTTTAATTGATGTAATGGTATGATTGTATATATGTGGATGGCATTATCGTAAATATCTCAAAATATAAAATTTGTGAGTGGAAATGGCCGGACGAAATATGTTCTTCCATCCCAGCATTAATTTTTTTTAAAATTTTTAAATGGCATATTCGTAATTGTTTTGATGGCATTTTAATAGTTCTTTTGGAAAAAATATAATAAAGAATTCAAAAACGGAAGATCTTCTTCCGTCTTATACTCTTCAATATTCTGACGATTCCAAAAATATGCTGCTATATTTAGCAGCATATTGTTCACTACTTTTCTAAAAAGTAGGTTTTTAGCAAACTATAGTGGCCCCGAAAAATCTAAAATTTCTATTTTTAGATAAAGAGCAAACGATAGTGGATGTTCTTAGTCATCTAGGTTGCTTTGTTCCTGTTCATTGCATGGTGAGAAAAAAAAGGATTATTCTGGGCTAATTGAAAAAGACCAACTCCAAAGTTTCTTAATTGGCATGGAATATATATAATTCTGATCTTAGATCGAGTTAAATATGAATGTTGAAAAATCTGTTTTATGTATGCTTGAGACTTAATTAGATGGTATGAATAATCAATAATATAATTTAAATTGGGAAAATTATACGAATTTCGTGGATTGTAATTTAATTTTCTCTGCATTAAATTACAACTTATTGGGAGAAAGCAAAAGGAAAAGGAAATCATTTTCTTGAGTAGCAAACAAAAGCAAAGCATTACTTTGGTTGGAATTGGTGTGAGTTGTCCCTTTTGTTGACCCTAGCTTGATTGCTTCTCACTTTGGATTAGGCTCTTGGGAACTGGCTCCACAGCCTATATATTCTTTTTATGCCATATGTTCATTTACCCTAAATTCCTTCCCTCATTCCTTCCCTCTTTAAATATTTTCTGACCAAAAAGAAGGAGACAGGGCAGTTTGTGCAGTGGGTGCTAAACAGTTGTTGTTCCCTTGTTGGATTCAAAGCAACCAAATACAGCAGGCCTTTCCTTGGGAAGCAATTCCCAAACTGACCCACTTTTTAAAAGTTTTTCCCAAATTGATCTACTTTTTTAAAAAAATTCCAAACCGAGTCAAAATAAATTCGCTATCTGAGATAGCGAGTGTTGGTTTGGGTTTTATGGTTTCTTCATTGGCCAAGACTTGTTGTCTCAAACATCGAGCTTTTTTTAAACCAAGCTCGCTGTTTGAGATAGCGAGTGTTGATTGGAGTTTTTAACTTTCTCAACCCTTACTCGCCGGGAACTACGAGAAATCGCAATGACATGAATGTAAGGGATAGGTCTAGCACGGGTACAGGAATGAAATGTTTGAAATGTGGGTTGCATGGACACAATATGCGGCGATGTAGTGCTAGAGGATCTCAAAACAGTTCAACCATGTAAAATTCTGATGTGTTTGTATGTGTTTGTCTTTGTTTTGTGGATTTTATAGTAGTTGGTATTTGTTTTATTATGTGATGTGGACTTTCTAGTAGTTTGAATGTGTTTTATTTTGAACTATGATAATTCTCATTTGTTTCAACATCATTTTGAACTATTTAAGAAAGTGAGTTTGGAGGTTGGATATTGCTAGGAGCATCAGACTCCAGACTCGCTATCTCAGATAACGAGTCTTGAGTATGATGCTCTTAGCAATATCCAGCCTCCAAACTCGCTTTCTTAGAAAACGAGGAAGTTTGAACCACACTCGCTTTCTGAGATAGCGAGTTTAGACCAAATATTCTCAAGACAAAACTGCAGTTGCAGTCTGACCTTTATATTCATATAAACACAACATACAACTCAAACCATCACCAATTCAAAGACAACTCAACTGCATCACCAATTCCACTGCACCCCTTTTCACAAAATCACGAATTCACGATTATCAAAGATCGAATTTGGGGGCTAGGGTTTATGGGTTATCGAAGAGGGGGAGTTGAGAGAAAGAAATAGAGGGAGAAAAGACACAGCGAGCCTGGGGTTTAAGAAAGCCCCAATCGACACTCGCTGTCTCAAATAGCGAGTTTGGTTAAAACAAGCTCGTTGTTTGAGACAACGAGTCTTGGCCAAGGAAGAAACCAAAAAACCTAAAACCAACACTCGCTATTCCAGATAGCGAGCTGTTTTTTACTAAACTTGCTATCTGAGATAGCGAGTAAGTCGGTTTGGAATTTTTTTTAAGAATAGGTCAATTTGGGAAAAACTTTCAAAAAGTGGGTTAGTCTGGGAAACATTCTTTCCTTGGATTATATTCTCCTTTCTTTTCATTTTATTTTTTAATACAAAAGTAAGGCCATCTCCAATTAACATCATTTTGGCATCAAAACGCCAAAAATGGTGCTGGAGGCACTCTAACTGAGCGCCATTTTTCAGCACCATTGTTGTGTTTTTTCGCGTTGGTCAACACGCGCCAACTACTGTTCAGTAGCGCCATTTTTTTATAGTACATTTAGTAAAAAAAACCCTATAGTGTCAGGTAATTGTGTGTTGTAGTCACATTTGTATTAATTATAGTTTTGTGTTTTAGCCAATTTTATGTTTTAGTTAATTTTGTGTTTTGGTCACAAGTGTGTCAGTTATAACTAAGTTAATTTTATTTTAATTATCATTTTTGTAAGTTATTTTGAAAGTGTTCTATATTTTACGTTGTATTAATAGTTAATTTTAGCACGAAATGTAACTAATACTTAGTAAGAATCAAAATGAAGTACACATTAACAAACATCAAACATCAAACATTCAAACAAACGTAGATATTAAGAGTACATAAATATTCAAACTAAACTAATACTCAAACGAATATAAAAAATACATAATAATAAACCGGTAATTTAGAAATCCGATAAACCACTTCCAGATCCTCCAATATCAGTAAAATATTGTGAAAGGTCATTAGTGCAAGAAGAAGGATAAGGTTGTTGTTGTTCAGCTCTTTTTTGAATAATTTTGACTCGTTGAGCACGAAAATATTCACCTACAGTTGAATCAGCATTGGAATTCAAATCTTTTAAGAAGATTTTATTGTCTTCTCTTCCTTTTTTGAATGCTAACTGTTGCTCTTGGATATCCATTTTTCTGTGTCTATCGGAGTTTGTCTTCTTTAACATCTCTATCAGCTGTCGATTATCTTCTCTAACTTCATTCAAATTTACATCAGTTTTTCTTTTCAACTTGGCTTTTTTCATCCCGATGGGTCGTTCAGACGAAGTAGCTCCAAAATTGAATTCATCTAAATTTGGAGCAAAAGATGAATGGCCAGGAGATGATATGGGAGATTCAGCAGTTGGATTATCGGACTGTAATGAGCCAAAGTTGACTTGACTGGTTCAAACATTTTGTCTTACAGTGGGGCCGCTGTCTTTAAAATTTTTAAAATCCTTAACAATATTCCAAACATGATCATATTTGAAACATTTCTTAAACTTGGGATCTTGTATGAATAACTAATTTGCTCGACATAACTGCAAATTAATGTAAACAAAAAGTTAAAAAGTAATCAGATTGACATTAATATTAATGAAAATTAAGTTTAAATAAGTACTCACAATATCTGCATGTGAAACACCACTTGGATTCATATTCTTTATTTGTTTGAGGCACCCATTCAATTTCTTGAATTTAGTCATTATAGCCTGAATTCAGGATTGCATCGATCGCTTGTTACGGGCATCCCAACTCTGGTCTCTTGATTCATTGTAGCGTCGCTCCACACGAGTCCAAAATTGATCTGCGGACTAGTAAACACTCGTAATAGGGTCTTGAGAAATTTCTAAATAAGTTTCTAAGAATACCTTCTGCTAATGACGAAGCCAGGCTACTTCATGTTGATCAACAACGTGGTTTTCCGGGCATGTTGGGCAGTCTCGATTGTATGCATTGGAAGTGAAAAAATTGTCCCACGGTATGGACAGGACAATACACAGGTTGTAGTGGGTTACTAACTATTATTCTTGAAGCCGTAGCAGATTATGATTTTTGGATATGACACGCATATTTCGGTATGCCAGGCAAAAATAATGATATCAATGTGTTGGAGTCGTATGGTTTATTTTCTAATCTAGCTCAAGGTATTGCTTCTCCCACTCATTATGTTATTCAAGGAAAAATGTATAACATGGGTTATTATTTAGCTGATAGTATATACCCAAAATGGTCCACTCTTGTACAAACTATTCAGCAACCGCAAGGTCTGAAGAAAAAAATATTTTGCTATGAAACATGAAGCATGTAGAAAAGAAGTAGAACGTGCTTTCGGAGTTCTCCAATCACGATCCACAATCGTGCAAGGACCGACACATATTTGGAGAAAAAAATGTGTTGCATGACATAATGACCGTGCATTATTATGTACAACATGATTGTCGAAGATGAACACGATCTTAATGCATCAATTGAATATTTGAGGGAAACTCCAGCTGCAGAAGTTGAAATGGTAGTAGTTGAAATGGTAATAAAGATGCTCACATTGCGCTTTGTAATGCACTAATTGATCATTTGTGGGAGGAGTATACTAATTCAGATGGTTAATTAAACCATCAGCATATATTTGTAATAATTTGTGTTCATATTTAATTATGGAATATAATGGTTTGGTTCAAAATTGTTCTATGTTAATGTTGATTTGTCATTTTAGATCATTAGTTTCCTAATAATATATTATTTTTTCCATTTTAGATAATAAAATATAATTTACTCATATGATATTTTGTTCAAATTTGTTAAAATTATGAAACTTAACATATGATCAATACGTAATAAAAAAAAAATGTGGTGAATTGATGAAATAGATAAGAAATTGGGATTTTAGTTAAAGAGTAATTAATGATTCATCCACTACCAATTTCACTACCATTCTCTTCACTACTTTAGGTGGCACACTCCAATTGGAGAGTTTTCCCTCCTATTGAAATGTGTCATCTAAGGTAGTGAAGAGAAATGTAATGAAAGTGGTAGCTGGTGTAGCATTACTCTTAGTTAAAAGTTATATAAAAAGTATGTAGAGAAAAATATGCAGAGAATATTTCTTTTTTGTGTTAAAAATGGTGTTTTGTGTTGGAAATGAAGTTACTGATGTGACTTTTACACCATTTTTGTATAAAAGTTACACAAAAAAAATATTGTGGGTTGAAGATGGTCTAAGGCAATTAGTGATCCAAGAGATGCTTAACACCTTAGTGGAAAAAAAATAAAAAATAAAAAATATATAAAGCTTAGACACTTCCATTTGGCAACAGTCTGTCTGAATAACATGTCTATTACATAATTTTAACACAACACTTGATAATTTATGACACTTTGAAAACAAAACAAAATCGTGTTGGTGTACCGTGCTACATTGTGTACCATTTTGTGTATATTTTTTCTTGCACATCATTCTTGGGAAAAAATAAAGAAAAGGAATGCATTTTTTACTTATACAAAAGACATTTTTAGAAGATGCAAGCATTCCAACAAGCCACGAGAAGAGATTAAAGGCAAGTTTATGGAGTCAATCTAATGTATTTTGGATGTACTTAAAACTAGTTTGTGTTAAACTAATTCAATCTTTGCTCTAGTGAGTTAGAAAGAAGTTACATGTACATCTCTGGATATGCTTGTTGGTGTTGAAAACTTACTTTTATTAGTGCACAAATGTATTTGGTTCTACAAAAGTTCATTTATCTTCTCAGTTATGGATGTCCTTAAAACTTTACTTTTCTGAGTTGTTTCTTTTATTGAAAAATTGAAGTTGGATTGGTATGGGGTTAGTAGGCAGAAAAAAGCAACTTAATTGTGAGATGGTACTAGTTGTTCATGTAGGATTTTTGGATGTCCAGTGAAGAGATCGGTGCATGAGGTTTGAGATCGATGTTAGATCAAGAGCAGTTGTTGTTTTATGATTTCTGATGTCTAAGATACAGTTCAAGTTTTACGTGCTTGTTGTATGTTACTATGCAATGGACGTCTCTGTATATTGTATCTTCTTCTATCACTCGTCTCTATACTTTCTGTAAGATACTTGAACTTGTGTTTTTGTTCCAAACCTGGATCAAGTGTGATCAGAGAAAGGAGAACTGGAAGGAGTTGTATCCCTCCATTGTTGTATGCTCTATACAGATCCAATATTATCTTCTAACTGACATGTACTTGTGTATCTCTCAATTGTCACTCTTACGACCTCATTCACATCCATTCAACTCAGACCATGCTCTTGATTTCGACATCACACATGCCAGAAATTTGATAAGTAGTCTTGATCAATTTTTGAATGTCTGGATATGCCACAATTTAAGCTCACAACATATTGCAAGTACAAGATTCAAGGGTTTTAACCACATCCTAATATTTACAATACCATGCACATACATGAACATGAACCTGAGCATCACTATCTCACAAAACAACAGATACCAAAGACCTGGGCAAATCAAACAATAGCAATGGTAAATACTGAGGAAATCAAGTAATTTACATATTTGTTTCAATGGAAATGTAAGGAAACAGGTTCTGTCTACAATTTCAGGAACAAACCCTAAACCATGGAAACTCCGAACCCTAACCCCACCACCTCCACCACCTCCTAAACAGCCAGCTACTATCCCACGTACCCCACCATCACCACCACTGCTACGGCCTACCCCAACCCCACCAAACCCACCCCACCATCACCACCACCTTAACAGCCATGAAATATCCCCTTTCTTTTAGGGATCTTACCATTTGGCACTCCTCTGTTTCATAAGTTTTTATATGAAGTTTTATGAATTTTATCATCTGTTATCACATGCGATCACATGCACCCAAGTTCACCCATGGTTTTCTATGTCTACCCTGAACCAACCTTCACTCCAAGTGAGAATGAGAAAGAAAAGATTGGCTATTGCAGTACACCTCATGGCCTTTAATTTTTCCATCTGAGTCATACTTCATTTTCACTCTAATTGAATCCACTGTTACCGTGTTATCTCACCTTCCCATCTGAGAGGAGTTTTAAATAACCTGGTCATGGTATGCGTGGGTTTTCATAATATAAACTCTTCTGAATTTTCTTAAACTGAAAATTCTAAATTATATAGGATAGAAGATCTTGAAATATTGGATCCTTATTGATGCGGTTTGTTTCTGGGAGACGTGTGGATGCACCAGGTGTGTGTTCTTACTCGATTTGTATTGAAGGAGAAAGCTGCTGGTCAGACGACCCTCGGCTGGCCGGGCGGTACCTGCGACGGGTTTGGGGTGAGGTGGATGTCTGGGCTCGGATCAGAGGGCTCGGATCCGAGGTCTTGTGTACCTGCAGACGGTCTAGAAACACCGGGGTTGGTTCCGGTGGCAGACCCTCCGACGATCTAGTCAGTTACTTAAGATAAGAGCAACAGTAACTAGGGTTTTGAGTGGAAAAGATTGATTACCTCCAGGCAGGGGGGAAGGTCTGGTATTTATAGGGGGAGCTAATCGGGTCCAGACCCGTTTGGGGCCGGGTCTGGAACCGGTTGCCTGATTGGCTGAAGCGGTGGAAAGCCGGGCGGTATAGGGCTGACGTGGCAGACGCCGGAGTGGTTTCCGGTCTGACGTGGCCGAGCTCCGGGCGGTTTTCTGGTGATGACGTGGCAGATCAGAAGGATCAAATGGGGCGCGCATCTCTGAGGGGATCTAGTGGTCCAGGATGGGCCACGCTATTTCTGACCCATATCACAAGCCCCACGCTCCTGTAGGGCTGGGTGATCCAGTCGTGTAGGAGCGACTCTTTGCCTCTGGGGGAAGAGCAGACGTCGGGGTGAGAAGGTAGGGTCTGTGCTTTTTCCTTAAAGAGGCCAGGGGTTAGGAGTAATGGATCCCTCCTTGGAGTTTGCGCGGGAGGCTGTGTGGCGGAGTAAGAGAGCCATTAGTGTTTTTGTGGCTCGGGGGTCGGCGACGAGCCCAGGGGCTCGGCGGACGTGCCCCTAGGGTCGGCAGACGATTGTCGCGCCGGTTTGAAAGGGCGGGAGGTCGAGGCCCTTCCGTAGGGTTCGTTTGGCGAGTGTGAGGAGTCGGCAGACGACCGTCTCGTTGGTTGGAAGAGCGAGCGGTCGCCGAGGCCCTTAGGGATCGATTGTCGAGCGTGAGGGGTCGGTGGACGAATCCCAGGGGTCAGCAGACGACCGCCTCGCTAGTTGGAAGAGCAGGGGGTCGCCGAGTCGCCGAGGCCCTTAGGGATCGATTGTCGAGCGTGAGGGGTCGGTGGACGAATTCCAGGGGTCAGCAGACGACCGCCTCGCTAGTTGGAAGAGCGGGGGGTCGCCGAGTCACCGAGGCCCTTAGGGATCGATTGTCGAGCGTGAGGGGTCGGTGGCTGAGACCTAAGGGAGGTTGGTCCGATCCGAGATCCGAGCCCCCGAATGAGGGAGGGGAGCCACCGTGGCTCGAGTTTCGATCCGAGCTCCGAGTCCCACATGAGAAGGGAAAGGCTGACTGGCTCGGGATTCCATCCGAGCGTCGAACCCCACTCGAGAGGGGAGATGCTCACTGGCTCGAGATTCGATCCGAGCTCCGAGCGGCAACAGAGAGAGGAAAACACCGCCTGGCTCGAATTCTTATCCGACCTCCGAGCCCCCATCTGAGACAGGAAAGGCTGGCTGGCTCGTCATTCCATCCGAGCATCGAGCCCCACTTGAGAGGGGAGATGCTGACTGGCTCGAGATTCGATCCGAGCTTCGAGCCCCACTTGAGAGGGGAGAGGCGAACTGGCTCGAGATTCGATCCGAGCTCCGAGCCCCACTTGAGAGGGGAGAGGCGAACTGGCTCGAGATTCGATCCGAGCTCCGAGCCCCCATCTGAGACAGGAAAGGCTGGCTGGCTCGTCATTCCATCCGAGCGTCGAGCCCCACTTGAGAGGGGAAATGCTGACTGGCTCGAGATTCGATCCGAGCTCCGAGCCCCACTTGAGAGGGGAGAGGCGGACTGGCTCGAGATTCGATCCGAGCTCCGAGCGGCAACAGAGAGCAGAAAACACCGCATGGCTCGAGTTTTTATCCAACCTCCGAGCCCCCATTTGAGACGGCAAAGGCTGGCTGGCTCGACATTCCATCCGAGCATCGAGTCCCACTCGAGAGGGGAGATGCGGACTGGTTCGAGATTCGATCCGAGCTCCGAGCGGCAACTGATGGAGGAGAAGACCACACGGCTCGAGTTTCCATCCGAGCGTCGAGCCCATTTGAGATGGGAGATGCTGACTGGCTCGAGATTCGATCCGAGCTCCGAGCGGCAACAGAGAGGAAAACACCGCATGGCTCGAGTTCTTATTCGACCTTCGAGCCCCCATCTGAGACGGGAAAGGCTGGCTGGCTCGTCTTTCCATCCGAGCGTCGAGCCCCACTTGAGAGGGGAAATGCTGACTGGCTCGAGATTCGATCCGAGCTCCGAGCCCCAACAGAGAGAGGAAAACACCGCGTGGCTCGAGTTTTTATCCGACCTCCGAGCCCCCATTGGAGACGGCAAAGGCTGGCTGGCTCGACATTCCATCCGAGCGTCGAGCCCCACTCGAGAGGGGAGATGCGGACTGGTTCGAGATTCAATCCGAGCTTCGAGCGGTAACTGATGGAGGAGAAGACCACACGGCTCGAGTTTCCATCCGAGCGTCGAGCCCATTTGAGATGGGAGATGCTAACTGGGTCGAGATTCGATCCGAGCTCCGAACCCTCCTACTTGGTGACATTTTTCCTGTCTAGAAAACTGAGAGGGGTAGGGTGGTAATTTCACGCCTTTTTGCTGACGTCATGGCGCAAAGATCTAAGTAGGTTTAGATCTTGGCGGCCGTTGGATCTTGACAGATAGGATCCAACGGCTAGATCCTTATTTGCGAAAATCGAGGAGTCGTTTCTCCTTTATAAAAACCCACACCCTCCTCTCATTTCTTTATTTACATTCTCACTCATCAATTTTCAACTTTTAACTAGGGCAGGCATTTAAATCGCTGTCGGCGGATTTTCGCAGAAAATGTAATCTTCCACGCACCAGGTTAGTAATTTTCTTTTTAGAAATGTCGCGTACTCAGTCTGGATTCGAGGCTAGTTCGTCTGGTCACTCGGGGCAGGAGTCGGAATTGGAAACGTCCTCGTCCCTGGGTAAGTACCAGGTCAAAGAGGAAGTTTTTTCCGAACCAGGCTCCGAAGGCGGCGATGACGTAGTCTTCGTGGTACAACCGCTGAGGTCTAGGAGGCCAGGGAAGGAGCCGATGGAAGAGGGTGGTGCGGACGAGGATAGTGATGATGAGGACGAGGAGTCGGATCAGGACGTCGGTGATGACGAAGAGGAGGGGGATGATGATGAGGAGGGCGGTGATGATGATGAAGAGGGTGACGAAGGAGAGCAGGTCAGCGTGGAAGGCGAGGGAGGAGAGGGTGTTGGTGCGCAGGAGGCCGGTCAGAGTATGCCGGAGGGGGCAGCCGGGGTCGGAGAAGATCTGCCTCCGTTGCTCCCCCTGTCGACGCCCTCCCCCGAGCGTAAGCCTCGACCACGTCGGAAGAAGAGAGTCCTGACAATCCCTCAAAGTCCCTCTTCGCCTGACGAGGATGCACCGAGGACGGGCATTGATGTTCCACCGGTTACCTTTCGGAATCCCGTGTCGATACGAATGTATCCTGACGATGTCAAGGACATTCAACCGATCCCTCCCGTGCCTGGGGAGAACACACGGACGAAGATTCGTGCGGACACCAACCCGAGCGTCTTGAGACCGGAGTACCTTAATATTATCAGGGCCGCTTACTACATTCCGAGGGAGTACGAGCTCCTACTACCGAGCCCGGGTATTCGTCCCACGACAGTGTTGGCTCCGGGCTATTGCATATTTCCAGAGGACGCCTTCATCTCGGGACTGAGGCTGCCTCTGCACCCCTTTGTAAAGAGGGTCTTGAACTGGGCGGAGCTGTCCCCCATGCAGTACGGCCCCAACTCGTGGAAGCATCTCATCTGTTTCATTCTGAAGTGCCAAGAAAAGGGGGTGAAGCCGAGGCTTTCCTACTTCCGAGCCATCTTCAGTATTGGTTCGCTCGGAGATATTGAGGGCGTATTCTTCTTCACGCTGAGGCCGAACAAGAAAGTGGTGCACGGCCACCCGGATTCGATTAAGCTTTGGAGGAATAAGTACTTTATTGTGAAGACCGAAGGGTCGTGGGATATTCCGACTCAGTGGAACTTCGTGAAGCCGAAGCGCAAGCCTCCGAAGAGGAGCGAGTTATCTGCCCGGGAGTGGGGGAAGGTTGATGAGATAGTCGGGGGTCACAGCATCTCATGGACCCGGGTGACCGAAGTTCACCTAGCGAGGGCCGGACTGAGTCCCGCCGACCCTAGTATGTCTCTTTTCTTATTTTTTCATCTTTCTGCCTTCGTGTTAACGTTTAGCCTTTCTTTTCTTATCTTGTTGTAGGAATGTCGGCACAACAGGCGCAAGCCAAGAAGATTCTGCTCGCCGCGGCCGAGAAGACGTGGCAGGAGAAGAAGAAGAAAGAAGAGCAGGATCGTCTTGCTGCCGAGAAGAAGAAGCTTTCTGCCCAGGTCCAGCAAGCAGGAGGGACCCCCCAAACACCTCCCCCAGCCCTCGAGGGGCAATCTCCGGCGAAGAAGCAAAAGAAGCATCATCAGCACCAGTCCCATGCGTCGAGGTCGGCTCGAGACGCAGCGGGGGGCTCGGGGAAGACGGTCGAGGCCCCGTCGCAACAGCTTCCCCCCGTACGCCCGAGCGCTGCGGAGTTGGTGGGAAGGATGGCAACGATGCCCTTCGTCCCCGATTGGTCGATCCTGAAGGGGGACACTATTCTCGACGGACCCGTAGCGATGGAGTTCGTCTCGAAGGACTTACCGAACGGGATGGAATGGCCTTGGCGGTGCAGATGGCCGACCAGGCCTATATGCGATGGGCCCAAGCCAACCTCTCGGTAAGTCGGCAGAGGTCTTTCCGGTTTGACTTGATTTGTAATTATCGCTAACTTTGATTTCTTTGTAACAGTCGATGCTCCACGGCCAGCACTTCCACAAGTGCCTGGAGAAGGAGATTCTATACGAGCGGAAGCAGGCGGAGAAGTTCCTTCAGGAGCTGAACAAGGCGACGGATGAATTGAAGGAGGCCCGGGACCAAGTGGCCATTCACGAGGCCCAGCTAGAGTCTATGGTCAGGATCCATAAGCAGGACCAGGAGGATCTGCTGAAGAAGGTTGCGGCCGAGGCGGCGGAGAAGGTCGTGGCCGACTTAGAGGGGGCATTGGGGGAGACCTTGGTGGCGGCGCAGGACGAGGCGTATGAGCAGGCCAAGTCCCACTTCAAGTATATCTACCCCGAGTGCAACGTCAACCACCTCAGCTTCGGATGGAACCTGGATTTGCCTCCGACCCCTGGCGGTGACGGCAACGGTGATGGCGCTGGGGAAGACCAAGGTCATGAAGAGGTGCCACTCGACCCCCAATACTAGATGTTTTTTGTTTTTATTCCTTTTTGATGTAAATGCCTTCGGCGGACTGGCCACCGCAAATTTTTGTATCGAAATTTTGAAATGGAATGAAATATAATTTTTGGGCCGACCCTCCAACACTTGCATTTTTGTGACACTTGATTTTTCTTTTGGTAGAAGTTGGCTCGTCAACGAAAGTTGGCTCGGGACCGAGAGGCTGCCAAGAATTACTTTCTGAACAGGTCGAGAGAGCTCGACCTAGAGGTGGCTCATTTGAGAAAAATTGTAGCCGACCGGGACTGGTGGGTCATCGAGACGGACTGGTCGGTCTCGGGTACCTCTAGTGGGCGCTCGGCCTCCGAATCGTTTCTTCGCGAGGCCGTCATGGAGAAAGAGTTGGAGGTCCGTCGGCTGAAGCTCATACTCGGTGCTGGTCTTGTTAAAGAGGCGAGCAACTCCACCCCGGGACGGTCGCTGCCGCTCTCGCCGGTCGAGGCCCAGCCGGATGATGCGGAGAGCTCGGTGGCGGGCGCGTCCTCCTTGGTCGGAATAGCCGAACGTCATAGGAGCCCCGAGTTTGAGTTCCCGGCCGAGTGCGAGTGAGTTGAGAGCCTTCTTTGTATTTGTACCTTCATTCATTGAGTTGTAAGCAATGAGTAATGAATAAGATCATTTGTTCTCCAGAGCCTTGATTACCTCGGATGCCGAGGGTAGTCGGTGTGAAATCTTCGAAGAGTCGCAATTGACGCAATTGCGTCAATAATTGTGACGTTTCGCATTCCTATGAATATTTATGGCGACGTTTCGCCTTCCGCCGTTTCGCATTCCCAGGCATAATAAATGAGGCCTCAGTGGGCTATATAATCACCACTCCTTTTGTCAGTTTTCAAGCAGTGAGTCATCCGACTCGGATGCCTGCCAGAGGCGGGCGTCCAGAGAACATAAGATTTTCGAGCATCCCGGATCGGAGGCACACCGATCACCCTCGAACTATTCGGGGTTCAGGTCGTCATGGCCGTGAGACCCCGGGTTGTTCGTTGGTGAGTGGTGGGCCGATCGATCATTTGGGGGGTTCGGGGAGATCCAAAGCTTGGTGGCTCTTCTGCCATCCTCGAACTGTTCGGGGTTTTGGACTCGTTAGGAGTCGTAAACCCCGAGCTGTTCGTGGGCGAGAGAAGGGTCAGCTGATCAGTTCGAACGCTCGGATTCTTATTTCGGGACGGAAAGAGCAGCGGGTCGATGGCTCCCCTGCCATCCTCGAACAGTTCGGGGTTTAGGTTTGCAAAAAGCCGTGAACCCCGAGTTGCTCGTGGGTGAGAGGGCGGTCAATACCTCGACTCGAGGCTCGGGGCGTCTGCCTGAGGCGGACGCCCTAAACCTTAATAAGAATTTTACCAACATATGGTGAGGGAACGCGCCGCAAGAGCGTTGGGGTCACCGCCGAGTGTCAAGGTCGCGGTGCCCTAGGAGAGGGCACCCGCCTTGCTCGGGGTCGACGCCGAGCTCCTGCACATGTTCTCGGGAGAGACGGTGCAGGCGTGGCTGGCGGATGTCGCCTCGTGCATCGGTTGATGGCCTCCGAGGAGGCCAAACCGAGCGATGGACGGATGCCGAGCCCCCATACCGGTGAGAAAGGCAATTGCAGGCGTAGCGGAGCGTCGCCGTCGAGTGTCAAGGTCGCGGTGTCCTCGGAGAGGGCACCCGCCTTGCTCGGGGTCGACGCCGAGCTCCTGCACATGTTCTCGGGATAGACGGTGCGGGCGTGGCTGGCGGATGTCGCCTCGCGCATCGGTTGATGGCCTCCGAGGAGGCCAAACCGAGCGAGGGACGGATGCCGAGCCCCCATACTGGTGAGAAAGGCAATTGCAGGCGTAGCGGAGCGTCGCCGCCGAGTGTCAAGGTCGCGGTGCCCTCGGAGAGGGCACCCGCCTTGCTCGGGGTCGACGCCGAGCTCCTGCGCATGTTCTCGGGAGAGACGGATTGAAAGCCTGTTTGGGGCTCGCGCCTTTATCCGAGCGCCGAGTCCCAGGCTTGGAAGGGAAGCCTGTTTGGGCTCGCATTTTCATCCGAGCGCCGAGTCCAAGGTTGTAAGAGAAGCCTGTTTGGGCTCGCGTTTTCATCTGGGCGCCGAGTCCAAGGCTTGGAAGAGAAGCCTATTTGGGCTCGCGTTTTCATCCGAGCGCCGAGTCCAAGGCTTGTAAGAGAAGCCTGTTTGGGCTCGCATTTTCATCCGGGCGCCGAGTCCAAGGCTTGTAAGAGAAGCCTGTTTGGGCTCGCGTTTTTATCCGAGCGCCGAGTCCAAGGCTTGTAAGAGAAGCCTATTTGGGCTCGCGTTTTCATCCGGGCGCCGAGTCCAAGGCTTGTAAGAGAAGCCTGTTTGGGCTCGCGTTTTCATTCGAGCGCCGAGTCCAAGGCTTGTAAGAGAAGCCTGTTTGGGCTCGCGTTTTCATCCGGGCGCCGAGTCCAAGGCTTGTAAGAGAAGCCTGTTTGGGCTCGCGTTTTCATCCGGGGGCCGAATCCTAGGCTTGCAAGATAAGCCTTATGTGCTCGCGATTTTATCCGAGCGCCGAGACCCAAGCTTGTAAGAGAAGCCTGTTTGGGCTCGCATTTTCATCCGAGCACTGAACCCGTGGGGTGTTCCATATTTGTCTACAAGATTGGGAGTTATGAGCTCGTTTTAAGAAAGCTGGCATGTTTACAATATAGGAGCTTTACAAAAAGTCTAGGCACGATGTGCCGTTTACAGGACTTTACAAAACACTAGGCACAACGTGCCGATTACGATCGCTACATCTTTACATGAAGGTTACTCTCCTAAGAACTTAATCAAGTGCTCCGCATTCCAGGGCCTCTTGACGGGCTTGCCGTCGGTGTCGGTCAGGCGATAGGTACCCGGTCGTACGACCTCTGAAACCTTATAAGGGCCCTCCCAGTTTGGTGCCAACTTTCTTTTCGGGCCGGGGTTGGATACCGCCAGTTTCCGGAGGACAAGATCTCCGAGTGCAATGTTCGTTGGGCGCACCTTCTTGTTGTAGAACCTCTCGATCCTTTGCTGGTAGATGTTCCTTCTAATGGCCGACTTCTCCCGGACCTCGTCAATGAGGTCCAAGTCTGCTCGTAGTTGCAAGGAGTTGCTTGCTTCGTCGAAAGCCATGATTCGGGGAGAGGGGATGCCTATTTCCAGGGGAATAACGGCCTCAGCGCCGTAAGTTAAATTGAAAGGTGACTCCCCCGTCGGGATTCTTTTCGTCGTTCGGTGGGCCCAGAGAACGCTTGGCAGTTCGTCGACCCATAACCCCTTGGAGGAATTATCGAGTCGCTTCTTGAGACCGTCGAGGATCTGACGATTCGCGTTCTCGGCTTGCCCATTGGACTGGGGATGGCATACTGAAGAGAAGCGCTGCTGGATACCGAGGTCTTCGCAGAACTTTCGAAAATGCTTGCCTGCAAACTGGGTCCCGTTATCCGTGACGAGTACTTGGGGGATCCCGAATCGACAGACAATGTGCTTCCAGAAGAACTGTTGAGACTGTTGCTCGGTGATCGTAACTAATGGCTCCGCCTCGATCCATTTTGTGAAGTAGTCGATTGCAACTATAAGAAACTTTCGTTGCCCTGTCGCCTTTGGAAAGGGGCCTACCAGATCCATCCCCCACATTGCAAAGGGGGTCGGACTGGCCATGGACCGCAGGTTTGCTTGCGGAACCCTTTTGATGGGCGAGAATCTTTGACAGGGGTCACATTTCTTGACAAGGGTCGGAGCATCCTACAACATGGTGGGCCAGTAGTACCCGTGGTTCAAAGCCTTTCGCGCGAGCGAGCGACTTCCCATGTGACATCCGCCAATCCCTTCGTGTAATTCCTTGAGGGCATACTTGGCTTCATCGGGAGTGAGGCAGCGGAGATAGGGTCGACCATCCGAGGTAGTGTAAGACCTCTTGAAGAGTGTTGAGTCGATCATTGTGAACCTTTCCGCTCGGACCCTGACCCTTCTTGCTTCGGCTCGGTCTTCGGGGAGCTCTCCCTTGACGAGAAATTGCCTAATCAGAGTGGTCCAGTCTTCGGGGGGAGCTCCATCTTCAATGCACAGGACCTCCGGGGTGTCGATGCTTGGTTTTAGCATGACTTCGATCAGGACCGTGCGGTCGAGACCTTCGAAGGAAGAGGAGGCCAGTTTTGATAAGGCGTCAGCCTGGACATTCTGTTCCCGGGGGATCCGCAAAACAGCCGATTCGTCGAAGGACGCAAGTAGGCGTTGAACTACAGCTCGGTACCGGACCATGCGATCGTCGCGGGCCTCGTACTCCCCAGTGATCTGGTTGACCACGAGCTGGGAGTCGCTAAAAGCCCTGATCTGCTTGGCGCCGGCCTGATGAGCTAGAGTGTGCCCGGCGATCATTGCCTCGTATTCGGCCTCGTTGTTGGAGGTCGGGAAGTTAAGATGGAGGCAGTATTGTAGAAGAAAACCGTCCGGGCCTCGCAGGATGATGCCCGCTCCGCTGCCTGCCTCGCAGGAGGAACCATCGACGTAAACTTTCCATGTCTGGTCGCTTTCCTTGCTTGCAGGGTGTTCGGAGATGGTGCACTCCGTGATGAACTCTGCGAGCGCCTGCCCCTTGATGGCTGTTCTGGGTTGATAGCCAATATCATACTGGCTGAGCTCAATCGACCACTTCACGAGTCAGCCCGAGCTCTCCGGCTTGTAGAGTACGGCCTTCAGGGGTTGGTCCGTCAGCACCTGGACAGAATGGGATTGAAAATAGGGGCAGAGTTTTCGTGAGGCCATGACCAACGCGTACGCTACCTTCTCCATCCGAGAGTACCTGGTCTCGGCATCGAGCAGGACCTTGCTGACGTAGTACAAAGGCTTCTGTGATCCCTCCTCTTCCCGAACGAGAACGGTGCTGAGCACCTTCTCCGAGGCTGATAGGTAAAGCCAGAGTGGCTCTCCGGGTTCGGGCTTACTGAGGAGTGGAGGGTTTGCGAGGTACTCCTTCAATTGGGCGAAAGCCTCTTGCTTTTGGACTTCCCATTCGAACCCACCGGTGCCGCGCAGGGCTTTGAAGAATGGAAGAGACTTCTCTCCAAACTTGGAGAGGAAACGGCCGATGGCCGCCAGTCTCCCCGTCAGTTGCTGGACCTCTTTGATGTTCCTGGGAGGAGCCATGTCTAGGATTGCTTGGATCTTCTCGGGGTTCGCTTCGATTCCCCGTTGGCTGACAATAAAGCCAAGGAACTTTCCCGCGGAGACGCCGAAGGCGCATTTGCTCGGATTGAGTCTCATATTATGAGTCTGAAGTACCCCAAAGGCCTCCTCCAGATCGGCCACGTGGTCTTCCCCCCACTGGCTCTTGACGAGCATGTCGTCCACATATACCTCCATATTGCGCCCGATTTGCTCCTTGAAGACCCGGTTGACGAGCCTCTGGTATGTGGCACCGGTGTTCTTCAGCCCGAAGGGCATGACCCTGTAATAGTACAATCCCTGTTCTGTAACGAAGGACGTCTTAGCGATATCGGGAGGGAACATGCGGATCTGGTTGTAGCCGGAGAATGCATCCATGAATGATAGGAGCTCGTGACCCGATGTCGCATCGATAAGAGCATCGATTCTAGGGAGGGGGAATGGATCCTTCGGGCACACCTTGTTGAGGTCCGTGAAATCTATGCAGATCCTCCAGCTCCCGCTCGCCTTCTTGACTATGATGACGTTTGCCAGCCACTCGGGGTAGCTGACCTCTTGGATGAAGCGCGCGGCCAGGAGCTTGTCGACTTCTGCATTAACTGCCTGTTGTCGCTCTGGAGCGAACTTACGTCGCTTTTGGAACACCGGTTTCGAGCCGAGGTTCACGCTGAGTTTGTGCATGATGAGCCCCTCGGAAATACCGGGCATGTCAGATGGCTTCCAGGCGAACAGATTGACATTGCGCCGAATACAGGTGATGAGGTCGGATTTAAGGCGGGGCGTGAGGGAGCGACTTACTCAAAATTGCTTCGACGAATCCCCTGTCTCGAAGGAGACATCCTCCAGCTCGTCTGCCGACTTTGGCTCTGGCTGGGTCCTTTGGGGCTGCATCTCCACGGCGTCGAGGGGAAGCACTCCGCTTCCTATTGCCGTCATGTAGCATGAGCGAGCGGCTTCCTGGTTCCCCCGGACCACCCCTACCCCGGTACTGGTAGGGAACTTCATCTTCTGGTGGTAGGCCGAGGGGACAGCCTGGAGAGAGCAGAGGCCTGGACGGCCGAGTATGGCATTGTAGGCTGCCTTGACGTTGACAACCATGAAGTCCATGGGCTCGGTTCTCCGGTTTGGGGCCGTGCCTGCCGTGACGTCCAGCGTGACGATCCCCTCGATTGTCACCGGAACTCCAAAAAATCCGTGCAGGGTGTATCCTGCTGGCTTGAGCTTGCTACGGGGCAGCTTTAGGTTCTCGAAAGCATCGAGGAACAGAATGTTGACCGAGCTCCCGTTGTCTACAAGGATCCACCGAGCATCGAAATTTGCCATGCTGAGATTGATCACGAGGGCGTCGCAATGCGGGAGCCGCACCCCCTCCAGGTCGTCACCCGAGAAGGAGACGGGGAGTGGTTGAATTTGAGGGGGGAGAGGTCCTTGGACGGCGTTAACATCCCGGATGAACGCCTTGCAGGAAGTGTTGGACTCCCCTCCCATGGGCCCCCCGTGGACGCAGTGTAATACAGCTTGGCCATCAGGCTCGTCAAGCTCATGCTCTCGCTCGGGGAGCTGCAGGGGAGCTCGAGGAGGAGGTGGGGTTCTCTTGTTCCTCGTGTCCCTCTGCCCCCGAGCGTCGTCCCGCTTGTACTCCCGGAGGTACCCTCGCTGAATGAGGGCCTCGATCTCGTCTTTCAGGGCACGGCAGTGATCCGTATCGTGCCCGTTGTCTCGGTGGAAGCGGCAGTAGAACCGTTGATCCCTTTTCTTACTAGTGTTGTTGGACGGTCGAGGGGGATACTGAACGAGGTCCCTGTCCTCGATTGCCAGGAGTATGGAGGACACATTTTGGGTGAGTGGGGTATACCTCTCGAAGCGAGGGACCGGCGGTACTTTCTTCATGGTGCCCACGTCCCTTGGAGCCTTTTTAGAAGGCTCGACTTCCTCGGCCTTCCGCTTTCCATTTCCGGGTACTTCCCTGGACTCATCTGGGTTTAGGGCTTCCTCCGCCCTGATGTATTTCTCAACCCTGTTGAGGAGGTCGGGAAAATCGATGGGAGGCTTCTTCGCCAGAGAGGCTTTTAGCTGCCCATGACGGACGTTGTGCCGAAATGCCGCGGAGGCGACACCCGGATCGAGAGAGGAGACCGACCTTGCCTCTGCTGTGAACCTCCGGACGAACGCCCTGAGTGATTCTCCCTCCTTCTGTCTGAGTCCAATTAGGGAAGCACTTGTCTTCTCGGCCTTCCGGCTGGTGACAAAGTGGGCGAGGAAATTGCCTTCCAGCTGGTCGAATGAGTAGATGGAACCGGGCGTCAGTTTGGAAAACCATTCGCGAGCCGGACCCCGGAGGGTGGCAGGGAAGGCTCGACATAGCAGGGGATCCGAAGCGCTGTGAATCATCATGAGGGTTTTGAAACCCTCCATGTGATCAGCAGGATCTCCCTCGCCGTCATAGGTCTCGAACTGAGGTGGTCGGAAATTCCGAGGTATTTTCGCTTGGAGAATGAGGGCGGAGAAAGGGGGTCGGACAGGTCTGTACCCCTGAGCCGCTCCTTGGCCGCCGTCGCCTATGTGATCGAGGCGATTTTCCATTTCTTGGAGGCACCTTAGGAGTTCGCCGTCGTCCTCCGGCGGGTTTGTTAAGGGGCAGGACAAGCTTGCCTCGGCGTCCGACCTGGTTCGGGAATGGCGGGCTTCTTCTCTGGGGGCCCGTCGGAGAGCCCCAAGAATTTCTCTTCGGAAGTCCTCGAAATCCTGTTGAGTGACTGGAGCTCCCTCGGCTCGGACCGGTTGGACCGGAGGTTGCCTTCCGACTTGGCTGAGTGCTGGCCTCCGTTCTTCCGGCGGTGGTCTAGGATGGTTCGGGGCCGAGTTGGAAGCGGCTCTCCCCCCACTGTGACTAACCTGCCGGTTGGTGATTACCCTTCGTAGGTCGGGCTGGACTGTACGGGTGGCGCTCCACTGGGATCCCTGATGGGAAGCCCTGTGCTTTGATGCGCGGGCCCGACATTGGCATTTGGTTGGGGTGTGTCCCGTCGGTTGACGGAGGACGCAGCCCCCTTGCCTTTGGAGGCCGTGGGAGTTCGGCTGTCGAGGTACCTTGGCGGTCGGACTCGGGACGGCTTCCGAAGTAGCTTTCCCACAGACGGTGCCAACCTGATGCGGTTTGTTTCTGGGAGACGTGTGGATGCACCAGGTGTGAGTTCTTACTCGATTTGTATTGAAGGAGAAAGCTGCTGGTCAGACGACCCTCGGCTGGCCAGGCGGTACCTGCCACGGGTTTGGGGTGAGGTGGATGTCTGGGCTCAGATCAGAGGGCTCGGATCCGAGGTCTTGTGTACCTGCAGACGGTCTAGAAACACCGGGGTTGGTTCCGGTGGCAGACCCTCCGACGATCTAGTCAGTTACTTAAGATAAGAGCAACAGTAACTAGGGTTTTGAGTGGAAAATATTGATTACCTCCAGGCAGGGGGGAAGGTCTGGTATTTATAGGGGGAGCTAATCGGGTCCAGACCCGTTTGGGGCCGGGTCTGGACCCGGTTGCCTGATTGGCTGAAGCGGTGGAAAGCCGGGCGGTATAGGGCTGACGTGGCAGACGCCGGAGTGGTTTCCGGTCTGACGTGGCCGAGCTCCGGGCGGTTTTCCGGTGATGACGTGGCAGATCAGAAGGATCAGATGGGGCGCGCATCTCTGAGGGGATCTAGTGGTCCAGGATGGGCCACGCTATTTCTGACCCATATCACTTATATACTAACTGAACTTAAGAAATTGAATATATTTATTTTGGAGCAAGTATTCTTAATTATCTTACAAAATACACAGGATTACTAATGAAGAAAATGTTTTAGTTCATATTTTTCTATGAAGAACATTGAATGCAATTATATCATTAAATTGGCTTCTGCATAGTGTATTGTCACATAACTTACGGCTTTTCCTGGTTGAACTTGTTACCAAAACGACCCACCTTTTGAAAGTATTTACCAAACTGACCCACTTTTGATTACCAAAACGACCCACCCGGTCTTTGAAAGACCGAGTTTAGTTAAAAATAACTCGGTTTTTGAAAGACCGAGTGTTAGACTTCGAAAATCGAAGTCTAACACTCGGTCTTTCAAAAACCGAGTTATTTTTAACTAAACTCGGTCTTTTAAAGACCGAGTGGGATTGTTTGGGAATTTAAAAAAACTAGGGCGGTTTGGAAAAAACTTTCAAAAAGTGGGACAGTTTGGGAAAAAATTCATGTGCCGTAAGGGTAGGGAAGATTAAAGGGAGACATGTGGGGAGGAAAGAAGACCGCTGACAAGGAAGAAGCAACTCAGACTGTACGCAATAGTTTCGGTTACGACTAAGCTCGATGAAGACGAACCAAGAACTAACTAAAAGCGATGATGGGGGTGATTAGAGTAGTAACGGGGTGGCAAGTCAACGACAGAGGTGGTAGGGTTAAGGAATCTGTCAAACTCCTTTAATCGCCAATCTTGGGAATTAACTGCACAAAATAAATAAATTAAGGATTATTGGGTGGCGGAGTTCCCGACGCGCGACCGAGGGGGTGGCAGCATTTGCTAGAATGGAGGAGATAAATATCGTTGGTGAGAGTTATAGAATTCACATCAAACCATGGACGGGTGAAGAAGGGGTCGTTGAACCAGATACGATGTCGGCATCCTGGATCAAGATGACCGATCGGCCTCCCTCACCAATCCAAGACTTTGTACAAAAGTTTGGCATCGTTCTGGAGGTGGATACGATGACGGCAAAGCAAAGAGGGGGGGTTAGCCAGAATTAAGATCGATTGTCAGGATCTTGATCGGATACCGTGTTAGAATCAGTGAGGAAAAAATTCTGCTTTAAGATTGTTAGAACCCGATTTTATAGATATGAAAAATCCTAACAGCAATTGCGAAGAACTGAAATACAGGAAATAAAACAGGAAACGAAAAGACTTTGCACAGAGTCGAGATTGAGAATCTCTCTCTTTAAAGCAGAATTCGCCCCGTAGTGTGACAGTGGCTGGCGAATTGCTTCCCAGGATACAACTGTACCTTCTCTGAAGAGCAGCACCCTTGCTTCAGAGATTCAGCGAACTGCTGTCTGTGATGTACTCTCAGTTGACTCAGAGGAGAAGAAGAGGAAGAAGAAGAATAAAACTCTGACTGTGTAAAAGACTCTGTCTGGATTCAGTAGTCTTTTATAAAGAAAAATGGAGACTGAGACTCTTTAGAGGCCCATTACTCAGTAACAGCAGAGTAATGGAGACTCTTCAGATTCATAACTGGTGAGCCATTACTCTACTGTTACAGAGTAATGGTACCGGTTATTGAATCTGAAAAGCCTTATTAGTTCAGTAGGGGAAAAGTTTTTGTCTGGGCAAAAAAAATTTAAGCCAGAGCCAGAGCCAGACCAAACTGAGCCGAGCCGAAGCCGAGTAATGGTTTTCCTGGCCCAGCCGGGCCTGGCGTGCGCGCACGCGTGTGTGTTTGTCATTTTGGCTAAGTCCTCTCTCCACTACACGTTAGTGGTAACCCCCGGGCCACGCCCTTTAGTCCAGTTTTCTAGTATATATACTAGAGAAAATCTTTCCCAATTTCCGATATGGGACTATCTATTTTCTCCAAGTTGCCAAGTTAGTACATTTCAAGTACCCAAATTTGGACTAACATTTCTCATTCATACGGAATTCGTTTTTGGTAAGTGAGTACACCACGGAATAGTACTCGTCGAGAGGATCGCAATCCACTCATTTTCCGGTGCCACCGGTGGCCGGAGCTTGCCGGAATCCGGCCCAAAAAACTGTAAAAATTAATTCCAATATACCACGTGCCTTGTAAGGAAACATGCCTTGTGTACGTGCAAGTGGGACCCAGCGCCGTGCCACGTCATCAATCAAATCTGATGCATCACATTGGGCCAACCAATCAAACCGGTGCTCCCAAACGAAGTGCACCATGTGGTGGGGCTCGAACTGTACACAGCTCAGAGCCAAAGAGAAGGAGGGGCGACATGCGCGTCCTATCAACGCAGGTGTAGGTATGAGCTACCCTAAAAGTAGGGGGTGTCCAAGAGGGGTGCATGTATGAGGATGCCAGATCCTATAACGGCAAAATGAATGAGAAACATGGGGAAAAGAGAAAATTTTGCCATACTGACCCACTTTTTGAAAATATTTGGCGCTCTAACCTATTTTCGAAAATAATTAGCAAACTGACTCAGTTTTGGACACATCAGCAAAAATCGTTATTGGGAAAAACGGCATAGGTTATTTACATGCCATTTTTCCCAATAACGGCATCTATATTTAAAGTTTCATGCCATTATTTGGAGTAACGGCATAGGTTATTTTGTTTTTCGACAGCTTGTAGTCTCCATTTAGAGAAAAAATTGCAAGTGTGAAAACCTTATAACAAATGCCGTTATTTCATATAACAGATGCCGTTATTTCAAATAACGGCATTCTCAATACTAATGCCGTTATTTGGAATAACGGCATCAGTTATAAATTTCTTTTATAAAAAAGTAACTTATTATTCATCATCTCTGACGAATAAGTTAATTTATATAAAAAAATTGTAACTGATGCCGTTATTCCAAATAACAGTATCAGTTATAAACTTTTTTTTAAAAAAATTAACTTATTATTCATCCTCTCTGTTTCCAAACAATAACAACAGTTCATTTATATATAACTGATGCCATTATCTCCAATAACGGCATCAGTCATTCGAATGCCGTTATTGGGGATAACGGCATTATTTATAAGTTTTTTTCACACTTAGATTTTTTTAAGTTAGAAGATTCACACTTGTAAGAGAAATATATTGATGTCGTTAATCCAAATAACGGCATGGTAAAAAAAATGTAAAATAGATGCCGTTATTGAAAATAACGGCACGTAAATAACCTATACCGTTATTTTCAATAACGGTTTATGCTGACGTGTCCAAAACTGGGTCAGATCGCTAATTATTTTTGGAAGTGGGTCAGACCCCTAAATATTTTCAAAAAGTGGGTCAGTACAGCAAATCTCTCAGGAAAAGATAGGAAGTTCGAATTTTGAAAATATGGGCTTCGGAAATGAGGTGGGCTTCGAAGAAGACTTGGGCCTAACTGCTTTGGGCTCAAGTTTAGTTAAAGGAAAAGACAAGGGAGGGGACGTAGGCTTGAATATTGGAGGGATTATTAATGTGAAGGTGGAAGGTAGTAAGGAATTAGAGGCTACATATTAGATTAGCCAAATTGATACAGGTGATGAGGAGGAAGAAAGGGTTTTAGAGGATTTGATGAAAAAGGAAGTCGAAAAGAGAGTGCAAAGGAAAGTAAAGAAGAGAATAAGGGCTATATTGAGGAACTGGGTTACGGAAAGGAAAAAGGATTCAGAGGGATCGTCAGGATCAGATAGTGAATCCATCAAGTCTGGGGAGCCATAGTTAGGAGAGGATAGAAGTTTGGAGAGTATACCGATGGATACTCCAAGGGAAGAGCATAGTAAAAAGAGAAAATCTGACAAGGCCAATGAGGGATACAGGTGCAACGACATGCAGCGTATGAGAAGGGGGAAGCCAATGACAGTTAAAGAGATATATCAATCAGTGGGAAAGAGGAAAAGCTACGAAAAAATCGCAAGTATACATAAACCTATTTCTATTTTTGGCTCAATTCATGATTCCGTATTAATGCAACTACCTGAGGTCTATGGTATCAACTTGCATCATACTCAAAGCACACACAAAAGCGTTTTTGACATTATTAGGGCTAGGGAAATGGACAATATTAAAAGGTCCAGAAGGTACTAGATGGGGAGATGATGAGGATTGCGTCACCCGAAACCTGGTGGAAAAACAAACACCTTGAATTACAATCTTTTTCTTTACAACACATCTTTTACAATTTTACATAAGCCATAACACCATTCTATCTCAAGCATCCAAATCCCAAGCTATAAGCAACTACCTGTAAAACATTAGGCTAGTGATAACCCTAACCCCCAAAACTACAGAGGTCAGCAATAATGGTGTGAGTGACATAAAAAATAATGCAACATCAATATACATGAAACATAATATCATAAACAACATGTATCAACAGCAAGAGTAAATGAAATAAGGAACAACAATAAATAAAACATGAAAACATCAAGTGAAACTTGACTAAGTGTCAAGTGTAGAAAAAAATAGGAATATTATGCATAAAACCAAGTCAAGAAAACATCAATACTATATGCTGACTCTCTAATGCATACTTATCAGATTCTATGCATCCCACTCTACATAGGTCCGGTGCAAGCCCTTAACGTTCTCCACTTGATAGGGTTTAATCCCCTGCTATGCAACTAATCCTACTACGATGACTACTACGAGATATAGATAAACTGTGAGTATTAGCCCACGTCCCGATAATTCCGGAGGTCAATCTCTACCCACAGATAATTCAGGAGACTATTTCACTCATACCTAGGAATCTTCGAGAATACCACACACCGCAAGCTATAGCGCCTCATCACACGAATACCACATGAGCGTCGCCTCGACACCGATAATTCCGGAGATCAATCCCACACCGCAAGTAATTCCGGAGACTATTTCACTCACACCTCGATAATTTTGGGGATTATCTCACACCGCAAGCCATACTGAAGTCCATAACCTATGTTCTCATTTCATCATATCACCATCTAGTGCCTATCCTTATTTATTTAAGTTAATTAATTAATTACGAATCTCCTAGAGTTGGTGTACCCTACCGTACTTTACTCAACTGATCAACAACAAGCCTCAACAGGCCAAGCCACAAACTCTCAACTACCGGTATACTAGGATCCCACACACCCTCTAGAGACATCAAAGCCAAACTTTTATTACAACTCATACTTCTTTTAAATTAGAAAAAGTTTCGAAAATACTATAATCTGTAGCAAAAGGACATTTAGAACAGTATGTCATAAATCCAAGAATATTAAAGAATCATTCGTTTAAAAGGTCTTTAGAAAAGTTCAAGAAAACGTCAGTCACAGCAGTGACAGTCAACTTCATACTGTAGTCGTTCGACTGTCCCACGTAAAAATCCAAAACCTCGAGAAACATTAATCAGAGTAGTGACAGTCGACTGTATGAAGTGGTCAATCAGCTGTCCCGCATGAAAATCTAAGACTTCAAAAAAAAACATAAATCAGAGCAGTGGTTAACTGTATAAAGTGGTCAGTCGACTGTCCCGCATAAAAATCCAAGACTCCAAGAAAACACAGCAGCTAGGGTAGTGACGGTGGACTGTCCAAATTTATCAGTTGATTATCGACCTGCAGACTGCATTTTGAGTTGTGCATGTTTTTAACCGATACGGCGTTCTACTTTACAAAAATGAAATCTGTAAAAACTACAATCCTGAGACAATCAAATATGACTTGTAGAGTATATAGGAGTCCATAAAAATAAATCAAAACCACTTCGAATTGATAAAATGGCATTTTGATGAATTTCTTCAAAACAATGACACGGACATATGCATATACGAAAATAGAGTTTTTGAGAATCAATTACACATCAGGATACTTCGTATTATATTCCAGACCATATCAATGCTAGAATACGTTAAGATATAATCAAAATCTACAAAACATACAAGGTTCAATTTCTTCAAAAACCACAAAATAGGATATTTATGTAGAAATATTTGTGCATGTTTGTGCATCAAGAAAACTTCACAATTCCATCAATTAGAAATAATAAATATTCAAATTTAATATTAGTATTTGAGCAATTCAAATCCAAGTGAAACTTCACAAAATCACAAAATCCCTAATTTGGTCATAATGTATAAAACCCAAATCTAGTTATCACGATTCCAGTCCTCAAAACCTGATCGTTTAATTCATTAGTCCTTCTCATAATTTCTCAAACTCATTCACAATTTTTCACAATAGTTAACCCATGAATATAGGTAGATATGACATTGCCATAGTCAAGTTGCATTCATTCAAACTCATCAACAGTCAAGATCTTATCTTTAACCATAACATTCACCATACTCAAACAATTCAGCAATAATCCAAGGAAATAGCCTTCTCATGATTTCTGTTATGTTCTTTAACAATCTTAAATCATCCATATGTAATTTCCATCATAAATAACTAGGTTTCTATGAAAGATCCAATTTTTAATTCATCTATTCATCAAATCCATCATGTGTATTCATACCAATCCCTACCATGCTTTCTAATAGATGAAACACCACATACAATGTTCAAAGAACAATACAAAACAAATTATATTACTCACCTCTTTGAAGAATCAACCGAAAGAAAATAAGGAATAAGAAAAAGTCCTCCCTCGCAAGAAACCAAGAATCCTCGCTTGAAAACTCCAAGAAATAAGAATAAGAAATCCCTTTGTGTTGTGCAGCAAAGAGACGGTTGCACCTCACCCTAATATAGGCCGGGAATAAGGGGATCTAGGATTTTTGAGTAGTTTTACAAAATACCTCTTTTGAAATATACCTTTACATATATAAATCTCTATACTTGGAAATTGAATAAAACCAATTTAATTGAGTCTTAAAAACAAAGGCGACTAGCCTACAACCAGCCGGCATTGTTTGAAAACCCAGAAAAACGAATTTGCACTTTCACTCCTCTAAATAGCAATTTTGTAAAAAGACCCTCTTTTACCAAAACTTGCAAAATAAACCAAATTTATTAAAAAAAAGGAAAACTCTCTACCTCAAAGTTGACTAGGCATCATGCCAAGCCCAAAAATCTGAAAATCTGAGGTTCCCACTCCAAGTGGTAATCTTGCACAAAAGTTCCACCTTTTGTAATATTTGCAAATAGATCCAATAATTATCAGAAAATTCCAAAAATTCACAAATAATATTTAATAATAAATAGTGAGTTTTCCCTAAATAAATTTTGACTTTGAACTTCCCAAGAAATGTTGCACGTGTAAAAAGATAAATTTTCAGAAAATGTTCATTAAATCCCCAAAAATCATTTTAATTCATTTATAAATCTTAAAAACATTATTTAAAAATCTGTGGTATTACACGATCGGACGACCGAGATCAAATCTGATCAAGATGGAGGGCTGAGATTCCAACACCCTTCTCCTTCTTCACAGCGACAGAGAGAGAGAGTTGGTGGGAGAGGGGACGGTGACTGCGGTGACTGTGGCAACGGCTGTGGGCGGCACTGCGGTGGCGAGACGGCAGCGATGTCAAGGACTTCGACGGACAGCAGCGCTGCGGTCGAGGAGCGATGCAACGAGGTGGTGGCAAGCGCTCTGTTTTCGAAAGGGAAACAGAGCGATGAGGCACCGGCAATGGTGGAAGATTCTGGGCTTGATGACGACGACGAAGGGGGATGTAGAGGTAGGGGGTGACGAGGACAAAGCACCAGGCGAGGGTAATGGGTTGCGGCGATGACGAAGTTAATTGGTTCGAGAGCAGAGGCGACGAAGATAGTAGATTTGATGAGGGTGCGGGGATGAGGAAGGGTGGAGTCGAAGGTGGGTGATGAGGGCACAGGGAGATCGAGAGGTGAAGAGGTGCGAAGACGAAAGGTCGGGGAGGCAAAAAGGCGATGAAGACGATGGGTGAACAGTGGTGTAAAGGGGGTTTAGCGGGTACTGGGGTTTCAACAGTGAATAGGTTATTAGGGTTAGGGTTAATCTAGGTTAGGGTTTAAATAGTATAGGGTTGTGGGTTATTGGTTAACGGGTTTGAGTAGGATCCAAAAGGAGATTGGGTCAAAATTCATTGTAATTAGGCTACATGAATTTGATGATATGAAACAGTCAAATTCCCCATGAAGAACAACAAATTTTAGCTGGTAGGAAAGATGAAATGAAACATATATCGGCCTAAAATTGAGTCGAAACAAAAGAAATAATTTTTATTAGAACTTGAAACAAAATACAAATTCTCAAATTGATAAATAGAGTACAATGGAATAATATACGGTAGAGAAATACAAAATGGAACGGGGGTTACATAAGGATACCATAAAAATCAAAACAAAATGGCCCATCATGCTTCCGACCTAGTTAAACTTCTTTGAGCTGCTCTGTACCAGTTACTGCTAGAGGAAAAAATACCTCTGGTATGCACCCTGATTTCGATGCTCCTTTTACGTTCCTCTCATCTCAGACTACTATGCTCATCAAGAACATTCACCCCAGAGATACGTTTGGAACAACTAGTAGCTTTTCGGTGCAAGCAACCACAACCTAGCTCGTTTCCTGCTACTAGGTTTACAGCTCAACTAGAGAAGGTTGCAAATTGAACTTTTTGCAAGATTTTTTAGGCAGAGCCTAACAAAGCTCTCCCTGAGCAGAAGAGATTAGCTAGTCATTTATTGAACAAGAAATAACAAGAAAGATTGTATGGAATAAAGAACAAGGAGAATTATATGGAATTTCTCTCTTTGATTTTTTTTTTTTTCTCTTAAAACTCTCTCCAAACTTCTTTCAAACCAAACTATTCTTACAAGCTTATATGGATTTTTTTTCTTTCCTAAAATTTTCTACCTTCTCCCTTACCCAGCATCCCCTTTTATAGAAGAAAGGATGGCTTTACATCAGTTACAATTATTATTCTCATTACATCACTGCTTACATCATAGATCAATAATTGAGCCTATTACGTCACTGCTTACATTAAAGATTCTTTTCTTGCCAAAATCTTGACGTGCTTCACATCAGAAATAAATCTTCGTTAGCCTTCTCTTGTTCTTTTCTGCATTGTCCGCATTTATGTTGTGGTTCCATCCTCATCAGTCTACAGTAGTGAACAGTTGTCTCTTCTGTCATTGTCATGGCTCCTTTATGTAGAATTTGGTACCAACTGTCAAAGACTTCTTTCTTTGACTGTGATTGTTTAATCTTTGCTATGCTGTAAATCATTAATTTTTGTGGGTCCGAACTATCATAAATCCATATATTACTGTATCTATTTTGTATGTCCTTTAGTTCACAATACATTATTCTAAATCCCATAGCTCTTCTTTTTGGGATCAGTTTTTCAAATTCTTCATTTTTATATGGTATAATATTGGTTGCTCTAAATAGGATTTGTGTAGACATCCCTATCTTTATAATATGCTCAGCGGGTAGTTCTTCATCATCTTCAAGGAATTCTAGAATAGTTGAAAATAACTGGACATATATTTTGGAGGCCTTTGTAAGGAAAAAATAACTTTTAGCAGATTTTTATATTTCTCTTGGTAGCTGGCTAAGTTCTTCACATTCTCAGGATGGATATATGCAGTGGATAAGCCTTCTTTCGAATAATACTCTTACCGTCATTGGATTTGCTCCTAGTAGTATGATCGCTTTGTTCATATGTTGTTGAGAAATAATTTTGATAAATTGATTGACCTGAGTGGTCTGGCGTAATTTCTCAATATATTGTAAAAATAAATTATTCTTGGAATATTTTGGAGGATCTGAGAGTAAACTCTCTTTATAGGTAGTATGTTGTATGGGTGTGGAGTTTCCCTCTTGTGTGGCTGTTTTTGTGATTTCACTTGTATTTTGTGGGTTAATATGTTCACTCCCTTTGCTCATTTTTTCAATATGTTCTGCATTTATATGCTGGTAAAATATACTTTGAAGACCACATATTTGCAACTGTAGTTGGTTAAATGCTCCTTTTAATTGCTCCACAGTCTCCTTTAGGAAGACTATATACCGTTCTATATGCTGGAATCTATTTTCCATCCTGTAAAAATGAAATTGTTAGTTCCTTGATAAGAAATCTGCTAGGATGTTATATTTTCATTTTATATTTTCTATTGAGAAGTCGTAATGTGCTAACTCCATTTGCCATCTTATCAATTGTGGTGGGGTAAAAATGGCTTGGGGCCCAACCAGGGCCCAATACAACTCTCACTCAGAAATGATGAAAACAGCGGTCTAGTTCGGCACCGAGCCACTGCAGGGTCAGCCCCGAACCTCCAGTTCACCCCCACAGATCTGGATCCCTCGTATCCGATAAGCAGCGATGGCCCTCGGCCTCCGATCCACGACAGCCCTCCAGGCCGTCCTTCCATCCTGGTGTAGAAGGGAGATGACTTGGTGCACCCTACGCCACCAGATTCTCCCAGAAGCACAGAGGCCCCATGATCTGCCATGTCAGCTCCAAATACCACCAAGGGCTTTACCGCGTCAGCCCTATACCACTCCTGGTACTGCCACGTCAGCTCTAAACCCCCTGGGCCTTCTGCCACGTCAGGCCCATGGGCTTTCGGGTTCAAACCCGGCCCCCAAGCGGATCCAAACCCGGTTGGAATTCTCTATAAATACTAGACCCTCACCCACCTTTTCAGGTAACCAATCTTTTGCCACTTAAATTCACCTAGTTATTGCTACTCTCTCACAGAGACTGACTAGATCGTCGGAGGGTCCGCCACCGGGATAAACCCCGGTGTTTCAGGACTGTCTGCAGGTACACAAGACCTCGGATCCGAACCCTATGATCCGAGCCGAGGCATCCACTTCACTCCGAGCCCATCGCAGGTGCCGCCAGGTCACTCTGAGGGTCGTCTGACAAGCAGCTTTCTCCTTCAATATAAATTGAGTCCGAACTCACACCTGGTGCATCCACACGTCTCCCAGAAATAAACCGCATCAGGGCCAGGCTGGCAGCCAGACGCGGGGGTCAGTTCGGAGGGAGTATTCGGCGGAGGGAACATTTTACTTAAGATTTAAGGCGTCGTCCTTAGACAGACGCCCCGGGCTCCGAGGCTCGGTCGGTTCCCCTTTCACCCGTGAGCAGCTCGGGGCTTACAGCCTCGACGGCCGAAACCCCGAACTGTTCAAGGGTGAGACAGAAACCGCCATCACCTGGAGCCCTATTGGAATGCAGAGTGGTCAACCTCCAATCGGAGACGACCCATCTATCCGAGGCTCTTCAGCCCCAAGTCCGGGATATGGTTGATGTCCCTCCCGTCTGGATCTCTCTCGGGCCAAACAACCATATCAGGGTCGTCTGACCCGAAAAAGGATCCAGACCAGAAAAAGTTTTGATTCAAAGTTTTAAGGCACCGCCCTCGGCGAGCACCCCCCGGGCCCCGGGTTTCGGTCGGTATCCCGCCGACCCACGGGCCCCGGTCGAAAGAAGATCAACACTCAGAGATTGGGAGAAGCGCACCATTCCGAGCCAGTTGATTGCAACTGCAAAGGTTCGACCTGCTCTGGCAACAGAACCTTCATAGTTGCAAACAACTTGCCCGGAACGCCCTTCATTTCTTCCGCAAGACAGAACCTTCACAGTTGCAAACAGCTCACCCCTCGGATTCGGACATGGATCATCACCTCTTCTACCAAGATCTTCTGCCTACACAGAGGCACCACCAATCCGAGGCTCCTTATCTACCGGTCCGAATTTCGGTCGTTACCCCTCTCGCCCTGATCCCCCCTGGATCTGGCTGCCGTATCAGAGCCATCAGATCCAAGAGAAGATCCAGGCGGCAGAGAAACCACCTCTCCGACACGACCGGGGCTAAAATTTTGCAAAAGACAGACGTCCGCCGGAGCAGACACCTTTGAGGGCCAATAGACCACCCTTGCTGTGATCTAACCCACTGCGGAGGGAGGGGTACTTATAGCCTCCCCCATAGGCCGGCCTTTATGACATGGGGAAAACCAAACGACGGAAGACCATGCGCCATGCATTTATTAGGCAGCACCATTAAGGCCCCTGGGAAATTGAAACATCACACAGATCCCGGGGCGCCCCCCAATGCTCTGCAAAGACAGCGGGCTACCCTGCTCAACATTCCCAAGGCACAACGGTTCGCCCACAACCTTGCCGGCCCGTAACCCCTCGCCAGCTCGAGGCCAAGTCTAGCACTAGGATAGTCTTCTCAGGAAGGCTCCACGGCTCGCCATCACCCTTGCCGACTCATAATCCCTCGCCAAGCTTGAGGTCAGGTCTGGCACCAGGGTAGTCTTCTCAGGAAGGCTCAACGGCTCGCCATCCCCCTTGTTGGCCCATAAGTCCCTCGCCAGCTCGAGGTCGGGTCCAGCACCAGGATAGTCTTCTCAGGAAGGCTCCACGGCTCGCCATCGCCCTTGCCGACTCGTAATCCCTCGCCAAGCTCGAGGTCAGGTCTGGCACCAGGGTAGTCTTCTCAGGAAGGCTCAACGGCTCGCCATCACCCTTGTTAGCCCGTAAATCCCTCGCCAGCTCGAGGTCGGGTCTAGCACCAGGGTAGTCTTCTCAGGAAGGCTCCACGGCTCGCCATCGTCCTTGCCGACCCGTAATCCCTCGCCAAGCTCGAGGTTAGGTCTGGCACCAGGATAGTCTTCTCAGGAAGGCTCAACGGCTCGCCATCCCCCTTGTTGGCCCATAAATCCCTCGCCAGCTCGAGGTCGGGTCTAGCACCAGGGTAGTCTTCTCAGGAAGGCTCCACGGCCCGCCATCGCCCTTGCCGACTTGTAATCCCTCGCCAAGCTCGAGGTCAGGTCTGGCACCAGGGTAGTCTTCTCAGGAAGGCTCAACGGCTCGCCATCACCCTTGTTAGCCCATAAATCCCTCGCCAGCTCGAGGTCGGGTCTAACACCAGGGTAAGCCTTCTCAGGAAGGCTCCACGGCTCGCCATCGCCCTTGTTAACTCGTAATCCCTCGACAGCTCGAGATCAGGTCTAGCACCAGGGTAGTCTTCTTAGGAAGGCTCAACCGCTCGCCATCACCCTTGCCGACCCGTAATCCCTCGCCAGCTCGAGGTTAGGTCTGGCACCAAGGTAATCTTCTCAGGAAGTCCCAGACAGTCCGCCATCACCCTTGCCGACCCATAGACTCTCGCCGGCTCGATGATCGCTCTAGACAATCAGGACGCCCCCCTCAGGAAGGCCCAGGGGTTCGCCATCCCATTTTTACATCCGTAAACACTCCTCCACGGCTAGCTCCCGCACCCCCGCAGGAGTGGGGGGCTTGTGTGGTGGGGTAAAAATGGCTTGGGGCCCAACCAGGGCCCAATACAACTCTCACTCAGAAATGATGAAAACAGCGGTCTAGTTCGGCACCGAGCCACTGTAGGGTCGGCCCCGAACCTCCAGTTCACCCCCACAGATCTGGACCCCTTGTATCTGATAAGCAGCGATGGCCCTCGGCCTCCGATCCACGACAGCCCTCCAGGCCGTCCTTCCATCCTGGTGTAGAAGGGAGATGACTTGGCGCACCCTACGCCACCAGATTCTCCCAGAAGCACAGAGGCCCCATGATCTGCCATGTCAGCTCCAAATACCACCAAGGGCTTTACCGCGTCAGCCCTATACCACTCCTGGTACTGCCACGTCAGCTCTAAACCCCCTGGGCCTTCTGCCACGTCAGGCCCATGGGCTTTCGGGTTCAAACCCGGCCCCCAAGCGGATCCAAACCTGGTTGGAATTCTCTATAAATACTAGACCCTCACCCACCTTTTCAGGTAACCAATCTTTTGCCACTTAAATTCACCTAGTTATTGCTACTCTCTCACAGAGACTGACTAGATCGTCGGAGGGTCCGCCACCGGGATAAACCCCGGTGTTTCAGGACCGTCTGCAGGTACACAAGACCTCGGATCCGAACCCTATGATCCGAGCCGAGGCATCCACTTCACTCCGAGCCCATCGCAGGTGCCGCCAGGTCACTCCGAGGGTCGTCTGACAAGCAGCTTTCTCCTTCAATATAAATTGAGTCCGAACTCACACCTGGTGCATCCACACGTCTCCCAGAAATAAACCGCATCATCAATCTTTTATTTGCTATAGTTTGGTCTATTATTTTGTTAATCTAACTCTTTGTCTGTGTATTATTTGTCATTACTGTGAATTTCGTATGTATTATGAATAATTCAAACTTTTTTATTGCTTTTAAGATTGCTAGTAGTTCTTTTTCATTGATGTGGTAATTTTGTTGGGTCTGTGTGAATGATCCACTAGTATCTGGCTAGTCTTTTCTCTTTTTCACCTATTTCAAAGAATTTTAATACTGTTCCCCAATTATTTTCAAATGCATCTGTTTCTATTATCTATGAACATTCTTTAACATGTAATCTTAACTTATTTAATTTTGAAGTTTTTTGTTTTAATATTTTAAGTTTTTCTTCCCTCTGGGGTCTATTCCAATTTCTTAAACTTTTTTTAGTTTTTATTGTAACCAATTTATTTTGCTGATAAATTCGGTATGTATCCTCTTATTCAATTTAGTAGTCCGATTATGGATTGTATTTCTCTTTTTTCTTTTAGGACTGTCACGCCACATGACCAAGGCCCAGCGGTTGATGTACACATCATCCATAATACGAAAAACACGGCCACATGACCAAGGCCCAACAGATGATGTACACATCATCCATACGCTGCAACAGTTTAACTCAACAATATGAAATGTAATAACAACCACGCAAGTAATAAGATAATTACATAACATGAACAATCCATGAAATTTCACATACATAACAACATTTGGAAATAAAATAACTTCGGGTCACCAAAGTCTGGAACAATGTACGATAACAACAGTACTAAAAAGTAAAATAACTTGAATGAAACATTTATTGAAGGTTAATTATTCGACTTCATGCTCTACAACATCTGTTCTCCAAGTCCTTGAGCTAAGTCTTCTGTGACACCTGCAATCTCCACATCTAGGGTTTGGGCAGGGGGGGGGGATGTCCTTTACAACAAGCTCGGACAACAAGTAGTGACAGTAGTGAAACAATAAACATGGTAATGCAATAACGATGAACTAGAACAATGTGATATGTACGATACAAATCAGGACAATAAAATGCAAGTAAAACTGTAAATTTAATCAATTGAGGGTCAATATCACAATAGCAGGTAACAATAAACAGCAGTAGAAATGATGTGTCAATGCTCGGTGTTATTCTTATGTCTATTAGTCTTTTATTAACCTATCTAATGCACGCAATCTTGTGTCTCATACCACAGGTTCGGGTGCATACAATCAAGTGAGCATTTCGACTAAAGTGGTGAATCATATAGGCTCATGTACTCGGCAACAGTAACGGTAAACAGTAATCAGTAACAACAATCGGTAACGGTATAGTACCCAATAGTTTGGGAAACTGCAGTCAGTAATCTGCAACCCATCGGTAAACCGTAAACAATAACAATTATAATAGCGGTAATAGTAACAGTAATAGTAATATTAACAGTAATCAGTACGGGAAACACGGGCCCCCTTCGAGTACAGTCTCCTATAGTTCCCACTACTAAGTCGTTCCCTTTTACCCGCGGCTTGTCATTATTTTATTACAATGAATCATGCACATGCAGTCGATGGAATGGTGTCAAAGAACAGTAACAATGAGGTATCAATGGTTGTGCAATGATCGGTATGCAATGCAATTCATGGATGCAAAATCTAACACATTTATATTTAAAAGCATGAAAACACAATTCTAGACAGCAGTACCTTGCTGTACAAAAACTAACTTTCCGTTGCTACAGGTAAGAAAATCAGAATCCGTCAGAGATGCTAGAAACTAGAGTTTCAATGCATATTCATACGATACATTTAGATAACAGTAACTATGTATACCAGTTGGTTCTTTATGAGTCTATTGTTCTGGCAGCAGCCCAACATTAAGTTATAATATGAAAAATTCAATTAAAAACTTAACTAAAATTTTTAAAAAATTATTATTGAGTTCCTAACATTGTTTAATGACATTCTTGTAAATTTGAGATTTTAATTCTTATATTAACCTACAGTTTTGATCAGTAGAAACATGGTATGTCAACTACAAAGCAGTAATCTAAAACTACGACAGTACAGTGGAAAAACTTGAATTTTTTACAATCTACAAGTTGGATCGAGGACCCGTTAGATGTTCTAGAAACTAGACAAAATGTGATACAATTTATGTTTAATAAGTTTTAGATAATAACATCAGTAACTATGTCTAATTCTCACTCCAACTTGGAGCAGACGGCAGTCCAGAACATATTGAGTTGGTTTTAATGGGTTTTCTTTGCAAGTATATAGCTTTTATGATTATAATTGAGAATAAAATTACGTCTAGGCATTAGCATGGTTTCTAATATTGACATGACAATCATTAGCACATTAACCGTATTAACTACAACACAATCACATGGTCATATTTGCATATACAATTCACTTAATTGTTCATTCTTGTGTAATTTTGTGTTTCTAGTTGTGTTTATGTGATGGATGCACATACGAACGAATTCTCATGGTTTTCTATGACTTATTGGATAAATGGAATTCAGTGAGATGGTGAATGGTGTCAATTGAGGATTCAACCATATTAACTACAACACAATCACATGGTCATATTTGCACATATATACAATTCACTTAATTGTTCATTCTTGTGTAATTTTGTGTTTCTAGTTGTGTTTATGTGATGGATGCACATACGAACGAATTCTCATGGTTTTCTATGACTTATTGGGTAGATGGAATTCAGTGAGATGGTGAACGGTGTCAATTGAGGATTCAACGATATTCGACGGATATGATGGATATTAACATGGATATAAAAGGGGTAGACTACTTGCGGAATTCAATCAAAGTGCTTGCATATGAATAAAAAAAAAATTGTGCAAGAGATGCTTGTCTTTGATGTTACGTTGAGACGAATAAGCGATGACAGCAATACATACTAACGGAGGAACCCACAACGCGTGCAACAACGGAAAACGAGAGCACATGCAACTGCGTAACAACACCCCATGTGCAAGCAACATATTCTGCAATCTCGTGCACACAGCAGCAGCATAGCAGTGAGAGGGGGGTCCAAAGGGTGACTACGGTCGAGCACGAGGGACGGTGGCTACAAGGTGTTCGAGACAGCCGAGGGGACAACAACGCAACAGCAGCAAGGGCGGTGCTGCGGGCTGGCGACGGTGAGGCGGTGAACGGCGGCAAGGCATGGGAGAGGAACAATGGTGGTCGAGGCGCTTCGGGTTACGAGGAGAGTGGTCGATGGTGGAGTTGACGGAAAGGAAGAAGACAGAGGGCAGTCAGTTAAAGGTGGAGTTCAGGGGATGGGTTTCGGGGATGAACTGGGAAGAGGGAATGGACAGGAAGAGGGGATGGGGCTCGGTGGTTGCGGAGGTGATCGAGCGACGACGGGGCAGTTGGAGGGGCGGCTATTGGGTTTTGGCAAAAACAGAGGAGGGAGAAGAGAGGGTCGGGGAGAGAGAAATGCAATGGGGGTTATAATATAATATTAGAATAAATTAATAATATTATAATGGGTATTTAATAAGTAATTGATTTTCGGTTAGTGGGGGTAGGTTATGATTTGTTTTTAATAGGTTATAATTGGTTGCATTTAGAGGGGGGTTTGTGCAGGTTAGAAGATGAAGAGCTTTGAGGGGGTTGTCATGAATTTTATGGGTTGAAGTGAGCTTGGGAGTTTTGGGCTACACAAAAAGAAATAGAGTAAATAATTGAGTTGGGCTTCATAATCAAATTGTGAAATGGGGTAGGAGAAAAACATAGTAGTAATAAAATAGATTGGGCTAGAAATTAGAATGAGGAATTCTAGAGGAGACTAAGAATTTCATATGGGCTTATAACCAAGAAAATTATAAAAGAATAAATGTAGGGAAATTCATATGGAAAATAAAATACAAAAAAATAAAAATAAAAAATAAAATACAAATCCGTATAATCGGAAATGGGGGTTACAAGGACATTTGGAAATGTTTTTATTTTTTCTGCTATATGTGGTTGTAGTTCTATTCCTTCATGTGATAATTTTGTTCCTAAGAACTCTATCGCAGTTTTGAACAATTCCATTTTCTTTTTGATAGTATAATACATGTATTTTTTACTATTTCTATGATTTTTAGTAAATGATTTTTATGTTGTTCTTCAATTTTGGATCCTATTAGAAAATCATCTACATATACTAATATGAAATTGTTGTATTTCTCAAATATTTTATCCATATATTCTTGAAATATTCCTGGACTGTTTTTGTATCTGAATGGTAATACATTCCATTCATAGAATTCTTGAGATGTGCTAAATGTTGTTAACTGTTTTGAGTCTTCTATTAGTTTTACGTGGTAAAATCCTGATTTACAATCGAATTTCGAATATATTTTTCTTGTTCTTACTGTGTTAAGTAGTATTTGCATATCTGGTAGTGGATATCCAAATCTCTTAGTATTTTTATTTAATTCCTTATAATTTACTACCATTCGAGATTTACCTCCTTTTTCTTCTGAATGTTTTCTTACTATAAATGCCGGTGATGAATGTGAACTTTGTGATTTTCTTATATAATTATTTTCCATCAGTTCTTTTATATGTATTATGAACTCTTCTAAATCTATGGGAGTGTGTCTTATAGGTTTAATTTTTATGATTTTGATCTTATCTATTAAGTCTATATGTGTTGTGGGTTTACTTAAGTCCCATTTTGCTAAAGGGTCTTCTCCGCACAGATTTTCTAATTCTTTTTGTAAAATTTCTTTTGTAGTTATTTCTTGGACTTGTTGTATTCTAGTTTTTTTTGGTAAATATTGATATTCACCACGCTGGGTTGAAGAAACTCTGATATGCGGCAAGTCGGTCCTAGAATAAGGTTGGGTTATTCTAATTGCTATTACTTGGTGCTGACAAGGTATTGTAAATATAACAGATTTATGTGATATGGTTATAGGATAATATTGTTGGAAAAATTCATTTCCTAATAGTACATTGATATGGCTAAAAATGGGGTTAAATCGAAACTGTTCAAATCAGGCACGAATCTTAAAGCTCAGGGGTAAAATGGTAATTTCACCAACAAACGGGTCCGAAATGGGAACTGAGTCTTTTCCCAAAAGCCTAATAACCCACGAACGGATCCGTATTAACTGGGTGCGGGTTCCAACCCGCAAGAAACCCGGTCTAGCTGGATAGAATTAGGGTTTATGATTGTCCTTAATCAACGGCCCTGATCGCTTCTATCCATCCACTGGGACGTAGGGATTTGATCTTATCCCGAAACTGGTTCCTAAGGCGGCTATAAATACCCCCCATCCCCTACTGTTAAGAGGTAATCAATCTTTTGCCAATCAAAGCTCTTTCATAATCTTTCTGATTACTGACTTGAGCGTCGGAGGGTGCGTCGCCGGAATCAACCCCGGTGTTTCGCACTTTTTGTAGGTCAACGGCGGGAAATCACAGTCAAACTCCGTTGGAAAGGTGTTCAGGCTTGACTATTCAACATCCCAAGAATCACAAATCTATCTGTTTGCCCCCACACCGATTTCAGTGGCAACAGATTTGTGCCGTCTGTGGGAACGACGAATAGCAATCCGCCCTCTTCCATCGGTTAAGATCACCTCCAACCATGCTTCCAAGGAAACTGAGATCTAGAGGGTCCAACCGTGGACCTACTCCTCCTTAACCGCAACAGGAGGCTCCCCTCCAACCCATCCAACCTCAGGGACAGCTCCCTCCTCAACCCGATTAGCCGCTGCAGCAGTTACAGCCTCCTCTCCAAAATCTTCAACACCAGCAGGCTCCACTTGGGCCCTAGAATGCTGGTATAGGGACCTCTCGTCCTCCCCCTCAGAAGCAACCTCTTCACCGTGACCATATCTCCGTACATAACCCTTCAACCGACTCCATGGCATCTCACAACCCTCGGCCTTCAGAAGACGTTCGCAACATCCTCATCAATCGGCAGAAAGAAGAGGAAATTCGCCACCGTTTGGATGAAAGGTGGGCCCGTGAGGGAGTCTCCCGATCAGAACGTCCAAATGCACGATCTCCTCACCGTCGCGACCATAGGAGGTCCTTTCTCCATAGGAGGCAGAGGGAGTCCCCGGAGTACCGTCGAAGGAGGCCTCATTCTCCCGCTAGTCGGCAACCCCAGAGGGACGAGAACGGACCAATCACACGTGCCGAATTCCAACAGTTCCAGGCTACAATCTTGCAGGCCCTCAACCTCCAACCAAACAACAACAATAATGCTCAGAGGGTCCCCACTCCTCCGCCAGTTCAAAGCCCTCCTCCTTGGTCCCTAAGTCCTCATCAAACTCTGAGCTACCATCGCCGTAGCCCTCGCTCCCCTTCGTACGAAGATGAGTCCAGAGGTTCACTGGGATACCGTCGAAGGGATGATGCAGTCTATTGCCGTCTCCATGAGATGGAGAGGCACCTCGGTCAACTAGACAGGAAAGAGGAGCGAAGAGGGAGGACCCTCCGCCTAAGCAGACCTCCATTCTCCCGAACCATCATGGAGGCTCCTGTTCCAGCAAACTTTAAGCCACCACAGTTCGAGACATATACGGGGGAGTCAGACCCCGTGGATCACATCGAGAGTTTCAAAACTCTCATGATGATCCACCAGGCTTCCGATGCTCTATTGTGCAAGACCTTCCCAGCAACTCTCAAAGGTCCGGCTCGGGAATGGTACTCCCGCCTCGCCCCATCCTCCATCTTCTCTTTTGAACAATTTGAGACCCTCTTCGTCACCCACTTCGTGAGCAGTCACCGAACCGAGAAGACTAGTATTTCACTACTCTTCCTCAATCAGAAGAAGGGTGAGAAACTGAGAGATTATGTCAAGCGGTTTACTGCGAAAGCTAGGTCCATTGCCTCCTTCGACTAATCGGTCACTGCAGCCGCCTACCAGTCCAATGTCCTCAATTCGAGCCTCCATTCCTCCCTAGCCAAAAAGCCCCCGCGAGACTTCTCCGACCTTCTTCTCAAAAGAAAGAAGAACATCCGGGCTGAGGAGGCTTAACATTGCCCCACGTTTGAGGGGTCTTCCTTAGGAAGCAAAAGAAAGGCAGCCGAAGATGAGGGAGCTAAGAAGCTCTAAAAGGACAACGGGGTCAGCGCCGCCGGCCTCCAAGATTTGAGAAGTTTACCCCTCTCAACACCAATGTTTCAACTATTCTCATGGAGGTTGAGAAGGAGGGAGTCCTACCTCCTACCCCGAAGATGAATACCCCCGGGAAGAAGAGAGATAAGGAGAAGTGCCGATATCATAGGGACCACGACCATGACACCAATGACTGTCGGGCTCTAAAGAATGAAATTGAAGCCCTAATTCAGAGAGGGCAGCTGTCCAAGTTTGTCAGAAAGGACCGAATCGATCTTCCTCCTCCCCCTAGGGGGCTAACAAACGTCCCGAGAGGCGCGACGAGACTTCCGAATTTGAAGAAGAACGCATCTTGTACCTCATCCATGGAGGCCCAATGGGAGGAACCTCCAACTCTTCTCGAAAGGCTTTCATCAGGGAGGTCAAATCGGTGTACAGCATACCCCCTCCCAAAGGTCTCGGAGTCCCGGCTACTTTCTCGGATGAAGAGCTAGAGGGTGTCCGAACCCCCCCACTGTGACGCCCCGGTGATTAACCTCCACATGGATAACTTCAAAGTGGAGAGGATTCTGGTGGATAATGGCAGTTCTGTCAACATCCACTTCTTAGATGCCTTTCGAGGACTCAAGTTATCACAGGATAGGCTCAAGTCCGCCGGCTATACGCTCTATGGGTTCACGGAAGTGCCAGTGACTATCGAAGGGGTCATAACCCTCGACGTAACCGCTGGCAAAACTTCTACTACCCGGACGGAGCCAATGGACTTCATGGTTGTTGATGTCCCCGCCGCCTATAATGTGATTCTGGGTCGACCAGGCCTAGCTGCTTTGGAAGCCGTCCCCTCGGCCTACCATCTAAAAATGAAGTTCCCTACTAAGGCAGGTGTAGGGGAAGTAAGGGGAAGTCAGGAGACGGCCCGCAAGTGCTACATGACCTCGACCGGGGGACCTGTCCTTTCCCTCGAGACTCTTGAGATTCCCCAGGGGAACACCCAACCTATGTCAGAACTGGTAGACGAGCTGGAGGAAGTGCCATTCTCAGAGCAAGATCTGAACCGCAAATTCTTCATCAGAAAGGCCCTCCCTTCTGCCCTCCCTTCCGACATAGTCCAGTGTATCAAAAAGAACCATAACCTCTTTGCATGGACTGCTGCCGACATGCCAGGAATTTTTGAAGACCTCCTCGTCCATCACCTAAGTGTTGCTTCGGGGTCCAAACCAGTCCAGCAGAAGAGGCACAAATTCGCCCCTGAGCGCCAGCAGGCCATAAAGGAAGAAGTGGACAAGCTCCTCAAAGCCCGGTTCATCCAAGAGGTCAATTATTCTGAGTGGCTCTCTAATATTGTTATGGTTAAGAAGGCTAATGGAAGTTGGAGGATTTGCATCGACTTCACGGACTTGAACAAGGCATGCCCCAAGGATCCTTTCCCACTCCCCAGCATTGACACCTTGATCGACGCCACTTCGGGCCATGAACTTTTAAGCTTCATGGATGCCTTTCCGGTTACAACCAAATCTGCATGTTCCCCCCAGATATCCTGAAGACTTACTTCGTCACAGATCAAGGCCTCTACTATTATAGGGTGATGCCCTTCGGGCTGAAAAATGCCAGTGCCACCTACCAACGCCTCGTCAACAAGGTCTTCCAGAATCAGATCGGCCGCAATATGGAAGTTTACGTCGATGATGTGCTAGTGAAAAGTATCCATGGGTCCGATCATGTCGCCGACCTACAAGAAGCCTTTGACGTGCTGAGGGAGCATAATATGTGGCTAAACCCAAACAAGTGTGCATTTGGGGTCTTATCTGGTAAGTTCCTGGGCTTCATGGTCAGTCAAAGGGGGATCGAGGCTAACCTCGAGAAGATCAAAACCATACTCGACATGGCTCCTCCTACAAATGTAAAAGAAGTTCAGAAGCTCACAGGACGTCTCACGGCTATAGGGCGCTTCCTGTCCAAATCAGGGGAGAAGTGTCTCCCTTTCTTTAAAGCCCTCAGGAGCTAAAGGTTTTGAGTGGGGCCAACAGCAGCAAGAATCGTTCGACCAACTGAAAGCCTATCTGGTCAACCCCCCACTCCTCAGCAAGCCTACTCCCGGGGAGACACTCTACCTCTACCTCGCTGCCTCCGAGCAAACCCTCAGTGTTGTCCTATTGAGGGAAGAAGACAAGGCTCAGAAGCCTATCTATTATGTGAGAAAGGTTCTCAGAGATGCTGAGCTCTGCTATCCGAGATTGGAAAAGATAGCATATGCCTTAGTTATGGCAGCCAGGAAGCTCTGCCCCTATTTTTAATCCCACTCGGTGGTCGTCCTTACCGACCAGCCGCTCAAGCAAGTTCTGCACAAGCCCGAGACCTCCAGACGTCTGATGAAGTGGTCGATCAAGCTTAGTCAACATGACATATCCTATCAGCCTCGGATGGCAATCAAGGCTCAAGCCTTAGCTAAATTTATAGTAGAAAGCACCATCCCGGAAGTGAGTCAAGCCACAAATGGGCCACCCATGTGGACAGTGTATGTAGACGGGTCTTCTTGCACCGAAGGGAGTGGAGCCAGAGTCATTCTAGCAGGCCCAGATGACTTCGTTCTCTAATACTCCCTCCGCATCAACTTCAAAGCCTCCAACAACGAAGATGAGAATGAAGCCTTAATAGCAGACCTGGGCATGGTTCGCAAGGCAGGAGTACAACGTGTCCGAGTGTTCAGTGACTCGCAGCTGGTGGTTAATCAGGTCTTAGGAGACTATGAGGCGCGAGATAACCGAATGGTTAAGTACCTAGCCAAGGTCTAAAGTCTCATGGCTTCGTTCGATAAAGCACAAATCCAGTGGATCCCTAGAGAAGAAAACTCCCAAGCAGATGCCCTCTCAAAATTGGCATCCTCCTCCTTCCAAGGTCTTGAACAGACCGTCCTAATTGAAGTACTCCTAAGACCAATCATAGAAGAAGAATCCGTCGACTCGATGGAGTCGCTGACCGTCCAACTCCGGGACAACCGGATGAAGCCTTTGATAGAGTTCCTCAGGGATGGGACCCTTTTCCAAGATCCTAAAGAAGCCCGTCGAATCCGAACGAGAGCAGAGCGGTACACTCTTGTTGAAGGAGTTTTGTACAAACGCTCCTATACCCAAGTAGATGGCAGACCCTACTTGAGATGCCTTTCCTCGGAAGAAGCCTTGTACGCCTTGCAAGAACTCCAAGAAGGTATAGGCGGAGCCCATTCAAGGTCAAGGTCCTTTGCCAGGAAAGTTTTGAACTACGGGTACTTCTGGCCTACCCTACTTCGAGATGCCGAGCAATATGTCCGGCAATGCAGCCCTTGTCAGCAGTTCTCCAACATCCGCCGACTACCCCAAGCACAACTCACATCTCTCTCGAGTCCAATTCCCTTCGCAATGTGGGGAATGGACTTGCTAGGTCCATTCCCACCAGCTCCTAGCCAGCTCAAGTTCCTAATCGTGGCGATCAACTATTTCTCTAAGTGGATCTAGGCCGAACCACTAACTACTATTACTGAGAACAAAGTGCTGCAATTCTTTTGGAAAAATGTAATCTGTAGGTTCGATGTACCTCGGGTCCTAATAACAGATAACAGAACACAGTTTACATGGGCAGCATTCCGATCTTTATGTGAAGACCTCGGCATTCAGCAACGCTTCTCCTCCGTCTCCCATCCTCAGTCCAATGGTCAAGTAGAGAATGCCAACAGGCAGATCCTCTCCGACATCAAGAAGAGACTAGATAAGTCGGCCAAAGGCTTATGGGCAGAACAACTTCCTATTGTATTGTGGAACTACCGCACTACGATGCGAACCCCCACAGGAGAGTTGCCCTTCAATCTCACCTACGGGTCTGAGGCTGTAATCCCTTAGAAGTTGGTTTTCCATCCCCTCACCTTATTGCCTATGATGAAGAGCAGAACGCCAGAGAGCTCCGGGCGAATTCGGACCTTAATGATGAGCTCCGTGAAAGAGCTTCAATTCGCCAGCAAAATTATCAGAGAAGAATCGAGTAGGCCTACAACAAAAGAGTCCGTCCCACCGATCTCAAGAAAGGGGACTTAGTCCTCAGAAAGCTAGCTATCTCATTCCCCAACCAAAAGAGTAAGCTAGCTCCGAAATGGGAAGGACCGTATAAGGTTTCCAAGGTAGTCCGGCCAGGAGCATATCGCCTTGAAGACCTCGAAGGTAGAGAGATACAAAGAACTTGGAATGTCGACCATTTACTGAAGTACCAAGTCGGTGTTTAAACGCCTCTCCGAGTACGATCAAATGTCGAGCCGTTCCTATCTTTTTGTTTTTTACTTGCTTCTTTATTTTCCCATTGTAATAACGGCTTGCAACTTAGAAACAGCTGATTAGCACTTATCAATAAAGAACTTCTTTCCCCTGATGATTCTTTTGTGATTATTTTATCTCTATGTTTAAGATCTTTAATTGCTCTTACTCAAACGACGTGTTTAGAGTCCAAAACTTGGCTCGATTCCGCTTCGCAAGCTCGCTCTTAAGTGAGTTAGAAGTGGTTCGCTATTCGGAACTTCTCCCACAACCATTGAAACTTACTCAAATGATGCATTCGGAGTCCAAAACTTGGCTCGATTCCGCTTCGCAAGGTTGCTCTTCAGCGGGCTAGAAGTGGTTCGCCATTCGGAATTGCTCCCACAATCGTTGAAATTTACTCGAACGACGTGTTTGGAGTCCAAAACTTGGCTTGATTCCGCTTCGCAAGATCGCTCTTAAGCAGGCTAGAAGTGGTTCGTCATTCGGAACTGCTCCCACAACCGTTGAAACTTACACAAACGACGTGTTCGAAGTCCAAAACTTGGCTCGATTTCGCTTTGCAAGCTCGCTCTTAAGCAAGTTAGAAGTGGTTTGCCATTCGGAACTGCTCCCTCAACCGTTGAAACTTACTCCAACGACGCATTCGGAATCCAGACCACTTGGCTAGATAACTGATGAAATTTCTACAACTATACTAGACATGGGAAAAGAATACTTAGAGGAGTGCCTGAATGAATGCCCCATTGCTTCACTTGGCTGGATAACTAATGAAGATATTCAGCCATACATTTCCGAGCGACTCGCATTCCGAGCTACGTATTAGAGAAAAACAACTTTCTTCTCAAAATTCATGCAAGGTCTTGATCAGACGGCTCAGATTGGGCCGCAACCACAAAACAACAAGATAGCATTTTCTCGTGATCCACACCGTCTTTCACTTCAAGATCCACGTAAAACCTTCAGATGGACACCTCTGATAGAGCCACCTCCCTCGGAGTTCAAAGCGTGGCAAGACCCCACTTCTACTCCTCGCTCTTAAGCGAGCTAGAAATGGTCCGCCCTTCAGAAACACTCTTACAACCATAGATGATTAACAAAGCACGCAAACACAAACATACAAGCGCAAAAGAATAAACAAAGCTCTCACTTCCATAAAGATTAAGGTTCGACTACAAGATCAGCTACTCAGTTCTCTACGACGAGTTACAAAAGTTCGAAAAAAGCCAAAATTACGACTATTCTTGCAGCGCTTCTTCGGGACAGGGATGTTCCGATTTAAAGACACCCGAGGACGGCGGCGCCTAACCTCGGAGCTCGTCTTTAGGCCAGCAAACTGAGACGCATCTTCTGTAATACCCTGATTTTTCAATTAATGAAAAATTATTTATTTTGCACGTAGTGTGCACGTGCAATATTTTATTTGAATTATTTTGTGTATAAATATATATATAATATTTCTCAAATTATTTTGTACAAAAGCTTTTCTTTAAACAAATAGAAAGCCTTATTTTAATTTAATTAAAAAGGCCTTTTTCTTAAAAAGCCCAAATGTATTTTATTTTATTTATTTTAATAAACTATTTTGGCCCAAAAATAAAGCCCATGAATGAATCTATTTTTAATTAAACTTGTCATGTAGGAGACTAATTTATCATTATTTTATTTTTGTACAAATTAAAATGTACAAATTTGGCCTAGTTGCATGCACGTGCACTACACGTACACGTGCATTGCACACTCTTTTCATGGCCGGCATGCACTCTTTTGGAGGGAGTTTTGAAATTGATCATGGTGTCATGGAGGTGGTTGTGTGGTTGTGGGTAGTTTTTATAACTCCTACTCTAATCTTGGCCCTCCATTCTACAACCAACTAATCAATCTTGGCCCTCCATTTCACTTGATTTCAAGTATAAATACCCCCCTCTCATGGCTATTTTCATATGCAATTACATATTTCCAAATTATAGTCTTAATTAGCAAATAGTGTGAGTTATAAAAGATAGAGAGATTGCGTGGGAGTGCTTGCTTGTTCCAAGGAGGAGTGGCCGGCTAGCGCAAGAAGGGAGCTTGCGGTTTGCTTAGGGGCTTGGAGGTGCTCGCATTCGGCTAGGAAGTGGTGCCTCTTGTTGCAAGGACTTGATTGCTATTTGTGTTTTCTCTCCATTCAAGGTGGGTAACCTTTCATATTTCTAATGTAGAAATCTATGCTAGACTTAATTGTCAAAATTATGCATGAAAAAGAATACTAATAAGAACACACTTTAATTGAAAAGCTAGTGTATGAATTGATTGAAATGATTGTGATTAACTTGTGTGTAATTCTAGCATGAAATTAAATTGTGTATGATTATTAGCATGAAGGAATGATGGTGGTTAAAATTCCTTAAGAATATTGCTAGCATGATGCATGAATGAGAACGCTTGTTAATTGTATTATTGAAACATGAAATTGATTAAGAAAAAGGGCACACTTTAATTTGAAAAGAGTGACTTTCTTGTATGATTGAGATGTAATTATGCTAATTGATAAGTAATAGTATACATTGTGACATAGATGAATTAATGAAATTACTTTGTTGTCATCAAAGAAGAACTACTCAAAAATTAGTAGTTTTGAGTTTTACCTATTTATGTGCTAAATAGACCTTTATGTTGATATGGGTATGTATAAATCCAAAATATATGTGTTTGTTGAATAAGAATTAATAACAGTGAATTATCATAAGGAAATTGTGAATAAAAAGGGATTAGAAGACTAATTGATTATTCAATGTCGAAAATGAAAAGTATAGTAGTCTTAATGAACAATTCATTAATTTGTGTGGAAAAAACTATGTTTTTGGTGCAAAAATTATTTTTATACTTGCTGTTATGAAAATAATGTGAAGAGGATTTAATCTGGAATTTTTCAGTAGTTTTTACAAAGGCAATATGAACCAAGAACAATTTGAACATCGAGTTGTTTTTAAAACAGTACGAAAATGACTCATATGGGTTTTTACTGGGTATCGTGACAACCTGAGCTAGTAGCTCAGGCGGTCACTGAGTGCGGCTGGCTTCTCTGGGTTGAGCGGTTCGAGTCCCTGTGTGCACAACATTTTTTCACACCATTTTGAAAATATATAACTTTCGACCCGAAACCATATATACTAAATTCGCCCCTTCATATCGCTAGCACAGTTCGGCCATACGGCGGGTGCTCTTGGCTCTGTTTCCGTTGTGCCTGGGTTCGATTCTCACCCTCGGCATATATAAAAAAATTATTTTTTTGGGAGTTTTAGATGTCCAAAAAATGTGAAAAAAATATGGTAATTCTCATAAAAATGTAAGGAATTTTATAAGAATGATTTGGGTATTATTTGAATAAATTTTACTATGGTTTGGAGTCAAAAAGCATATATAGACATATGGTTCTAAATGAATTATTGGTATGAAACTATAACTTGAAAGAATAAGTGAATTGGAACATTAAGAGTTGATTTGGCAAAAAGAAATGTGATTATATGATATGATGCAATTATTTTCTCACTTGTGGAACAATATGAAGTGTGCATGTTGTTTAGTGATGTGGAATTATTAATGTGATAATTGATAAGTATATGCAAACTTATGTACAATGATGGACTCGTGAACAATCATGGATTGAAAAGATGATATACATATGAGTATGAGAACTCAATATGGAAATTTTATAAGTTGAAGATTGTGAAATGAAATTTGAAATAGAGTAGCTAAGTCTCCCCAGCATTGAGAAAGAAAATGAAATGAAATGAAATCAGACCAAGATTGGTCATGATGAAATGAATGAATAAGTCCGGTTGATGGAGAGGCTAACTCTAGAGATTAATTTTGTTCATGATTTTTAATAAAACTAAGGATTAGTACATAGTGGAGATGTGATGAGAGTAGAAGAAAAACACGGGTATGGGGGCCAACAGATTTGCGGCGAGAGGGTATTCACAGGTCCTTCACGATGCGTCGTGACATGGCGTGGATACTGCTCCCGAGTACCGTCCCGGTGGCGACGCTCGTGGGATGTTTGAGTGGCTATGGGTGGTGCTATTGTTCCATGGCGGAGGCTGAATTGTCCATAGGTTGCCTGCTCGATGCGTCATGTCAGTGCGTGGGATTCCCCTCCAGGCTGCCTGGACATGGGCTCATAGATCATAGGACATCTAAGACACTACCGTAGTTACAGTAGTAGATTAAGTCATAACGGGGGATTGAACCCTAGAAAGATGAAGAACGAATAAGGGCTTGCCCTTGGACCTATGTAGTATGGGATGCATAGAATCCGAACAAGTGCGCATTAGTGTCATGTAACATAAATAAATGCATTAAGGATTAAGTGCACAATCACAACACGACATCAATAGGGTAGTCCCTTTAGTTTGAATTGTGACAAGTTTATGTTTGTTAAATATGGAAAGTTAAGTTATACTATTTCCGGCATAGAGAGGATCGCCGTGTATAATGTTCGTCGGTTGAATAAACTGATGTACCCACAGTCTTATATGCAGGTAAATGACTTGTTAAAGATTAAAGAGGAATGGATGCTTAAAGATTATATCATGCTGTTGTACTTTTATTCAATTGTTGTAAATTTTACTTCCGCTGTGCAAAAGAAAAGTGTAATATTGATGTAATCTCTGATGTATGATGAAAAGTTTTAATTTTCCTGTAAAATTGTACTAAAGAAAGTGAAAAGATCCTGTAGAACATCTCGAATTCAGTGTATTTGGGATTCGGGGCGTTACAGAGTGGTATCAGAGCCACGCTTTCTACACTTTCCACACTTGTACAAATTTATAGGGAACGACAACCTAGTAGTGGACATTAGAGTGTATGTTTGAGTCTAGAGATTTAAATGTAAGTGACTTACATTTGTGTTGCTCTAAGATTTATGCTTCTTCCTCCCTATTTCTAAGATGGCTGATCACTTCGACCCTGCTGGAGGCGATGAATGGCATATCATTGAGGAAGAGTACCATCCTGAACAGGCAGATTCCAAGGACGAGTACTATCCAGGGCAAGCTGATTCTGACGGTGAAGAATGGCCTGAATCCCGAGAGATCACCCCACCTCCGGATTCATCTGATGACTGTTCTTCTGACGAAGAAGAAGAACCAGTTCCAAGTGGTCTTGTGACTTCTCTTCAGAGGCAGGTGGAGACGCTGCGAGAGAGAGTCGGATTGTTGGAGGCTCAGTTGGCGAAGCGAAAGGACGACTTTTCCGTTCTCAGTCATCGGGTTTGGGAACTCGAGAAGAGGAAGAACCTGACTGATGTGCTGAAGGATGAGGTTGAAGAACTGCGGGAAGAACTTCGAGCAGCGAAGAGGACCCGTAGGAGTTAGACTGTTGTAGCTTCTACTTCTTTCATTCTGATGTCAAGAAATGTTTTTCAATTCGAATGTATAAAGTTTGAAATTCAATGAAATGAAAATATTGACTTGAAAGATCATGTTTCATACTTCGAATTTGATGGACCTTTTACATCAGAATATGGAATGAAAGCTGTTGTATTGTTCGATACTGGATCCTCTCATACATTTGTGTCTCCAAAATTTGCTAAAGTATAGGGAGTTGAACCGAAGATTTTTCCAGGCAAGATCTTAGCAGTAGCTACTCCGTCAGGGGAAACTTGACCACTAATCGGTATTATGCTGATTGCGAGATAGTGATTGGAGATCGAATCTTTGGCATTGATCTGATCGAGCTGACTATCTTCGGAGTCGATGTTATCATTGGCATTGATTGGATGTCGGTGTACAGTGCAAGCATCGAGTGTAAGACCAAGACGGTAACAGTGAAGGCTCCAGGAGGACCTGAAGTCATGTTCCAAGGGAAGAAGAAATGTTCTAAGCTGGTGGCAACTATCCGCAAGGAAGAGACTCCTGTGGAAGTGCAAGGGATTCCTGTGGTTCGGGACTATCCGACTGTGTTCTTGGAAGATTTTCCTGGGTTACCTCCGCATCGTGATGTAGAGTTCAGCATCATTGTTCAACCGGAAAGTGCACCCATTTCTAAGGCAACGTATAGGATGGCTCCAGTGGAACAGGATGAGGTGAAACGGCAGATTGAGGAACTGTTGGGAAAAGGCTTATTTCAACCTAGTGCGTCACCTTGGGGAGCACCAGTGCTTTTGGTAAAGAAGAAGGATGGATCGATGAGAATGTGTATCGATTTCCGGGAGCTGAATAAGGTCACTGTTCAGAATAAGTATCCGATTCCTCGAATTGATGACTTGTTCGATCGTCTACAAGGAGCAGCTGTATTCTCCAAAATAGATCTTCGATCAGGTTACCACCAAGTTCGAGTGAAAGCTGAAGATGTGCACAAAACTGCATTTAGAACTCGACATGGGCATTACGAATTCTTAGTTATGCCATTCGGAGTGACGAATGCACCCGCAATCTTCATGGACTTGATGAACAGAGTTTTGAGGCCGTTTATTGATTCTTTCGTCGTGGTGTTTATCGACGATATTCTCGTGTACTCCAAGTCTGAGGAGGAGCACACCGAGCATCTGGCAGCAGTTTTGCAGAAGTTGGAAGAGCAGAAGTTGTATGCCAAGTTATCCAAGTGTGATTTCTGGAAATCTGAAGTGGCATTCCTAGGTCACATCCTTTCTAAGGAGGGAGTGACAATTGACCCTCAGAAGATAGAGGCAGTGAGAGATTGGGCTAGGCCTACTACAGTGAAGGAAGTCAGAAGTTTTCTTGGGATGACTGGATACTACAGGAGATTCATTCAAGGTTATGCTCAGATAGCTGTACCGCTTACTGGACTAACCAAGAAGAATGTGAACTTCAAGTGGACCGAGCAATGTGAGGCGAGCTTTCAGGAGTTGAAAGATAGGCTGACTACTGCACCTATTTTGGCTTTGCCTAGAGCAGGTGTTGAGTATGATGTTTATAGCGATGCTTCACATCGGGGGCTTGGTTGTGTCTTAATGCAAGAAGGAAAAGTAATCGCTTATGGGTCTAGGCAACTACGACCGCATGAGAAGAATTACCCGACTCATGATCTGGAGTTGGCTGCGATTATCTTTGCCCTGAAGCAATGGAGGCACTACGTGTACGGTGAGAAGTTGAACATGTACACGGACCACAAGAGCTTGAGGTATATATATCAGCAGAGGGATCTCAATCTGAGGCAGCGGAGATGGTTGGAAGTGCTCGAGGATATGCGACCTGAGATCAAGTATCATCCTGGAAAGGCTAATGTTGTTGCTGATGCACTTAGTCGCAAGAGCAGTTTGGCCAGTTTGATTACAACTCAGAGGCATCTGATTGAGGAGCTGGATCGAGCAGGTATTGAGGTTGTCTTGCAAGGATTGGGAGCATCTTTGGCTCAGTTGAGGCTTCAGCCTACTCTGAATACAAGGATCATTGCAAGTGTAATACCCCTGTTCTTGAGCGAACAGTCGACTGTTAGGGTTAGCAGTCGACTGGTCTGTGTACAGTCGACTGGTGTGTGTAGCAGTCGACTGCTACACGGGATTTGTGAAAGGATTGTGGAATATAGTCCCATATCGGGAATTTGCGAAGATAAATTGAGTATAAATACTATTGCCGAGGATCAAGAGTCACCAATTCGGTTAACCACCTTTTGAGAGGCAGCCTGTGGTGGGCAGTGGAACTACATAGTATTTACGATTTGTCTGGGCATTGGGGCGGGGCGTTACAAATGGTATCAGAGCCGACTTTCGACACCGGTGCTGAGAATCATTGATCTCCGGGGTCGGGTATACTCTGCGGTGTTGAGAGTCACAGGTAGTGATTGATAGCCGGGTATCCGATCTGCGGTGTTGAGAGTGAGTGATCTACATCGGCTAGAAAGGGCGGTCCTACACGAGATGTGTGCCCTGTGCTCAGCGAGGACGCTGAGGTCCTAAGGGGGGGTGTATGTAATACCCCTGTTCTTGAGCGAACAGTCGACTGTTAGGGTTAGCAGTCGACTGGTCTGTGTACAGTCGACTGGTGTGTGTAGCAGTCGACTGCTACACGGGATTTGTGAAAGGATTGTGGAATATAGTCCCATATCGGGAATTTGCGAAGATAAATTGAGTATAAATACTATTGCCGAGGATCAAGAGTCACCAATTCGGTTAACCACCTTTTGAGAGGCAGCCTGTGGTGGGCAGTGGAACTACATAGTATTTACGATTTGTCTGGGCATTGGGGCGGGGCGTTACAGCAAGTCAGGAGGTTGATGCTGATATTTTGGAGATGAAGGAGCAGGTCGGTGCTGGCAGGTTGCCCGGTTTTCAAATCAGGGATGGAGTGCTGTGGTTCGGAGACAGACTGTGCGTTCCAAATCAGGCGGACCTGAAGGAGAGTATTCTTCAGGAGGCGCATGCTACTCTTTTGTCGGTACATCCTGGGAGTACTAAGATGTACAAGGACATCAAGCAGCATTTCTGGTGGTCAGGTTTGAAGCGGGATGTGGCTGAATTTGTTGCGAAGTGTGAGGTTTGTCAGCAAGTCAAAGCCGAAAATCAGAGACCCGGAGGTCTATTACAGCCGTTACCTATTCCAGAATGGAAGTGGGATAACATCAGTATGGATTTCATCACGGGTTTGCCTAAGAGTTCTAAAGGCAATGATGCTATTTGGGTTATAGTCGATCGACTTACCAAGTCCGCTCACTTTTTGGCGATGAAACTCACTGCTTCGATGGACAAGTTAGCTGAGATGTATGTTGGTGAGATTGTCCGACTTCATGGTGTTCCTTCAACTATTGTGTCTGATCGAGATGCGCGGTTTACTTCGCATTTCTGGAGGAGTCTTCAGGCAGCTTTGGGTACCAAGACAGATTTCAGCACTGCTTTTCATCCGCAAACCGATGGGCAGACCGAGAGAGTCAATCGTATTCTTGAGGATATGCTTCGGTGTTGTATACTAGACTTTGGAGGCAGTTGGGAAAGGCATTTACCTTTGGTGGAGTTTGCCTACAACAACAGTTTTCAGGCTAGCATCGGGATGGCGCCGTACGAAGCTCTGTATGGCAGGAAGTGCAGGACTCCTGTTTGTTGGTATGAAGTGGGGGAGCGTCAGTTGTTTGGTCCTGAGCTTGTACAGCAAACTTCTGAGAAGATTGATCTGATCAGGAAAAGGTTGGTGGAAGCTCAGAGCAGGCAGAAAAGCTATGCAGACAACCGGAGAAGGGACCTTGAGTTTGAGGTTGGTGACTTCGTCTTTCTAAAGGTATCGCCCAGTAAAGGTGTGGTTCGTTTTGGCAAAGGCGGGAAGTTAGCCCCGAGGTTTATAGGCCCGTATAAGATATTGAAAAGGATCGGAAAAACTGCTTACCGGCTTGAATTACCGGAAGAGTTGTCTCAGGTGCACAATGTCTTTCATGTGTCTATGGTGAGAGGTTATATTCCAGACTCGAGTCATCATTTGCCTGAAGTGCCGGAAGGTTTGCAGTTAGACCTGAATTACATCGAGTCTCCTGTCGAGATTGTTGATCGTCGAGAGAAAGTCTTGAGGAATAAGACGATACCGATGGTCAAGGTAGTCTGGAGAAACCACTTGGTTGAAGAGGCTACTTGGGAGTCTGAGGAGAGGATGTTGAAGGACTATCCTGAGCTTTTTGCTTGATTATATTTTTGTATCTTTTGTTCTTGTTGTTGTGTTGTATTGTTTGTTTTCTCGCTCTTGATTGCAGTTCCGGGGACGGAACTATTCTAAGGAGGGAGTGCTGTAATACCCTGATTTTTCAATTAATGAAAAATTATTTATTTTGCACGTAGTGTGCACGTGCAATATTTTATTTGAATTATTTTGTGTATAAATATATATATAATATTTCTCAAATTATTTTGTACAAAAGCTTTTCTTTAAACAAATAGAAAGCCTTATTTTAATTTAATTAAAAAGGCCTTTTTCTTAAAAAGCCCAAATGTATTTTATTTTATTTATTTTAATAAACTATTTTGGCCCAAAAATAAAGCCCATGAATGAATCTATTTTTAATTAAACTTGTCATGTAGGAGACTAATTTATCATTATTTTATTTTTGTACAAATTAAAATGTACAAATTTGGCCTAGTTGCATGCACGTGCACTACACGTACACGTGCATTGTACACTCTTTTCATGGCCGGCATGCACTCTTTTGGAGGGAGTTTTGAAATTGATCATGGTGTCATGGAGGTGGTTGTGTGGTTGTGGGTAGTTTTTATAACTCCTACTCTAATCTTGGCCCTCCATTCTACAACCAACTAATCAATCTTGGCCCTCCATTTCACTTGATTTCAAGTATAAATACCCCCCTCTCATGGCTATTTTCATATGCAATTACATATTTCCAAATTATAGTCTTAATTAGCAAATAGTGTGAGTTATAAAAGATAGAGAGATTGCGTGGGAGTGCTTGCTTGTTCCAAGGAGGAGTGGCCGGCTAGCGCAAGAAGGGAGCTTGCGGTTTGCTTAGGGGCTTGGAGGTGCTCGCATTCGGCTAGGAAGTGGTGCCTCTTGTTGCAAGGACTTGATTGCTTTTTGTGTTTTCTCTCCATTCAAGGTGGATAACCTTTCATATTTCTAATATAGAAATCTATGCTAGACTTAATTGTCAAAATTATGCATGAAAAAGAATACTAATAAGAACACACTTTAATTGAAAAGCTAGTGTATGAATTGATTGAAATGATTGTGATTAACTTGTGTGTAATTCTAGCATGAAATTAAATTGTGTATGATTATTAGCATGAAGGAATGATGGTGGTTAAAATCCCTTAAGAATATTGCTAGCATGATGCATGAATGAGAACGCTTGTTAATTGTATTATTGAAACATGAAATTGATTAAGAAAAAGGGCACACTTTAATTTGAAAAGAGTGACTTTCTTGTATGATTGAGATGTAATTATGCTAATTGATAAGTAATAGTATACATTGTGACATAGATGAATTAATGAAATTACTTTGTTGTCATCAAAGAAGAACTACTCAAAAATTAGTAGTTTTGAGTTTTACCTATTTATGTGCTAAATAGACCTTTATGTTGATATGGGTATGTATAAATCCAAAATATATGTGTTTGTTGAATAAGAATTAATAACAGTGAATTATCATAAGGAAATTGTGAATAAAAAGGGATTAGAAGACTAATTGATTATTCAATGTCGAAAATGAAAAGTATAGTAGTCTTAATGAACAATTCATTAATTTGTGTGGAAAAAACTATGTTTTTGGTGCAAAAATTATTTTTATACTTGCTGTTATGAAAATAATGTGAAGAGGATTTAATCTGGAATTTTTCAGTAGTTTTTACAAAGGCAATATGAACCAAGAACAATTTGAACATCGAGTTGTTTTTAAAACAGTACGAAAATGACTCATATGGGTTTTTACTGGGTATCGTGACAACCTGAGCTAGTAGCTCAGGCGATCACTGAGTGCGGCTGGCTTCTCTGGGTTGAGCGGTTCGAGTCCCTGTGTCCACAACATTTTTTCACACCATTTTGAAAATATATAACTTTCAACCCGAAACCATATATACTAAATTCGCCCCTTCTTATCGCTAGCACAGTTCGGCCATACGGCGGGTGCTTTTGGCTCTGTTTCCGTTGTGCCTGGGTTCGATTCTCACCCTCGGCATATATAAAAAAATTATTTTTTTGGGAGTTTTAGATGTCCAAAAAATGTGAAAAAAATATGGTAATTCTCATAAAAATGTAAGAAATTTTATAAGAATGATTTGGGTATTATTTGAATAAATTTTACTATGGTTTGGAGTCAAAAAGCATATATAGACATATGGTTCTAAATGAATTATTGGTATGAAACTATAACTTGAAAGAATAAGTGAATTGGAACATTAAGAGTTGATTTGGCAAAAAGAAATGTGATTATATGATATGATGCAATTATTTTCTCACTTGTGGAACAATATGAAGTGTGCATGTTGTTTAGTGATGTGGAATTATTAATGTGATAATTGATAAGTATATGCAAACTTATGTACAATGATGGACTCGTAACAATCATGGATTGAAAAGATGATATACATATGAGTATGAGAACTCAATATGGAAATTTTATAAGTTGAAGATTGTGAAATGAAATTTGAAATAGAGTAGCTAAGTCTCCCCGGCATTGAGAAAGAAAATGAAATGAAATGAAATTAGACCAAGATTGGTCATGATGAAATGAATGAATAAGTCCGGTTGATGGAGAGGCTAACTCTAGAGATTAATTTTATTCATGATTTTTAATAAAACTAAGGATTAGTACATAGTGGAGATGTGATGAGAGTAGAAGAAAAACACGGGTATGGGGGCCAACGGATTTGCGGCGAGAGGGTATTCACAGGTCCTTCACGATGCGTCGTGACATGGCGTGGATACTGCTCCCGAGTACCGTCCCGGTGACGTCGCTCGTGGGATATTTGAGTGGCTATGGGTGGTGCCATTGTTCCATGGCGGAGGCTGAATTGTCCATAGGTTTCCTGCTCGATGCGTCGTGTCAGTGCATGGGATTCCCCTTCAGGCTGCCTGGACATGGGCTCATAGATCATAGGACATCTAAGACACTACCGTAGTTACAGTAGTAGATTAAGTCATAACGGGGGATTGAACCCTAGAAAGATGAAGAACGAATAAGGGCTTGCCCTCGGACCTATGTAGTATGTGATGCATAGAATCCGAACAAGTGCGCATTAGTGTCATGTAACATAAATAAATGCATTAAGGATTAAGTGCACAATCACAACACGATATCAATAGGGTAGTCCCTTTAGTTTGAATTGTGACAAGTTTGTGTTTGTTAAATATGGAAAGTTAAGTTATACTATTTCCGGCATAGAGAGGATCGCCGTGTATAATGTTCGTCGGTTGAATAAACTGACGTACCCACAGTCTTATATGCTGGTAAATGTCTTGTTAAAGATTAAAGAGGAATGGATGCTTAAAGATTATATCATGCTGTTGTACTTTTATTCAATTGTTGTAAATTTTACTTCCGCTGTGCAAAAGAAAAGTGTAATATTGATGTAATCTCTGATGTATGATGAAAAGTTTTAATTTCCCTGTAAAATTGTACTAAAGAAAGTGAAAAGATCCTGTAGAACATCTCGAATTCAGTGTATTTGGGATTCGGGGCGTTACATCTTCAGCACTGCCTCTGATGGTGGCCCCGACGGATGCTCCGCTCGACGAAGCAGCCACACCACTTTGAGCATCAACAGGGCTCTGCCACGCAGCGGGCGAGCGAGTCACGAGCTCGTAAAAGGAAATTCCTCTCTCGCTCTCTTCACGGGTACACAACGTGCTTCTGACATTAACCCGTTCAGGTTGAGGTTTGAGCCGATCGACTTCCTCCTCGAGCTCGATAATTCGATCCTTTAGAGAGGCATCTTTCACGACAATCTTAAAGAGAGGGAGCTGAGCAGAGCCCGCGGTGCTAGAGCTGTCGGCAATAATTCGACGAAGATGAGTAACTTCGATGCTCTTATCAACTGTAACCCTCTTCAGCGCATCAACCTTCGTTGTCGCCTCGCTCACGGTTGCTAAAAGCTCATCTCGCTCGACCGTCAACTTGCCCATCGCCGCTGTTAATTCTTCTCTCTCCACCAAGAGCTCATCTTCGGCTATCGACAATTCGTGGACTTCAGCTAACAGTTCGTCTCTCTCTACTGAGACATCAGACAGTGCCTTTTTTAGTTGCTTCATCCCGGCAACTTTAGCTTGAGGCGGTCCAAGTCCAAATCGCTCTTGAGAAAACACTCTCGACTGCGAGAGAGGGCCAACTTCGTTGCTTTCAAGTCAGCTCGGAGATGAGAGACCTCAGCTGCTACCACGTTTGGCGATGCCTCCTGAAAGAATACAACGACACTAAGCTCGTGCAACACAGCTAAATTTCAAATCAAGTCGACTCCAAAACGAGATCGAACCCAACACTTAGTCAAAGAAAGAAAAATTTCATTCATAACAAAAAAGCGGTGGCCATTCCGCTACAAGGCAGTACATAAAGAAGAAGAAAAAATACAAAACAACAAAAGATCAAGGGGCCACCTTGAGTGGCAGCTCGGTGACAGGCACCTCAGTGGATGGCTCCCCTTCCTCTGCCACTATTGCGGGGGGGTCGACCATAGCCTCGTCACCCCCTTCTCCCACCACCAAGACCTCGGGATTGGCTGGAGCGTCGTCACCGTGTTGCACTTCCTCTTCCTCCCTTTCGACCTCTTGCTCGGCTTCGGGGTCCTCCTTACCGACCGGACCCCACAGTCCATATCCCGACCTGTCGAAGCCGGGGATCCGAGCCTCGACATGCTCGAGCGCGGTGGCGTAGGACTTCTCTATATTGGCTATCATATGCTTCTTGGCCTCGGCCTCGATCTCCGCCCTTGCCGCCTCCATGGCCTCGTCCTTTTGCTGATTCACTACCTCCAAGGCCCTCTTCGCTTCGGCCCTCTCCTCGGCTGCTTTGGTGACCTCCGAGGCAAGCTTCTCCCTCGCCTGCCCCAAGGCCGCCTCAAGATCGGTGACATTTGCCACTAAAGCGTCCGAGCGGCGCTGCTCCGCCTCGAATTGCTTCACGACCCTTGCCCTCTCCGCTCGGTCTTTGTCACAAGCAGCCTTCAACTCCTTCTCTTGCTCGGCATACTGCTCGAGAAAGTGGCTGAAGTGGCATGTGGCCTGCGAGAAGAAGCGGTTAGAGCACAACGAAAGCCGAGCTAAAATCTTAGAAAATTTTCAAAAGATTCTCAAAAATAACTGAGAAAACTTACCGACATAAGCGATCGGTCTACCTCTAAGGCGTCGTTGCCCGTCGTCCCCGCCTTCAGTGCGGCTCGGTCCTTCGGGGTCGGGAGATGGCAGAGAGCCTGCATACTCATCATCGAGTCCCTAAGAAGCCGTCATAGTTCATCACCTGCCAATCGGGGACGAACAGCTTCTTGTAGGCCCCGGTCAGTATGGCCTCGGCCTGCTCGGTTTGAGGCAGGGCCTCAAGCGCCAGAGCCGCCGAGACGGAGAAGTCCTCAGACGAGGTTGGTTGAGGAACACCAACAGCCGGGGACGATCGCCGAGGAGAAGTGACGTCGACGGTCCCGACCACGGCCGAAGGAGCCTTGGTGGGTCGGCCAGACGAGGGACCCGCACTCGTCCTCTTCCTCTTCTTAGCATCAGTGGCCTTGTTTCGTTCGGCCATGATCGCCTTGAAATCCATGCTCGGTTCCTCTGTCAAATAAAGAAAACAAAGTTAGAAAAATACAGTACATAACAGAAAGTAAACAAGGGAAAGGAGATGTCCGGAGCGTACTCGGGTCGATCGGATTAAGGCCCGACCCGTGAAGCACCTCCTCGGCCATATCCCTCCAACTCAACATCGGAAGTCCGACCAGCTTTGCCGCCACCTCTGCCTCGGCCGAGGTCAACACCGGCTCGGCCTTTGCATACTTAGGCATGTCCTCCTTCCACCAGGTCGGGAAGTCCCACGCCGAAGGGCCCTTGATCAGGAAGAACTTACCCTTCCACGACTTTATCGAGTCAGGGTTCTCTATCAGCTTGACACCTTTCCGAGGCGTCAGATAGTAACGGAGCTCAGTGGTGCTCATCCTATTAATCTGATACAAACTCCAGAGGATGACGAGCTGCGGCTCCACCTTTGCTGTTCGGCATTGGAGCAAAAATCCGAGCACATGTCGCCACATGTTCGGCATGAACTGAATAGGACACAGTCCATACCACCAGAGAACTTCGGTCACGAAGGGATGCAGAGGAAGACGTAGTCCGGCGTTCAACACGTCGTAGGCAAAGACGCAAGTATCTGGCGTGAAGGCTGTGCACGCTCGTACCTCGGGAACTGGGAGAATTAGGGTGTACTCCGGGGGAATGGCGAAGCTCTTTCGAGTCCGAAGCAGATCTCGCTTGGTTAGAACCGAGGGGATTTCGTCCACTTTAATAACCTCCCTCGGTTCATTCTCCTCGTAGGTTTCCGAGTGACCGTAAATAGCCTTGGTCAGCAGCTTACCAGAATAATGCCTTATCCCTCCATGGCCGGATATCACGGTCGGCAGCCGACCCAATTCACCCACTTGTCTCACTGTCTCCACCACCGTTTCAACAACCGAAGACCGGGACACCTCTTTCCCCTTCTCCTCGGCCGCCGACGACCCTACTATCTCCTTCCCCTTCCGTCTGCTCACCACTTCCTCGTGAACTAACCGCTCGCCGCTCCGACCGCCCGAGGAAGAAGCCTTACTACTCGAGGAGACTCGTGACATCTCGTAGGGTATATGTATGAGATTAAGAATATGTGTACTAACCTTGATGTGACGGTTATGGTCGGAAGAACTTCGCCGGAAATCGCCTGGCCTCCGCGACAGCTAACACAACCGCCCTTGAGGTCAAAACTCCGCTAGCACAGCAACTCGAGAGCGGAAGTAAGTTTTGAGAGTGAAAAGTGAAAGAATGAGAGAGGGAGTGAGGGGGTGAAAACTTATAGCCAAATAGGCAACTGTTGGGCTTTTGTAACGCTTGGGGACCGTTAAGGGAAATAAAACAACAGAATAGAGAAGGCTGCGACAGTTCAGAGAAGGGCTACGACGGTTCAGACATAGCCTTGTAGCTCGGCAATTCACGCGGTGCCAAGCCACCGAGGCACCCTGCCGAGCTACCGAGGCACCGACCTCCACATTTGGAGAAAAATACTTCCGAGCTCTGTGGGACGTCCGATTGTCCCAAAATTCGTGCCAAAAACTGATGAGCAGCTCAGCTTCAGACACACCCATAAAACGACAAGATAACATTTTCTCGTGATCTGAGCCTCCTACCTCGTGATTCGTGCCATGATGAATGCTCCAGATTTAGCCACGTGGCTCAACGGCTCTTAACGAGCCGAGCCACTGAGGCACTCTGCCGAGCTACCGAGGCACTGACCTCCACATTTGGAGAAAAATACTGCCGAGCTCTGTGGGACGTCCGATTGTCTCAAAATTCGTGCAAAAAATTGATGAGCGACTCAGATTCAGACACGCCCACAAAACGACAAGATAACGTTTTCTCGTGATCTGAGCCTCCTACCTCGTGATTCGCGCCATGATGAATGCTCCAGATTCAGCCACGTGGCTCAACGGCTCTTAACGAGCCGAGCCACCAGGCACTCTACCGAGCTACCGAGGCACCGACCTCCATATTTGGAGAAAAATGCTGCCGAGCTCTACGGGACATCTGATTGTCCCAAAAGTCGTGCAAAAAATTGATGAGCAGCTCAGATTCAGACACGTCCACAAAACGACAAGATAACGTTTTCTCATGATCTGAGCCTCCTACCTCGTGATTCGCGCCATGATGAACGCTCCTGATTCAGCCACATGGTTCAACGGCTCGTAAAGAGCTGAGCCACCGAGGCACTCTGCTTAGCTACCGAGGAGCTATGGCCGAGCTGCCGAGCTACCAAGGAGCTATGACCAAGCTGCCGAGCTACCGAGGAGCTATGGTCGAGTTGCTGAGCTACCGAGGAGCTACGGTCAAGCTACCGAGGTACCGACCTCCACATTTGAAGAAAAATGCCACCGAGCAACTCCAACCGTCAGATTGTCTCAAAATTCGCACCGAAAGATGATGAGCGGCTCAGATCACGCCACGCCCACAAAACGACAAGATAGCATTTTCTCGTGATCTGAACTTCTAATCTCATGATTCGCGCCATGATGGACGCTCAAGATTCAGCCACGTAGCTCGGCAGCTCATGAGGCGCCGAACTACCGAGCTATCGAGCTACCGAGGATCCTTGGCCGAGCTACCGAGGCACCGACCTTCACCAACGAAGAAAAGTGCTGCCGAGCTACTCAGACCGCCCGATCACTTCAATTTTCGCGCCGATGGCTGATGAAGGGCCCAGATTGCGCCACGTCATAAATGGTATTAAAAATCAATTTTTAATTTATTAAAATTGGATTATTTATTTAAAAATTTTGAAAAATGATTAAAATTCGAGAAAGTTTCTTAAAAATTCTAAAAAATAATTATAAATTCGGAGAAATATTTTTGAGCTCCGGGGTAAATAATTATTGCTTAGAATAATTAATTAAGACCCCCGAACAATAAATCACCGCTCTGCAAAATTAAATAATATTCCGAAAAATAAATAAAAATCAAGAAAAATCACCAAAAGTCCAGGGAAACTCAAGAACAACCTCGAGCGCGCAACCAACTCCGAAAATCATCATAATACCTCTTATACAGATTCGACACCCCTTATTTGGACTCCGATACAACTCCGCAAGCCATTAAAACAGTAAAACTACTCCTCAAAGACTGATCATGCTCAGTCTTCAAGAGTGGGGGGCTCGTGATATGGCTAAAAATGGGGTTAAATCGAAACCGTCCAAATTAGGCACGAATCTTAAAACTCAGGGGTAAAATGGTAATTTCACCTACTAACGGGTCCAAAATGGGAACGAGATCTTTTCCCAAAAGCCCAAAAACCCACGAACGGATCCGTCTTAACCGGGTGCGGGTTCCAACTCGCAAGAAACCCGGTTCAGCTGGATAGAATTAGGGTTTATGATTGTGCTTAATCAATGGCCCTGATCGCTTCTATCCATCCACTGGGAAGTAGGGATTTGATCTTATCCTGAAACTGGTTCCTAAGGCGGCTATAAATACCTTCCATCCCCTACTGTTAAGAGGTAATCAATTTTTTGCCAATCAAAGCTCATTCATAATCTTTCCGATTATTGACTTGAGCGTCGGAGGGTGCGTCGCCGGAATCAACCCCGGTGTTTCGCACTTTTGCAGGTCAACGGTGGGAGATCACGATCAAACTCCGGCGGAAAGGTGTTCAGGTTTGACTATTCAACCTCCCAAGAATCCACAAATCTATCTGTTTGCCCCCATACCGATTTCAGTGGCAACATACATCATTATTCATATCATCAAATTGGTATATTATTGGTATTTTTAGTACGTAATTTCCTATTTGTATATTAACATTTTGTTGATATCGGTCAAGTATGACGGTTTGTCCAGTTAATTCGGTTATAGCCTTTTTATTATATCCATCTTGTCACCATCTTGGTAGCATATTTTGGCGACATAAGCTAGTGCCTACTCCGGTGTCTATTAGACTATGATAGTTTCTTGATTTGTATCATTCGTAAACAAATTCTGTTAGTATGTATAACGTGTTTTTTGTTGCTCTTAAGGAATTCATTTACTCAATATTCTATTTATTACTATACTTTCATTGTTTACTGTTATTGTGATTTTTCTTCTTGAATTGAGTAAGGTTGTACTGATATAAGGAAGTCAGTTCCTAATAACATTTCATTAACATGGTATTCTGGATCTACATGTAAATGTAATAGCATTTCATTTCTACCATTTATCCTTAGTGGCAGTATTATTTTATGTACAATTGGATATCTATCTGTAACACCCCGAATTCCAAATAAGCCTGAATTCAAAGTTCCACAGGATCTTTACACTTCACTTCTTACAATTTTACAAGAATTTAAATCTTTTATACAACAATATTTACATCAACGGAGCGAAAATAAAATTACAACATGATACATGAATAAAATAACAATTGGACATTTCTTTAAACAACATTCCTTCTTTAGTCCTTTCATTCATTTTATCTTGCATAGAAACTGTGGGCACGTTAGTTGCATACAACTGATACTAGGATATAATACATCAATTTCTCTTACTTGGAAAGCACACACTTGATCACAAACAAAGCTAAGGGGGACTATCTTATTGATGTTATGTGTGAGTGTGCACTTAGTCTTAAATGCAGTTACTTATTATTTCATGACACTAATGCACACTTGTTTGAACTTATGCATCCAATTCTACATAAATCCGAGGGCAAGCCCTTAACTGTACTTCATCTTGTAGGGTTGGATCCCTCGCAATGAGTTTAACTACTACGGTAAGTATCCTAGATGTTTTATGAGTTACGAGCTCATGCCCAGACAGCCTGAAGGGGAATCCTACGTCATGACATGATGCATCATGCAGACAACCTATGGACAATTCGCCTTCGTCATGGAACGATGGCACTACGTAGTCACCAAGCACCCCACAAGCATCGCCACAGTCCTGATAATTCCGGAGATGTATCCATGTCATGACATGACGCATCATGTAGACAGTCTATGAACACTCTCACACCGTAGATCCGAGGCCCTCATACTTGTGTTTTTCTCTTACTTTCATCACATCTTCACTATAGTGTAGTCCTTAGACATTTAAATCATGAGTAAAATTACTACCCTAGAGTTAGAATTACCTCTACACCTGTCTTAACCATCAATTGATAACAACAACCCAATCTTGGTCTTTTTCTGCAATATTTTTTTTTTCACGAATTCATTCATACCGATATAAGGACTTAGCTACACTCTAGTTCTTAACCTCATTTCATGTTCACCAAAAAATTTGAGTGTTCACACTCACCAATTTCTATAATCTATCATGATCTTTTTGTTTCATTTTCCAAGCACAATTATATGTACAAAACACCAATTCCATGTTTAACTTACCACATCTCATAATTTAATCTCCACACAAATTTCTTGCATTCAATTTTTTTTTCTTCTTTCTTAATTTATACCAAAGCCATATTTTAAATAAGATTTATCAATTTCTTCATCCCATTATTTTAATATAAAAACCACATCTAATTCTCACAAAATATACTAAAATGTTGTAGAATTATTTTTTTCATAAAGCCTAGATAATATATAAAGAATTATAGAATTTTTCCCAATTTTTACTTTTAAAACTCAAGAATAAACCCACAAATCGAAATATATTAAAAATATTTAAAAAAAAACAATAAAAGGGCGGGGGTCAGATTCGAACCCAAGACCAACCCCCCCCCCCCCCCCCCCCCCCCCCTAGCTACAGTAACCAACCCAAAGAGCACTCGAAGACCAAGAGTCCAAGAGTGACTAACTAATATGAGTTGGGTTAAATATCTTTTATATAGACCATACTGTATTTTGAGAAAAACCAATTTTTTATAAAAATAGAACCTCTTCAAGACTCGAACCATTTACTCAATGAACTTATATCTTTCAATTCAAAATTCTCCTATAATATTTTCTTTAAAAAAATACAGTACAACAGTAATTAAAACTCTTAATTTTGACATTAAAATAAGTTTCTTTACAATTTATATTTAAAGAATGCATTATTGACTTGAAATAAAACTATAGTTCCCTTTCAAAAACCAATATAGATCCACTAAATATATATTCTTGTTCTCTTTCCATTCTACAAGAGTTTAGCAATTTTTCAATTATCACATCAACATTATATAACAACAATTTATCCATTTATCAACTAAACATGACAATATCCTTTCATCTCAATCTACAACTAAACATAACAATATCTATTCATCTCAATCTACAATTAATCCATTCATTTAGACAAAATCATCACACTAGCATGGTTCATTAAAATAGATATTCTAGCATGAGTTATATTAATAAGACACCATGATGAGTTTTAAACCGCTAATTCAATCAAGATTTTCTCTTTTTTTCCTACTAGTTTTTTTTATAGCAATCACATGGTCAATTTTACTAGTTTCTCTAGCATATTCATGATAATTTCCTAGCATGGTAACTACATTAGAAGTAGAGAAATCGCCCACCTCTTTGCAGAGTAATGAAAACTCCTAAAGAAAACTCCTTGAAAGTACGATTGTCTTCCCTTCTCCTCCTAGCTTGTGCAAAATCTGAGCTCCTCCTCCTAGCTATGCAAGAACCCGAGCCTTCACCTCCTTGATCCTATGTCGGCCTCCAATGAAACAAAAGCACACTGTCTCTTTCTCTCACACAATTTTTCTTCTCACTCAATATTTTTCTCACAATGTCTTTCTTTCTCTTTCTCTTTAGAATTTTTAAGTGTAAGTGATAAGTAGGGTTGGCATTCGGGTCCAACGGGCCGGGCCAGGCCGGACCCGCCCGGGTTGGGCATTGACTTGGGCGGGTTCGGGCCGGTTTGGTGACGTAACCGGGCCGGGCCGAAAGGTATTGAAGGCGACCCGCCCAACCCGTGAACCCTTTCGTGTCCAACCCGGGTCGGGTCGGGTCGACCCGCGGGTTGGCCCGTTTAAATAGATAGGTTTTTTTTAAAAAAATTTTAACTTAAAATTTTTTAACTTAAAATAATAATAATAATAATAATAATAATAATAATAATAATAATAATAATAATAATAAACATTAAAAATCGTAATAATAATAATAAGATTGAAAGAGTAAAATTGGCAAAAAATATTGAAATATTATTTATATGAATTAAAGTTATACAATTTTCACAATGTCTAATGATATGAAGAATTCAATTCACAAATATGTTTTATACACTAACATATTTCTTATATACAATTTTAATTTACTTCAATTTTTCTAATTTAACATAACAAACAAAGATATAATACAATTTCTAACGTGTCGGTGTCGGGCGAGTTGCTATTACAAGCAAAGCTATTGTTGTTGTTCTTCCGGCGAGTTGCTCCCACTTGTGGACGCTGATAATGCTTTCCCTTATGTCCTATCTTCAGTCTTCAGCCAGTCTTCTGTGCAAACGAGCATCTCTAACGTGTCGGGCTTCAACTGATTCCTGTAATCAGTTAGAACTCTGCCACTTGAAGAAAATGCACTTTCAGAAGCAACTTTAGAGACAAGAGGAGTTAGTAAATCTTTAGCCATAATTGACAGAATACTAAAAGTGTGTTCATGGTCTTTCCACCATTGTAAAATATCTAGTGGAGAAGAAGAAGGCTCAGAATCTTGTTGTTTATACCAATTTAACTCATTTGGTTAATTAGTCCTAGATTTTTTTGATTGAATTTGTGCAAGTAAATTAAATGTTCTATCATCAAATTTACTCTTACCTTTAGAAGTAGCAGAAGAAGAACTAACTACAGAACTTGTACTACTAGAAGCAAGACGTCTATCATAATAATCATACAAGTTATTTAATGTAGATTCAAATTGAACTAAAAAAGTAGCGCAATCAATTACTATTTCTACATTTTCTCCAAGTAATGCAAAAAATATTTTAATCAAACTCTTCGTACCTTCTAATTTGATACAAGGATCCATAACGGTAGCAACACAAATCAACATAGGAGGAGGAAAATAATACTTCAAATTTTTTTGTATGCAGGTTTTACAATATCACCAACATGTATATCATTTAACATTTCGTTAAATGTTTGCATCATGCTAACTAATGAAATAAAAATGCTACTAGAAGTACATTCATATGTTTTTGAAAATTTTAAAGTTGCGGTTTTAAAAGGTTCTAAAAATTTCAACAAAGATTCGGCATAAAACCAATCAGTGGGAGTCATTTCAAAATTTTGCATATTTTTTGTGAAACAAAAATCATTTACAACTGCTTTATATTCGGTAACAACATGTAGTAAATCAAAAGTAGAGTTCCATCGGTGTCTAACATCCTTTGGAAATCTTCTAAAAGGTACATTTGAAAGCCTACACCAATTTTTCCATTCTTGAAATATGCTGGGACTTAATGCAATGAAATGTACACAATTTCTAATTTTAAGTATATATGGATTGGCTATTTTTAATGCATCTTAAACACATAAATTTATAATATGACATGCACATCTAATATGAAAAATATTATCAGACGGAGGGTTTAATGCGGATTTTAAAGTAGTAATTGCTGCATTGTTGTTAGATGCATTATCAAAACTAATACACATAATTTTATCGTGAATATGAAAAACATCACAAATTTTTAAAATACGGTTTGCTATTTCAGCGCCACTATGGGGATACGGCAACGCCGCAAGTGATATTGTTACCGCTAAAATCTGGTGTGGGGGTAAACAAATAGTATTTTTAGCCATTTGGACGGTTCCCGATTTGGACGGTTCCGATTTACCCCATTTTTAGCCATATCACGAGCCCCCCACTCCCGAAGACTGAGTTTGATCAGCCTTTGAGGAGTAGTTTTACTGTTTTAATGGCTGGCGAAGTTGTATCGGAGTCCAAATGGAAAGTTTGAATCTTTGAAGGAGGTAGTGTGGTGATTTTTCAAGTTGGTTGCACTTTGAGTTGTTCTTGAGCTTTTCTGGATGTTTGGTGATTTTTATCTATTTTTTTGAATTATTCATTTAATTTTGCGAAGTGTTAACCGGTCGTTCGGGGGTCTTAACAACTCGTTCTAGGCAACAATTGTTCGTTCAGGGGTTCAAAAATATACCCCTGAATTTATAATTATTTCCTAAAATTTTTAGTTAATTTTTCCAAATTTTCAATAATTTTTTCGCAATTTTTAAATAAATAAAATAATTTAAATAAATAAAAAATAGTTTTTAATACCGATTTATGGCGTGTCGTGATCTGAGCCCTCCATCAGCGTCGAGCGCGATTTTCTGGGCGATCGGGCGACCCATGTTCCTCGGCAGATAGTTTCTCCATATGAGAGGGTTGGCAGCTCGGCTCCTCGGCTCGGAATCTGCCGAGCTACGTGGCACGATCCTGAGCGTCCATCTCAGCGCGGATCCCCAAAAGATGCTATCTTGTCGTTTAGTGAACGTGGCAAGATCTGGGCTGTCCATCACGTTGATCACGTTTTTTGACAAGATCCAACGGCTGAGGAGGGTCGGCCTCTTTTTTCTCCATATGTGGAGGTCGGTTCCTCGTCCACTCAGCTCGGCAGCTCGGCGTTGTAGACCGAATAAGTGCTCCGACAGGACGTTCGGTTCGACCTAGTAGCTTGAAGGCTCGACCAAGCTGTTCGGTAGCTCGGTTAAGCACTCCGGTGGCTCAATTCCTTGTCTACTGTATTAGTGGCTCGGCGGTCCAGCCCAGCTGTTCGGTAGCTCGGCTCGGAGCCTCAGGATCTGCCAAGCTACGTGGCGCGATCATGAGTGTCCATCATGGCCTGAATAACGAGGACGGGGTTCAGATCATGAGAAAATATTATCTTGTCGTTTTGTGGGCGTGGCGCTATCTGAACCATCCATCAAGTTTTGACACGAATTTTGGAATGATCGGATGGTGATTCGTCTTCGACAGAATTTTTCTCCATATGTGGAGGTCGGTACCTCGGCACCTCGGTTCGGCTCCTCCTGTAGCTTGGCTCGGAGCCTCAGGATCTGCCGAGCTACGTGGCATGATCCTGAGCATCCATCACGGCATGAATCACGAGGACGGGGTTTAGATCACGAGAAAACGTTATCTTATCGTTTTGTGGGCGTGGCGCTATCTGAACTGTCCATCAAGTTTGACACGAATTTTGGAACGATCGGACGGTGATTCGTCCTCAGTAGAATTTTCTCCATATGTGGAGGTCGGTATCTCGGCACCTCGGTTCGGCTCCTCCTGCAGCTTGGCTCGGAGCCTCAGGATCTGCCGAGCTACGTGGCGTGATCCTGAGCATCCATCATGGCATGAATCACAAGGACGGAGTTCAGATCACGAGAAAACGTTATCTTGTCGTTTTGTGGGCATGGCTCTATCTGAACCGTCCATCAAGTTCTGACACGAATTTTGGAACGATCAGACGGTGATTCGGCCTCGGCAGAATTTTTCTCCATATGTGGGGGTCGGTACCTCGGCACCTCGGATTGGTAAGAACGGTGGTTCGGTGGCACGTTGAGGTGTTGATCGCCGAGGGATGGAGATCGGTGTTTCGAAGAGTCCTTGTCTTGGGCCGCCGCCATTCTCCGACCCAGTAGCTCAGTTGCTTAGCCAAGCTATTTGGTAGCTCGGCTTTGCACACCGGTGGCCGGGTGATGGAGTTGAGCGATTTGAAGAGTCGTAACTCTCTGTTTTGGCATTTTGCCTTCTCTTAGTGGGCCGTTAAATGCCCAAGGAAGCCCAAACGTTGCTTTGAGGTTATAAATTCTCGCTCCCCCACCCCAGAGCTAATTTCTCACTTTTCACTCCAAGTTTTCACTTTTACTCTCTGTGTGCTTTGCTAGCGGCGATTTTAGCTCCAAGGCGGTTGCGTTAGCTGTTGCGTGGGCCAGGCAATTTCCGACAAGCTAATTCCGACCGTGAACGTCACTTCATGGCCACGTCACATCAAGGTCAGTTTATTTGCCTTAGATTTTTTAGAGATGTCAAGGGTAGACTCGGGTAGTGAGGCCTCGTCCTCGGGCGATAGTGGCGCTGAGGAGAGGAGGCGAATGGAGATCCGAAGGAAGGGGAAGGGGGTGGTCGGGTCGTCCGTGGCCGAGGTGAAGAAGAAGAAGAAGGCAGTGGCCCGATCTCCTGTAGTCAAGAAGATCGTGGAGACCGAGAGGCAAGCCCCTGAGTCGGGCCGGTACCCCAGTGTACTATCCGGCCATGCCGGAGTCAGGCGATATGAGGGTGACCTTCTGAAGAAGGCGATCATAGGTCGGTCGGCAATCTACGAGGAGAACAACCCAGTTCAGACTACCGAGGTGGACGATATTGCGTCGGTATTATCCGAGAAGGACCTGCTCTGGATCAGAAAAGGGTTCGCCATCCCTCCGGAGTACAAGCTGATCCTCCCCGACCCTGGGATGCGAGCGAACTCCAACCTGTCACCGGATATGTGTGTGTTCGACTACGACTCGCTGAACGCCGGATTGCACTTTCCTCTGCACCCTTTTGTGTTAAAGGTCCTCCAGTGGTACTGCCTGGTGCCGACCTAGTTTATGCCGAACACCTGGCGCCACGTGAATGCCTTCTTGTTGTAGTGCCGTAACGCCGAGGTCGAGCCAGACATGACGATCCTTCGGAGCTTGTATCGGATTCACCGGATGCACAAGACCGAGCATCACTACTACCTGTCACCCCAGAAAGACGTTAGGCTCATAGAGAATCCGGACTCAATAAAAGGTTGGAAGGAGAAGTTCTTTTTGTTGAGGAAGCCCTCGATGCTGAACATTCCGACTCGGTGGAAAGTAGAGGTGCCGAAGTTTGCAAGGGCCGACCCGAAACTGACAGTGGCCGAGGCGGAAGTGGCGGCGAAGATCATTGCTCTCCCAATGTTGAGCTAGGGGAAAATGACCGAGGAGGTGCTACACGGGTCGGGCCTTAGTCCGATCGATCCGAGTACGCTCCTGACAACTTGTAGTATATTTTTTTTTAAGTTCCTTGCTCGTTTTTCTAACTCGCTGTTTGTTTTGTTGTTTGGAACAGAAGCGTTGAAGATGGACTTCATGGGGATGATGAACGAACGAGGCAAAGTTGCCGACGGAAGGAAGAGGAAGAGGCCGAGCACGACGGCTTCGTCCGGCCGACCTTCTAAGGTTCCTTCGGCAGTTGCTCCGCCTACTGCTATTCCTGAGGCCCCCTCGCCAGCGGTGGTCGTCTCCGCCGACCCTCCGGCTCCTGCCGCGTCTGCCACGACCGGTGAGGCCTTCAACGTTTCGGTGGCACTGTCGCGCGAGGCTCCGCCGCTGGTGATCCTGACCGAGCAGCATAAGAAGCTGTTCGTCCCCAACTGGCGAGTTAAGAACCATGACGGCTTCCTCGAGGACTCGCATATGTGCATGCAAGCCGTCAAGCACTTAGCGAACCCAAAGGATCGAGCCACACTGAAGGCGGGGACGACTGCCGATGACACCTACGAAGTCGCTCGGTCGCTTGTGTCGGTAAGCTTTGTATTCATTGTTTTTGTGAATTTCTTAAGTCTGCCGTTCGGTTTTTACTTTGTTCTGACTCTCTTTTTCCTTCGGCAGGCCACTTGTCACTTCGGCCACCTCATCCAAGAGTTCGCCGAACAGAAGAGGGAGTTGAAGGCCGCCAGTGACAAGGACTGGGTGGAGAAGGCGAGGGCAGTTCGGCAACTCGAGGCAGAGCAGAGACGCTTGGATGGCTTGGCGGTTCGGGTCGCCAACCTCGAGGCAGACCTGGAGCGAGCTAAGGGGCGGCTCGCCGACGAGGTTGCCAAAGTCGCTAAGGCTGCCGAGGAGTTGGCGGCATCAGCGAAGGCACTGGAGGAGGCGAAGGTGGAGAAGGATGTCGCGGCGGTGAAGATAAGGGCAGAGGTTGAAGCCGAGGCGAAGGTGCACATGGCTTATAACATGGAGAAGTCCTATGAAAGGGCACTCGACCATGTCCAGGATCGTGTCCCCGGCTTCCAGAGAATTGGATATAGGCTGTGGCCCGGGGCCACGGCAGAGGGCGAAGAAGAGGAGGGCGAAGGGGAGGAAGGCGACGAGGAGGAAGGCGACGAGGAGGAGGTGGCACAGCAGGATGAGGGAGCGCCTGTCGTCCCTGAGACTGTGGTGACCGACCCCCGAGCCGGGGCAATAGGGGGCGATGGGCCGTCTCGCGAGACTCCTGTGGTCGAGCCACCGTCTCAGGTGGACCCTTGATCTCCTCGTCTTCTTGTATTTTTGTTTTTCTCTACTCTGAATGTAATGCCTTTTCGCGGACTGGCCACCACTTCTGTTATGAATGAAAAAATTTTGTTTCGGTCTTGTCTAAGTGTTTTGTTTAGATTTTTAGTCCTTCAATGTGATGCCCTCGTTTTTCAGAACGTCGAACACGCACCGGTTACCGCAGCCGCTCGGCACCGTGCAGAATTGTTTAAGCAGTCTCGCGAGGCTCGCCTCGAGGGCGAGATCGAGCTGATCAGGAGAGTGTTGTTCAATGTGGAGAAGAAGAACAGCGAGCTGCTGACCGAGGTACACCACTTGCGGATAGTCGAGGGGGAGCTCTCGACAAAGGAGGAAGAGCTGGCCTCGGCGCTGGCCGAGCGAGACGAGCTCGCGAAGAAGGTCGAGCATCTGCAGAGTGTCATGGTCGACAAAAGCATTGAGGTGACCAATTTACGTCGCATTATATCTGATAGTGCTGAGCACCCGGGTTTGGCGAAACTCCCTCGATTCAAGATACTGGTTAAGGACGACACTTTAAAAAACAGGATCGTCGAGCACGAGGAGGAAGTGGCTCGTCTAAAACCTCTGCCTGTGAGGACTAATGTCCGCAGCACCTCATGCACTCGCAAGGAGAGCGAGCGAGGGATCTCCTTTTACGAGCTCGCAACCCGTATTCCCGTTGTTGGTCGGACTGCGGCCGATGCCCAAAGCAGTGTAGCTGTTAGCTCGAGCGGAGCCTCGGTCGGAGCCACTGTTAGAGTTAGTGGCGAAGAGGCGTCCCAGTTCGTCGGCCTAGAGACGAGCTCGGAGATGAAGCGACGAAAACCCCGAGTGTCTCTGAATCGGAATGTCCCTATTCCGAGGAGGCGCTGAACAAGTTGTACTGGGCTTTTGATTTCTTGCATCGTCTTTTTTTGTTGTTGTAACTTCTTGCCTTGTAAATTTATCAAGTTGTTTTAATGAAATCGAAGTTCGTCTGCTCATTGTTGTGACGTAGTTGTCTTACTCTTGAAACGAACCATAAAAACCAATAGTTAGCTTCTTCGAGCGTTCTAACCATAGAACTCTTGCCTTAGCTGTAGAACTTTAGCTCTTGCTCGGGGTATACCGAGGCCACTTTGCACTTCGGTAGTGTGGTAGCTCGGATTTCAGACTCGAGCTACGTGGCTCAATCTGGACGGCCGATCACGATCATGGCACGAATCACGAGGTGGGAGGCTCGAGTTTCGAAAAAATGCTATCTTGTCCTTTTGTAGATACGTGGCATGATCTGATCCGTTCATCATGTTCTAGTACGCATTTTGAGACGATCCAACGGTGAGATTGGTTCGGCAGAATTTTTCTCCATATGTGGAGGTCGGTTCCTTGTCCGCTCGGTTCGGGATACTGAGGGAGTGCAGTCGAGCCGAGCATTGGGTGAAGAGAAAAGAGCAGAGAGATATGAGCATTTGCACAAGTAAATATGAAAAAACTTTCTTTATTGAAGACTACTAGTCGGCTGCTTCTGAGTTGCGAGCCGTTATTACATATGAGAAATAAAGAGGGAAGATACAGGGGAAAGGAGAGGAATGGTTCGACATCCCAGAATACTTAGAGAGGCGCTGAGGCACTTTCTTGGTATTTCAAAAGATGGTCGGCATTCCAGGTCCTAGGGATTTCTCTGCCCTCGAGGTCTTCGAGACGATAAGCTCCAGGTCGAAGTACTTTCGTGATCTTATAGGGTCCCTCCCAATTTGGGGCTAGCTTACTCTTCTGACTAGGGAAGGAGCCAGCTAGCTTTCTGAGGACTAAGTCCCCTTCTTTGAGATCGGTAGGTCGGACTTTCTTATTATATGCCAACTCGATCCTCCTCCTATAGCTCTGTTGGCAGATTGACGCTCTTTCCCTTAGCTCGTCTATCAGGTCTAAGTTTGCCCGAAGGTCTCTGGCGTTCTGTTCTTCGTTGTAGGCTACAAGGCGAGGAGAAGGTATTCCGACTTCAAGAGGGATCACAGCCTCGGACCCATAGGTGAGGTTGAATGGGGACTCTCCTGTGGGGGTCCGTTTCGTGGTGCGGTAGTTCCACAGCACGTTGGAGAGCTGATCGACCCATAAACCTTTAGAGCACTTATCCAACCTCTTCTTAATACCAGAGAGAATCTGCCGGTTAGCATTTTCCACTTGGCCATTCGACTGCGGATGGGAGACGGAGGAGAAACGTTGCTGGATGGCGAGGTCTTCACACAGAGTTTGGAATGCAGCCCCAGTAAATTGGGTTCCGTTGTCTGTGATGAGGACTCGAGGGACACCGAATCGGCAGATGACATTCTTCCAGAAGAATTGAAGTACCTTGTTCTCGGTGATCGTGGCTAGGGGCTCGGCCTCTATCCACTTCGAGAAGTAGTCGATCGCCATAACTAAGAACTTGAACTGGCCCAGAGCTGGAGGGAACGGCCCTAGTAAATCCATCCCCCACATTGCGAAAGGGACAAGACTTGATAGGGAGGTGAGCTGAGCTTGTGGGAGGCAATGAATGTTCGAATGCTTCTGACAAGAGTTGCATTGCCGAACGTGTTGCTCGGCGTCTTGGAGAAGAGTAGGCCAGAAGTAACCGTAATTCAATATCTTTCGAGCCAGGGACCTGGACCCTGAATGTGCCCTGCCGATGCCTTCGTGGAGCTCCTGTAAGGCGTAGTCGGCTTGTTCCGGGGAGAGGCATCTCAAGTAGGGCCTGCCGTCCACCTGCGAGAAGGAGCGTTTGTACAAGATCCCCTCGACTAGGGTGTACCGCTCTGCTCTGGTTCTTATTCGGCGAGCTTCCTTAGGGTCTTCAGGGAGGAGCCCATCCCTTAGGAATTCCACCAATGGTTTCATCCAGTTATCTTGCAGTAGGACCGGCAGCGACTCCACTGAGTCGAGAGTTTCGTCTTCTATACTTGGTTTCAAGATAACCTCGATCAAGACGGTCTGCTCGAGATCTTGGAGGGAGGATGAGGCTAGCTTGGAGAGGGCATCGGCCTGGGAATTCTCTTCTCGGGGGATCCGCTGGATTAGCGCTTCTTCGAACTGGGCCATGAGAGCGTGGACTTTAGCGAGATACTTCGCCATCCGATCGTCTCGTGCTTCGTACTTGCCCAGGACTTGGTTTACCACCAGTTGAGAGTCAATAAAGATTCGGAGGCACTGCGCCCCTGCCCTTCGGGCCATTCCGAGACCGGCGATTAATGCCTCATACTCTGCTTCGTTGTTTGAGGCCTTGAAGTTGATACGGAGGGCGTACTGGAGGACGAAATTATCTGGGCCTGCCAGAATGACCCCGGCTCCGCTTCCCTCGTTGCAAGAGGAACCGTCCATGAAAACCGACCAGTTAGGAGGTCCGTTCGTCGCCTGGCTGACCTCGGGAATGGTGCTCTTGACGATGAATTCTGCTAAGGCTTGAGCCTTGATCGCAGTCCAGGGCTGGTATGAGATGTCGTGCTGGCTTAGCTCGATAGACCATTTCATGAGGCGGCTGGAGGTTTCAGGTTTGTGGAGGACCTCTTTCAGCGGTTGGTCGGTAAGGACGACTACCGAATGGGACTGGAAGTAGGGGCGAAGCTTTCTCGTCGCCATGATCAGGGCATATGCCATCTTTTCTATCTTTGGGTAGCGGAGCTCGGCATCCCAAAGTACCTTGCTCACATAGTAGATGGGCTTTTGAGCCCGGTCTTCTTCCCTTACCAAAACGACACTAAGGGTCTGTTCGGAAGCAGCCAAGTAGAGGTATAGGGTTTCGCCTGGAACGGGCTTACTGAGCAGAGGAGGGTGGACGAGATAAGCTTTCAGCTGGTCGAACGACTCCTGTTGCTGTTGACCCCATTCGAAACCTTTAGCCCCCCTGAAGGCCTTGAAGAAGGGGAGGCACTTCTCCCCGGACTTCGAGAGGAAACGCCCTATAGCGGCTAGGCGGCCTGTTAGCCTCTGAACTTCCTTAACGTTCTTGGGAGGGGCCATGTCTAATATGGCATTGATTTTCTCAGGATTAGCTTCGATTCCTCGTTGGCTGACCATGAAGCCGAGGAACTTTCCTAACGAGACTCCGAACGCTCACTTGTTCGGATTGAGCCTCATGTTGTGCTTTCTCAGTACACCGAACGCCTCCTGTAGGTCGGCCCCTCGGATGCTTTTTACAAGCATGTCGTCGACATACACTTCCATATTACGACCTATCTGGCTCTGAAAGACTTTGTTAACAAGGCGCTGGTAAGTGGCACCAGCATTCTTCAATCCGAACGGCATCACCCTATAGCAGTAGAGGCCCTGGTCGGTAATAAAGAAAGTCTTCGGGATGTCCGGGGGAAACATTCGGATTTGGTTGTAGTCGGAGAAAGCGTCCATGAAGCTGAGGAGCTCATGGCCCGAAGTGGCGTCGATGAGGGTGTCGATGCTTAGAAGAGGGAACGGGTCTTTGGGACATGCCTTGTTCAGATCAGTGAAGTTGATACATATCCTCCAGGTTCCATTCGACTTCTTTACCATGACTACATTGGAAAGCCATTCCGGGTAGTTAACCTCCCGTATGAACCGAGCCTTTAGAAGCTTGTCTACCTCTTCCTTGATGGCTTGCTGTCGCTCGGGAGCGAACTTGTGCCTCTTCTGTTGGACCGGTTTGGACCCCGGTTCAACGCTAAGGTGGTGGACCAAAAGCTCCTCGGAGATTCCCGGCATGTCGGTGGCGGACCAGGCAAAAAGGTCGCGGTTCCTTCGAATGCACTGCACTATGTCGGAGCATAGGGCAGATGGGAGGGTCTTGCTAATGAAGAACTTTCGGCTCGGATCCTCCTCCGAGAATAGCACCTCCTCCAATTCGTCCACTGGCTCGGACGTTGGTCGAACGCTCTCCTGGGGGATCTCTAAAGTTTCGAAGGAGAGGACCGGACCCCCAGTGGAAGTCATGTAGCACTTCCAGGCCATCTCTTGACTGCCCTTGACCTCCCCCACTCCTGCCCGGGTAGGGAATTTCATCTTGAGGTGGTATGCTGAAGGAACGGCTTCTAGGGCAGCTAGGCCGGGTCGGCCCAGGATGACATTGTACACAGCTGGGACATCAACGACCATAAAGTCCATCGGCTCCATCCGGGTGGTAGGAGTTTTGCCAGTAGTTACGTCGAGGGTGATTACCCCTTCAATAGTTACTGGCACTCCCATGAACCCGTGGAGAGTGTAGCCGGCCGGTTTGAGACGGTCCCGGGATAGCTGAAGACCTCGGAAGGCTGAGAGGAAGAGGATGTTCACGGAACTTCCATCGTCTACTAGGATCCTCTGCACTTTGAAGTTTGCCATATGAAGGTCGATAACAAGTGCGTCACAATGGGGAGTCCTAACCCCCTCGAGATCTTCATCTGAGAATGTGACTGGGACACCGAGGCTTTTGGGGGGAGGGGCACCGTGAACTGAATTGACCTCTCGGACGAACGCCTTTCGAGAGGAGTTGGAAGAACCTCCCATGGGGCCTCCATGGATAAGATGCAGAATGCGCTCTTCCTCGAAATCGGGGGTTTCATCACGTCGCTCGGAATGCTTGTTAGCCCCCCGAGGTGGAGGAGTGGAGCGATCAGTTCGATCATTTGTTCTCACAAATTTGGCCAACTTCCCCCTCTAGATGAGGGCCTCTATCTCGTTCTTCAGCGCCCGACAGTCGTTGGTGTCGTGGCCATGATCCCGGTGGTAGCGGCACCACTTCTCCTTGTTCCTCTTCTAGGATGGGGTGTTCATCCTCGGAGCAGGAGGTATGACCCCCTCCTTCTCAACTTCCATTATAATGGTGGAGACATTGGTAGTGAGAGGAGTAAATTTCTCGAACCTGGGGGGAGGGCGGCGCTGACCGCTATTATCCTTCTGAAGCTTCTTGGCCCCTTCCTCTTCAGTTGTCTTTCTTTTTTTCCCGGAGGTAGATCCTCCAAAGCCCGAGAGATATTCGGCTTCCTCAGCCCGAATATACTTCTCGCACCTAAGAAGGAGGTCGACGAAGTTATGCGGGGGCATTTTAGCAAGGGACAAGCGAAGGTTAGAATTGAGGACGTTGGATTGGAATGTGACGGTTGCAACTGATTGGTCGAAGGAGGTGATGGATCTGACCTCTGCAGTAAACCTCCTCACATAGTCCCTTAACTTTTCTCCCCTCTCCTGATGGAGGTGGAGCAACGAGATGCTGGTCTTCTCCGTGCATCTGCTACTCACGAAGTGGGTTATGAAGAGGGTTTCGAACTGCTCGAAAGAGAAAATGGAAGACGGGGCGAGGCAGGAGTACCATTCCCGAGCCGAACACTTAAGAGTGGCGGGGAAGGTTTTGCAAAGCAAGGCATAGGAAGCTTGGTGGATAAGCATAAGGGTCTTGAAGCTTTCGATGTGGTCAACGGGGTCCGACTCCCCCGAGTAAGTTTCAAACTGCGGAGGCTTGAAACCTCTTGGGATAGGAGCCTCCATGATGGTCCGGGAGAAGGGAGGTCTGCTGGGGCGGACGGTCCTTCCTCTCGACTCCTCCTCCTTGTCTATCCGGCCGATGCGCCTCTCCATCTCGTGGAGATGGCGATAGAGGGCATCGTCCCTCCGGTGATAGTCAAACGAGCCTCTGGACTCGTCTTCATAGGAAGGGGAGCGGGGACTACGGCGACGGTAGTCCTGGGAACGGCGAGGACTAGGATTATGTTGTTGGTGACTAGGAGCTGGAGGAGGAGTTAAGGACCGATGGCGAGGACTTGGGACCCGTGGGGGTGTAGGAACCCTTTGGACATTATTGTTATTGGGCCGGAGGTTGAGAGCTTGCAACACCGTTGCTTGAAATTGCTGGAACTCGGCACGAGAGATGGGTGCTTCATCGTTCCTCGGATCTTGCCGACCCACAGGAGAAAGGGGTCTTCTCCTGTGACGCTCGGGGGACTCTCTCCGCCCCCTTCGGGTAGGGGACCTTCGGTAGAGTCGGCGGTGAGGAGATCGCTCATCCGGACGTTGTTGGTGGGAGGCTTCCTCTCGGGCCCGCTTTTCATCCAGATGGCGGCGAAGATCCTCATCCTTCTGCCGATTGAGGATGGTGTTTCGAAGGTCGGAAGCTCGGGGATTGTGGGAGGCCATAGAATCCGAAGAGGCATTATGGATGGAGACGTGGTCCTGATGGAGAGGTTGTTTCTGCGGGTTGGGACGCGAGACCCCTGCACCGGCATTTTGAGGACCGGGGGGACCTCTAGGAGGTTGATGATTCGGAAGAGGAGGCTGGTCCTGTTGGAAAGGGTCCTCTGCTTGAGGAGGAAGTTGCCCCTGCTGCGGAGCGGGCTGAACGGGGACTTCCTCCTGCTGATCAACGGGGTTGGGTCCACGGTTGGACCCCCTGGATCTTACCTTTCTAGGCGGCATGGCTGGAGACGATCTGACCGACGGGAAGAGGAGAGGTTGCTACTCGTTTTTTTTTCACAGACGGTGCCAATCTGTTACCGCTAAAATCTGGTGTGGGGGTAAACAGATAGTATTTGTGGATTCTTAGGAAAACTTGAATAGCAAACCTGAAACCTGTTCCGTCGGAGTTTGACCATTGGCTCCCGCCGTTCACCTGCAAAAAGTGCGAGACACCGGGGTTGATCCTGGCGACGCACCCTCCGACACTCAAGTCAGTAATCAGAAATGATTATGAGAGAGCGTTAACTAGCAAAAGATTGATTACCTCTTAATGGAGATGGATGGGGGGAATTTATAGGCGCCTTAGGGATCAGATTAGGAATGTAATCCCTCTGATCTCATAAGGAATAAAATCCTCGTAATCAGATAAGGAATGTGATCCCTGATTCCCGGTGAAAGGATAGATACGAATCAGGGCCGTTGATTTTGCTGAATCAGAAATCCTAATTCTATCCTGCTGGACTAGGTTCGTTTCATGTTGGGACCCATACCCAGTTGAGTTGGATCCATTCGCAGGTTATTAGATCTTTGGAGAGGATATCCAGTACCCGTCTCAGACCTGGTTGTAAGTAAAATTACCGTTTTACCCTTGGGCTTCAAGATTCGTGCCCGATTTGGACGGTTCCGATTTAACCTCATTTTTAGCCATATCAGATATGATTCTTTTTTTGAAAAATCCAATCATTGTCGATCCAATGACAGGTTATTCCCATCGTTGGAATATTGTTGACACCCATCCAACAATCCGAAGTTAAACCAACTCTACAAGTTAAACTCTATAAAATTGCAATCAAAGCATCCTTCATTTCATTGTACACTTTAAAATAATCCGATTTGCAAGTATTTCTAGGAATTCTTCTAAAATGAGAGTTTAAGGCCATTTGATTAAAATTTTCCAAGTCCCTACTCTCAGGATAGGTGAATGGTAACTCTTCCTTTATGACTAATTGGGCCATTTCCCGACGAACAAGATCGGGATTATATGGGTGGCTATCAACTAGACCAGTCTTAGGGTTGATTTTTTGTTGGCCTTATAGGTCAGCAAGAAGGTCTTTATAGTTATTTTGGATGTGTCTACTAATTGTACCGGTTCCATCACCCCTCTTGAATTTGTATGCCTTAGAACATGTTTTACAAATTTTCAAACCTATACCCGAAGTTTGTTCGTCCGGGATATAATTGTAAGACTTATGCCAATCACTACTTTTTCCTCTACTTTTTCTACTACTACGGGGTTGTGTGGTTTCGGTTGGTTGTTGTTGTTGTTCTTCTTCTAATTGTATGTCACCTACAAACTCGTCGTGTGCACCCCATTGTTGGGTAGGATGATCATGGTACTCTTGGGCGGGCTCACTAATTGGGACAATTGGTGGCCTACGGGAAGAGGAGGAGGAATCTTGCCCGCTACGACCGCTACCGCGTGATCTAGACATAATGTGTAATGTATATAAAAAAAATTACACAATGTAGGAGCGATGAATTATTTTAAAAAATCTAAAAAACAAGAGGGTTGAGATAGAGAAGATAAAAAAACTAACAATAATTATAACTACAACACAAAAATAAAATAACGAGAGAGGTATGAAATTTGGATACCGTTCACCGTAGATACGCGTATATAAAAAAAACCGTGAAAATAAGAATAGAAGTAGAACTAGAAATAAGCGATTCCGAAATTGAAGAGTTGAGGAGAGCTTGAAGGAGAATTGACGACTTGATCACCTGGAATTGGACGAGAGTTGAAGAGTTGAAGACGTTGAATTTTGATTTCGATACGATTGAAATTTGATCGTGTATATGGCTTGAAGACTTGCCTGTTAAATACTTCAATTGTTGAAAAATTCCTTAGAAATGAGTTATAATAGTAGAGAGAGTAAGAGAGTAAGGTGTGATTTTTTTTTAATGAGGTTTTGGGGGGTATTTATAGGCTAAAACTATTATAAAAAAACCAAAAAAAACAAAAAAAAACGACTACCAAAGAGCAAAACGGCTCTCTGTTGAACAGTGCGCCCAATGTTCCGCTGACCCACGGGTCAACGGTCGACCCGTAACGGGTCGAACGTTCGACCTGTATGGGTCCAACGATTCGTAACCCACGGGTCGACCCGCTGGTTGGCGGCGGGTTGGACTTTTTTTAACGGGTTCGCGAGCCGGGTTAGGCTGGTTGGATTTGCGTTTTTGACGACCCGGGTCGACCCATTACTATTCACGGGTTCGACCCGAACCCGCCAAAGCCTTTCACGGGCCGGGTTTAACAGGCGGGTCGCCAGTTGACCCGACCCACTTGCCATCCCTAGTGATAAGAGTGACAAGGGAGGGGTATTTATACACAACTCAAGAACAAATGGAGGGTTGAGATGAGTTTGGATGAAGGGCTAGGATACAATTGGGAGTTAGAAGAACTACCCACCAGTGAGCAACCAACTCTCCACTCACTCCATCTCCCCACTCCAATCATTGGCCGGTCTCCCTCCTTGTCCCATTGCACGTGCATGTGCAATGCACGTGCCCTCACATGCACACCTAGTTGTTTGTTCATTTAATTGTTAATTAATTTGTTACATGATCATGTCTACCATACAAGTTGTTTTAATTAATAATAGAATTAATTACTGGGCTAGTTTGGTGGGCTAAAATCCATGGGCTTTTAATTAATTAATTAATTAATTTTGGGTGGGCTAGAATTTAGCTATTAGGCCTAAGAACTAATAATTAATAATAATAGGTTTTTTTAAAAGAAAGAAAATGTTTGTTCATGACATTAAAATAATTTTTAAAGCCAAAAACACACATTAATTTGCTATAAATGAGAGGAGATATAAGAATTATGCATAATTTAAAGAACGCAACTTCAACTTCTGTCCCTCTAAAAAAATATTTTTTAATACTCAGACGGAACTGCACATTCCGCCCCTTCAAAAAAAATCGTAATTAAAAAGCCCAAAAAAGAAGCCTCCCCTCGGACGGATCTTGTAGATCCGTCCTAACATTCTGCTTTTGTCGGATGGAACTACTAGTTCCGTCCCTTGTGATTAAAAAAAAAAAAAAAAAAATCCAATGACTTTTTTTTTTCTTCCAACGCAACTTCAACTTCCGTCTAACAATAAAAAATTATTTAAATAATTCATTTCACCCTAGGACGCAACTACAAAGTCCATCTTGTAATTTTTTTATCTTAAATTGCTATTAAATAGCATTGTACGACTGCAGCAAAAGCTAAAAATGCTATATGTAAATATGCATTTACTCATTGTCTGACAATCACGACTGTGGATGCTTTGTTATAGCTTCTAACTCCTTCATACTTTCTTCCGTTATACCTAATTCTTCTTACATGCCTTCGGTTATATATCTACCTAGTTCTTTTATGTTCTTATTTATGATTTTTAAATCTTTTCATATAGTTCCTACAAACTCTGGACCATTGTAATCTTCTTCCAACTTTTGTATGTTTATCATATAAATTTCTGGTCCTATTTTTGAATTTAATATTACTACTTTATTAGCCATACTTAGCCTATCCTAATATTTTACTAGTATAATGCACGTGGGATGCACGTGGAGGGGAAATGAAAAGGACAAAAAAAAATCTACCAAACGTGCGCTGCACGTGTTGACACACACACACACCAAGAAATAAAAAATTGTTTATTTGTTTGTGAACCCCAACTCTCCCATTATAATAGTTATAGATATGTGAGCAGGTGTTGGTAATACCAACTTGCTTCTTCGTTTCTATAATCTAACACTTGTATGCTATCTCTTTTTGTATTTCTTTAGATAGTTTTTGGTTATTTTACTTGTTATCAACAAATATTCTGATATTTCACTACCAGTTATATGCTTTCTTTGTATTAATCTTCTATCAATGCATCTGATTTTAAATTTTGAGAGATTTTTTAATCTTAATTTTTTATTTTCTGTGAAATATCTAGTTTTTAAATATGGTAGTGAGATATGTAAATTTTTAGTTTTAATGTTGTGTAAATATCTCTAAAGGTAGGGACTTTCTTAGAAAATTACTTCCAAGTACAATATTTTTATAATAAATAGTTTGGAGGGTGTCCAATATTTACAAATATTTTCTAAAAATATCCTATATATGAAATTGAGTCCCAAAACTCAGGGTAATTAAGTGAAATTAATCCTTTAAAATTAATTGGGAAAATCCGAATGATTATAGCCTGGAAAAGTGGATCGATGAGTAAGAAAGCCCACTGAGCAACTAAAAGCCCACTGAGCAACTCGGATTTGATTTTTTTTTATAACTTTTACCATTTATATTATGAGAATGAGATGTGATTATGTGAAGTAGAATACAAAGACGGACTTGAAGAGTCTCCATATTTGAGAAGGATAATAACTCTCCAAATATGCATTTGAGCTTCTCGTAGTTCTTTTGAGCTCACTACTTACGTACTAGTAGAAGCCATTTGTGTAGTTGCTTTGGTAAGCGCATCTGCAGTCATTGGCCATTTTTTTCAAAATATCTAAAATTTAGCAAAAAAAATTAGTAGTTGTTGGTCATTTTTTCAAATTTTGAGTTTGTGATGAACAGTCACTGGCCATATTTAAGAGACAATATGGGATTTTGCAAAATTTGGCATTCAGAATATGATTAGTCGTCCGTTGCTCAAATTTGAAAATTAAACGCATCGGACAGGATATGATATCTCGTCCGATTTTTTAAAATAATAATAATAAATGAAAAGGGAAATGATATCCCGTCTGTTTCTTTTTTTTTTTTTTTTTTTGAATGAGAAGGGAAATCATCTCCCTTCCATTTCTTTCAAATTGAATCAGAAGGAAAATCATCTTCCTTCGGTTTCTTTTTTAAACTCAAAAGCTATTTTTTGAATTGACGACTACATTGATCTTTTTCAAATTTTTTATTCTTATTTGTCAAATATCAAATTTTAACTTGTAACGACTACAGATGCTCTAACTAGCTTATGTCGATTGTAGGAGACATCCAAGGGCTAAAAATCTTTATTATTATTATTATTATAATATAATAGGAGAAGGCCTTAGTGTTATTTGTCAATCTACTAACATGTGCATCACATGTGTATAACTAATATGATGGAGGTCTCAGGTTCGAAGCCTTACTATGTCAGATTTTTTACTTTAATTTTTTTTATATTAAACATGCATCACATGGGTAAATTACTATCCATCCATCTATCTATAATATAATTTATTTATTTACTATTTAATGGAAGAGTTTGTCGCAAATAAATAATTTTCAAATTTTTTTGTCACAAAAGAAACACCACTTTTGTCACCAAACAAACATATGCATTGCACGTGCAACTCCAAAATTATTTTTCAACACGTGCATCGCACGTATACATCAAAGTTTTTTCTTCTTAATTTTAAAAAAATACATGTCCAATTCTTTTAAAATTAAGGCATTCATCGCACGTGCTAATTACTGCTGACTTACGTGTATCACACGTTTAACTTAAACTCTTTGTCAAAAAGTGTATCGCATGTGAAAAATACTAGTATAGTGGAAAATAGACAGGTGGATGTACTCCATGCAGAGTGTACTGTTCAGTTTAAATTGAATTATCCCTTGTCACTTTAATTATCGTTTTCTAATAACAAAATTACAAAATAGATAAGTTGCACAATCCCCTATTTGGTTCAAGGCCACCGAATTTTTTGATTCCAACCAGTGGCGTAGCCAAGATTTTCATCCAGGGAGTGCGACGCTTACTATTAAAAAATAATAAATTATAATAAATACATTTTTATTCCTCAAAACATCATATATTAATACCAAATGTCATAAACTATTACAATTAGTAAATAGTCATTTTCTTTGGCAATAAAACCCATGAAAACTTCATATTATGAAAATATTGACTGATATCTTCATTGTCAGTGATGTCTAATATGTCTCTTTCAATATATGCCACCAAACAATCATCATCTCATCTTCCAATCGGTTGCATAATGAAGTCTTGATAATTTTCACAACGGAAAATACTCTCTATTATCGTGGTTGCAGTGAGTAATAGCAATGCCAACTTTGAGGTTTTTTCTATGTAAAGCTAGTGACAAATCATTCGGGGTTGCCAGGATATTATTCATTAAATGTAAATGAAATGCAACTTCACATTGTGCACGTGGATTAGTGTGTTTGATTTCAAATTAGAAGGTCATGCGTTCAACTCCCATTGTTGTCAAATAATTTTTATTTTTGTCATTTTAAAAGAAATTAAAATTTCAAATCAAAGTAAAAACTAAATCCTATTTCAGCTGGGACTTGAACAAAAAGAAATTAAAATTTCAAATAAAAGTTAAAAAAATTGTTGCTAGGACATGAACCTGGGTCTTTTATGTAAGAACCAAGTATCCCAACCAACTAACCTACAACGCATTGTTGAAATATCCTATATTACTCTATTTATATTACTTATCATGTACATGTAAATTCGAGGGGCGCAGCCGCTCCCCCTGGGGACCAAGTAGCTACGCCCCTGATTCCAACAACTTAATAGATATAGATTGAAAACAATCAATAAATTTGGTGCAAACAGTATCATATGAATTAAGATTCGTGTCATTGACTAGTTTAAGAACCACAAGAGCATCTCTCTAATTTTTTGGGTTAAAAGAAAAAGGTTCCACCCACTGAGGACTGGCATTTGATAGTGGCGTTTGGTACACAGATTAAAAAATTCCTAGGAATAAAAGGATTCCTGGAAATATGAGGGTGGGAATGAAGATTCCTGGGAATGTTACATTATCGCGTTTGGTATAGTACATTGCATTCCCGGTAATCTTTTATTATTGTAATTTTTTATTCTAGGTTTTTGGTTTTTTTGTTATGGAAATCACATGAGAATGCTCAAATCCTATGATTTTAGAGATAAATATATTTTTTTATTCTAGTTTTTTGGATTATTTTATTGTTTGTTATGGAAATCCCATGAGAATCCTCAAATCCCATGGTTTTGGGGGGAATAGAAATCCTTCCCAACAAAGAATTTTGATTCCCTTGGGAATCTATCATTCCTTCCAAAACTATGCTTGCCATATTCCAAACAAGATAATCTAAGAGGGAATATGAGATTCCCTTGCACATTCCCACGTACCAAATGCCTAAATTCAAAGTCGAAATAGGAAAAAGGGCCTCTCATTCTCAATTATCAATCATCAATCATCAATCACCTGGACCAAGGCAATTTGACAATTGACAATAATGATTTTGAAAAAAATAATTAGTAGATCTGAATGTCTAAGTTAACCTTTTGATAGTATCACACGGTTCTGGAATGGATTGATCAATCGACTTTGACTGCAATAGGAAGAAAGTGTGAGGATGGTTCGAGACGTGGATTGCACTTTTTTTAAGAAGCTATTTGGTCGATTCTTGAGATGAATTGTTGATCACCAAATACTTCCTGCAGGATACAATGAGTAAGCCTAGTACTTCAATGGCAACACGTACCAACTTGCACTCCAAAAAGGAAAAATGAATCTCTAAAAAACTGAAAGGAGGAAGAAATATTATTTTTATCTACTATTTCTTTTCAACAGAAATCCTCTTTTTATAACCAAAGGAAAGAAAAACGTTTCCTTTATTTTTTACATTAAAACCAGGATTTATTTTCATTATAACAGATTCTGTAAATGTCATAAAAACATTTCATTAAATTTTCTTTACTGGTCAAAATGGCTAGTAACATTTATTTAGTAAAACGTTTTTTTATAATATGTTCAAAATCTGAAAATTTAAAACCAGTAAAAAAATTATTATTATTTTTTCAAGAGACCCTAAGGCCCAGCCCGGTCATATATAATAATAATAATCATAATAATAATAATAATAATAATAATAATAGTAATAATAATAATAATAATAATAATAATAATATGAGATGGTGAGATGGGTGAGATGAAAATATTTTTTTGTAGAGAGGAGCGATTTGAGTCATCCAAATTTTGATCATACCGTTCACATCACTCAACACGTCATCTAGATGGTGTGTACAAAATTCCAAGCGATTTGGAGACCTCTAGCCTATGCATCAAAACGTTCAACACGTCATGAAGATGGTACGAAATACATATATATGCATTTATTTGAACGTCTTGATTCATATGCTACAGGTATCTGAATTGCTACGGCGTGATCGAGATTTAGATGACTCAAATTGCTTATCTCTTCAAAAATATTTTCATCTCACCCATCTCACCATATATATATATATATATATATATATATATATATATATATGTAGGGAAATCTTCTATTGTGCACAATCTCTCCGTGTGCACTCATGTGCACTCGGCCTTCCCGCATTCGTATTGATGATCCGAACCATTCACATTGATCTACACATCTAAATTAGTCTAAATAGGTAAAATCAAATTATTTGAAATTCATTTGCCCATCCGTCATGTGATTATAAAAAAACAATGATTTTCAGCCATACAATTTTGTAATACTTCAATGGATGGGCAATTTCAAATGATTTGATTTTACATATTTAGACTGATTTAGATGTGTAGATCAATGTGAACGGTTTGGATCGTCGATACGAAGGCAGAAAGACCGAGTGCACACGCCGTGTGCACCATAGGTGGTGCACAATGGAAGACTTCCATATATATATATATATATATATATATATATATATATATATATATATATATATATAATATGTGGAAGATGAGAATTGATCCTCCAACCTCATGTGAGCCCAAAACTTTAATCATTGGGTCACAAGACAATGTTGACAATAAATAATAACATAAGTGTTTTAAATATAAACTTAAACCATTGTTTTAAAAAATAACATAAGTGTTTTAAACTTTAGCCTAGCTAAGTTCTAGGTGTCTACTTATGTAAAGAAAGACATGATGATATATATATATACTAGGTTTGCCCGTTTACACGTGCCTACGGCACGTCTTCAGAACGGTACACCTTATTTGATCATATAAAATAGTTTTGAAAGTCCAGCAAATTAATTGAAGTACCAAACATATTATATGAGAAACTTTTAGGGGTCCAGCAAAAAAATTATTATATGATTTTTTTTGATTTTTTTGAATTATTTTTAAAGTTTTTAAAATTTTAATTTTTTAATTTAATTTTTTTTTAACATTTTTATTTTCTTAATTTTTTGAATAGAAGAGGGAGGGAAAGAGAGAGAGAAAAAAAATTAAATAAATATAGGAGTTGTTTTGGGTGGGGGATTTGAATTTGAGTTTTGGGGGGGAATTTTTGGGGGGAAAATATGTTTTGTAAGGTTAGATCTGGACCTTTGATTTTTTAGGGGATTGAAGGAGAGCCACTTGATAGCTTTCTTTGTGTTTTATTATATATATATATATATATATATATATATATATATATATATATAATGGTAAGAAAACTTTTTATCCAATGACTTTTCTTTTTTTTTCTTCTAAAAAAAACATAATTGTCGCGAATCCTAGCCCGACCTTAACCAAAACTCAAAAACCGTACAATACTGTATGGATATTATGAGATGTATTTTTTAAAAATAGTTTTGTTATTTTCCTTCTTTTTTTTTGAAACTGTACAATATTTTATATATATATATATATATATATATATATATATATATATATATATATATATAGCCGTTTATTTGTTCCGCCCTCGATGGGGCTCGATGGGATGGGATGGCCGTTAATTTGAGCTCCAGTTAGCAGCGAAAACAATCCACAAGCCATCCCATCGAGCCCCATCGAGGGCGGAACAAATAAACGGCTTTATATGTATCACTCACAAAAGTCATTAAACGAAACCCAATGCACTCTCTTCTTAGATAAAAAGTTTCTGTCTCATTCAAATGCTTCACCCTCTATTTCTTTCCTCCAAATGGCAATCTTACTTCAGATACCACATATTCTACTTGCTATTGTCTTCTTTTGCTGTCTTCGTCTCCTCCTATTCTTCTCCAACTTCAAGTACTTTGTGCCTAAGTGTATTTGAGGCCACTATCACAACAATCTCCCACTTGGACCAAATACACAATGCTTCAAAGTTATTGTAATCTTTACATCGCATTATCTCTGCCAATCTCTCACTTTCATGGAAGACCAAAGTACTCCCTACTCTCATGAAGAGCACCTCCATCACTCCACCACGTGGAGTGCACCAACCACCCCTCATTGCCTCATGAAGGATGTGCTCCACCAATCGCAGAGAGCATGAATACCGGAGAAACAACCTCCCGTGTCGGATTTTGTGTTACAAGACTCCCCAACTAGTAGAATCTCCATTAACACCATACATGGTTCAAAGCCTCTCAATGCACCATCTGCACAAGATGTCTCTGTGGATGACACCTCCACAATATCTGCAGACTGTTCAACCCCTACAATCCTATTTCGGATACCCTCATCGACATCATCCTGCATATCGATACCAGTACTCTCTATCGCACAAGAGAGACTTGAATGTTCGTCTGCCATATTGCAAAGTACCCTCACCGCAGCAACGTCTTGCTCTCTAGGATCACTTTCATGACCAGCAGCTCCCACTAAATTAGTAACCTCCCCTCTACAACTGAAAGAACTCGGCTGCACCCCACACAACCTACTACTCAATTCCGGCTGAGAGTAAACTACATGAGAAATGCCCCTCACGTCTCTAAACAAATACCACGTTCCCTCGCGGTTTCCTTATGCAATCACCCTTGAACCTGCAGCTATATGCAACTCCCCACTACCAACTGTAGTAGACATATCCTCTTTGTCTAGCCTTCCAATCGAGATAAGATTTTCCTTCAAGTCTGGAACATGCCTCGTCTCCTGCAAGACAACACTCTGATCATCATTGGCTTTCACGCGAACAGTACCAACCCCACGTACAGGACACGTGTAACCATTACCCACGTTCACATCTCCAAAAGAACCCTCCTTGTAGTCATCAAATACCTCTCTCTTCGGGGTGTAATGAAAAGAAGCTCCCAAATCAATACACTAATCTTAAGTGCCCAACTCCTCCCGAGCTGATAAACATTACTCTTCAACAAACCCCACTTGAGCTTTTTTTGGGTTATCTCTCTTCGGTTTCTATTGCTTCCTCTTCATATAAGCCTTGTAGCTGCGTATCATGTGATCCCTCTTGTGACAATACCAATACTCAGGTCCATGTCCCCCATTGCTGTCATCAGACCCACTCTCAGAAGAACTACTCTGATCCTTTCTTCTTCGACTGCTCTTAGATCTCCCACATCTCTTCTCAACCGTCATTGACGAATCTCCAGAAGATGATGATGAGCATCCCCTGTTTCGCACCCTTCTCACCTCCTCGTTCAGAATGCTACTCACCACATCCTGTAGAGTCATCGAATCTGTCACAGTGCCTGTAATAGTCTGTTCCACTGTACCTTAACTATATGGCAAAGTAGATAGAAGTAACAATGACTGTCCCCTCTCTGAAAACTTTAAACCTGCAGTCATCTGGTTGTAAACCATACAGTAATTGTTCACATGTTCTGCTACTACACCCCCTTCCCTTAACTTCATATGAACTAATTTCTTTGGATGAAGAATTTGATTAGATGCCGGTGGTTTCTCATACATAACCGTGATAATCTCCATAGCCTCCTTTGCCATCGAGATATGAAATAATGCCTCCCAATTCAGTCCCAACTGAATTTGCCCTAGCACCTTCTGATCCAAATGGTTCCACACCGCCAAGACCTTCGAATCATTGTCTCCACCTTTCGTCTTCTTATCAAACAATGGAGAATCTAGATCGATACGCTATCATATGAATCTTCCACATCACAAAGTCACTTTCATCGAACCTCTCGATCTTCGACTTACTATCGGCCATCCCGAACGTAGAGCTCTGATACCACTTGTTGCAGAATCTTCCAACAACTCGTAGTGCTAATAGCGAAAACACTCCACAAGTAATAGAAACTTTCCAAGAACTAGATGAACCAAGAACAAGCAACAACAATATATGCAAGATCTCACAAAAACATAATCAATATACAAAGATAACCAATACTTCTTATTCCCCAAGAAATACAAAGATTGCAAAGAGATTACAACTCTCATTCCTTACCCTCACCTTTGAAACATTTGGCACAATCCCCTCTTAAAGTTGAACATTGACAAAAACTCACCAATTCTCTCTAATCAGTTGTACAAACCCTAGAGTCTACAGCCATATATATATCTCCCAAGTAAACCCTAAAAGATAAACACAAACCCAGCTTATTGGGCCTAATTCCCATCAACTTAAATAACACACAGTGCTGCTGCTGGTTGACCGCACCCCCAGGTCGGTCGACTGCAATGTGTAAAGCCAACTCCTAAACTCTTGACCGGTCGAACGCTCGGTCGAATGTCCCGCTTTCTGTTGGAACTTGTACACTCGAAGAACCTCCTTCAGTTAGGATCGGTCGACCGCAACTCTCCAGACTGTACATCTTCTACTTGTTATTGTCTTCTCTTATTGTCTTCGTCTCCTCCTCTTCTTCTCCAACTTCAAGTACTATGTGCCTAAGTGTATTTGATGCCACAATCCTAACATAACAATATTATCAGAAAGTTGTTATGCTGTCATAGAAATATGCAATGTAACATGATCTTTTAAGAAATAATTGATTTGAGTTAAAGGGATAATAGCACCTCAGAATGCATGTATAATAATGTATTGAAAATGCAAATTCAAACTTTACTAATTCAAGTAATAAAATATGGTGCTAATTCATACAGTTACACAACATAAACAATTTAGAATATCATTATAGTTTGGTTCCGAAATACCCCTCGACATGTCTTTTCTATGGCTACACCAAGTAGCATGGACACAGTAACAGTAAAGGTCTCCTGAGGATGAGTGCACTAACCTTGCCATAGGTTTGCCCAAAGGTTAGTAAAATACCTCCAAGTCGATAAGTACACAAAGGCGGTTAACAATACATTCAAGTCAATAAATTCACGAGGGCCAGTAACCGTGCACTCACAATAACCATATGGCAGGCTCACAATAACAGTAACATAGTCATAAGCATGAGGGTTTATCTCTTTCAGAAATATTCATCTTTTGCTTTAGAAATTTTAATAAATCATATTTATTCTTGTTTGCATAAAAATAAGGTAGGGAAAGCAATTAATCTTTTCTCTTTGTGTTACATGAATTTATACTAAATCATAATTCAAATAATCTTTTGAAAGCTCATTTTACATAAATCAAAATCTTTTAAGGAAATTAAAATACCTTGTATTTTCATAAGCAAACCTCTCAACTTTAAGATTAATCCAATTTGTCTAATCATATTCCCATAGTATAGTCATACAAAAATCTCAACATGTGTGATTTGATTTTATATAGCTAAAATAATTAACTTTATAGTTGTCACAAGTAGATAGTACAATAATCATAATATCAAAAATACTAATGAGGAGAAGCGATTCTACTCACCTGAATATTCAAATCTTATATTTCAGTTAGTCTTCAACAATTCATTCAATAATAACAACAATATTATATTAAAGTCAAAACAAATTAGAATCATTTAAGACTTTATTTTATGTCTCTAAAAGAGTTTAAGACTATCAATATGCTTCTAATATTATTAGGAATTTTACCATAAATTTTCTATAATTTATAAGGTCTTTACTCAAGAAATTGACTAAATATTAATATGTGCTCAATATTGGGTCCAACAATAATTATTCAGTCTTTTACTGACATTCAGGGTTAATAAAAGAGGATGGGTTTCAGGTTTGGGTTTTCCCATCAGGGTTCGACCAGAAACTTGACCCAAACTCAATTAACTACTTCATCTTCTTCCCCTTTCTCCTTTATTCTTTTTTTCAAAACCGAAAAAAAGGAAAAAGAAAACCAACACTGGAATCAATCCTCAATTCAGCCATTCATCTCTAAGGTCTACTATGAATTTTAAGTAAGATAAGCTCCTAAATATGTTTGTATTTGATATTATAAATGAAGAAATTGATGGGTTTTAAGAGAATTATCTCTACAAGTTTATTGATTTCTTTTGTATCTTCTATCTTGTCTCTATAAACTCCACAATTTATGGGTTTATATAGTTCTCATTCTAACCCCCTTCATTGATTACGACTCATATTTCTTCCTCTCTAAATTATTAACCTAGACTCTTAGCCATTTGAAAAGAGAGACCATCACTAGTCAAGTTTTTCAGCTGAGGGTCATGTTGATGAGGACATCAGTTCAGTTTTGTTTTATTTTGAGATTGGGTAATGCTACACCTACTACCAAATCTAATACTTTTCTCTTTACTACTTTAGGTACACACTACTATTGGATATTTATACCACCTACTCTACAATAACCTCCACTAATAGTGTACCACCTAAGGTAGTAAAAAAATATACAGTAAATTTGGTAGTAAGTGTAGCATTAACCTTTGAGAGCCATATGTAGTAGTTTTGCAATTTGCATCCTTTATTTTCTTTATTAGAATATTTTGGAGATTTGTATTGAGATTATGTTTTGAGCCTATATATAGGCCTTGAGAATAATGAGAATGGATGCTATTATTGAATAAAAAGTTTACTGTGTAATGAGTTATTGCTCTGCATCTTTTTCTTGTGTGTGAGACCATTAGAAATTATTAGGGTTTGTAAGAAATCCTAAGACATTTAGGGTTTGTGAGAAATCCTAAATCCCATCATCATCTCTACAGCCGCCATTAAACTAAATCCGCAAATCCCGAAATTACTTTTAACCCTAAACCTAACTGCCCCTTCTTTCATTTGGCCACCCCATTCATCTCCCTCACTTCACCTTCTTCATCCCGCAACTAATCACCACCAGAACCCATCACGAGCCTTTCTTGCCGACCCTGTAATGCCTCGAATACCAAAATACGGTAATTCGTAATTCAACAGGATCTACACTTCACTTAGTATAATTTTACAAGAAATTTTGAAACTTTTATTACATCATTGTTCTTTTACATCAATAACACAGCGAAAAATAAATGAAGTACAACATGATAAATATACAATTTCAACAACTTGAACATGTAACTAATCATCAATATCAAATTCATCTCTATATCTCTTTGTAAGATCCAAGTCCTGCATATGAAACTGTGGGCACGTCAGTTGCTTACAACCAACGCAATGTTACAAACAACGATCCTCTCTATGCTGTATTATAACGAAATCTCTTACTTTAACAAATCACAAACTTGATGCATATAAAAGTGTAAAGAGTTAATACCCTAGATATGTTAGTGTATGACATGACTTAATGCCTAATGTAAGTGTTATACTACAATGACACTAATGCATACTTGTTAGGGTTCTATGCATCCCATACTACATAGGTCCGAGGGCAAGCACCTACGTACTCCACATTAAAGGGTTTAATCCCTCGCCATGATAACTACCCCGTAATAAAACAAAATTTAGACATTCCACGAGTACAGATTCCAGTCCCGGAGATCCACCGCCCGACTATACAGAATCCACGTCGTGCGAACATCCCGCAAGTGTCCCTCTAGCCCCGGTATACACATATACACTGGAGACGACCTACTATCTGCCCGACTATTCATGATCCTAGAATCCACCGCCCGATCAATCATAATCCCATATTTAATTAAGGATCGCCTCCATTGCAAGCAACTACAATCTCGAAATCCACCACCCGATTGGGTCTATAGTCCCGGAATCCACCGCCTGATTATATAGAGGCCATCCACTTACGTTTGCCCAAGTTTATTACATCTTCACTTAGTGCCTAATTCTTAAGTTTGAACATAGGGATGACAAATGGGCTGGGTCGATCCGTGAACCGCCCGCGACCTGCTCGGTTAACCCGGCACGCGAAACAACGGTCTGGTTTCGGGTCGAACCTGTTAACGTTAATGGGTCGACCCGGGTCGTTAAAATAGCGAAGCGAACCCACTCAACCCGGCCCGGTAACCCACAAAAAAGCCCCAACCCGCTCGCCAACCCGCGGGTCGACCCGCTGGTTACGAACCATTTGACCCGGCTGGTTGCGAACCGTTCGACCCGTACGGGTCAAACGTTCGACCCGTAAGGGTCAACCGTTAACCCGCGGGTCCAACGGTCACTGTTCAACAGAGCCATTTTTTGTGTGTTTTGTGTTTTTTTGTTTATTTTTACCCTATAAATACCCCCAAAACTCAAACAAAAAATTCACACCTTACTCTCTTACTCTCTCTACTATTATTACTCAATTTATTTCATTTTGTGAACAATTGAACAAACAAGCTAGCAAGTCATATACACGATCAAATTCCGATTGTATCGAAGTCAAAATTCAACAACGTCTTCAAGTCTTCAACTCTCTTCCAACTCCAAGTGATCAAGTCTTCTACTCTCCTCCAAGCTCTCATCGAGTCTTCAATTCCGGATTTCTACTTCTACTTCTATTCTTATTTTCACGGGTATTTTTATATACGCGTATCTACGATGAACGGTATCAAAATTTCATATCCCTCTTCTTCAATTTTTATTATTTTTGTAGTTATAATTTTTGGTATCTTGTTTGTTTGTTGGTTTTTTGATCTTCTCTCTTACAACCTTCTTGTTTTCTAGTTTTTTTTGGTAACTTATCGCCCCTATATTGTGTAGTTTTTTTTACATACACTACTACATATAAACATGTCTAGATCACGCGGTAGCATTCGTAGCCAAAGTGGGCAAGATTCCACCGGCACTTCCCGTAGGCCACCAATTGTCCAACATAGTGAGCCCGCCGAAGAGTACCATGATCCTCCTACCCAACAATGGGGTACACACGATGAGTTTGTAGGAGACAAACAATTAGAAGAAGAAGAAGAACAACAACCAACCGAAACAACACAACCCCCTAGTGGTAGGAAAAGTAGAGGGGAAAGTAGTGATTGGCATAAATTTTACGATTTTATCTCGGGCAAAGAAACTCCGGGTATAGGTTTGAAAGTTTGTAAAACATGTTCTAAGCAATACAAATTCAAGAGGGGTGATGGCACCGGCACAATTAAGCGACACATCCTAAATAACCATAAAGACCTTCTTGTTGACCTACCCAGCCAACAAAAAATTCACCCTAGGACCGGTCTAGTTGATAGCCACCCCTATGATCCCGATCTTGTTCGTCGGGAAATGGCCCGATTAGTAATAAAGGAAGAGTTACCATTTTCCTATCTCGAGAGTAGGGACTTAGAAAATTTTAATCAAACAGCCTTAAACCCTCATTTTAGAAGAATCTCGAGAAATACTTGCAAATCGGATTGTTTTAAAATGTACAATGAAATGAAGGATGCTTTGATTGCAATTTTATGAAGTTTAACTTGTAGAGTTAGTTTAACTTCGGATTGTTGGACGGGTTGCAACAATTTTCCAATGATGGGAATAACCTGTCATTGGATCGACAATGATTGGATTATTCAAAAAAGAATCATATCACTTGCCGCGTTGCCCTATTCCCATAGTGGCGTTGAAATAGCAAACCGTATTTTAGAAATTTGTGATGTTTTTCATATTCACGATAAAATTATGTGTATTAGTTTTGATAATGCATCTAACAACAATGCATCTATTAGTATTTTAAAATCCGCATTAAACCTTCTATCTGACAATATTTTTCATGTTAGATGTGCATGTCATATTTTAAATTTATGTGTTCAAGATGCATTAAAAATAGCCGATCCATATATAGTTAAAATTAGAAATTGTGTATATTTTATTGCATTAAGTGGCACCGTATTTCAAGAATGGAAAAATTGGTGTAGGATTTCAAATGTACCTTTTAGAAAATTTCCAAAGGATGTCAAACACCGATGGAACTCTACTTTTGATTTACTACATATTGTTACCGAATATAAAGCATGTATAAATGATTTTTGTATCGCAAAAAAATATGCCAAATTTTGAAATGACTCCCTCCGATTGGTTTTTTGTCGAATCTTTGTTGAAATTTTTAGAACCTTTTAAAACCGCAACTTTAAAATTTTCAAAATCATATGAATCAACTTCTAGTAGCATTTTTATTTCAATAGTTACTATGATGCAAACTTTTAATGAAATGTTAAATGATACTTTTGTTGGTCATATTGTAAAACCTGCATACAAATTTTTTTTGAAGTATTTTAATCCTCCTATGTTGTTTTGTGTTACTACCGTTATGGATCCTCGTATCAAATTAGAAGGTATGAAGAGTTTGATTGAAATATTTTTTGCATTACTTGGGGAGGATGTAGAAATAGAAATTGATTGCGCTTCTTTTTTAGTTAAATTTGAATCTATATTAAATAACTTGTATGATTATTATGATAGATCTTTTGCTTCTAGTAGTACAACTTCTGTAGTTAGTTCTTCTTCTGCTACTTCCAAAGGTAAGGGTAAAAGTAAATTTGATGATAAAATATTTAATTTACTTGCACAAATTCAATCCAAAAAATTTAGGACTAATCAACCAAATGAATTAAATTGGTATAACCAACAAGATTCTGAGTCTTCTACTTCTCCACTAGATATTTTACAATGGTGGAAAGACCATGAATACACTTATAGTATTCTTAAATATATGGCTAAAGATCTACTAACTCCTCATGTCTCTACAGTTGCTTCTGAAAGTACATTTTTTTCAAGTGGCAGAGTTCTAACTGATTACAGGAATCGCTTGAAGCCCGACTCGTTAGAGATGCTCGTTTGCACAGAAGACTGGCTGAAAGCTGAAGATAGGACACAAGGGAAAGCATTATCTACATCAACAAATGGGAGCAACTCGCCGGAACAACAACAACAACAACATCAATGGAAACCAAAATGAAGAATTCAAGACCAATAACAAGAAGTTGACAACAACAAATTGAAGGCCATCAACTTGAAGACAATTGTAAATAGATAAAAAATTATATTAAATCTTTGCTTGTTATTTCAAATTACAAAAATTGAAGTAAATTGAAATTGTATATAAGAAATATGTTAGTGCATAAAACAAATTTGTGAAATCTTTATTTCTTATTAGAAATTGTGAAACTTGTATAACTTGAAATCATATGAATAATATTTCAATATTTTTTGGCAATTTCACTCTTTCAATCTTTTTATTATTATTACGATTTTTAAAGTTGTTTATTATTATTATTATTTTTAAAGTTAAAAAAATTTTAAAAATTTTTTTAAAAAAACCCTATCTAAATGGGCCAACCCGCGACCCAACCCGAACCGACTCGGGTTGGATCCGAAAGGATTCACGGATTGGGCGGGTCGCCATTTGAGCTCTTCGACCGGCCCGGTTAAGCCTCCAACCCGACCCGAACCCGCCGAAGTCAACCTCCAACCCAGACGGGTCCGACCCGACCCGGCCCGGTCGACCTGAATGCCATCCCTATTTGAACATGAATAAATAATACTAACTAGAGCTAGTTTACCCTCCTGCCGGTCTTACACAAAAATACCGAGAACACACCCTTATTGACCACTTCTCAAAAACCAATTATTCATTACCATTACTTTTGCCGGTACCTGGGTATCACTAAGCCTCTAGAATCAACATCTTTCCATATTCAACAACTTGGGGTACTGATCCCCTTATAATTCATATTCTCAAATTTCATGTATTCATAATTTATTCAAATTCTTTTATGCATTCTTATTCATTCATCAATAGGTACAATCTCAACCTATTCAATTTTACAAACACTTTTCATATTCATCCAAAACTTTCTTGAATCAATTTAATTAAGATTAAGACATAATCTCTTTAAAATTTATCAATCTCATTATCTTCTTTTGATTTATTTTGAACTAATCTTAACATCTTAATCCTATATATATATGTCTTTCTTAAGTTCACATTTCATCTACTTATGAATATGATCTTTACTTTCCCAAAATATAACTTAAAACAACGAGAATATATTTTCAATCAAGTCGCTTAAGTAACATTGCAAAACAGTAAATTCAAAGTTAGAAAACTGCATTTCATGCTATTTGTAAAAATCATAAAAAATTGTATACTTCACTAAACTTAGCGTTCTTTATATCAAACTGAAGGTATACAAGTCTACTTTCTTTTTGAAGTTATAAGTTTTCTCAAAACACCATATCTATAACCCTGAATTCTTCAAAATATACAGTGCGGTCGAGATACTGAAATACTGCTACTCTACAGTCTTGTAAAATTCATATAAAATCCAATTCTTTATGAAAATTTGATTTCTTGGACTTTTCAGAAAGTTTAACGTGTCTACTATAATTTCTTAGTTCTGACTTTTCTCAAATTATTTCATTTACAATGCTGAATTAATAAAAAACCGAAAGGTGTGCAGAATTCCTGCAACCAGCTAACTACTAACCAGTTTTGAGTTTAGAATTTATTAAAATAGTAAACGAACACCAAATCTTATGAAATTTTAAAGGGATGCTACTAACATATACAAGATGCTCCCCAAAAAGTTTTAGTTCCAGATTTCAACTATTTTATTAGATATAATTTTCTGAAGTGTAAATAAAATTTAAAACAGTAAATTTCTTTGCATGAATTAGTAACTTTGTGTACAAATCTATTTTCATATCATTTAATCTAATCAAGATGTACTACCATGCAATTAAACAACATCAATTCAACTTATCTTCATGAAAATCTTTCAATTAACATGCAGCTTCATTCTAAATATCATCATTTCAATTTAATCACTACTCATATGCATATCAAGTTTATCTATCATTTTACCTACACATACATGACACTATAAATTAGAAAGCTCAAGAAAAAATCCACCTGAAATGAAGATTCTAAAGTAGAAGAAGACTCCTAGAAGTTGCTCCTAGCTCCAAGAATGGAATTTTCTTCTTCTCCTAGCAAGCTCTCCTTCCTCCAAGCAAGAACTCAAACAATTCTCTCTTTCTTTTCCTCTCTTTCTTATTTTTTATTTTTTGTTTCTTTTAATCTTTGGTGCAAGATTATGAAGGAAAGGGGGTGGTATTTATAGGGTTTGAGAAAGCTCTTCTACTACTCAAATTAAGTGTTCTAATTCATAACCTACATAACCCCCTTCACTAATTGCCCACTCATCATTACTCTCACAAACTCCCAACTCTTCCTATTCTTATGCATTGCTAACTCTTCTTGTGACTTTTGGATTGCACTACGTGCACGTGTAACCCACAAGCACACACTCTCATTTGATAGTTGTTATTTATTTATTTGTATATGTTGTTTACATGACAAGTGTACAACTAATTGTAGGATTTTTCTTATTGGATTTTCTCTTGTGGGTTTGGACTATTTTTATTTATTTAATTTATTTTAATGGGCTTAGAGTCTTCTATTAGGCCTATGGGTTCTAATATGCAACCAAAATGAATGAAAGGAAATTGTGCATAACTTTTAAATAAAATTGAGAATAAAAATCATAAGATGAAACTGCACGTGCGTTGCACGTGTAAAAATAATAAATGCATTTTTCATTTAAAAATTTTATACGGGATGTTACAGACCCTCCTTCGACAACCGACCCCACCATCTTCGGCATGTCTTCTTCACCCCGCACACCAACAACAACTCTCCGATCAGCCCCTTCGATTGCCCCGACTCCGAAGACTCCTCTGCTGCACATCGCGACCTCCCTCGTCGCCACCATATTCCACCATCCCGATAGTCTCTCATCACCTCGTCGTCGCTACCCTCACCTACACCGATGACGCCAGCCCGAGCATCACCCCCTGCATCCAACACCGCAACTTTCCTTGCTGCCTCCATCGACGGCCACCAACAGCCTGACCATCTTCCTCCACCACAGCACCCTATCCACAACCCCGGTATCTTCTTTCCTCTTCTCTAGATTATTATCTAAATTTACTGTCATCCAAAAATATTGAGTGTGTATGCTTCCACTTGCTAAATAGGGTATGAATCTTTATTGAATATGTTACTTGCTTAGAATGCGTAAGTATAATTGTTGATTGTTGGGCTTGAATATTTAATTGGGATTGTTCATTTATTTAATATTTTGAAAATTCATCAGACCAATTAATAGTTTAATTTCTGACTTAATATGTATTACATGTTGGTAAAATTAATCTTTTAAAATTCTTGAAAATTCTCCGCCCCGGGACCGGACGGATTTCCAGCATTTTTCTTCCAATGTTTTTGGGATTTTCTCAAAGATGACCTATACAAGATGTTCTCGGGCCTTCACCTAGGGCATTTCTACTTTGATAGAATCAATTATGCTCACATCGTTCTTATTCCAAAATTTTTAGGAGCCAACGCGGTTTCCAACTTTTGACCGATTAGCCTTCTCAATACTACTTTCAAAATCATCATGAAAGTACTGTCCACCCGTCTTAGTAATGTTATCTCTCCATTGATCGATACCGTGCAATTTGGTTTCATCAAAGACCATTTCATTCTGGATAGTGTGGCGTCGGCTCAAGAAATCATCTCCAATTGCCACAGATCCAACTCGAAGGGGATTCTCTTAAAATTAGACTTCCATAAAGCTTATAATGTCAGTTGGAATTTTCTTTTTCAAATTCTCCTTCACCGGGGATTCGGTCCAAAATGGATTGCCTGGATTAAATCCAGCCTCTTTGCTGGTACATTGTCTGTACTGATTAATGGTACGGAAGGTCACAAGTTCAATTGTAAGCGTGGCCTCCGTCAGGGCGATCCTATTTCCTCTCTTCTATTTACTCTTGTTGCTGACGTGTTCATCAAGCTGCTCCGTAACGCCTGGGAGGCTAAGGTTATTGAAGGTCTCGGAGAATCCCCTTCCTAACAGGGGTCTTGAACCTTCAGTACGCTGATGATACTATCTTCTTTGCGAAACCCAACGAGTACTCGCTCCGTAACCTGAAATTGCTTCTTTACGTGTTTGAAAGCATTTCCGGTTTAGTTATTAATTTTCAAAAATCTTCGGTTTATTGGCTTGGGGGTTCGACCAATCTTCAGGCGAAAATAGCTCAATTTTTTAACTGTGCTTCTTCTTCTTTCCCAATTCATTATCTTGGTATTCCATTGAGATGGGGTAAACTTCATAGATCGGATTGGTATCCGATGATAGAAAAAGTCGAATCTAGACTGAACCGTTGGTCAAGCCTTCAACTATCTCGCAGTGGTAGACTTGTTCTTCTGAATTCTGTTCTTTCCTCTATTCCTTTATATATGATGTCCTTCTTTTATCTTCCCTCTTGGGTGATTAAGAGAATTGATCAGATCAAAAAGAATTTTTTCTGGTCCGGGAATCGCTCTTATAAAGCTGGCTCACATCTGTGCAATTGGAAACTCATTTGCACTTCTAAGGCAGCTGGTGTTCTAGGGGTTATCGATCTTAGACACCAAAACCTAGCTATTAGGCAAATGGTTATGGAGATTCCTTAAAAAAGATCAATTACCCTGGGCTAGACTCATTGACCTGAACTGTTTCTATTGTCGTAAGTTATGGGATTTCCATTCCACACTTTCTAGAAAGGATTCCCCGTTCTAGAAAGGAGTCTGGAAGGCGGCTAGTCCGTTTCGCTGTGGACTATTTCATTTGTGTGCTGATGGTTCTAAGACCAAATTCTGGCTCGATATATGGTTTAACAATATTAAGTTGGCTTCAGCCTTCCCTTCCCTATTCCAGATGGCATTCAACCAATCGGCCAAGGTATCGGATTATGTCATCCTCATTAATAACCAAAAATTCTGGTCCATACCCTTCATTGAAGTGCTTCCCTCTCATCTGCTGGACGAGCTTCATGAGTTATTCAGTGCCCTCAATCTATACCCTTGGCATTCCATAGATGACTTCAATTGGAGGTGGAATAGTTCTGGTCAATACTCAGTCAAATCCTTTTATAACTTCCTTAACTTTGGTGGAGTTTACTCCCTGTTTGCCAAGTGTCTTTGGTGCAGCTGTGCTCCCTTGAAAGCCAAAATTCTTTTTTGGTTAGCTATTAATAATAAGTTACTTACCGTCGACATTTTAAACAAGAGAAATCTGGCAGTAGGTCAACTCTGCTCCTTATGCTCAGCTGAGCATGAAGATGCCAATCACCTTTTTCTTAAGTGCTCTTTTATCCAACCCTTGTGGTGTATTATCGCCACGGCTTGGCAATCTCCTTCCTTGCCTAACAATTTCACTCACTGCTGGACCTCTTCATCCCACAGTAATGCTTTTCGCAAACCGTGGATTCTATCGATTATCGCGATCGTTTGGGTCACCTAGTCGACACGTAATAAGCGTATCTTTAACAACTCTTTCTCGCCGATAGGGAACGTCATTGAAGATTTATTTTTTTTCTGTAAATTTTGGCCTTCCACCTTAACTCATGTTAAAGTGGAAGAACTTCATTTATCTCGTCTGGATAAGGCGATTAGCACTTTCCGTTTTAATTTGGCTGCGACTTTTTAACTCTTTTATTTCTCTAATTTGCGTTCTTTATGCTTCCTTTGCAGATGTAAAGTTCTGGCCTTGTTTTTGGTTTGCTCTTGGGGCTCTGAAGATCTTTCGGGGTTTTTTGTTTTGGTTGATGGTGTGTTGCTTTCCTTTTGATTGGAGGAGCTTTTGGGATCAGGTCGTCTTGTGGTGTTGCTGGCCTTCTCCTTCGTGTTGTATGTTCTACCGGTCTGTGGTTTCATTTTGGTTCCTGTTGTGGTGGGTGTTTGGCTTTTCTCCTTCAGGCCGATGATTTTGGTCTCGTTCCCGGCCATCTTATTGTAATATTTGGCTACTAGTACTACTGCGTTCTTTATCTTGATTGGACCCTAGTCCGGTTTTGTTCTTGGTGTGGTATTGCTGTGTTGGCAGCGTATTGTTGCAAGTTTGCATGGTTGTTTGTATTAGATTCGGTTTCATTGTGGGTGGTGTGAGATATGTTCTTTGGGAGTTCGCTGCTGAGTTAGGGAAATGAGGACTTCTTTAGTCCTCGGTTCCCTATTGATTGAAGGGGGCAGCTTAGTTTGATGTTCCTTACCCTCTGCTCCCATCAGGAGTATTTCACTCCACCGAGATTGGTTTTGGGTGCAGGGGAGTTTCTTTAGTTGTAGGTCCCTTTTCTTCTGTTCGAGTGCGTTAGTGCTCTTTTCTGGGGATCCTCTTTGTCCCTTTTGGTTTATTTCATTCTGTTTCAGGTGTTGTCGTTTTGTGCTACTTATCGGGTCTGCTGCGGTGGTGCGGCGATCCTTTCATTGGGGATCGCGATGCTCATGCGATGGGGGGGAGGGGTCGGGGGGGTTTTGTTCTGGCCGGGTTCTGGCACCGTCTGTGTGCTTGGGTTGCGGCAGTCCGACTTTCTTTCGGCCTAGGTTGCGTCGTCGGCCTCTCCAGTTCGCCGTGGCTAGTGAGATTGGTTTTTGTATATAGTTGTGTAGTTATTGTTGTGCTTTTGGTTGGCCGTGCTGTTTTACCGCTTGTAAAACTTCCTTGTTACTTTTGTTATGACTCTTCTATATATATATTTGGGCTGGAGTCGATGACTCTATTCGCGTATTCAAAAAAAAAATCTTGAAAATTCTCTACTTAGGGTTAATTTTACATCATTTTTGGTATCAGAGCGAAGGTTTTTAAAACACTAGTTCTTGCATCATTTAGTCATAATTTTTGCATTCATTTAGGATTATTTTTAGCTCATTTCAGATTTTAAAAAAAAAAATTAATTAGGTGCATTTAGGACACCTTTCATTCATTTAGGACACGTTTCATTTTTTTTCTTCTATGTAGGTGCATGTACTTGCGCATATACATCTGTGGAGAAATTGATTAGAGTAAGGAAGAAACTAATTTTCCAAAATAATATAGGCAAGCATGACATGTGCATATACATAAACTCATTCACAAAATACACATAGCCAAATGAGACTATGAACTTGTTACCTTTTCAAGCTCCTCTTCCACAGCTTTTGCAATATCATTTTTCTGCTCAAACACATCATCTAAGTTCAACTTTGGAACACTAGCCCTGATGACTGCACATGAGTAGAGAGTGTCATCAATAATATGTTGGAATTTTATAAACACTTAAGAACATGCATAAAATATTAATAACAATCGAAAACATGTTTCCATGAATCTAGATCTTAATCATGTTACAAAAGTGCTTTAATATAAAATTCTAAATCATGAAACTATAGATCTTTGCTAAATCAAAAGAAGAACAAAATTAAAAGCGGAAGCACTAACCTGAAGCCATTGATGGAGATTGTGCAGAGGGTTTGGATCTTCCTATATGATACGCACTTCTATGAGATGTCTCTCTATTCTTCTGTTGATGGATGGCAGATGGAATAAGAAGATGCGTATATATAGGGGACCATAACCCTAATTGATAATTATTGATTTCCAATTTTGCCCATCACAAAATAAGAAATCTACTTTACGGTCTCTACACGTGTTATATCACACTTAACATTATATGCTTTTAACCCATTACTTAATCTTGATTAGATCACTTTAATTTGGGTTAGACTTTAGGATAGCAATCATACATTTACTCACATATGTGAGCCCACATAGATTATTTTCCAACAATCTCCCACTTGGGCCACATATGTTACTCCTTATAAATGTACATACTTTATGAGCTCAAAATTTTGCTATCATAACCAAAAGCATAGCCAAACAATCTCGTCCATTAATCATGTAAATATAGGATCAAAGCAATTTTCGTTACATTTATCGTAACTAAATTCATCAATGGTCACATAGATCAACATAATCAAATGACATAGATCAAGTGTGAATGTGTAGCATGGAAATTTCATGTAATGTGATCTATACACATGCCTATTTCCAACTGGTCCTCTTTAAAACTTGAGTGAGGTCAGAACCAAAACATGACAAATGAGTGAGAAAACTGAATTCTTTATTTCTGATCAGAAAATAACCAAATGTATAAATGTCTCACACAACATAATGCAAATACAAACTCCCACTAAATCATGATATCCTCAAATAATACAACACCCATATGAGCAGTGTGCTCATGAAAGACCTTGGGTGGTAATCCCTTTGTAAGCGGATCCGCTATCATGGAGTTTGTCCCAATGTGCTCTATGGATATCTGTCCACTTTGCACTCTTTCTTTCACAACTAGGAACTTTATGTCAATATGCTTCGACTTTGTCGAACTCCTGTTGTTGTTGTAATACATCACTGCCGACTTATTGTCACAAAATAACTTGAGTGGTCTTTCTATATTTTCCAAAATGCGCAGCCCAGTGACAAAATTCCGCAGCCATATTCCATGATTTGATGCCTCATAACATGCTACATACTCTGCTGCCATAGTGGAAGAAGCTATGAGTGTCTGTTTGACACTTTTCCAGGATATAGCTCCTCCAGCTAACATGTAAATATAGCCCGATGTAGACTTTCTGCTATCTTGGCACCCAGCGAAATCAGAATCAGAATATCCTACGACCTCCAAATGATCTGATTTCCTATATGTGAGCATGTAATCCTTTGTTCTCTGAAGATACCTCATAACCCTCTTGGCTGCTATCCAATGGTCCATACCAGGTTTGCTTAAATAGCTGCCTAACATCCCAACAATGTATGCAATATCCGGACGCGTACATACTTGAGCATACATTAGACTCCCAATAGCTGATGCATAGGGGATCTTTTGCATTTCCTGAATTTCAAGGTTACTTTTAGGACACTGGTTGAGACTAAATTTGTCTCCTTTAGCAACAGGGGTATCCCCTGGTCTACAATCTTGCATGCCAAACCTTTTGAGTACTTTATCGATGTATCCCTTTTGTGATAATCCTAGAATACCTCGAGAACGATCTCGGTGTATCTGAATTCCTAATACAAAAGAGGCATCCCCTAGATCCTTCATCTCAAAATGCTTGGACAGAAACCTTTTAGTTTCGTGCAATAAATCTATATCATTAGTGGCAAGCAATATGTCATCGACATATAGGACTAAGAATATATGCTTGCTCCCACTGAACTTGTGATACACACAATCATCAACTATATTCATCTCGAAACCAAATGAGATAATTACTTGATGAAACTTGTGGTACCATTGACGAGAAGCTTGCTTGAGTCCATAGATGGATTTTGTCAATTTGCAAACCATATTCTTTGGATCTTCCGACACAAAGTTTTCTGGTTGCACCATATAAATTGTCTCGTCAATGTCACCATTGAGAAACGCCGTCTTGACATCCATCTGATGTAGCTCAAGATCGAGATGAGCAACAATTGCCATAATTATCCTAAATGAGTCTTTCGATGAAACTGGAGAGAAAGTCTCTGTAAAATCAATGCCTTCTTTCTGAGTATAGCCTTTAGCTACAAGACGTGCCTTATACCTCTCCACATTACCATTTGCATCCCTCTTGGTCTTAAATATCCATTTACAACCAATTGGTTTTGCACCTTCTGGTAATGGGACAAGTTCCCAAACTTTATTGTCTTGCATAGACTTATACTCCTCATTCATGGCATTAATCCACTTTTGAGAGTTACAACCTTTCATGGCCTGATGAAATGTGATTGGATCATCTTCCATCATTCCATTGTCATCCTCATGTTCTTGGAGAAATGCAATATAATCATCCGGAATAGCATTCCTCCTTTCTCTCGTGGATCTCCTTAATGGCACTGGTTCTTGAGGTTGTTGAGTTTGTTCTTCTGGAACAATTACCTCATCTTGAATGGGGGGTTGTTCAACATTGTCTTGTTGAGGTTCCAGATTCACTTCTTGATCAATAATAGGTGTGGGAACCTGTATATTGTCAAAAGTGATAGTAGGAATTGAATCCAATTCCTCCTCAAAAGCAATGTTCCTGACTTTATTTCTCCCCCCAAACTCAACTTCCTCAAAAAATGTTGCAGTTCCCGTCTCAAAAATATTCCTAAGCATGGGATCATAAAACTTATAGCTCCTAGATCGTTCAGAATAACCAATAAAGTAGCTGCTCACTGTTTTGGAGTCCAGTTTCTTTTCATATGGCCTGTAAGGCCTTGCCTCAGCTGGACATCCCCAAATGTGAAAGTGCTTTAGACTAGGCTTTCGACCTGTCCAAAGCTCATAAGGTGTTTTGGCAGCTGCTTTAGTTGGTACTCTATTGAGAATGTAAGCTGCAGTCTTTAATGCTTCTCCCCAGAGGGACTCAGGTAAGGTGGAATGAGCAATCATACTCCTTACCATATCCTTAAGAGTCCTATTTCGTCTTTCAGCAACACCATTCATGTTAGGTGATCCTGGCATGGTGTACTGTGGTACAATACCGCATTCCTCTAGGAATTTAGCAAACGGTCCTGGACGTTGTTCACCTGAGCCATCATATCTACCGTAGTACTCACCACCACGATCAGATCTGACAATTTTAATCCTTTTGTTGAGTTGATTCTCAACTTCAGCTTTATATGCTTTGAACACGTCCATAGACTGTGATTTTTCATGAATGAGATATAGATACCCATAACGTGAGTAATCGTCTATGAATGATATAAAATATTGTTGACCATTCCAAGATCCCGTAGGGAATGGCCCACAAATATCTGTATGAATCAATTCTAAGACGCCTGAAGATCTATTGGCACCTAATCTCTTAGTTTTGGTCTGTTTTCCCTTTATGCAGTCTACACAGATATCAAAGTCTGTGAAGTCCAAGGACTCCAAAATGCCATCAGACACAAGACGCTCAACTCTACCTTTTGAGATATGACCTAAGCGCTTATGCCATAATGACGCTGAATTTTCTTTATTTAATTTACGTTTAGTACCATGTGACTCTACATGCAAGGTTTCATTATAGGATGCAATTGTTTCAAGCAAATAAAGGTTGTCATAAACATTCAAGTAACCAGTTCCAACAACATTTGAATTTAAAGACAAACTGAATTGATTGTTTCCAAATGAACAATAATAACCAGATTTGTCCAACAAGGAAACAGAAATTAAATTTCGTCTAAAAGACGGAATAACAAAAGTGTCTTTTAAATCCAAATAAAAACCAGTTCCTAATAACAACCTAAAATGCCCAACTGTTTCCACTTCTACCGATTTTCCATCGCCCACAAAGATGTATCTTTCACCATCATTTGGCTTTCGGCAGCTCAAACAACCATGCATAGAAACACTTATGTGAGTAGTAGCACCAGAATCTATCCACCAAGTGTTTCTAGGTACTGAAGATAAATTAACTTCAGAACAGACCAAAGTCATTTCAAGCTTATTGTTTTTAGCAAAACGTTTCTCAATTTGATCTAGAAAATCTATGGCTTTAGTAATCCTATCGGATTCTGTGCCCCTAAAGACTTCTGGAATGCTGTGTTTCATAATCATTAGACTCATGCGATTTGAACGATCCCATCTCTCAAATACCCTTTTATCATCAGGAGTGCTTTCCGCAGTGAGAGATGGAGGTTGTTCTTCCCTTAACGCATGGTCTAATTCCATACAGCCAAGAGTTATCAGTAGGGTCCCTTTCCATTCCTTGAAATTTGTCCCATTAAGCATGGGAATAGAATTGATGTTAGCAGTTATTGAGGCAGTAGATGATAAACTAGCTGAATATAGAACAAAAAAAAACAAAATAAGCTCACATGAAAATCCATATAAAACAATAAATTCAAATAATGGTTAATCCCATCTCAAGATACCAAGCACAACGTTAATATCAAGTCTTTGGACAGTAACATTAACTGTAAGCGGTACTCTTGTTGTAGTAATCAAATATTGACAATAAATCCTGTCAAACAACAAGTCATTCTTTGGACTGACTTATTGTTCACATGGAATACCTTATAATTGTCACATATTTATTACCACAGATGTGTATGAAATTCGGCCAAATATCAACTTACCTTTGGGTCAGTTAATAAATGCATGAATTACAAACACACAATCATCTTGATATTTTAAATAAATCAATCTACACAAAAGAGGTCACTTTGGCGACATTTTGTTTCAATTAAACTATTCAAAATATTAGACATTCATAAGAAAACCAAAACCATATTTTGAATTTAATTGTTTCCAAAAAAAAAAAAAAAAATTTTTTTTTTTTTTTTTTTTTTCCTTAATATCATAATTCTACTTTATTTGTAGATGGATAATGTTAAGATAAAATCTATTTAAAAAGATAACAAAACCATAACAAAAAAATGATAACATAATTAAAAATTAGTTAATCCCATATCCTACTGTTTGTTGATAATTGTAGATCCTTCTGATTAACAGAAATTTAATACAAAAAATTTGATTATCTGAATACATAGATAATCTGAATACCACCGGATGGCCCCCACCACTGCCACGTCACCCACGTGGGTGGGTGACAGTAACGGGCAAAACAAAAGAAAACCAAAGCTATTTCCCGTGAGTATGCCCATGTCAACAACAGTGGTAGCATTTGCTACCTTCAAACCCGAGCGGGCCCCACTTCATGTGCCACATCAGCCAGAGCACAGCAATACCAACTGTCCCAACCGGGCTGGCCCCACACCCATCACACCCACATGTCCAACAACCAAGCAACACAACTGTTGCTCCGTGGGCCCTTCTTTGCCAAAAAAAAAAAAATAAATTGCAAACAATCATCCCATATTTAATCAGCACTTACGGCTGATTATCATCTTCATTAATTAGTTCAAGCACAACTAGCCCCTTATTTATTCACATAAACTACCTATCTATTATCTGAAGCCATTAATGTGATGGGTAAGAAAATCAGGTCCAAAACTATATTTTGAAGGTTACGGTTTTGACCCTTTCTTCCTTTTTTTTTTTTTTTTTTTTTTTTTTGTTTGTTCCAGATCTGAAGCAATTTATTAAGATCCAAAATCGTATTCAACACTTCAGATCTGACCGGAATTTTTTTTTTTTTTTTTTTTTTTTTTTAATATCTAAAATTATGAATCTGAATTTCTTAAACAGGAAGATCAAATACCATAAAAGGAAGATCAAAAGAAAACCATAAATTTCTTAAATTTCCTTTAAACAATAAACCCTAAATTTTCTTCAATTAATTCAGCAAAGATTGCTCTGATACCAATTGTTTTTTAATTTTATAAACACTTAAGAACATGCATAAAATATTAATAACAATCGAAAACATGTTTCCATGAATCTAGATCTTAATCATGTTACAAAAGTGCTTTAATATAAAATTCTAAATCATGAAACTATAGATCTTTGCTAAATCAAAAGAAGAACAAAATTAAAAGCGGAAGCACTAACCTGAAGCCATTGATGGAGATTGTGCAGAGGGTTTGGATCTTCCTATATGATACGCACTTGCACTTCTATGAGATGTCTCTCTGTTCTTCTGTTGATGGATGGCAGATGGAATAAGAAGATGCGTATATATAGGGGACCATAACCCTAATTGATAATTATTGATTTCCAATTTTGCCCATCACAAAATAAGAAATCTACTTTACGGTCTCTACACGTGTTATATCACACTTAACATTATATGCTTTTAACCCATTACTTAATCTTGATTAGATCACTTTAATTTGGGTTAGACTTTAGGATAGCAATCATACATTTACTCACACTAGTTGAAATTTACCGTGCACCAAGTGCACGTGACTTGGTGCACATAAATGTTAAATTTTTTTATCCAAACATACTTGCATTTAGCACACCCATATTCTTCAAACTACAAATTCAACTAAGTCAGTCATCTTAAAAAGCAAACCATGAATTTTAAGTCGACTAACATGCAATCTACAACAGCCATCGAAATTTGCAGATTCTCTCAAATTGATGTATGTTCAAATATGATGTATGTTCAAATCTTTAAATACATGTTTGCATATAGTAATAATCTGTAATAAAATAAGTGCATCTTGGCCAAACCAACTCACTTCATACAGCACCTTGAAGATCATATTAACTCTCTTGGATCGACTGTTACGGAAAACAAGGTTGTCTCTATCATACTGGAATACGAGCTTATCCTACTTTCTTAGAAATATTCCATGAGAAGACGCGAAACTTACTGAATCCATGACTTGCATATGAATCTTGGAGGCCCAATTCATAAAATAGGAATTCATGTTCTCCAGTAAGCTTGCTTTCATTCAATCTAAGCATGTGTGCTAGCCTAGCCTCTTCATGACCTAATAGTAAGCATCAAATAAAAATCGATAATTCCAAATATAGGGCTGGAAGTTCCAACTTTGGTAATTATACATCTATTTGATTCCGGTAAAAATAAAATGAAAGACCCATGATACGAAGAAGGGTTGCTATTATATTCATTATGAGGTCCCATTAACCATAAACAATTACAACAATGAAATAAAATAAAATAAAAGAGTAATGAAATATGATAAAGATGAAGAGGACAAAAGGAGTTCACAAACATAGCAACTGTAGATGGTGACCAAGGCAACATTACCAACTACAATTTAGTGGCAACTTGCACAAACATTTAATGACAATCAGCGAGCCAGTAGGCAACAATATCACCGAAGCAACTCATAATATAATTGGAGATGTATAGCTAATGAAATACTGATATCATCAACATCAAGAGCTAACACGAGACCGAGTTGTTAAAGTACTACCCCTTTTCATGTGTTTTTTTCCCTCCGGGCATGTGAAGTTTTTATTTCATTGCCCAATCCAAAAAAGTCAAATTAATTTCTAGCAATTCATGTTTTATACTTGGTCTATTGAATTAAGTAGAGACCATTAAGTACATATACATCATAAATAAACTCTAAATTGATAGTTATTCATTAGTCTCCAAAAAAAAAAATGGGCTAGTACCTATTTATCGACTATATTATTAACCAATAGTGACAAAAGACTTGTCAGCCCACTGTTAGTAAACTTCATCCCACAATTAGTTTTGATGCTCTATATACTTATATAACTCAATTATTGCCCTAGAATATGTCATATTATTGAGTCCATGATAAAAACTGAAAATCTCATTTTTCACATGCATCTAAAACAAACAAATTGTAACTGATTTTCTTTATCCTTTGCTAGAAGAGAACATACTGGGGGTATCTCTAATATGCAAAGAGGAAACCGCAAACTCATATATACTCATTCTAGTAATTTAGGCTAATTCACATGTTAGGTCTCGTGTATAATGCAACAATAACTAAACTGATAATTTGTTAATTTGATTCACAACTATTTTGGCACAATATAAATTATAGAATAACTGATAATCCTTTTTCTATCTTCTCTGTTAGAACTACAAGTATGTTGAATTCTGTATCGAAATCATGCTCATTAGCTATTGGCGATAAGATGAACTACATCAGACTTTCTTTGTTCCCATGTCTGTTTTCAAAGCATCAAGCACCGCATAGATGGTACCCGAAATAAGAGGAAAAATAAAAGCAAGTTATGCACAAGTCCAGGTTAATCATTATCGACAAAGGAAAAGTCACCATAGTCAAGGACTGTAAAGAAGTTTTACTAAATTTTTATAATAGAAAACAGTCTTATTAACGTGAACTGCTATACTGCAGAAACTAAATTTGGATGTTAACTTAAAGTCTCATTTCTTGTTCCATACCTGGGTCTTTGATTTAGTGCCTTCCCAATAAATACATAACGAATTCCTGAGGCATGCTTTGATAAGTGAAAATAGAGACCTGCCAATTAAATATCACAATATCATAAGAAATATAGTGTTTTCAAAAGAATAACATTTTAACTTCAGAACTTCAAGAGTAGACACATATTTCTTAGTGTGAAACAAATATACTGCATTGCCTTCAAAGTAGAAGAACAGAAGGTTTGTACGGAAAGCCAGCTGCAATATTTCAGGAGCAAATGGAAGGACCTGAATCATGTAGAAGAAAAATAACTTAAACAAATAGTAAAATACTTGCAATCACCTCACACATAAATCTAAAATAAAATATTAAGGGAAATCATAAATTTTCAACAATTGATAGTTCATGAAAGTCTCTACTACATATTTATAAATAAATTGAACTAAATAAAAAAGAAACAACTTTGCAGGATGCCTTGACATTATAATTTATAAATTATGTAAAAAATCAACAACATGGTCAGAGAAGGTATTAACATTACCGAAGGCCACTTCAGAACTGCCCACAACCACAAACCATAGAATCTAGCTCTCAACCTTGACACAGTTGATATATGTACAGTTGTTAAAGAGCTTTCAGCAGTAAAGGAGGGTTATGCTTGGTTTATACGGGGATGGTCACTTTCATGCATCTCATCAAATTGAGAGTCAGCTAACATCATACTCTGAGAATTAATTCTCGAACTGCCAAATAACTATGCATTAATGAGGCACATAACATAAAAAAGACGATGCTTACAAGGAAACGCGCTATAACCATCATAGAGAACCAGAGCACATAAAAGAAACATAGTTTTGAACAGGGAAAACCTGATTCTTTCTGCAAGATAAGGGATTGTTGTTTGTTATACAATGAAAAGACCACATCGAGCTGGTGTAGGTGGAAGCCCATAGGAACTTGCAACCTGAGCAGCGCATATACATGTAACAGAATGAAAGGAACATTAGCAATTTAATGGTGACATATTATAAAGAAAACTGATAATGCAAATGGTAAGATATATTAAATCAGCCAAAGCCAGTGTGCATCGTGATTTTGAGTCATCTTTTACAAGGAAAAATGAAAATCGATCTTATGAACATGTTAAAATGACAGTAGCACAACAGAAAGATGAGAGGTTTGAGAACTGTAATAAGATAAAGTAGAGAGAAAGTCAAGGAGAGGGATATTCTACTCAACTAAATATACAGACAGTACCCTACAGTTTTATGATCAGATTATTGTGTATAATACACCCGACTTTATAGATCTGGTTCTCATATTCATCGTATCCAGAGTTTCCTTCTTAATCAACCTTCTATTCTAGTTTCACAATAAACTCTTGGAGATTTAACAAAATTCTTATAATCTCCCTCTAATTTGGAAAGAGACCCAGGTTTCTCAAACTTCATTTGCAGAGATGTAGGAGAAATCAAAGATTAAATTGCCAAATATGATAAGCATTTTAATAAAAGTGCTAAATTTAAGATATTCATGATTAACAAAATCAAAAATTGAAATGGCTCCTGCTTAATTTATTACGGAACTATATGAAGCACTACAAACCTAAGATATGAGAAAAGAATGATGGTTGCAACTTAGTTTATTGTATCTGTGGACAAGCTTTCTGGTAAGTGTTTGGACCAAATGACATAATTCTAAACTTTTTTCGCAGGTTAACTTCTTAAAGTATTATCTATTAGATTGTTTTTTGAGTAAAAACATCTATTTGATATTCCATTCAAGTTTCATTGATGGGCATGTTTAATGAAGCATAAATAAGCACTTAACTTTACATCCTTGCAAAATACTTCTTTCTCCAATGTCAAAATGTTGCATTCACCATACTAAGCATTAGTTTATAGCCTCTCTATTAGTACCAAAAGCAAACCCATTATAGAAAAATGAAGCAGAAACAATCCTGTAGTGCATATGTGGTCATTGCTTCGCCTGCATGTAGTATTATTAGTACCTCAAAATCAACCTTGTTCGTTGACCTTCGTGAATAAAGCCGCTTTTCACACTATCTTTCAGCTCGCTGCATCTGCTCAATAGGATATAAACATGGAAATTCTTACCATAGTATGTTTTATCTCGCTAATAAATGTTTTAAAACAATTGTTATTTCTCTCTTCCCATAAACTGCGGTGTATTTGACTCCAATTCCCGGTCATTCATATTCTGTTCCATAATCCTCAGCCTCATTCAATCTCCTTATAAATCAATAGAATTCTGGTATTTATGTTCTTGAGGATTATGTCTTGTTCTGTGCTTTTGTTTAATTATAACCAAGCTGTTAGATGTTTCTTCAGAGGTGCAACTTTGCTTTACTTTAGTAATGCATTGCATTTTCTCTTTACCTACCAATAAATAACCACTTCATCAACCATGTTCGTTGCCCTTCATGAATAAAGATCCTTTACACATTCTCTTATTTCAGCTTGCCGCATCTGCCCAGTAGGATATGAACATGGAAATTCTTATCATAATATGTTTTCTGTCACAAATAATTTTTTTAAAACAAATGTTATTTCTCTCTTCCCATAAACTGCAGCGTATTTAACTTCAATCCTATGTTCCGTAACCCTCGGTCTCATCCAATCACTTCATAAATCAATAGAATTTCTGTATTTAATTATGTTCTTGAGGATTATCTCTTGTTTTGTTCTTTTGTTTAATTATGACCAAGCTGTTAGATGTTTCTTCGGAGGTGGAAGTTTGCTTTACTTTAGAATGCATTGCATTTTCTCTTTACATACCAATAGATAACCACTTCTCACTTTTTTGGATGTGTTTCCAATCATGCACCCTAACACCCTCATTTTGTGTAGCCGAAATGAGGATGTTAAGGTGGATGAATGGAAACACTTTAACGAACAAAATATGAAATGAATGTATATGGAAAAAAGTTGAGGTTGCCCCAATTGAAGATAAAATGCGGGAGAATCAGAAAATATTGATGTTAGGCGGAGCAAAAAGGATTAGGCGTTGACAAAAACAAACTTGAGATATATCAAAATATTCTTCTCCTAATGTCTGCTACCGTGAGCCGGTTGTCAATAGATAATAAAGTGTGTGACCCAATAATTTTACCTGCAATAAACACAGTGTTCAAGCAAATTATAATGACTAAGAGAAATTTAAATTTTCTTTTTTTAAAAAAGGAAGAAGAATGCAGGATTTCAAACAAATAATAATAATAATATAATTTTAACACCATTAAAGAAAAAAATTAACTTTTATTAAGGAACGGGATTATTTTATATATGTAGCTAAAAGGTTCAAAAATAAGTGTCTATCACTCCAAAGAGACATCGACCTAGTGAAAGCTTCTGGAGAATTTTTTTTTAAAAAAAACACTCTGGATAATAATCTTCAAATTGTACTAAGAATTAACTGTACCAGAGAGAACTGGGTGGGACATCCGCATAGCTTCATGCCTTCCTGATGCAATAACTTGGCTATGTGAGAGGAGAGCAATGTTGTAAGAAGACGGGTGAATTATGTGGATATCAGATTCTAGTATAACTTTAATCACATAAAACATATTAACTGACAATAAGCTTTTTTTTTTCTTTCTTTGGAGTCCTCAAAAGATCCTTCAAGTATATGTAGTTTCTACAAGATAAACATGCACTCAGAAAAATGAAGAGATACTAATAAGGGACCCAGTAGAATAAGCATAAATATACAACCAAAATTTGTTTCCTTCAAATCATCATACTATCATTTGCTAGTGTCCACAAGAAAATTATTTCTTTTCAAACTCTACGATGTAATATAAGAGTAAACTAATAGTTCCAAATTAAGCAATAGGAGGGCATAAAAAATAGTAAATCACGCTAACAAAACTTAAAACCTTGTATTTTCTAGCCTTAAATAAAGAGAATGTAATATACATATTATTCTATTAATTTGAGCACAGTTGCCTACTTGCAATCAAAGAATTTTTAGACGCAATGGACTTTCCCCTGCTTCATATATTTTGTTTAATTCACATAAATTATGAGTAAAGTTTTTTCATGCAAACCAAAACACCGTTTATGCATATTTTAGATACTATTTGATGAACATATTTTCCCTTATTTTTTACTGCAAATTTTCTACTATGTAAATGAAATTAATTGCACATAAATTGTCTGATGGAATTCATGTAACAAGTATATAAATAAGCTGTGTTCAAGTTTATATTGTTCTTCTCTATTCAAAGCCTACTTTAAAAACCTGAGAGTCCGAAGTAAAACTATCATGGTTCTTGCAATTTAAAAATTTTATGTTGATGTATTAATACAGACAAAAAATAAACAAATTAACGATTGCACCAATTATAATAAAAATCATACATTTTTGCTCGAACTCAATATAAGCCTAGATAAACCAGAATCAGAATTGGAGGAGGGTAGTGATAGATTCCATAAATGTTGTGCTTTAATGCCCTCTTTTTGAACACCCAATCCAACAAAAAAAAAATCTTAAATTGAATTAGAAATTTATCTCAATCTCAGCCTGCAAAATACGTCGAGATATCTTAGATTTAGGGCTATCACCTTACGATTGTAGTAACAATTATACATAAACAAATAAATACACTGAATAATAAAAAACTTATCAATCAAATTAAACTCGGAACAAAAAAAAAACTCACCATTTTTTAATGAGAATCGAGATGGACAGATGTGACGAGGAAGAAGGTGGCGATGGCTGACGTGGCGAAGAGGGGAGGAGGATGAGATCCAAGGGCACGGACGGATGGCGCGAACGATGACGGCAGCAGCGGCGGGACGAGATAAATGTTAGAGTTGGGGGATCGGAGGGATTGGGGGTTTCGAGGAGAGGCGGTTGTATTGGGAGTGGAATTGGGGTTAGGATTTGGGTATTGAGAGAGATGGAAGTTGTTAGGGTTTAGAGAAAGATTGGAGATTTCGATCAGAAGGAAGACGTACACGAGAGGGAAAAGGAGAAGAAGGGGCAAGTTGGGTATATTTATTATATTTTATATTTAGTTTAAATATAAAAGCTAAATAAATGATCAAAAATCAATAATAGCCTCCGATCGGTTTGATCAACAAAATGAACGAAGGGTTGTAATTGACTCTGGACAGATTTTATTCTTTATTCTTGCTTTTATAATAGAAATAGATATGTGAGCCCACATAGATTATTTTCCAACATAATATGTTACAAACCATTAGCCACTTAAGTCCAATCTCATTCTGGATAGTTCCTTAACAGGAAAATAACAAAAAAACTAACAATGAATGTAGATTTATCAAAAAAGATCGAATATAAACAACGTAATCTCACGTGTGCTCTTGTAAACTAAGCCAAAAGAGCAGGATAGTCAGACTCCAGCTTAAAAAGAACGAAGGGAATTTTAGATAAAGATCTCACTGTGGATGATTAGGAAATCATTACAAAACTTGATACCATATATGACAGAAAGCACCGGAATATTTTTTTACCAAGTTTATACAGACGTCAATTTGTAGCCTTCATGATCGAGCTGGTGGAAAATTTCGATATATAAGAAAGAAAGGTTTCTGCAATGAAAGCTTATGACAAAATGGAGATTGTCTCAACAAGATTCTAGATCTTCTTTTCACTCTTTATCAAATGGTTTTAAGTTCATGAAAGTTGGTGTCCCTTAATAATATTTCTTCAAGTCATGAATTTAGAATATTTGTGTCAGTCGGCATAATATCGATATGAAGTATGTTCATTTCTTTCCTGAATACTTCAAGTAAGCTGGTGGTTTCTAAGGTCAAAAATAGGGCTGCAAATGAATCGAGCTATTCGCGAGCTATTCGGCTCGAGCTCGGTCAAAGCTCGGCTCGAACCGAGCTCGAGCTCAAAGCTGAGCTCGTTTCGTAAACGAGCCGAGCTCGAGCTTGGATTTTTTTTTTAAGGCTAAGCTTGCGAGCTATTCGGCTCGAATACGGTCAAAGCTCGGTCAAAGCTCGGCTCGAACCAAGCTCGAGCTCAAAAATAAGCTGGTTTCGTAAACGAGCCGAGCTCGAGCATGAAGGTATTCGGCTCGGCTCGGCTCGATTGCAGCCCTAGTCAAAAATTAACACACTGCAAAAGTCCCTCACGAAGAGAAATAATAATTCAACTTATTTAATGCATCTCATGATCAACTTTATCTCTAAAGAATATAAGTTTGGTACAAATAGAAAGAAAAAAAAATTGTTGGAATAATACCATCAAAGACATAAGCCTGAATTTGCTCCACTGTGTTGCTAAGCTTATAGAAAGCATCAGCTGCATGATCAGCCATGGCATGATATTGAACAGATGCAACAACAGTGACGAAGACGTTATCCTGATAACATCGAAAAAAAACCATAATTAGTATGATACTTCAATTGACCATAATCATTGATGCATGTCAGATTTTCATTATCAGCAAAATGCGAAGGTAACTATAGATTTATTTGCATCCTGCAATAGTTACATCATAAAAGTTTTGGTCATGCAAACATGAACAAGTTTCATGATCTTTTTCTAAAAGAATCGTCAATTTTTCATGATAGAAAGTTTTTATTTATTTATTAAAACCCTGGGTACGTAAGATAGAAGGCATCTTGAGGCCTAAACCTTTCGAGTTCCTATAAAGCTTCCTAGTTGGACTTTGAAATCAAGTATCAAGCATTTGAAATCACAGGTTTTTGTTTTACATATACAATTTGCTAGTCTAATCTGAACAATTAAAGTCATTACCACTGAGAATTTTACTGGTATGTTAAAGACTTTAATCTTCCATACATCCAAAAGAAGCAATTACACTTTGATACAGGCTATGTTCCAAATAAAACAAACCCAACTTCTAATGAAAATGCATACCTTTGTCTTAGTCTCGCAGCGAACATCAAGTTGCTGCACACGCAGCGAGAGGTAACCAGCGATCTGTCTTCCCAAACACCATGGCATGAAGTGGCATCCAGGCTCAAGCGCACTGCTGAACTTTCCGAAAGTTTGTGAAATAGCTACTTCCGACTGGTCAACTTGAATGCAACCGAGTACTTGCCCCATATTTGTAACTACACAACATGTTTTTCAGTAAAAAAAACTTTACAAAACAAGCCAATAATATTCGAGTACATTGATCGAGAATGAACTATCAATAAGTAGGGTTGAAATTAGTACTAACAAAACAAACAACTAAACACACATTGATCGAGAATGAACTATCAATAAGTAGGATTGAAATTAGTACTAACAAAACAAACAACTAAACACATAAAAAAACATGAAGACTGGGAAATCGCAGGACAAGTAATTAACGACTATTTGATAGACATGCACATTAACTTGCAGTGAGGAGAATAACATAATAGATTGCGCAAAATACATCCTTTTTTTTACAATTAAAAATCGACCCAATCTTCCGGGCTAAAGAATCAAAAGTGTTACTCAAACCAAAACATATACTAATACATATTACTATCAAATAAACCATATCAAAATGTAGGACTCTCCAGACAGCACTTTTTAATTAATAAAACTTGCTTTTTTGCAACCTAAGAGAGAGATCATTGAGAATTTTTTGCCATACTGACCCACTTTTTAAAAATATTTTGCGCTCTGACCCACTTTCGAAAACAATTAGCGAACTGACCCAATTTTGGGCACGTCAGAAAAAAAACGTTATTGGGAACAACGACATAGGCTATTTAATTACAAGCCGTTTTCCCCAATAACGGCATCTATTTAAAAAAAAAACTGTAATGCCGTTTTTTGGAGTAACGACATAGGTTATTTTGATTTTCGACAGCTTGTAGTATCAATTTTGAGAAAAAAAATGCAAGTGTTAAAATCCTATAATAGATGCCGCTCTTTCCAAAAACGGCATTCTCGATACTGATGCCGTTATTTTGATTAACGACATCAGTTATTTGTTTGTTTGCATAGAAATAGTGGCCTCCTCTTCTCTTTCCCCTTTCTCAATCGATCTCCTTTCTCTCTCTCTTCACTCCCGTAACCCACAAACCGTAGATCCCTAAAATAAAAAATCCCAAGTATTGGAGTGCTCTCAAACTTCATATATCCTACCTCCTCACTCTCACTCACATCTCATTCCTCATCCACGATGTCTTTTCAAGCTATCCAAGATACGGTCTAATTTGAAGGTATTATTTTTTTTTTTTGACTGGCAAAAGGTAGGATTAAACCTACCTCACAAAAAATATATATTAAAGATAACCGAGTCTTAACTTTACAAACTGATGTTGATCGCAAGGCCAGGGCGATATGGTTACGAAGCAAAAGAAGATCGGGATTGCATAGGGCTGGGACGTAGAGAGGGCAGCGGACATCTGTCTTGCACCTCAACTAGCCCAATCCTATGATCCTATCACTTATTTGCCTCATTACCCATCGCAGATACAAAAAGGCCAGATCAACCACAAAAACATACACAGAGCAAACTGAGGCATAAGGCAAGCCTCCAAAACATACAATAGTTATAACAGAAAAGGAAATACAATCACACTTGAGCGTCTTCAGGACTTGGATGTGAAGGTGTTACTGCAGTAGGAAGCATAAGATCTGTGTCCCCGGTGTCTTGCAGTTCTTTGAGAATCTGGCGCTTCTTCTTTGAATCTCGGCTTGCATCTAACCAATGAGAAATCCAAAATTTAGTATTAGTAACGAGTGTATCACCTGTAATAGATTTGGCATGAAAAACAGAAGCATTTTGAGCCTTCCAAATACTCAAACACGATGCAATAACAACCAAGTGCCATGAGGATGAGAATTTGTTTGTGTGGTGATCGAAACACCACTGTGAGAAGCATTCCGTGACAGAGGAGGGGAGGTATGTGATGTTAAATCGCTGCATGAAATAGCGCCATAATTGGCAAGCAGTGGGGCATTCAAAGAATATATGGTATGTGGTTTCCATCGGACATGCGCAAGATGTGCATGCCGTATCACCGTTCCAGCCTTTGGAGAAGAGACAAGCTTTAGAGTTGAGTGCTTCCGAACTCAACATCCAAATGAAGATTTTGCACTTGAGCGGGGCCAATGAGTCCCAACACGCCGTATAGAAGGGAGTAATCAAAACCTGAGATACTGAAGAATTGGTAGGCAGACTTGACCGAGAAGACGCCAGTAGTAGAGAAGCGCCAAGAAATGCAGTCTGGTATGGAGGTGGGATGAATGTTTTGAAGAAGATTGAGTAGACAACCTTTTTCATATATGATACTGGTAGAGGTGGAAGAGTGTAGGCCTGACTTTCAAATCCATCTGCCCTGATGTCTAAAGCCCTGGGTATTCAAGCAGGCATCCGTGTTCCAAGCAGCATTGAATAATGCAGGGAATAGTGTGGCAATACTGTGACCCTCCAGCCATCTTGAGGTCCAGAATTTGATAGACTGGCCATTGCCGAGTGTCTAAGAGGTACAAAGATCAAACTGTTCTTTAAGTCTGTAAATGCTTTTCCAAAAGTCAGAGGATTTGGTTGGGCAAATGAATGAGTTTCGTGATGACCGGAAATAAAGAGACTTGAGGACCTTCGTGCAAAGGGATTGCTCTGTGTGAATCTTCCACCACCACTTCAAGAGAAGAGCGTTATTGAATTGGCTCAGGTTAAGAATCCCTAGGCCACCCTGTTCCTTGGGTTGGCACATACGTTTCCAAGAGCAACAGGCTCCTGATGCCTTCGAGTCCCCTCCAGTCCAGAAGAATCTGCTTCTAATTTGGTCAATCCTGGAGATAACCCATTGGGGGAGTTTAAAGAATGAGGCGAAGTATGTAGGAAGTGCACTGAGGACTGAATTGATAAGAATGAGTCTCCCGCCTCTGGATAGGAGTCGCCCCTTCCAAGTTGCCAGGCGTCTTTCTATCTTGAGGATTAGTGGTTGCCAATCTTGTCTCTTGAGTTTACCCTCGGACAGTGGCATACCGAGGTACTTAGTGGGTAGAGTGTCTTGTTTGCAACCAAGTATGTGAGCAAACTCTTGTAGTTTTGCATTGGAGTTACCAAAGTAAACCAGGGAAGATTTGGAGAGATTGATGTGAAGACCAGAGGCATTGGCAAAAATGTGGAGAAGAAGCTTGAGGTGCAGAATCTCCTGCTCATTCCCCTTGCAAAATATGAGAGTGTCATCTGCGAATTGCAGGATGGATAGTTCTGATAAAGCTCCTCGTAGATTGAGATTTGAGAAGGTGCCATGATCTCGTCCTAGTTTCAACATCTGAGCTAAAACATCCACTCCTAAGATGAAGAGCATGGGAGATAGGGGGTCTCCTTGCTTCAGGCCCCTCTTGGAGCAAGTGGTCCTACCTGCCACCCCATTGAGAAGAACAGAGGATTTGGTAGAGTGGAGAATGCTTGTGATCCAACTACGCCATCTGGGTCCAAACCCTCGAGCAGTAAGCATCTCTTCAGTAAAGCTCCAGCTTAGTGTATCAAAAGCTTTCTGGAAATCAATCTTGAGCATGACAGTATCTGATTTCCTAGAGCAACACAGGTTAATAGCTTCATGGGCTGTGAGAAAGCAATCTACTATCGACTTTCCCTTAAGAAAGGCACTCTGGGAGGAAGAAACAAGGGTGTGGAGAATTGGACTGAGATGGTTTGCCAGAACTTTGGTGAAGATTTTAACAGAGCAGTTGAGCAGGCTAATAGGGCGAAAGTCTGATACGGCACTGGCGCCTTCGCATTTAGGGATAAGAACTATGTTAGAATAGTTAAGTCTGTTGATAAGAGCCCGCCCCTCCTGAAAATCAAGGAGCATACGGCAAACATCGTCTTGGATAACATCCCAATGTTGCTGGTAGAAGTACATAGAAAACCCAGCAGGGCCAGGGGCCTTATCACCATTCATGCCGAATACAGCTTGGTGAATCTCTTCCTTAGTGAAGGGTGCATCAAGTTCTAAGAGATTGTTGGCGGGTAGAGGATAAAGGGCTCCCCAATCAATTTTGAAGTCAGGAGTGGAGGACGAACCGCAAATATCTGAGAAATGTTTCTCAAAGCAGGAGTGGATAGAGGATTGATCGGTAATAAGATCTCCATTGTGGACAATAGAGTATATGTAATTTCTTCGCCTTCTGCCGTTGGCAATAGCGTGAAAAAACTTTGTGTTAGCATCACCTTCTTTGATCCAGGTCACTCTAGCTCTTTGTCTCCAGTATAGAGTTTCAGCCTTAATCAGGGATTGATATTCCTTATGAGTAGAATCTAATTCAGCTACTTGAGAATCTTCAAGTGTTTGGGTATCAGCCAGAATGTCCAAACTATGGATACGCTCCAGGAGACTCTTCTTGCGAATAGGGATGTGGCCAAAAACTTTGTTACGCCACCTCTTGATCCTCCGCTTGAGCAGAGTGAGCTTAGAAGCAAATATGTCAACAGAAGAGCCTGAACAGGTAAAGGAGCCCCACCAATCTCTGACGTTTGAGAGGAAGCTTGGGTCTGTGGTCCATGCCTTTTCAAATTTAAAGAAATGTGTTCGAGGCCTAGCTTGACAATCAAGCAGGAGTGGACAATGGTCCGAAGCAATACGGGGAAGAGACAGTTGAAGGTAGTTAGGGAATAGTTGTTCAAAGTTACTGGATATAAGGAAGCGATCCAGTCGAGCAAGGGAGGGATTGGCTCTAAGATTGGACCATGTGTATTTTATGCCTGTCAAGGGAAGATCAATAAGCTGAAGTTGCTGGATCCAATTCTTGAATTCTTTCATATCTCTTGCTGAACTAGTGGCCCCATTGCGCTCGGAGTTTGAGATGGTGGTATTGAAGTCTCCGCAGACAACCCAGGCGTTGCATAAGAACTGTCTGCGCTGGGAGATTTCATGAAAGCAGAGTACTCTGTCGTCCAATTCAAAAGGAGCATATACGGTGGTAAGAGACCACTCAATGCCAGTAGCTCGATTGCGGAGAGAGAGGGAGAGGGAAAAGATGTCAATAGCACAATAGAAGCAGTCGAGGGTGTTGTCATTCCAGCCCACCAGGATGCCGCCACAACTTTCAATAGCATCAAGAGATTTCCATTTCGTCAGAACAGTACCTCCAATAGTAGCAAGTTTACCATCTGAAGGCTGAGTTAGTTTGGATTCTTGGCGGCACACGATCTCAATCTTTGCGCTAATAATACCATCTTTGATAAGAGCACATTTATTGGGGTTACCTAACCCCCTAACATTCCAACAGCCGATCTTCATTTGAGACAATGAACTCACAACGAAGGGGCATGTAGATCAAGAGTGACGGAGGGTGAAGCAGTCAATTGAGCTGCTGTTGCTGATCCGGGGGATCAGCATTAGCTGCCTCAGCCTGCTTGATGTTGTCAGCAAAGTGTGGCCCTAAGGCCTCAACTCCAATAGTCTCTGCCACCTCAATAATATCGTCGCAGGATAAAAGTGCAAACGGATTAATGCATGCATTATTGACCGAATAAAAAGAGGAGGAAGTACCTTCACTGGAGCGTTAGGAGGCAGACTTGGTGGATGCACGGAGGTGATGCATGAACGGCCGAGTGGAAGGAATCTTAGTAGCGGAACGGCTCCTCTTCTGCCGCTTGTTGCAAGAGTCATCAAAACCAGGTGGAGCAGAGCCAGAGACAGAGGATGCTAGTAGGCAGCGATATCTGGGGATGAGGGACTTAGTGCGGAAGCTGGATGCTGCCTTGCCTTTGGTGCCTGCACTGAACATCATAGTGGAGGAAGCCACAGTTTTCCCTACTCGCTTGGATACACAATTCTCAAGTGCATTCTCAACTGCCGGTTTGATCTCATTGTAGAGGGATAGGGGGAATGTTACCAACTTTCCTTTCCAGATCATTTGTCGTGTTTCTTCTTCGTGGGGTACTTCATGAGAATTGGAGGAGCTATCAGGAACTGTACGAGATGCTTCAGAAGTAACTGCTAGGTTGCACTTGGGCGAATCAGATGGGACCTCAATAACAGGGTGGGCCAGAGGATCAGGAATTGTAACAGCACGAGGATGAGTTGGGTCAAAGGCAATCTGCTTGGTGGGGACAAGTTTCGATCCTTCCGCTGAAGATTCCGCCAATCCCGAGATATTGAGAAAATTTGTAATGTGGTTACCATCTTTGGGGGAAGGCGGGATATCTGCAACTGAATTTTCTCCAGAGGGGTGATTCTCCGGGATTGGCTCCTTTCCAACTGTGCCCTGATCTGGAACCGTGATTTGCGGCGGGATAAGCGATGCATTATGCTCTGGTTGGAGGGTCCGCCGGTGCCAGAAAGTCGACAAGGAGGAGGAGGAGCCGGCGGTGAAGAGTTGCACCTTGCCTTGGGCTATGTCAACAGAAGGGATTGGATTCCCCAGGATCAGAACCGGGACATCATGAATTTGGGTCTCCTGAGTCCATGGAACGGTGTATTGAACAAGGATATTTTTGGGGATGCGGCTCACGTCTGGGACTTCAATAAGGACCAATGCTTGATCTCTGGTCGTGACATTTTTCATGGCCGCACTCATAGTGATGAAGTTGCCGAAGGGTAGGATCAGATGCTCCAGTGAAGCTTGGTTCCAGAGGTGGAATGGCAGCAACGGCATGTTGATCCACACATAACAAGATTGTGGCTTAAGCTTAGCCCCGTAGTCCATGGACCAAGGGGAGAAAATTGTGTTAAAGCCTGAGAATTGAAAGACCCCATCCGAGATGGCCTTCTTGGCTTCCTCCTCAGTGGGGAATTGAACATGAAAAACAGCTTCACTAACCTTTTTCACCACCCACCAGCCGCCTTGCCTACGCCAAGCGAAATTGAGAGCGTTTTCGATGGTCGCAGCGTCAGGGCGGCTTCTCGGATTAATAAGATGAAGGAAAGCGCTTGCATGCAAGCCAGGGAGGGCCGCAGCAATGTATGAGTTATGAGGGACTTCGATGGTGAGGGAGTTTGTTCGGTTGTGAAGAGGGCACTCACGAGCTCTGTGGCCAAACTTCCGGCAGTTGAAACAGTGGATTCCGCTGCGGTGGCAATCAGCAGCCATGTGATCAGATTCGCCACATTTCAAGCAGCGTTTTTCCATTTTTCGGAGACGGGGTTTTTGTGGTGGAATAGGGCGGCAGCGAGGATAAGGGTTTGGGGGGAAAATGGGTTTGGGAGGGTAAGAGGGAGTTTTGAGGAGAGGAGGTAGTTTGGAAGGTGGGAGAGTAAAAACCTGAGGGGGATATTGATGGTGGTGTGGGAAACGAAGAGTTATGGTAGGGGGATGATGATGAGTCGTTGGGCGGGAAGACTGAAGGACTTGAGCAAAAGATTTGCTCTGTCCCCAAGGAAGCCATGCACATCCAGCTTCTCTCACCTCTTTCCCCTCTCTCTCTCTCTCCTCCACTCTCTCTCTCATCTCTAATTTGAAGGTATTATTATAACCATATGTTTGATATGTATTCTCATGTTATGCTTATGAATAGTTAATGACTTGAATATGTTTGAATCTTTATGTTTAGGTATGGAATATGATATTCCTATTTGGTTATATTTTGAGGGTGAAATAATTAAAGATCCGAAGATTGGATATAGTTATAGCGATGTTGAACCGGTCATTATTTAGGCTCTCCGCAACTTTATATACTCACAACTAATAAATAAGATATTTGAAATCACTAATTGGGATAGGAAATGATTGTCAAAATCAAAGTCCGTTATGCTACCGGTAAAGGGAAAGGGCAATATTTCATGGTGGTTCCCGTAGATAATGATAATTCTCTGAGGTCCATGATTGGTAGGAAACTTGATCCAAATAGTAGTTGGAATGCATTGGAGTTATATATTGACCAAATAAGGCTTCCAAATACTAGGCAAGTTTTTATTGAAAGTCAAAGGCGCGCCCCGAGTTTGAAATCATCTGCCGAGTCACATGCAAGAATACCAAATACAGAAGAAGACATTAGCACAACTCCAATAGAACCTATTACCACCGAATATGAGCAGGTACATCCGTTGACCTTGACACAAAATATTGACCGCACCGACATGGTAATGTAAGACTTTGACAACGCCGTTGTAAATAACGATTTGGTCGAAGAGGAAGAAGATGAGTATCATGGTCTTCAAGTTGATGAGGAGGAAGATGCCGATGAAGCTCCGGTTAATGATGTCAACATTGATGTGCCGGTTAATAATGTGGTGTTGCCAAATCAGTCCATTAGTGCAACTGTACATGAGGTTCAATCGAGTGAATGGATGTCTCATGCGACCATACATGAACATGCACATTCTTCCGTAGACTCTTCCAACATGGATGAACTCTACATAGGTCAAAGATTTCCAACTAAAGATTCTATACAATATCAAGTGAAGATGTACTCCGTGAAGAACCATCGAGAATTCGTGACAGTAAAATCGACCCCGTTTATACTATGTCAAATGTAAATACACACCCATCAACTATTCAGCCGAGAACATTGCAGAAAATCCGGCACATCAAAATATAGTGGGTTTTCCTTAGCGATTAGGTGCAATTGTTCCAAAAGGTCGTACTTATTTTGTGGTAAAGAAGCTTGAAGGTCCGCACACATGTGTGAACCCTACATTGAATCAAGATCACAGGAAAATTGATTCTACGATTGTATCGGCGGTCATATTGAATGTTGTGAAAGCACATCTCCTTGGTGCTCCCGTGGACCTGCACAAACGTTCAAAACACCGGGATGGATCCCGACGACGAATCCTCCGACGCTCTTGTCAGTACTCAGTAAAGAAAAGGGGAAAGAGCTTAGGTAGACAAAGAGTGATCACCCTGTAACGGTAGGAGTTAGGGGGGTATTTATAGTCGCCGTGGGGATCTGCTTCGGGATAAGAAAGAATCCATACTTCCCGGTGTGACTGGATAAAAGTGGTTGAAACCACTTCCAGTAGATAAGGATGAGACAGGATTTCCTCATATCCTGTTGACCTGGTCCTTAGCGGGTTGTGACCCGCTCTCAGTTGAACAGGTCCGTTCATGGGTTAGCGGGTCCAAGAGGAGAGACCCGATTTCCAATTCGGACCCGTTTGTAGGTGAAATTACCATCTTGCCCCTGTAACTTTAAGATTCGTGCCCAACTTGAACGATTCCAATTTAACCCCATTTTTAGCCATATCACTTACTGATCCTTTAAGTCTCACTGTAAACAATCTCATGTATACTCTATATGTACCACCATAACCACATATCTGCATTGCATCCCTTATATGAATTAGAGAAAGCTTATATGAATCTACATTGTTCATAAAACTAACTTTCCCACCCACATACTCTTTGTGCATCATCCCAACAAACTTACCCCCATGATTAATCTCCAACAAATGTTGACTCGTAGTTTGGTGTGCACAAAACGTGCTAACTTGTACTAATAAGTTTGAATTTAGTGTGTCAGATTTTCAGGATCAATCAATACCAAGAAAAGATCCAAGAGAGATTCACAAATATACATATAAGGAAAGTAATAAAGGAAGATTGCATATACGAGAAAAAGAGGAAGTTATTCAAAAGGAGTTCTCAATTAACTGGTCTCTAAGCAATCTATCAAGACTGGATTTTTAGCAATATTTTTGTGAGATATTTATTGTAATTGATCGATTAAAGAGTGAATAGTTTATGGTAAGAAAACAAAGTAAATTCGATTTATATAGCCACGAACCGGTCGATCGTACCTAAGGTCAGTCGACCATCGCAGTCGACCGCAACTTCTGTTGGCGAAGATAGCGATCGACCTTTCATCTCTCTAGCTATGCCAGAGAGATGAACGGTCGACCGCAACTTGGCTGTATATCTTTTTTGGAATGTATCGTTGCCTCTTTTGATCGATACACTTCATCTTCTATTTAATAGAACGAATCTCTTCTTCACCTATTCCTTCTGAGAAAATAACTTTGAACTAATCTCTTGATAATCAATCTGAGTGTGAGCATTGAATTGGTTGTATTCTTTAGTCAAGATCTCAAACGATCTTGAGTTTTATTTTCTTTTCTTTTCCACTTCGGTGAGATTGACGGGACTTGGATTAGAAGTCTTGTGGGTGTAATAGGTCTCTCGACCTGAATCCGAGAATCACTGTACTAAGGGTTTTTGAGTATAGTGGAACGCTTGTAGCGCAGAATTGCTACAAGTAGGTGGTATGGATGTAGACCTGGGGGTCGAACCACTTTATATCGCTGCGTCATCTGAGTTTGCTTTTCTTGTCTCTCTTGCAATTACTTTACTTTACTTTATTCTTTTAATTTTTAATTCCGCACGATCACCCTATTCACCCCCCCTAAGGATGATTTACAACAAATACCTAACTTCACCCATTTGTACCTATAAAAAATTAAAAACAATGTAAAAAATCAATGTTCAACCATGTTTGTAAGTACTTATCCACTATGCATCATAAGAACATGGTTGTTTAATACTACGAGTGCTTGCTTTGCACATGCATGCATCCAATTTGACCATTTTGAAGTCTACGAAATCTTAATTCTATGTCAATTAACCAAAAACCATCTCAACATTCAAACCAAACCCTAAAAAGGGATTAATTAAAAGTGGACACTCTTAACTCTAACAAAGTAACAAAATCCTCTAATTTTTCCATAATTCTACAGGATTGTGTAGAAAAATTTCAAAAACCAAACATTTCTGACGATTATATTAGAAAATTCATTCTGCACACTCTAACCCTAATAAACATCCAAAATCAGTTAACTTTGCAACAAAGATCATCAATCTTGATAGAAATCCTACAAATTTAACACTTTTGACGATTTAATTGGAATAAAAATAACATTTGAACTACAAATACAGTCAAGGTTTAAAATTGACCAATTTTTCTCGACAAATCATTGTCCTCTCAACCCACTTATACTCCGAGGACCTCTCCACTTAGGCTTCCACGACCTACGAAGATCGAGTGGGAACTTATTTTGTTCCAATTTGGGGAAAATTAATGTCAGATTGGGTTTCGAAGAGGGAAAGGAAGAGTTCAGACAGTGATTATATTTTTTATCTTTTTTTAGTTACTTTACCTGTTGATGCAGTCTAGGGTTATTTTATTCATTATGCTAAAGATAACAGCGTCAGACAGCCTACTGGGATCCTAATGGAAAACAAACTTAAGTAGGGCTATATGCACACAAAAAAAATTGAGTATGATTACGGCCAAATTTATAAAACTCAGTAGGGCTATCTGAAATTTATCCAAAAAAGGTCCACAAGAACATTCAAGTTTCTAGCTATGAAGTATAATAGAAAAATAATAATAATAATTACACTTTACATCAACATTTCTTTTAGAAGAAAAAAAAAGATTTTCTCTCTAGCTATTTTAAGGTATATTAGTTTCTAAATAATATAGATGCCTCCAAAAATTTAAAACAGGAAATTCAAAAAGTACTCGAAAACTTGTTTTTTTCCTTTTTCAAATTAATCAAGGGTTTTTCTCACATGGATTACTAGCAAATGTTTCAATTCCATATAACTTACAATATAAAATTAATCTCAAATAACCACTTTTGTTACAAGATTGAATTCCATATAACTCACTCGAAAGTATTTTTATGGAATTAAAAATTTGTAAGTGAGTTATATCGAATTAAAACATTTGTTAGTAAGCCCTGCGAAAAAACCCATTAATCAAATAACGCAACAAAATGCATATCCTTTTATAGCTAAAATTTAACTTAGGTGTCAACAAAGTATAACATCCTCTTGCCTATATCTAACCTACTGTATATAAAGATAAAAATTATAGAAATCTTGCTATTTCCTAGGGTTGGCAAACAGGTCGACCGGGCCGGGTTGGGTCGAACCCGTCAGGATTGGAATCCAACTTGGGTGGGTTCGGATCGGGTCCAAGTGGCAATCGGGCCGGGCCGAGCCGGGTCGTAAGTGCAAATAGTCGACCCGTCCAACCTGCGAACCCTTTTGGGTCCAATCTGGGTCAGGTTGGGTCGGGTCACGAGTTGGGCCCGGCTAAAGTTAGTTTTTTTTAATTTAAAAAAATGTAATTTTAATAATAATAATAATAAAATGTAATAATAATAATAAGAATCAAAGAGTAAAATTGCCAAAAAAAAATATATATATTATTAATATGACTTCAACTTATACAAGTTTCATAATTTGTAATAAGAAATAAAGATTTTCTACAAATATGTTTTGTACAATAACAAATTTCTTAGATATAATTTTAATTTTCTTCAATTATCCTAATTTTTAATAACAAACAAAGATTTTATACAATTTTTTATACATTTACAATTGTCTTCAATTTGTTGTTGTTGTTGGTTTTCAATTCTTTATTTTAGTTGCTATTGTTGTTGTTGTTCTTCCGGCGAGTTGCTTCCACTTGTAGACATGTCAAATGCTTTTTCTTGAGTCCTATCCCCGGCCAGTCTTCCGTGCAGACGAGCATCTCCAACGATTGGGGTTTCAAGCGATTCCTGTAATCGGTTAGAACTCTGTCACTTGTAGAAAATGCACTTTCTGAAATAACTGTATAGATAGGAGGAGTTAGTAGATCTTTAGCTATATATTTAAGAATACTATAAGTATGTTCATGGTCTTTCCATCATTGTAAAGTATCTAGTGAAGAAGTAAAAGATTCAAAATCTTGTTGATTATATAAATTTAATTCATTTGGTTGATTAGTCCTAGATTTTTTGATTGAATTTGTGCAAGTAAATTAAATGTGGCATCATCTAATTGACTCTTCCCCTTACCTTAAGAAGTAGCAGAAGAAGAACTAACTAAAGAAGTTGTACTACTAGATGCAAAACTTCTATCATAATAATCATACAAGTTATTTAATGTCGATTCAAATTTAACTAAAAATGTTCCGCAATCAATTTCAGATTCATCTTCCTCAAGTAAAGTAAAAAATATTTCAATCAAACTCTTCGTACCTTCTAATTTGATACGAGGATCCATCACAGTAGCAATACAATACAACATAAGAAGAGGATTAAAATACTTCAAAATTTTGGTGTATGCATGTTTCACAATATGACCAATAAAAGCATCATCGGTCATTTGTTTGAAAGTTTGCATCATAGTAACTATTGAAATAAAAATGCTACTAGAAGTAGATTCATAAGATTTTGAAAATTTGAAAGTTGCAGTTTTAAAAGGTTCTAAAATTTTTAACAAAGAGTCGGCATAAAACCAATGTTGGGGAGTCATTTCAAAATTTGGCATATTTTTTGCAATACAAAAATCATTAATACATTCTTTATATTCAGTAACAACATGTAGCAAATCAAAAATAGAGTTTCATCGGTGTTTAACATTCTTTAATTTTTTTTTAAAATGTACATTTTAAAGCCTACACCAAGCTTTCCATTCTTGGAATATGGTGCCACTTAATGCAATAAAATGTATACAATTTCTAATGTTAACTATATATGGTTCGACTATTTTTAATGCATCTTGAACACATAAATTTAAAATATGACATGCACATCTAACATGAAAAATATTGTCAGATGGAGGGTTTAATGCGGGTTTTAATATACTAATTGATGCATTGTTGTTAGATGCATTATCAAAATTTATTCACATTATTTTATCACGAATATGAAAAACATCAAAAATTTCTAAAATACGATTTGTAATTTCATTACCACTATGGGGATAGGGCAACATGGCAAGTGATATAATCCTTTTTTGAATGATCTAATCACTGTCGATCCAATGACAAGTTATTCTCATCATTGGAATATTGTTGTAACCCTTCCAACAATCGGAAGTTAAAGAAACTTTACAAGTTAAACTCCATAAAATAGCAATCAAAGCTTCCCTCATTTCAGTGTACATTTTAAAACAATCAGACTTTACAGTATATTCCTAGGGATTTTTTTAAAATGCGGGTTTAAGGCGGTTTGATTAAAATTTTCTAAGTCCCTACTCTCGGGATAGGAAAATGGTAACTCTTCCTTGATTACTAGTCAGGCCATTTTCCGACGAACAAGTTCGGGATCATAAGAATGGCTATCAACTACACCAGTCCTATGGTGGATTTTTTGTTGGCCGGGTAGGTCTACAAGAAGTTCTTTGTGCACATTTTGGATGTGTCGTCTTATTGTACCCGTCCCCTCACCCCTCTTCCATTTGTATGGCTTCGAACATGTTTTACAAACTTTTATGCCTACACCCGGATTTTTTTCGTCCGGAATATAATCATAAAATTTGTGCCAATCACCAGTTTTCCTACTACTACCCGCTTGTGTTGTTTCGGTTTCTTGTGTTTGTGGTTTTTCTTTTATGTCTGTCTCCTACAAACTCATCGTGTGTACCAATGTGTTGGGTCATAAGGTACTCTTCGGCGGGCTCATTTTGTGGGACAATTGGAGGCCTAAGAAAAATGTCGGTAGAATCTTGTTCACTTTGGTTACGGCCACTACCTCGTGATCTAGACATGTTGATATAGTAGTGTATGTGAAAAAATTAAATACAATTTAGGCGAGATAAGTTAAAAAAAATCTATAAAACAATAGGAGGGTTGTGAGAGAGAAGATCAAAAAACCAAAAAACAAATATGATAAACAAAATTATAACTACAAAAAAATATTAAGATAATAAGAGGGTTGTGAAATTTTGATACCGTACTTCGCGGATACTCGTATATAAAATGAGAGTGAAAATAAAAGTAGAAGTCTGGACTCGTATATAGATAGAAAGAGAGCTTCTTTGTTAGAGCTTGGAGGAGTTGAAGATTTGAAGACGCAGTTGAATGTTGAATTCGATACGATCAGAATTTGTCGTTTGATCGTTTCTATGTTGCTAGCTATTTTGTTCACAAAATTTAGAATGAATTGAGTAGTAGTAGTAGAGAGAGTAAGAGAGTAAGGTGTGAAATTTTTAGTTTGGGTTTAAGGGATATTTATAGATAAAAAAAATAAAAACAAAAACAAAAAAAAAAAACCAAAAAACGGTTGTAACAGCCGTTAGAGGGCAATTCTGCCGTTGAACCCGCCGGCCGAACGGTCGGCCCGCATGGGTCGAATCTAACGGTTTGAAACCCACCGGTCGACCGGCGGGTTCGCGAGCGGGTCGAGAACTGTTCATCCGGGTTCGCGGGCCGGGTTCTACGGATCCAAATCCATGTTTTAACGACCCGGGTCGACCCGCTTATAATCGCGGGTTCGACCCGAACCCAAACCAACTTCTAATGGGCCGGTCGGCCCGCATGGGTCGAATCTAACGGTTTGAAACCCACGGGTCGACCCGCGGGTTCGCGAGCGGGTCGAGAACTGTTCATCTGGGTTCGTGGGCCGGGTTCTACGGATCCAAATCCATGTTTTAACGACCCGGGTCAACCCGCTTATAATCGCGGGTTTGACCCGAACCCGAACCAACTTCTAACGGGCCGGGTTTGACGGGTGGATCGCGAGTCAGCCTGGCCCGTTTGCCATCCCTACTATTTCCTATCAACCTAGCATCTTATATTCTAAAATTACTCAAATTAAATTCAGCTTTAGGATGTGCACTGTGTTAGAAGCAAGGGCTGAGATGTTGCTTCTGTTAAACCATGAATCACATGACTCTTTTTTTCGTACAATATTATATATATATATATATATATATATATATATATATATATATATATATATATATATATATATATATATATATATATATATATATATATATATGAGAAATGTTCCATTGAAAATGGGTTTGTTTTCTCCGGGTTGGAAAATAGTGATCTCAGCCGTTGGATCGCTTTTGATCGTGATCAACGGCTTAGATTGCCTCCGCCCATCACCCGTTCTCACTTACGTGGTGGAGAGTTATTTTGGGAATTTCGTCTCAAATAACTTTTCGCCTGATTCGATCTGAAAAATTGATATAACCTAGGCCGTTTATGAACATAGGCCGTGTTTTCATAACCTCAAAGCGAATCAGGCGAAGAGTTATTTGGGACGAAATTCCCAAAATAACCCTCCGCCACTTAAGTGAGAACGGGTGATGGGCAGCAGCAATCTGAGCCGCCGATCACGATCAAGAGCGATCCAACGGCCCAGATCACTGTTTTCCAACCCGTGAAAACAAACCCGTTTTCAATGGAGCATTTCTCATATGGTTATATGGATATACATGTAAATAGTAAATGTTGAAGATAGATGTGTAAATATAATATTTATTCATGTACTTAAGTGCAAAAGTTGTTGGAACCGTAGGGTTCCGGATGTAAAAATACTTAAGTGAAAATATTTATTTTCCTGCTACCGGACACGACGGGTAGATTTTTTTAACTTGGACCCGGACGCAAACCCGGTTCTTGCAAATCGGGGTCCGGGTCCAATTTTTAGAACCGTGAGGTACTCGATCCGGGTCCGGGTCCTGGTCCGGGTCCGGATCCAGGTAGTGGAGGACCCAATAGTACCATGTTAAGATCTTTTCAAAGTCCATCATAATCTTGAACTAAAATTAATTCAAAGTTTTAATTCTAATCAAAGCCCATAATCACAATTTTAAAACATAATCAAGCCCGAAGCTTCTTATAAACTTTCCCAACTAAAGCCCATAATCAAACCCCTGTGCTCTGATTCTTTCCTCTTCTGGCCCCAACCTGCTTCGACCCTTCTCCTATCCCCCCTCCCTGTTCTACAGCAGCATTGCCCCCCCCACCCCCCTCCTCTGTGTTTCTATCCTAACAACATGCTTTCACTCCTTGAGATGAGTGGGTGCGGGCCCAATGAGAGGGTCTGCCACCCACAAACACCCAATCCTTCTCCTGCCCCGGCGATGACAGCTCCCCCCACTTCTGCGGCTTCTGCAGTCCCTGAGATACCCTTGCTTGCTCAACACCCTGCTACCTATCTTGATGCTGTGATGACCCCGGCTGCGACATCACTGGGTTCCCCCCCGTTGGACTCTCACTCCGGTGAGGGAGGAGGTCGAGAACTCAGTAGAGTTAACTCCCCGATGCGTGCTTATCATGGTGTGCATCATCGTCGACTAGGGAGGAATCTCACTCATCATCGTTCTCATGAGGAACCCAGGGGCCAGGGCCACCAACGAGGACACAAGGATGGCTACGAGGGGAGGGCCCAACGAGGGGGTCCCCCTTCGGGCCAGTTGACCCGAAAGAGATCCTTCCCAAGTGAGCCTTACGTCCCCCAGTACAAGGAAGTATCTAGGGGAAAGGTGAGGGAGACTGATCACAAGTTTAATCATCCTTACAGACCTTTTGTGGTACCCAACAAAATACCCAACTCACCTTCAAACAAACATCACCACTCTCCTCCAAAGTACATACCCAAGAGTACTGAGACCCAACATCTCCCATCCAACTCAAGGGACAAACCATACATCCACCTAAACAACACTTCCCACAAACAACTACCACACTCTCATCCTAAGAACCAATGCAACAGTGCTGCCCAAAGTTTCCCCCACGCCAATTCCGACTCCATCTCCAATCCGTCTACACACCACTCCCCCCAATATGATCGCAACGACCACCTTAATCCACCACCTGTCTGCTCGACAATCCGCCACCCCTGAGAAACCCGACACCCAAAGCTCCAGTCGAGCGAACCACCCTCGGGGTCACACTCGACGGGAGTGTGGGTGACAGGGAGACTGGAGAGGAGGATGGCGAGGGGCAGTGGATCCAGGTGGGTCGTAAAAATCACAAGAGAGATGGGAACATTACTTACCGTGACTTGGACCTCTCAACCCGTAAGAGGAAGCAAAGGAAGGGCAAACGGCAACCTGTGCCATGCTTCAATTGCGGAGACCTTGGGCATTTCAAAAGCGAATGCACCAAAGAGCCTCGCTGCTTAAAATGTATGAAATGGGGACATTTATCATACGTGTGTACCAATGTCATCGAAACCCATAGTGATGCGGAAAGGTCAGTGAGCCGTGGTAGATCCCCAGATTTGCCGTCGGTGATACGACTGAATATAAGCTTGGACATCATCAAAAATAAGGAAAGGTGGCTCCGTCAGTGGTGTGCGGTGGCCATAGTCAGGGAGGGTAGACCATCGGAAGCCCACGTCATGCATGCGCTTACAGAGAGATGGCCAATGAGCGCTCACGGCGATTGGGTGGCAAAAAAGTTATGCCATTTGCAATTTCTCATTTCGTTCCCATCGCCGGAGAAAGTTACAGAAGTGGTCAGGATGGGTAAGGTGGAGTTTGGACACTTTCACCTTGAGTTCACGGCGTGGACACCGACGTTTGGTGCTGAGCTCCCCCAAGGTGAGAAGTTTTGGATATGGATCCACAATGTACCCTTACATTTTTGGAAGCAAGAAGCCCTCCAAGAGATTGTAGCTGACTTTGGGTCGGTAGTAGAGATTGACGAAAAGACGGTGAGGCGATCGGAGATTGTGTCGGCAAGGCTTTTAGTCAGGAGCTCTGATATCACACTCATGCCGCGCTTCGCCAAGGTACACTCCTTCGACGAAGCATATCTCATCAGATTCGTCCTTGATAGGAAAGTTGAAGCTCCAAAGGCAAGGATGGGAGCCACCCCTCCGTCACCATCCTCAGCTCTCCGAGATGACAGATCCTATAGACAGGTGGTCTCGCCGAGTAAGGAACTCACGATTGATGGCTCCCACGAAGTTGAACGGGCTCATAGAGAGATTATCGAAGCGGCTAAGGGGAAGGGAAAGGGGCGTCACCGAGGTGCGGTGGCGGTTGGATCATCTCGAATTCCGAACAGGCCAGGTGACGGAGAGGATCGTCCCGATGTATCCAACGGTCAGGAGCTCAAGAGAGCCCCCAACGCATCAGATCCAACGGTGAACCAGTCCCTCAAGCCTGATTTGGAAAGAGCTCAGATCACCAACTCTGGCAGAGACAAAAGTACTGCTAAGAATGGTAGCAAGGCCCTTCCGCTATCGCATGTGGTGGGTACAGTGGCTCAGAGGGGTGCTGCAGGGTCCACACACACCTCTGATGGCAACGACCAACCCTGCCACTACATGCAGCCTTTGGGAGGGAGGGTGGTTGAGGACTCTACCGTTTTGAGCAAAAATACAAACGAGAGACCGCTGTCCACCAAAGAATGGGTTTCACTTAGATGGTTCTCTTCAGATAGAGAGAAAGAAACTGCTGAAAAGGTGGGGGAAAGAGGAAAAGGGACAGCTGTAAGAAGCGAGGCACAGAGCCCTATGGGGAAAGCAACGACAGTTGGTAGCTTCAACCAGAGTGGAAAGAGCGATGCTGAGAAAGCTCTCTCCTCTGTCGAAGTTGGTGGGAAAGTTTCATTGTTGAAGAGAGGAGAAGATAGAAGAAACAACAGTGTAGTTAGAGAGCAGTTGAGATGCTCTGATCAAGAGATAGAGAAAGGCAGTCGAAGGGCTGCATTGGGCGTATCGAAAGCGCATGAAGACGTGGATAAAGGTGCACCCACCGCTGCACCCACCAGTGGAATGATGACAGCTGGCTCTGGCGGTTCGCAGTCCGAAAGATTGCAGCGCTCGAGGAGCGAGGCACTTATTGGCGACGCGTTTGAGAGCGCACCCACCGCCCCACCCACCAATAAGGGGGTGACAGCTGGCGGGAGCAGTTTGAATTCAGACTCAGTGCGTCGCTCGAGGAGCGAGAAGCCCGAGACAGGTGGTACGTTACTCCGCGGGGAGGACATAACGTTCACAGCGTCTGATTGGTATGATAATGGGAAGAAGCTTGGGCTTTTAAATGGCAATTGTGGGCCCAATGAGGGGTCCACATTGCCTTTTACTGTATCTCGAGCCTGTTTTCCTAAGGATTCGAACCACCTGACACAGCAACAGATTGGGAACGGGCCCAATGAGGGGACCGCGACAGACTGTGGGCCCAATGAGGGGTCCACATTACCTTTTATTGTATCTGGTTATCCTAAGGATTCGAACCACCTGACGCAGCAACAGACCGGGGACGGGCCCAATGAGGGGTCCACGAGTGTTGTTGATCCTACCAACGACAGGAAGGCGCAGACTCTTTCTGAAGAGACTACTCATGTAGACAGTGATGAGGATCTAGAAGGGCGGCTGAATCTGGATGAAGAGTTTTCTTTCTCTGAGGACGAGTCAGAGGATGCTGAGTTCATTGCTAACACCCAGAGGGAGATCTCGCCGGAACTTGTCCTAGCCACAATCCCAGACTCAGCTCCGGTAGATAGATCGAGACAGGCCTCCAGACAGGTTGGAGTCAGAGTTCGGCGATCTCCCAAGAGGGCTCATGGGGAGTCCTTGGACGACTATCTTGAGATCGCCGCGGCAGCAAAGGCGGCTAAGTTCGACAATGGAGGTACAATAACTTATTTAGCTTCTATTTTAAATTGCATGTCAGACTCTGATGTTTTATATCTAGCTATTACTTGTGGGTTAGAGGTAGGGGATACAGATCGTATTGCCCTACTCCTCAATAAAATCCGGGGTTGGGAAACACAAAGGGTTAGGACATTTGAAGATTGCGCTTCTGGAGACTGCACAGGGCCGACTATCATTCACGAGGATGTAGCCGGCCCTACCCCCTCCACAACGATCTCCCATCACAATTCCCCCCAATGAATACACTATTTTGGAATGTTAGGGGTTTGGGGGATAGGGGTAAGAGGGGTATGGTGCGGGATGTCATTAGCAATTCCAAGGCGGACATAGTAGGACTGCAGGAGACCAAACTCCAGCATGGGCTCAAACTCAAAAGAGTTGGTGGTAGCAGAATCAAGGATTGGTTGTTACGCCCCTCTGCCGGTGCCTCGGGGGGGATAGCTATAGGGTTTAACTCAGATCTTCTCTCCTGTGAAGAGGAGCATTGTGGTACGTTCTCTTTGACTGCCCGACTTAAGCGACGGTCCGATGACTGGATGCAGACGGTGACTGTTGTCTACGGACCGAACATGGCCACTGACAGAGAGGCCTTCTGGCATGAACTGTCCGACATCCGTCAGCGGTGGTCGGGGCCTTGGATTGTGGGTGGGGATTTCAACATCACTAGATTTGCTTTTGAGTACAAGGGGAGAGGAGCTAGCGACAGGCACCGAGAGGAATTCAATAGAATTATCACGGAACTTGAACTGATTGATATCCCAATCAATGATAGACTATTTACTTGGTCTAATTTGCAAGCGGATCCGGTTATGGCCAAGCTGGACAGGATTCTAGTCTCTATGGATTGGGAAGCTTTATTTCCTCTCGCTTCGGCCAGAACGATTCCTAGACCAACCTCCGACCACACCCCGATCCTCCTCGATGTGGGGAATCGGGCAGCCCGCAAGCCTAGGAAATTCAGATTTGAAAAGGCCTGGCTGGAAATTCAGGGATTCCACCATATGGTTATGGAGAACTGGGCTCTTCCTATGGCCGGCAGGGACGCGGCTTCTCGATGGTGTGTGAAAATTTGTAGGCTTAGAAAGAGGCTATGTAGATGGAATCGGTCTAGATTCTCCAACATCTGGCGTGATAAAGAGTCCTACCTGGAAGAAATTGATGAACTTGAGAGGGTGGAAGAAACTAGAATCCTTTCGCAGGAAGAGCGAAACAGGCTATTAGAACTTCGTGACAACATTGCCAATCTGTATAGGCTAGAAGAGATCAAATGGCAACAGAGGTCCAGGATTTCGTGGCTCAAAGAGGGAGACGCGAATACGGCCTACTTCCATCGGGTTGCAAGTGCAAGAAGGAGATCCAACCTTATCCTATCTATTCAAACAGTTACAGGAACATCGCAGGATGAGAAGGTGATTTCGTCTACCTTCCAGTCTTTCTATAAGGGTCTCTTTGGGAAGAAGAATGACTTTAGGATCCCTATGGGTGAGGACTTCTGGCAAGAGTATCAAGTTGCCCCAGGTCAAAATGTCTCCACCTTGGAGGAACCTTTCACGGAGTCAGAGGTCAAAACGGCCATTGACCAGATGGGAGCTGACAAGTCGCCTGGGCCAGATGGCTTTCCTATGTTGTTCTACCAAGTGTTCTGGGAAGAGATTAAGGGAGAATTTATGGATGTTATGATGGAATTCTTCCACAATAACTTGAGGCTGGGGATGTTCAACTTCTCAGAAGTTGTGCTGATCCCCAAACGGGAGGACTCAAAGTGCGTTGGGGATTTTAGACTAATTAGCCTGATAAACTGCTCGGCTAAGATCATTACTAAGGTCCTAGCTATCCGATTGGGTGGCATTATGGACAGCCTTATCAGCAGAACACAGACGGGGTTCATTAAGGGCAGATGTATCCTTGACTGCGTGGCCACTACTGAGCAAGTTATCCACCACTGCCACAAGAGCAACTCCAAGAACTTCCTCCTCAAGCTGGACTTTGAGAAGGCTTACGACTCAGTGGACTGGGAGTGTTTGCTGGAGGCTCTCAGGGGAAGAGGTTTTGGGGACAAATGGATTAGATGGATCAAACAATGTTTACTCTCTAGCAAAACGGCAATTTCAGTGAATGGGAGACCCGGCCCGTCGTTCCCATGCAAGAAGGGACTCCGTCAGGGGGACCCACTGTCCCCACTATTATTCACTATTGTAGCGGATGTGCTCAGAGGTATGCTCGAAAATTGTCGTAAAAAAGGGTGGATATCGCCTGTGGCCAGCAGCGCTGCTAATCAGGGATGCACGATCCTTCAATATGCTGACGACACCCTCATGTTTGGTAATGGATCTAGAGCGGAAACTATATGTTTTAAAGGGATCCTTTACTGCTTTGAAGCCTGGTCAGGCCTTAGAATTAATTTCCACAAGAGTGCGTTGGTTCCTATTTCTCTGTCAGGAGCTGAAACTCGGGAGCATGCCACCATTCTCAACTGTGCGATAGAAGAATTCCCAATCAAATATCTAGGGCTTCCGCTCCGTCCAGGGAGGCTCACTAAAGCCGACTGGTTGCCTATTATTGACAGGGTGGAGGACAGGCTGTCTGGTTGGAAAGGCAAATCACTGTCTCTGGGGGGCAGAGTAGTACTCATCAACTCTGTGTTATCCAATCTGCCCATATATTACATGTCCTTTTTTGAACTCCCAAAGTGGGTGATCCAACGGATCGACCGTATCAGGAAAAGATTCCTTTGGAAAGGGGCAGACTTTAATAAGGGAGGCTACCACCTTATTAAATGGAAGATCGCTTGCATGAAAAAGAGGCACGGAGGGCTAGGCATCGTCGACCTCAGAGATATGAATTTGGCACTCCTGGGAAAGTGGTGGTGGAAGGTGTTTCATCACGACGGGGAAGGATGGCAGGACTTTATCCAGCCTTACCTCCGAGGGAAAGAGACAAGAAGCTTTGGCTTTCGAGTAGGAGCCAAAGTCTCCCGCTTTTGGAAAGGAGTTGCTAAAGCCAGCGGACCTTTCAACTCAGCAACTTCTGCTCTGATCGGCAATGGTCGAACCACCAGATTTTGGTGGGACAAGTGGTGCGGTCATCATTCGCTTAAGGAAGATTTCCCAGAGCTGTTTGCTATAGCAAATCGACCGAATATCTCGGTGGCGGAAACTTGGAAAAGGGGGACTTGGCGACCGCCGCTCCAGGGAACCCTTTCCCCAAGGTTGCTACAGCAACTGCATGAATTACAAACGCACATAGTCCAATCTGGGGTGATATGTGCCCAAGGCCCAGATCACATGTGGTGGGATCTAGAGAACAAGGGTGTGTTCTCGGTTAGGTCACTTTACCACCGGATTCACTATCGAGGGTGTAGGCCCAACTGGGCAGCAGTACTTTGGAAGACTAAAACACCTCTGAAAATTAGAGTCTTCCTCTGGCTTGTTCTCAACAATGCCATACTCATTAGAGAGAACCTAGCCAAGAGGCAACCTCACATTGCGACTAATTGCGGGTTCTGCAACGTTCACGTGGAAGATTTGAATCATCTGTTTCTTCACTGCACCAGAAGCAAGGCCATCATGATAGAGGTGTTGAGAGCACTAGGAACAAGTGACTACCCAAGAGACTATGAGGAACTGTGGGTCGGCTCCAGATTTGCGTCATCCCGTCACGATATGAAAGATGCCTGGTTTATTGCTATTGCAGCAACCACTTGGGTGTTATGGCTAGATAGGAACAATTTTTATTTCCGTGCTTCATGTAAATCTATTTCTAGTAATCTTACTCATATCATGCATCTAATCTCCTTTTGGGCTGCAGCGGCTACTTCAGGAGAAAGAGGGAGAATTGCAAGGGTTTTCCAGGTGGATGATTATGACGACGAGGAGATAGAGATCGGGCCAACTCTGGACTGATGAGTGGACACCTGCCTCTCTACTATTTTTTGTATCAGGCCTTTGTCTTTTGGTTGCCTTGGTATTTTGTAGCTGGCCTTTGTATTTTGTATTTATGCTTTGGTTGCCTTAGGCTGGATGATGTAACCCACCCCCCAGGGTTTTGTTGGGGGTTATGTTTTATTTCCTGCACTGTACTTTTATTTTTCCGAGACTTCGGGGTTGTTTATTAATCTCTTATTAATGAAACAGGGTGGCATTATTCCACCTTTTCCTCAAAAAAAAAAACTAAAGCCCATAATCAGAGTCCACTTACGTGTACACAGTAGCGTCGTGAGAAGTGTACACAAAGCCTAATAATTGTTTTTTGCCAACAATTGTGCTTCTCTCCTTCCCCTTTATTAATAGCGTGATCAGGAAGCAAACTTGTGGCACCTGCTCCAATTTTGTGACTGGAACTAGTGGAGGCTCGGAAAAGAGATGCACTGGACCAAGCCAGGGTTCGTGGTGAAGAGCCACCTGTTGGGGTTGTTATGGCTCAGCAAAATAAATTAGAGCAGTGACGATGATGAGGTAAATGGGACGAATCAATCGATCAACTAAACAAATAGATCCACTAATCCAACACAAACATGCGAGAAAATATGGGGAGATATAATATACAACTAGAGAATATTACAAGAAGCTACAGACTCACTCAATACAAGGAATTCAACCCACTTACCAAGAACTATCTCTCAAACCCCTCTTTGCAATGGATAAAATAACAATGAAGTACTTGGCCTCTCATATTGGAGACCATATATAGAAGAAGAATAGAGAAAACCCTAGATTAGTCTTAATATCTCAGTCGTCTGATATATTATGTAGAAGAAGTAACTGAATAGAAGCCATACGATATGTTTGGAGTTGAAGATTGTACTGAAACAATCTCTAAGACCTATGCTTAAAATGTTGATGCAGCCGCAGTCGGTCGACTGCACCCAAATGCAGTCGACTGCACCTCATTAGTGCTCAGACCCGAGGGGTGTGCAGCCGACTACACAGTCGACTGCACAGCTCTCTGTTGTTGTTGCAGCTTTGCTACTTTGTTTCTACCTTCTCATCTCTTCGACAATCTGATCTCCGTGCTTCGTCGTCTCTTTTTCTAACTGAACAACGGGGATACAAGATATAATCCTAACAACCTCCACCTTGAATTTCATAAGAGTGCTACCAACACGATGTGATTCATCATCTCTAAACTCTACTAAACTCCACTTGCGAACATATTTGGAACAATAGTTTCTTCTTCTAGTTGAATATATCTTCTACTCAATCTCACCGATCAGTATATCCCCTCAAGGGTACACCTCAGTATGCGTTAACACAAAGTTGTCAACTTCAGCACGAACTCCAACTACCTCGAGGCACTCTCCACCTTTCAACGATATTCGAACGTCGTGATCTCACTTCGATGATGCTAGTTGCAGCAGAATAGATGAACTGAGGGAATATCATAAAAAGAAACAACACATGCGTAGGTATTTCGGATCTCCCAATATTTGTAGAGAATGTGTTGGCTTGGCCCAACAACTCTCATACCTCTAATCACCTTACGAAGATCATTAAAAACAGACAGAACTCCACCTCGAGCTGTGTACCTGCAGCCGCGTGCTTCAAGAGTTTCCAAGGAAATCAGATTCCATTTCAATAGAGGAATATGCAAGACTTCACTTAGAGTGTACATGATCACACCTGACATCTTTAACTCAAATGTCTCTTCACCTATTACTTCACAAATGTCTCAAGTTCACATTCTCACACAATGCCCTGTGTTGACTCCTAGTTTGGTGTGCACAAAATGTGTATATAAATACTAATAAGTTTAAATTGTGTTGTTCAGATTTTCAGGATCAAATAATATCTATAAGAAATCCAAGATAGATTCAAGGATAGTCAAAGAAGGAAAGTAATAAAGGAAGATTGAGAAATCAAAAAAGAAGAAGAAGATATTAAAAAAAAAGCAGTTGATTGATTAGTGTCCAAGAAAGCTATCAAGACCAGTTGTTATCATTCTATATTGGTGAGATTTAATCTGTATAAATTGACTGGTGATTGATTAGTTTTTGGTAAGAATATAAAGTGGATTCGGTATGAACAGCGCGATACTAGTCGACCGCACCTCATGACGGTCCGCATCGCAGTTGACTGCAACTCACAATTAAGTAAGAAGCAGTCGACCTTTCATCTCTCTATTATGACAGAGAGATGAACGATCGACTGCACCGAAATTGTGGTCGACTGTACTTTGCACTGTTCACATTTTTGGAATGTATCGTTTCTAATTTTGATCGATACACTTCCCAGTCTATTTAATTGGCCGAACCCACTGTGTATTCTTCACCTATTACTTCTGAGAAAAATCTTCTGAACTAATCTTTCAACAATCAATCCGAGTGTGTGTGATAATTTTTGTATTCTTCAATCAGGATCACTTAAGATCTTGAGTTTTTCTTTTCTTCCACTTCAGCGAGATTGAAGGGACTTGTGTTAGAAGTCCTGTGGGCATAATAAGTCTCTCGGCCTGAATCCAAGAATCACTGTACAAGGGTTTGAGTATAGTGGAACGCTTGTGGCGGAGAATTGCTGCAAGTAGGTGGTGTGGACGTAGACCTGGGGGTCGAACCACGTTATATCGTTGCGTCACTTGTGCTATCTGTGTTTGCTCTTCTTATCTCTTTTATTTACTTTAATTTTTTTTAATTCCACACAATCACCCTATTCACCCCCCCCCTTAGGGTGATTAACAGTGGTATCTGAGCGAGGTGCTTAAGCAAAAAGTCCAATGGCCGAAATCCCTCCTCCCGAAAATTTGTACTCATCGGAGTCATTCGTCTCCTATGAGACGAGTCTCACACGCTCACCATTTTTTGATGGAAAATGCTATGATGTGTGGAAAGTTCGTATATCTCATTTTCTACAGATGCTTGGAGAAAAAGTATGGAATGCGTGTATCAATAAAATAGATATCCCGGTCAGCGACGGAAAGACAGCTTTCACAAAAGTGGAGCTACCTCTCAATACGGAAAATTCTAAAGTCATGACTGCTCTTTATGCAGAGCTGAATAACGAAGAACTAATGCGATGCGAGCGAAACTGCAATACATCATACGAGATCTGAAACAATATGCTGAAGTGGCATGAGGGAACCGCTTCTGAGGTAAAAGCTAAAGTAAATTTATGTTTTTATAAGTTTGATGTGTTTCGTATGTTGCCAGGAGAAAATGTGGATCAAATGCTTGCCTGCTTCGATATCATTGTCCACGAACTTGAGAGCTTAAGTAAGGGGTTGGATGATGACCGAAAGGTCGGAAAACTCATAAGCTGTCTCACGCCAGAGTGGGATGTAAAGGCTGCTGCAATGAGGGAGATCCTTGAAGAAAAGGGATTCGACTACTACACATTCCATGGAAAGTTGAAGACATACGAGATGGAAATGACGGAAACCAAAAGATACAGACAAAATATCGGGATCGAACCAAAAACGGAAGAGAAACCATTGCACTGAAAGCAGAAAAATTCCGACCATCAAAAGCAGATTCAGACCGTGAGGAGTCAGACGAGGACATTGCCTTATTGACCAAGCAATTTAGTAAGTACCTCAGATATAAAAAATATGGTAGGTACCAAGGAGAAAGGGAGAAATATATAGATGACGTATGTTATCAGTGCAAGAAGCCTGGATATATCCGTGCAAACTATCCCGTCTCACAAGACAAGAATAGGGACTACTACCACTCAAACCCAGGTCTGAAAAAGAAGGTGCTGAAGGCAACATGGTTAGACTCAGATTCAAGTGAGGGAGAGCAAGGCTACGTCGATGTCGACTTCATGGCTCTTGGGAATGATGAGGTGCAATCACCATCTCAAAAAGAGGTAATCGAAGAACCCACTTATGATGAGCTAGTAGACATGTGTAATGGTTTAAAAGTCTATGCTAAGAAACTAAGTCGTGAACTTAGGCAATATAAACAATTTCTAAATAAAACACATGACTCTTGTATTACAAAAAATCAAAAACTGAAAAATAAGAATGCATTGATCATGGAAAAATTTGAGTCATTTAGAAAAGATCATGATGTATTGCTAGAGAAAATCGGAACTTCTAAAACAACAAAATCGAGAATCCTTAGCAATACATGATGATCACTTAAGAGAAATTCATGAGAAATCTGTTTATATTGCAAACTCACAGATGATTTAAAAGAATGCAAAAGAAAATTTGATGAGGTAGTGGAAGGCTGTAATGAAGCTCTTAAACAAAATAGAATTCTTGATGCTACTCTAGACACTCTTTGTTGGAATACAAAAGACGATCAGATGACTAGAAAAAGACTTTGTAAAAGAGTAATTGAGTTTGAAAAAATTATTGAAAAATATGAAGGGCCCAGTTACCTTACTACAAAAAATTCAAGATCCTATAATGATAATTGAGGGCTTGATTACGACGGGCCAATACACCATCAAAAATCTAAATCATCATGTCATACACACTTGCACAGTCACCAACATAATCACAAACCAACTCAAAATTATGCAAGTGTGCATGACTCAAGACATAGTCGTATCACAGGTCATTACTATTGTAGATTATGACATATTTCTTATAACTGTCCATTAAAAAGGAATACTAATTTTGTGTGGAAAAGAAAGGATGTAAATGCAGGTTCAAAACAAACTTGAGCACACAAAATTATGCCTACTAATCTTGATGTAGGTACCTCAGCATATCAAGACTAAAGATCAGTGGTATCTTGATAGTGGATGCTCAAATCATATGACAGGTGACAACAGATACTTTACATCACTATCAAGGGATAAAGGGAAGGACATCATCTTTGGAGATAATAGCAATGGCCAAATCATTGGTAAAGGTAAAATAAACTTTGGTTCCTCATACTACATTGAGGATATTCTATTGGTAAGAGGTTTAAAACATAATTTAATTAGTGTTAGTCAATTATGTGATAAAGGTTACACCGTTACTTTTGATAAAAATACATGCACTGTGCTAGATAGCAATAAATCTTGTTTACTTCTCACTAATCGGTGTAACGATGTATATGTTATAAATTCTAATGAATTAGTACAGAAAAATATGAGGTGCTTTGTCGCAAGAAATGAGGATGGTTGGTTATGGCATCAAGACTTGGACACAACCATGGACAATCTCAACAAACTTGTAACCAAGGAGCTTGTGAGGGGGATCTCTAAAATCAAATTTGAGAAAGATAAACCGTGTGAGTCGTGCCAATTCGGTAAGCAAACTAAAAGTTCCCACAAACCCAAGAAAATGGTATCAACTTCTAGACCCATTGAACTCTTGCACATGGATCTTTTTGGACCATCACGAACACGTAGTAATGGAGGAGCACGATATGCCATTGTAATTTTGATGATTATAGTAGATTTACTTGGGTTGCCTTTTTGCCACAAAAAGATGACACATTGTATGTGTTTCAAAAATTCTGTCATAGAGTGGAAAATGAGAAAAGCCTCACCATTGTCACTATTCGTAGTGATCATGGTGGAGAATTTCAAAACGAACTCTTCACATTATTTTGTGTCAAAAATGGAATAAAACATGAGTTTACTTGTCCTCACTCTCCAACAAAATGGGGTTGTTGAAAGGAAAAATCGATCTCTCCAAGAAATGACCCGAACCATGCTTAGTGAAAAAGATTTATCTAAATCATTTTGGGCAGAGGCTGTCAATACACCATGTCATACAATTAACCAAGTAATCATTAGGAAATATCTTGAGAAAAAACCTTTTGAACTATATTATGGCAAAATTCTCAACTTAAGTTACTTTCGCGTCTTCGGATGTAAAGTGTTTATTTTAAATACTCTTGATAATTTGAGAAAATTTGATCGTAAAAGCAATGAAGGTGTATTCTTAGGATATTCTCTAAGTAGAAAAACATATCGTGTCTTTAATAAAAGAAGGTGCACAATTCAGGAATCCATTGATGTTATTTATGAAACTAATCCCTACACCAAAGAAATATTACATGTTGTTGATGAGGATGAGACAGGTGTTCGGGTTGAAAAGAAACAGGTTTACATTAAAGAATACCCAAATATGAATGCTCAAAATCACAAGTCTCTTCAAGATGAAGATGCATCCAAATCACAAATAAAAGAGATGCTTGCACAACAAATTGATGGCATAGAAGATGAACATGTACAATATCAAATTCCCACAAATGAATGACGCCCCGCATGGAAAATCATGTTTAACCATCCACCAACTCTTATACGAAGCGATATGTCAAAATGGGTAACTACTCGCACACAAGCTCAAAACTTATTGTGTTTTTCTGTTTTTGTTTCTATACTTGAACCTAAGAATATTAAGGAGGCCTTGCAAGATAATGACTGGATCATTGCAATGCAAAAAGAACTTAATCAATTCGAAAGGAATCAAGTATGGAGACTTGTTCTTAAATCCCACAATAGAACTATACTTGGAACTAAGTGGGTGTTTAGGAACAAATTGGATGAATCTGGCACAATCACTAGAAATAAGCCCCGTCTTGTTGCACAAGGTTATAACCAACAAGAGGGTGTAGATTTTGATGAAACTTTTGCACCAGTTGTACGACTTGAAGTCATTCATATTTTACTTGCTTTTGCTGTTTATATGGATTTTACTATCTTTCAAATTGATGTCAAAAGTACATTTTTAAATGGTTTTATTTCAGAAGAAGTTTACGTTACACAACCATCGGGATTCACTGATCCTACACACCCAAATCATGTGTTTCGTCTTGATAAAGCGTTGTATGGTTTGAAGCAAGCTTCTCGTGCTTGGTATGAACAACTGAGTTCGTTTCTACTTCACATAGGCTTCTCTAAAGGAAAAGTAGATACTACACTATTTATAAAATATGTCTCTAAAGATATTTTAATCGTTCAATTTATATTGATGATATTATATTTGGGTCCACTAATAAAAACCTTTGCAAGGAATTCTCAAAGCAAATGCAGGATGAGTTCGAAATGAGTATGATTGGTGAACTAACTTATTTTCTTGAGCTTCAAATTCAACAAAGAAAGAATGACATCTTTATAAATCAATCTAAATATGCAAAATAACTAGTCAAAAAGTTCGGACTTGGAAATGCAAATGCTTACAAAACCCCTTTGGCCACTACTACAGAGCTTTCTAAAGATGAATCTGGTAACAATGTTGATATTTCTACTTATCGAGCTATGATTGGTAGTTTACTTTATATTACTGCATCTCATCCAGATATTATGTTCAGTGTTTGTCTATGTGCAGGCTTTCAATCGTGTCCCAAAGAATCCCATTTGATTACCGTTAAGCGTATCATTCGATATCTCAAAGGCACACCAAATACTGGACTTTGGTACTCGAAAAATAAAAATTTTTCCCTTGTAGGATTCTCTGATGCAGATTATGCTGGTAGCTTAACAGACCGAAAAGTACTAGCGGCACATGTTACTTCTTGGACAACTATCTTGTCTCATGGGCATCCAAGAAGCAAAACTCTGTAACTCTCTCAACTACCGAAGCTGAATGTATCGCCACAGGATCCTGCTGTGCACATGTATTATGGATGAAACACACTCTAGAAGACTACAAGGTATTTTTTGATCACATTCCAATTAAATGTGATAACACTAGTACTGTTCATATGACAAAGAATTCTGATCAACACAGTCGCACAAAATATATTGATATTCGGTATCACTTTATTAAAGACCATTTTCAAAAAGGGGATATTATTCTTGAATATGTTTCCCCTAATTCGCAACTTGCTGATATTTTTACCAAACCTTTAGATGAAAAACGGTTTTACTTCTTGAAATGAGAAATGAATGTTATTGATATTTCAGCTTGAAAATTCGTTTTGGTCGACTGGACGGGCAACTATACGCCTGTGAGGGTGTACGATCGACTGGGCGGTCGACCGGTTTGCTCTCGGGTTAATTTTGTTTTATACTCTGTTTTGTAAATATTGACTTTCAGTATTTGCGGTCGACCAGCTCACCCTCTGACTTGCATTTTGCCTTTACAAGATGTGCGGTCGACCGGTTTTCTCTCAGATTTTTTTAAATTGGTTTTGCGGTTGACCATACGGTCGACCGGCTCTTTATCTGGTTGTACCTTGTGATTTTTAAGAACTATCTATTTTTTATACTATTCATTTCTTGAAATTCCTTCTTCTTTGCTTAATGAAAGTTCTTTTCCTTTACAAATCCTTTTCGGAGGAGTATATTATATTTCCCATGTTTTATTTTTACTTCACTTTTTCCCCCCTATTGGTGTGTTCCAAAAAGGGGGAGAATATTTATGAATGTTTTTTAACACTGAAAGTAAATATTTTTTTAACTTCTATGAAGTATTGAATTAAGGGGGAGTATTTACAAATCTCTCTTAAAAACTCTTTACCTATGAAAATCAGTGTTATAGGAAGTACTAAATTTAGGGGGATTATTTATATGCCAAATTATTTAATTTTTACTTTCAATATTCAAAGGCATGTTTTGTTCACACCAAAAGAAGGAGATTGTTGGCTCTTAGTTTGGTGTGCACAAAATGTGTATATAAATACTAATAAGTTTAAATTGAGTTGTTCAGATTTTCAGGATCAAATAATATCCATAAGAAATCCAAGAGAGATTCAAGAATATTCAAAGAAGAAAGGTAATAAAGAAAGATTGAGAAATCAAGCAAAAGAAGAAAATATTCAAAAAGAGCAGTTGATTGATTAGTGTTCAAGAAAGCTATCAAGACAACTTGTTATCATTCTATATTTGTGAGATTTAATCTGTATAAATTGATTAGTGATTGATTAGTTTTTGGTAAGAATATAAAATGGATTCGGTATGAACAGCACGATACCGGTTGACCGCATCGCAGTCGACTGCAACTCACAGTTAAATAAGAAGCAGTCGACCCTTCATCTCTCTACTTTACGACAGAGAGATGAACGATCGACTGTACCGAAATTGCGGTCAACCGTACTTTGCGCTTTTCACATTTTTGGAATGTATCGTTTCTAATTTTGATCGATACACTTCCTAGTCTATTTAATTGGCCGAACCCACTGTGTATTCTTCACCTATTACTTCTGAGAAAAATCTTCTGAACTAATCTTTCAACAATCAATCCGAGTGTGTGATAATTTTTGTATTCTTCAGTTAGGATCACTTAAGATCTTGAGTTTTTCTTTTCTTCCACTTCGGTGAGATTGACGGGACTTGTGTTAGAAGTCCTGTGTGTGTAATAGGTCTCTCGGCCTGAATACGAGAATCACTGTATAAGGGTTTGAGTATAGTGGAACGCTTGTGGCGGAGAATTGCAGCAAGTAGGTGGTGTGGATGTAGACCTGGGGGTCGAACCACGTTATATTGCTGCGTCACTTGTGCTATCTGTATTTGCTCTTCTTATCTCTTTTATTTACTATGCACTTTACTTTAATTTTTTTAATTCCACACAATCACCCTATTCACCCCCCCTTAGGGTGATTAATATCATGTAGTAGACTTATAAGTAGAAAACAACTCCCTCTCAGAGCATATATGAGAAAAACTCTCTGAGTCAAGAAACCAACAAGAATCCACTTATAAAGAATTTGAAATAAGAAGGCAAAAATCATCTGAATCAGAAGAGTAAACCACATTTGCGGTAGAATTGTCATCCTTGGCATTCTTCTGCTTCTGCAATATCCAACAGTCTTTCTTGATATGCCCTGACCACTTATAATATCAGCAACGGATTGATCATTTTTGCATAGCACTTTGACTTCCAGTTGAAGAATCTTCCACTGCTAGACAACCTGTGGGACTAGACGATGATTTCTGATGACATCCTAAGTTGATTTTCCTTCAATACTTTGATCACACCATTTACTGTAATATTTTCCTGGGTAGATTTACCATGTAGCATGGTAGTTATTAAATACTCGTACGAATCCGGCAGTGAATATATCAAGTTGAAAGCTTTATCTTCTTCACTCACATCCGTGTTTATCACCTTGAGTTCAGATAACACATTGTTGAACTCTGTGATGTGATCTTTAAGATCGGTACATTCCTTCATTGATAAACAAAATAACTTCCTCTTCAAATGCATCCGATCTAGGAACGACGAACCAGAGTACTCAGCGATGAGTTTTTCCTACAAACTCGTTGCTTGAGTTTCTTCAAGAAACTTTTACTTGACCACATCCGCCAATTATAGTCAAATTAGACTTACGGCTTTTTCACCAATATCATCCCCAACATCCTCCTTCATATCAGATATCTTTTCCTTCTTCTTGACGGCTAATTGTAGATGTTCTTAAAGTAGGACATCATACATGTCTACCATCATAGATTAAAGTTGATATTTCCATCAAACCACTTGATCTTCAAAAGACGGTGACCTGTCATCTTCACCAAGGGACTCAACAACTTGAAGCGCTGATATCACTTTGTTGGAGTTGTTGTGACGCAGCAGAATAAATTAGAGCAATGAGGATGGCGAGGTAGATTATATGAATCAATCCAACAACCAAACAAGTAAATTTACCAATCCAACACAAACACATGTTGATTTATCCTGGTTAGCTTTCGCTTAATCCGAAGAAAAATATATGGAGATATTATATTCAACTAGAGAATATTACAAGGAGTTACATATTTACTCAATACAAGAAATTAAACCCACTCACCAAGAATTATCTTTCAAGCCTTTCTTTGCAATGTAGAAAATATTAATGAAATACTTGACCTCTTATATCGGAGGCCATAACATGTCATGCCCCGCTTTCCAAAAATACGGAATGCAAGCACATGACGTTGGCCCAGCGAATGACTTGCGTCATTTATAAGCTGTTATCGATTCAACTCAATAATATAAACAAGAAAGTAATACAACCACACATGCATTAAAGGAGTAATCACATGAATAACAATACTTGGAATTTAAGCATAAAATAACCACACATAATAACAATCCAACATCTGGAATTAACAAAACAATATTCGGGTCAAAAGCCCACAAATACAAGAATTAACAATGTTCAATTTATTTAAGTCATCAAAAAAAATAATTATTTAGGTGGCGATGTAAATTCAATTCTTTCACTATTTTTGTTCTCCTAGTCCATCTGACAATTCTCCTTGATTACCTGTAAGTTGTTCATCTAAAAGAGAGAAAAATATGTCCTTAGAGCAAGTCGTGGACAGCAAGTAGAGAAACAGAGAAACAATGAAATTTACGGTATAACAATGAATTCAATAAACAATAGAGTCGATAGCAATGAACAATGAAAAAATGGTAACAATGCAATATACAATAACGATAATTGATAATGATGACAATAAACGATAACAATAATGTTAAACAATAATGATAACACTGTTCAATAACGATGACAAAATACAATGGCATTGCGATGAAGTCTTAAGTCTATTATTCATTTTAATCTTAACTAATGCACTTACTACTGTATCCCATGCTACAGGTTCGATGCATACAATCAATTTCGTTTAGACTAAGGTGGTAGATTCTATAGGTCATGTACTCGGTATGATATAACTTTTAAATAATAACACTGGCTATTAAGCAATTTTTTGTACAATAACGATAACACTGGCCACTTGCAAATTTCTTGTACAATGACGATAACACTGGACATTTGTAATTTCTTGCATAATGACGATAACACTGGCCATTTGCAATTTCTTGCACAATGACGATAACGATATTTTGGGAACGAGGCCCACATTTCCGAGTACAATCACTATATTATCAACTACTCTAGTCAACCCTTAACCCCGGCTTGATCAACATTCTTTATTTAATTAACATGCAAGACTGGCTGGCAATATACAATACTAGTAGGAAACAATAGAGTCAGAACTATTAATGGAAAATGATAAGGTGATTAATAAGGGACACTAGAAAGATGACAACACAATCCTAAGATCATACAATGTACTCCATATAATTAAATGCATCAAATACAATATTATAGATTCAATTATATATTATCAAATATGGAAACTCAATTCTGGATAGCAGTAGGTTGATGTACTAAAATTGAATTTTCCGGTGCTATAGAATAGCAAATGTGGATCCGTTAGAAGGTCTAGAAACTAGACTCCTGCTCGGTTCCAGCGCATATTTAAAGTCCAAATTCCGACAACAGTAGCTAGGTGAATTATATTGTTCTTTACAGGTTACTGTTTCTGGCTGGTTATCAGTGTTAACTAGTTTTAGTTGTAAAAGCAGTAAATATTCATTTTAAAAATCAGCAAAAATAATTTTCATTACCCTAAGCATGTTGGCTATCAATCTGGGAATTATCATGGTAATATTTGATCATTAGTTCATCTATTTAATCAGGTTAACATGGTATATGCATAAATCTAGAAGTAAAACACAACTGCGGTAAAATGGTCATAACTCATGCAATATAAGTCAGAATTCAAAAATTCTGGAGGTTTTGGAAACTAGAAACATGGGGCTACATTTCATATTTGGAAAGTTATTGATTTTGATGACATTATCTAGGTCGAAACAGCATGACAACGTTCAGGTTGGCAATAAATTTCAGGGTTTCAATATATTCTTCGTGCATAAAATAATTAAAATGTTATGAATGATGAGTTAGGGGTTAACAATTATAAATCACAGCAAGTTACGTCTATGTGAATATGGTATTAAGATGTATAATGTCCATAACCCTACTAATCACAATTAACCAATACACCAATATCAATCATAGAACAACCAACACTAGCATACAATCTACAATAGTTGTGTAATGTCATGACATGAAATATAATAATAATCCCTATTTCTATTTTCAAAAATTAACTACATGAATTCAATGCAAGATCTTTATAAATCGGAGGCAAAAATACGGCACGAAGTCAAGAATACTACTTGGATTCGCTCATGTAAATCCGTAGTATCCCAACAATGAACAACAATAAACAATATACAATAACCAATATGGATCTACTTACGGGATTCAATAAACAATCTCGAATACGATACAATACAATTCGAGAGTGAGATGATTTGCCTTTAGATGACGATTAGATCCGATATAGGGAATAACAGGATTAGAATCCCAGGCGACAAATCACGAACACGAAGCACTAACACGTATGAGCCACGTGCAACCCAAAACAACAAAGCAATTCCAAGCCAAAACAGCAAAACAAAACAGCAACCACAACATCCCTCCTCTACACAAACACCAAACACCGAGATCGGGATCCCCTATACTCCAACATAGCAAATAGCCACACTTTCCCGCCCTTCTTCACCACAGCGACAGAGGGAGAGAAAGACGGTGGAAGGTGACGGCGGCACTGGAGCTTCGCTGGCATCATAGAGGAGCACAACACAGAGGCGGCTAGTGCTGGCTGCTGCATCGCGGAGACGTGACAGGAGAAGGGAGAGATCGGGAGGGCACCGAGGTGAAGCGACTGAAGGTCGCGACTGGCTAGAGGGCGACGCGATGGGGGTTTGCTGTGGGGTTGTGCTGTGGCCAACGCAGGGAGGCAGGATTTCGGAGGTAGGGCGGTGCTGTGTTGGGCTGCAGAGCATCGAGAGGAGGTTTGGAAGAAGGTCGGGAGCAGGGAAAGAGGAGGGGAGGCGCGAGGGGACAGGGATGAAGAGGAGGAAAAGGAGTAGGCGGTTGTTAGGGGTTTGCATAGTAGAATAGGCTAGGGTTTTTTAGGGTTAAGGTTATGGTAATAGTGTATATATATATATATATATATATATAGGGTATTGGGTATTGGGTATAGAAATAGGGTTTAGGGTAAACTATGGTTTCGGTTAGAATCCAATAGGAGATGGGCGTGGATCGGGCTTCAAAACAAATAATTTAAATAATACAATATAGGCCAAAATCAGTGGGCTTAACAAAATAATAATAATAATAATAATAATAATAATAATAATAATAATAATAATAATAATAATAATAATAATAATGATAATAATAATAATAACAACAACATTATACAACAAAATAAGAATTTGGTTTATCAACTTTATATTAAAATAATCCAAACAGGAATATATATAGTCGATCAAAAATGGAAAGTGAAGTTAAAATACACTATTATTTGGAATAACATAATTTTCGTTTAGAAAATATTTTAATAGAATATTCAAAACAAATTTAACAAATAATGATCGAAACACAAAAATATTGGAAAATATGTATTTACGGAAACGGAGGTTACATAGCAATATATAGAAGAAGAATAGAAGAACCCTAGGTTAGTCTTGATATCTTAGTTGTCCGATATATTATGTATAAAAAGTAACTAAATAGGAGTCGTACGATCTGATTTGGAGTTGAAGATTGTGCTGAAACGATCTCCAAAACCTAGGCCCAAAATGTTGTTGCTGCCGCGGTCGGTCGACTGCACCCAAGTGTGGTCGACCGCACCTCACTAGTGCCTAGACCCGAGGGGCATGCAGTTGTTGTTGCTGCTTTGCTGCCTTGTTTCTACATTCTCTTCTCTTCGACGTTTCGACCTCTGTGCTTCGTCGTCTCTTCTTCTAACTGGACAACAAGACATAATCCTAACACCATCTGCCGAAATTCTAGCAGAAGAGAGGGGCTTGCATTCAAGCATAGAGGCAGATGTAAGGAGACTTTTGGAAGGGAAAAATTCCACTGAGTTGGAACCAAATGAAACAAACAACTGATCGAGTCGCACTATGAAGTTTGTTGAATATTGGGAAGCTATCTTGAAAGGCTTCATATATATAAGCAAAGGCTCGTTTGAAGGAAATTCATGCCAGATTTTTTAGGAAGCACGTAGAACATCAAGAACAACCCGTAGAGGCTGAAGATGAGGAAGTAATGCATGATGTGGAAGATGACTAGCAATGTTCTCCTATGTTGTTAAGAGATGAAGGGTTAAGGCAGAGAGGTAGGGGAAGATGAACCAGGAACTTTCTCACCTCAGCTCTTGCATGCTGATGAAAATGATGAAGCAATTAATCCTGAAGTGGATCAGGCCGCACTGGATAGGGAACGTGATGCGGTAGTGGTAGAGTATCAAAGGAGGATTCGGGAAGCAATGACAGCGAAAATGATAGCATTTAAAGCAATGAGGATTATGGAGGAAGGCAATGCAGTACTTGGTTGTGGTGCTTAAGTAAATCTCTAGTGACATGACAAATGCCGTCCAAGAAAGCCTAAGTATTTTAACCGTGTTCATACTGGCTATGAATGGAACAAATACAATTCAACCCACTATGACCACGATAGCCCTCCACCCAAAATTGTTCAATGTTACAAGTTCAATACATACCCTGACCTTGTCGATAAAACAAAGGCCCCAACATACTGCAGAAGATTATGAGAAATAACTAGAAGAGAAATTAGGGTTAATATCCTAGACTAAGGTACTTGAGATATTTAACCTAGCTATCAAGATTGTAATACCTAGACTACTATCATAAGCCAGTATTTATTTGATAAATACTGATTTGGGTACTGGGTTACAAACCAACTCAACCTTCTGTCCGATATCTATACAATTAGTACATGTAACACATGTGTTACACATAAATAATATTACAAATATTATTATTTATATATAAAGAATATACCTATATATCTAACAATATTCTCTTATATTCTCAGTATATAAAGTAGTACTGATTATCTCATCAGTTCAGCGTAAAGCTGATTAGCCGATGGCAGTCAAAAAAATAGAAGAAATGCATCACAAAGTATAGTTCATAAGGACTAATTATATTATAGATCTGAACAGTTCAAACAAGACTAAACCAAAATAGTTTAATAGTTCTCAAACCATATCAAAATTAGAATAGCTCACAAAGACTAAACCAAATAGATAAAACCATGTCAAAGTCCCAAAACCGACCATAGTAAATAAACTTCAAAACCCAAAGTTTCATAATTCTGAAAAGGAGATCGAGTCGCCACCTCTTCGTTCTAGTGGCTAATTGCTGCCAAATTTGAATAAGTTTGAAATATCAAAAAATGAAAGTAAAATTTATCGAAAAAAATGTTTTTTCTATTTGATCCAAAACAAGAGTTTTAAGCTCAAAATATATAGTCTTAAACTCAAAAGAAGTTCTATCAAGCAAGTGAAAAACGACAGAATGTCCTTGCAAGCTGCTTCATAATTCCTCCTCCATGTTGAGCAAATCATCATCTTCGAAATCGAGATCTAGAGTTCCACCTCCATTATCGTTGCCTGCATATGTTTCTCAATATTGCAAACAAAAATTTCATGAGTCACTTCTCTTAGAATTCAAACATTTTGCATAAAAATGTCTAGTTCAAGCAAAAGAATTTAGTACAATTCAATTTAGCTTAGCAAAATTATAACACAAGCATCACAATCAAGTATCTTTAACAAATAAAATATATGAACTTTTACAGTTTCTACACAAGATTATGAATGCTTGTTTGAATACTTGTTCTTTTTCAAAAGCAAAAACTTAAACATTTATCAAAAATGCTTGGAACCTATCCATGGTGATTCCTAGGCTCTATTTATAGATAAGAATCGTTAGGACGTTGTAAAACAGTTTATAAAACTGATTTAAAACGGATATAAAACTTTTGAATTCGAAAACAAGTTATAAATTTTAAAAACTGTCGAAACGACTTGAACAATCGACTGGGTTGCCATGATGAGTCGACTGGCCAGAGTTTGAAAAAGTTTAGACAGTTTCCTACTAGTACAGTCGACTAGTGCCAACCGACAGTCGACTGGTACTCAACAGCTGATCTTAATCAGGCTTGTTTCGACCTTTAAACTAGTGAAAAACACTCAATTATAAAGATATGTGTGAGTGTGACAAGGCTATTACATCATTCTAAGACTCAAAGAAAATAAAATTACAATTGTTTACAAGACATTTAATAAAACACATTAAAGCAATGAATCTTGTCTTGATCTTAAGTCTTGAATTTGAGCTTGAGCCATTGTCTTTAGTTGTTGAAGCTTGCTTGATCAATCTTGTCTTGAACTTAGAACTCTGTAGCTTGATCAAATTTTCTTTGAGAGCTTCATTGGATCAACTTTGCCTTTGTGTATCACACATGGTACTGACATTGATACATTCTGCAATATATAAGAAGTAGCACAACTTTGCATTATGTTGTAGTCATCAAAACTAAGAATCAAAATTCTCCTCCTTCTTGATGATGACAACACAATAGCTTACAATAATAATAAAAATACAAATGCTCCCCCTAACTAATGTACAAAATGCATAAGTTAAAAAAAAATATGCAGAAAAACATGCACCAAATGCAAACAACATATACACATATAACATACACAAGCTTTTTCTCCCCCTTTGGCATCAACAAAAAATAGAAGGAGAAAAATAAAGAGGAACATATTGCAAGAGAACAAACACAAGTCAAAACCAAAGCAAATTTATACATATGAAATTTGAAGTACATTGTTCAAAAGACGACATAAAATAGAAAATACATAAAAAGTAGAAAAATATAGAGAAAATATAGCTAATCAATCTTCGTCTTCATCATCGTTTGCGGCACCTTGAGAGGGAGGAGGTGGAGGTGGAAACTGGGAAGTGAACAAGTGAGTAAGATGGGAAATACTGGCTTCAAGGTTGTCCTGATGATCCATGAGATAATTTACAGAAGTGTAAAGACTCCTAGGATCATCAAAATCAGCATGAGGACGAGATGAACTAGAAGCAGAAGATCGACGAGCTGAAGTGACTAAGGGGATTGGAGGAACATTCCTAGGAGGAAACCTAGGTGGAGAGTTAAGCAACTTCATACGTGCTAAACTTGCACGATCAAAAGACTCATAGTAATTTACTACACTCGTCTCGGAAGCAAGATCAATTTCATAGAAGTTGAAAACATGAGTGAGTAAAGCATCAAAAGGAAGAAAAGAAGAATGAGTCTTATAAAGACGACTAAAGATGACCCGACTCCAATTGATTTGGATGTTGCCGAACATGGCATACACTGCTTGTTGCAATTCAAAAGAGAATTGGTCGTAGCTACCCGTTTTAGGGATAATGTTATACAACAAAATTCTTCTAACAAGTTTAGCAAGCGGTCTAATTGATTTGTTTGTCATAAGGGGACTGCGATTTGGCAATTTTTTTTAGACAAAACAGAGTCGTCATCCATTTCAATCTCTCCTAAGTCCATCCTTCATTAGGAAGATTCAAAATAACTCCTAATTTTGCAGAGGTGGGTTTCATGCAAATATTTTTTACTGACGTTAGTAAAAATATTTCGCTACCATCCTCAGAAGTTACAACTTTCATATTTGTGTAAAACAAATATAATAGCTGAGGGTAATAGGAAGGTTGGTTCACTAAAGATAACAACTCAAACAACCCACATTGTTCAAACAACAGGGCTAAGGGAAACTTATCTAGATCAGGAAAATTAACAAATCTTTCTGGAAAAATTGCAATTTGACAAATTATAAAAAAAAATTCAACATGGTTTGGACTTCTTAAATATTGGAGATAATTCCTAGAGGATTCTCCCTCCTCAACATTAGAACTACGTGACCTTTTAAGAGGCATGATTCAAACCCAAAACAATAAACAAGAAAAGAAATCAAGGAATTATATCAATAATGAGAGGCAAAGAGAAGCACAGGACTTCAAGAGATCTTGGAAAGAACTTCGGCAAGAAAAAAAAACACAAGAAATCTGGATTAAAGCTTCGATTTATCTGGAATCGCCAATGGGTTTTGCAACAGCCGACTTCTGCACTTCCGGAGAGAGATAGGGAAGGAATAAAAAGATAGAAGTAAGAAAATAGGGTTTTTACTTTAGAATCAAAGGCTGAGATTGAGTCTAGGAGTAATCAAGGGATCAGATCGGCCAAAGGGTAAGAAAGGGTAAAAGAAATTGCCTCAAAAGGTGTGTTGTTTTCGAATCTATAAGACAGACTGAAGCGCGACAGTCGACTGTATTTTTATAACAGTCGACTTAGTCGAGAGGAAAATAGATCAAATGAAAATAACAAGTAATATTTCTGGCAGTCGACTGAGTACTGTGCACAGTCGACTGTCCAGAGCACAAAAAAACTCAGACAAAATAAATCTCAAAAAATACTTGGGAAGTCGACCGAAAAGTAGTGCTAAGTCGACTTAGCATAAAAAAAAAAAAAAAATCATAAAAACTGCAAATTCCTAGTTCTCATCTTAAGGTGATAAATGTCTCTTCCTTAAGTGGTTTAGTAAAGATATCTGCTACTTGTTTATCAGTAGAAATAAAGTCTAAAGATATATTTCCCTTTAAAACATGATCACGTAGAAAATGATGTTCAATATCAATGTGTTTCGTACGTGAGTGTTGAAACTAATTTTTAGATAAATTAATGGCACTGGTAATATCATACATTATAGCAGGTTTTGAAAATGAAATACTATAATCTAATAGGATTTGTTTCATCCACAAAATTTGGGCACAAGCCAAACTGCAGCAATATATTCAGCTTCTGTAGTAGATATGGATATAGAATTTTGCTTTGACTACACCAAGATACTAGTGAATGTCCCAAAAAGTGACAAGTACCACAAGTACTTTTACGATCAGTTTTACTGCCAGCAAAATCCGCATCACTATACGACAAAATTTGAAAGTTATTGGTGCGGGGATAAAATAAACCATACTCAGATGTGCCTTTAATGTTTCTTAAAATACGTTTCACAACTTTTAAGTGAGACCCTTTAGGACTTGACTGATATCTAGCACACAAACATACACTAAACATAATGTCTGGTCTACTAGCAGTTATATATAAGAGTGAGCCAAGCATACCTCGATAGAGTTTTTTATCGACACTCTTACCTAATTCATCTTTATCAAGGATAGTGGTAGTAGCCATAAGTGTGGTCTTACTACTTGTGCTATCCATGCCAAACCATTTGAGTAATTCCTTAGCATATTTTCCTTGATTAATAAATATGCCATTTGGTGACTGCTTAATTTGTAGTCCAAGAAAATAATTGAGTTCACCCATGTGACTCATCTCAAACTCATTTTTCATGGTATTAGCAAACTCTTAACATAGATTACTATTAGTAGAACCAAAGATTATGTCATCTACATATATTTGTATGATCAGAATATCGGTCTCTTTTCTCCTAATAAACAAAGTAGTATCTACTTTACCTATTTCAAAACCAGTTTCTAAAAGAAAAGTCTTCAATCGATCATACCAAGCACGTGGTGCTTATTTAATACCATATAAAGCCTTTTTCAACTTAAAAATATGGTTTGGGAATTGTTCATATTCGAAACCAGGTGGTTGCTTAGAATAAACATCTTCCATTATAAAATCATTAAGAAAAGCACTTTTAACATCCATTTGGAAAAGTGTAAAGTTCATAAAACATGCAAAAGATAATAAGATTCGAATTGATTCTAATATAGCAACAGGAGCATATGTTTCATCGAAATCTATGCATTCTTCTTGATTATATCCTTGAACAACTAATCTAGCTTTGTTCCTAACGACTTGTCCTGATTCATCTAATTTATTCTTGAATACCCATTTGGTACCAATTATAGTATGGTCAGGAGGTCGTGGAACTAAATCACATGTATCATTTCTTAAAAATTGGTTTAATTCATCTTGCATGGCGTTCATCCAAAACTCATTCTCACAGGCTTCTTGTGTATTTTTAGGTTTAAAATCTGATAAGAAAGTTGTATGAGAAATCATGTTAACATGAGATCTAGTTTGAATACCACGTGAGATGCTACCAATTATTAAGTCATGAGATGATCTCTAACTTCAACAAAAAATTTTGGTAAAGTTTGAGTCATCACAATAGGATCAGTCGACTTAACTTGTCCATCAGTCGACTGATTCACATCAGTCGACTTGATTTCCTTATCGGTTGACTTATCCGCTAGGGTAGTCTGCTCTAAAGATTTAATGACGATATTTAAAGGTGATGAATCAGTTTCATCATCTTTAATAACAGTAGATGAAGTCAGAGATTCATCAAATGAAATATGCATGGATTCTTCAATAGTCAAAGTTGACTTATTGAAGATCCTATATGCCTTACTCCTATTTGTGTAACACCCCGCAAAATTATAACAATTTTGTCCTCGTGTGTTACGCACATATATTTCGTAACGTGTTTCACTACGTATTTTATTTTCCAACTATTTATGGATTTTCCGTATTGATTTTTATCCTAATTTGAGTCAACTAAAATATTAAATTTCAATCTTGATATTTTACGTGCGATTTATGTGTTTTTGATGCACGTGTCGATTATGTGTTTCCACCGCTACGTGTAATATTTTCTATGTGTTTAAATTATTTATTTTAGGTATTCAAATCCATTTTATAAAACAAAAATTTATTTTCTCGCATTTTGATCTAAATACTTTTGTACGTGTAATGCACACGTTTCCTACGTATGTAGTAATTACATCGTGGAATATATAAAATTAATAAATATACTTTCTTGTATTTTATTTTTATTATCTTTAACATTTTTTCGTTGATAAAGTCAATTTTTGTATTTCGGTATTTTACGTGCGACGCATGTGTTTTGGTGCGCGTATTTGAGCGTATTCGTTTTCAAAGTAAATTTTTGGAGTGTGTGTATTTATTTTATTTATGTATGATACATTATAAATTTTAATTAAACTATTTCTACGTACACCCCATAATTTTCAAAAGAGTGTACACCCCAAAATTTTAAAAGAGTAATAATAATATATATATACTATATAATAGTTTTGATGGCTGTTTCTATAAAGTGTAATGGCTTGTGGTGTAAATGGTAAATATGTGGTATGAGAGGTGGGGGCTCATGTTAAGGCAACAGCACACTTTTGTACTGGTTGTGGATGTTGACGTCACCATGCATTAGAGGTAAGTTGGCCAGTTTTTTTTTTTTTTGAAGAGGAAGAGATAGGGGTTAGGATGTGAATTGTTTGGGGTTGGGATTTTGAAGAGTTGAACAAATGAAGAGTTTGGAGGTTTAGGAGTTAGGATCATAAAGAGTTGAAAAATCAAGTGGAGTAATTTATTAGGTGGTTAATTTTGCATTTTAAACCCTCACTTTGACCTATAAATACACCCTCATTTCTCCTTCTCTTGTCACACCTAAACTAAACAAAATTTAGAGAGAAAAAGAAAGAGAGAAGAGAGTATTTCTTGTGCTTTGGAGGCTTGCTAGGAGGAGAAGGACAAGGAAGTGCTAGTTGGAGCTAGGAGCTAGAAGTGTCTCTTCATTCTTGATTTTCATTCTTCATAAACGTGGGTGATTTCTTACTTTCTAATTGTAGAGAATGCATGCTAAAAATTATAAATGAGTAATATAAGTTGATGTAATGTGAAATATGTAGATAAAATCCATGCTAGTGTAATATGCCATGAATGAGAATAATCTTGTTAAGATTAAGTAAATAATAGCCACCATATTACTTAGAAAGAAGAATTTTGATAAAAGAGTTAACACTATGAATCATATTAGTATGCTTGTAAATTTTTATACATGTTGAATATATGAAAAATTGTTGGAGAATGTCATATTCAAATTATGCCTTAGAATCATGATGACTAAGAAAGAAGAGGAAAAACAAAACAAAATTTAGTTAGTGGCATAAAATGTGTTGACATATGTATATTTGCCATGTTGTATTTGAAAATATAAATTCTTGCATGAAGGATGTTTTTGTGAAATTCTCCTGATTGAAGGACATGTTGGTATTGTTATAAATTTTTAATTTGTATAAGTGAGAACATAAACTAGTTTTTATGAACGCTATTATTAAATTCAAGTTTTGAGAAAAATACAAGCCTATGTGTAAAATGAGAAGAGAAATTGTTTAAAGAAATGGAAATATGGTTTAAATGAATTTGAAATTTGTTGTTTACTATTTTTAAAATTCATTCTCAGTCAAGAGGAAGTTTATTTCAAAATCTTAAAAGATTGGATCTTTGGATAAACGAGTTTGTATGAAAAAGAACCAATTTCTGAACAGTATGAACAAAAATATATTAATACAACTCCTAAACAGAAATTACACTTGGACTTACTGGTTAGCCAATGCAACACAGAGCACTGTTTGTAAGAGATCTTGGGTTCGAAACTTGATAGTCGCATTTATTTTTGTTACCTTTAATTAATTTCCGAAACCGAGATCTCAACTTATGATCATTTCAGCAAGAGACTTTGACACCAGAGTCCATTGGACTTTCTGGTTAGCGGGTTTGGGCTTTGGGGTGTTATTGTAGCTCCTGGCCGGTTCTGGGTTCGAAACCGAAAGCCAACATTTTGATTTTTTTTAGTTGAGTTTTGGAAAAAAATTTAAGACTTTAAATGAAAATAAAAAATTTGAGAAAAAATAATAGAATTTCTATATAATGAAATAGAGTTTATTAAAAAGAGTTGCAAAATTTTTCAAGTATATTTGAGATACAAAAATGAAAATTTAAATAGAAAGATGAATAATGTGAACTTCAAAATCTATTATTTAAGAATAGATCTTTCTTTTATTAAGAAGAGTAAAATATTAGTTTGTGAAGTAATTTCTCTTGAAGAGAATTACAATCTTATTTTGTTTAAAGAATATTTTGAAGTGAGTTGAGATATTGTAAGAGTTTGAATTAGTTGATAAAATTTTATGTGATGAAATTGTATTCTTGAAAGAAATTATTTGCTTATAAAGATTATGAATGAATAAATAGATCATGAATATTGTCAAGACTAAGAAAATGATTACTTTATGGATAAGTGTTAAGACAAGATATTGATCATTTGTGAATAAGTTAAAAATGAAAATATCTAAGTTTAAGACATGTTTATTGAAGGGTATGTGTACCCATGGATTCTTTTACATGATAAAGTTGTGATTTAGAGTTAGTGAGACCTCGGGAACCGGCACTATTGATTTGAAAAGAATTGAGATAAATTGGAGATATGGCCTTGATGCTATCTCGTATTTATTGATTAAGTCCGGTAGGAGGTAAAACTAATTCTAGGTTTGGAAATTTATTCATGTCTTGAACTAAATAATTAGGCACATAAGTGAGGATGTAGTAAACCTGGGCAAACGTAAGTGTGACACTCTGTATAGTCGGGCGGTGGATTCCGGGACTATAGACCCAGTCGGGCAGTGAATTTTGGGACTGTGGTTACTTTGTGGGAGACGGCCTTTTATTTTAAATCCGGGACTATGCGTAGTCAGGCAGATAGTTTACCGTACGTATATCGGGGCTAGAGGAGCACTTGTGGGATGATTCGCACGATGAGGGATCTGTTATAACAGTCGGGCGGTGGATTCCGGGGCTGGAATCCATATTCGTGGAATGATCTAAACCTTATCATATTACTGGATAGTTCTCATGGCGAGGGATCGAACCCTTAAATGTAGAGTACGTAGGTGCTTTCCCTTGGACCTTTGTAGTATGGGAAGCATAGAATCCGAACAAGTATGCATTAGTGTCATCTTAGTATAAAAACATCTGCATTAGGCATTAAGGCATCGCATACACTTACATGTTTAGTGTAATCACATTTAACACTTTATATTCATTCAAATTGTGGTTTGTTAAAGTATTGAGATCGTTATATGTACGGCATAAAGAGGATGGCCGAGTATAACATTTTTGGCAGTTGTAAGTAACTGACGTGCCCACAGCTTATTATGCAGGAACTGGATTTTTTCATGAAGAAGTAAAGATGTTATGATGCTGATGATTAATTACAATGATAAAGTTGTACAAGTTGTGTATTATTTTCATTGTTGTAATTCATTTGATTTCCGCTATGTATGAAAATGTAAAGAACTCTGATATATGTTGAAAAGTTTAAATTTCCTTGTAAAATTGTACGAAGTGAAGTGTAAAGATCCCGTGGAATCTCGAATTTGGTCTTATTTGGAATTTGGGGCGTTACAATTTGAGTATCCAATGAAGATACCTTCATTAGATCTAGGATCAAACTTATCTAAATTATCTTTAGTGTTTAAAATGAAATACTTACATCCAAATATTTTGAAATAAGATACTTTAGGAATTTTATCAAAAAATAGTTCATAACATGTTTTCTTAAGCTTAGGCCTAATCAAAATTCTATTTAAAATATAACAAGCTGCAGCAACAGCTTCAACCCAAAAGTACTTAGGTAAATTGCTTTCAACAAGCATGGTACATGCACACTCTTGCAAAGTCATATTCTTTCTTTCGACCATTCCATTTTGTGGTGAAGCTCTAGAAAATACAAAAGAATGTGTTATACCATTCTTGTTGTAATATTCTGAAAACGTTTCATTTTCAAATTCTCCACCATGATCACTTCTAATAGTGACTATAGTTAGAGACTTTTGATTTTGAATCCGTTTACAAAAATTTGCAAATTCATCAAAGCATCATTCTTATGTTTTAAAAATAAAACCCAAGTGAATTGTGAAAAACCATCCACTAAAACAAATACATATCTACTTTTATTTAAAGAAGCAACTCTAGTAGGGCCAAATAAATCCATGTGGATTAATTCGTGAGGCCTACTAGTAGAAATTAGTTCTTTTGTCTTAAAAGTATATTTGATTTGTTTGCCTAGTTGACATGCATCACATAACTTATCTTTTTTATAGGATAGTCTTGGCAGCCCTTTAACTAGGTTGTATTTAGACAATTTAGCAATATTTTTCATGTTCACATGGCCAAATCGCTTATGCCAAAGCTAAGAATCATTATTAGAAACTACTAAGCAAAAATTATTCGAAAATTCATTTGATTTTAAACATAATTCATAAATATTATTCTTCCTAAATCCTTGAAAAATTATATTTTGCATGGTAGAGTCATAAATTAAACATGCATCTTTTTAAAAAAGAATTTTATATCCCGTATCACACAATTAGCTAATACTTAATAAATTATGCTTAAGACCACTAACAAGAAAAACATCTTCTATTGAAGGGTTAGTGTGCTTACCGACCATGCCTATTCCAATAACCTTCTCTTTTTTGTTGTCACCGAATGTGACTGTCCTCCATCAATCTCTTAAATGGAAGATAGGAGGTTGGCATAACCAGTCATGTGCTTTGAGCATCCGCTGTCAAGTATCCAACGTTCTCTTTTAGGTACCTATAAAATTTTCAATGTGATTATGGTACCCTTTTCATTGGGTTCAAAAGAGATTAGTTTTTGGGAAACCAAACCCAAAGTGAGTTTGATTTTCCACCAAATGCAGGAAGATAATCTACAGAATTACATACAGCAAGAATATATGATTTTATATAAGTAACTCTATCTTTCTGACTCAGATTGATCGGAACCCATATATTTTTGCTCTGTCCAGTCGACTGTTACTGAAATCTAGTCGACTGGGAGGTATAATAGGTCGACTTATCCGAGGTTTTCGTCTTGTTGAATAAGACTCGGAACCTCTGGACAGGCGACTGAAATTTGGGTTTAGTCGACTGGTCTGAACTACAGAATTGCTTTTTTATTAAAAACTACAATAATAGGTTTTTCAAAAAATTCATATAATTTATTCTTAACACTAGAAATAGATTCAGGCTTATTTACACTAGTGTTCTTAGTAACACGAGGTTTTTCAAGAGACTTTTGAAAACCAAGTCCAAATCTCTTATTAGATTGAACTTGATTTTGGAGAACATCATTTAAATTCTCCTTTCCTTTATTAAATTTAGATACATTCTTGGATATCTCTTCATAATTTTTCTTAAGAGATACAAGATCTATATCCAAACTAGAAAGTCGAGAATTTAAAGACTTGACTTCTTTATCTAAGTCAAGATGATCTTGGGAAAGTGTTTGATTTACTTTCTCCAAGTTTTTAATTCTAATTTTTTCTTTTTTAAGCTCTTGAAAAATCTCATTGACAGCATCTAATAAATCATTCGAATCATAATCATCACTTACTTGATTTTTTGAAGCCATAAAGCATACATTAGCAACCTCGTTTTTCTCTTCACTTTCTTCTTCCGATGAAGAGTCGCTATCATCCTAAGTTGCTTGATACGCCTTTTTATTCTTCATGTTCTTGTTCTTGGTGTACTTCTCCTTCTTGAAGTTGAAAGCCTTTCCATTAGATTTCGCATTCTTTAGTGGGCAATCCTTCTTCATATGTCATGTCATGTTACACTTGAAACAAGTTGAAAGTTCATTAGTATCCTTAGATTTTGAATTAAATTTACCTTTCCTTAGAAACTTTTTGAATTTCTCGTGAACATGGCTATCTCTTCCTCATCTTCTTCTTCATCCTGGGAGTCCGACATGGCCTTGAATGCTAGAGTCTTTTTCATTGATTGTTGAGGTTCTAGATCCTTCTTGCGTTCTTCAAGTTGTACCTCATATGCCATAAGATTTCCCACAAGATTCTCCAGAGATAGGTGTGTTAAATTGTTGGCCTCTTCTATGGCGGTGGTCTTCTTCTCTCATTCGGGTGTTAGTGCACGAAGTACTTTCCTCACCATTTCGGCTTGAGTGTACATCTTTCCAAGCGCCATAAGAGAGTTTGTAATATCCGTGAACCTTGTGATCATTTCAGACACATTCTCGTTCTCCTTCATGCGGAACATTTCAAACCTGTGAACAAGAATAGATATTTTAGACTCTTTAACTTTATTAGTTCCTTCATGAGTTACCTCGAGTGTGTGCCAAATTTGATGCGCCGTTGTTACACTGGATACACGATTGAACTGCTCCTTGGTAAGGGCACAAAATAGAGCATTCATCGCCTTTGCATTGTTCATTGTTTCGCTCTTCATGTCGTCGTTCCATTGTGCATATGAAATAGTAGGAGCAGTGTACTCGGTCTCCGTCATGTTCCATATCTTATAATTGATGGACTGAAGGTAGTTTTCATTCTACACTTCTAATAGTTGTAATTAGTTCCATCGAATAGGGGTGGCCTTTGTGTGGATTGGCCTTCATACTATTGGCTTGCATTAGAAGTAGTTGCCATTGCACTCAACCTTGCTCTGATACCAAGTGTTGGATCCTGTAGGCAAGGCAAGAAACACTAGAGGGGGGGGGGTGAATAGTGTTGTATAAAAAAATAATAACGAAATTGAATTTTTTCTTACTGTCCAGTCGACTTGAAAAGGGAATGCAGTCGACTGGGGCGTCAGAATAGAAGAGTATTTTATACAAGTCTGATTAGTCGACTTATAGCGGAACTTAGTCGACTTGTCAGAAAAAGTTTTCAAAGATTATGTTATACCAGTCTGATCAGTCGACTTATAGAAGAGGGACAGTTGACTTGCTAGACAAGTTTCGCAGAGATATTAAAATGCAAGTAAAGAAAATACAACTACAGAGTGAATCAACCACAGAGTACACAATGATGTATCCTGGTTCGGTCCTCCCGACCTACATCCAGTCCCCAAGCAACCCACTTGAAATTTTCCACTATTCTTGAAAAATACAAGAATACCCTACGGCGTTAGACAACAACTTTGTCCAACCCGTACACCTCTCTCACCACTAGAGAGAGCAAACTCACTCTTCAACCAAGAGTGAAAAACTGACTCTACAACCTAGAGCCATACTCTCCAACCGAGAGGACCACTCTCACAACCCGAGAGTGAAAGAAAACAATAAAAGAGTTACAACAACCTATAGCGTTGTTGTGATTGTGATTTTTGTATGCAGGCTAATAGGTCAACTTCCGAAATCAGTCTAAAACGAATTTAATGTTATACTAGACTGATTTCAGAGAACCAAGACTTAAAAGATTATGAATGCTTGTTTGAATACTTGTTCTTTTTCAAAATCAAAAACTTAAACTTTTATCAAAAATACTTGGAACATATCCATGGTGATTCCTATGCTCTATTTATAGAGAGGAATCACTAGGACATTGTAAAACAGTTTATAAAACTGATTTAAAACGGATATAAGACTTTTGAATTCAAAAAACAAGTTATAAATTCTGAAAACTGTCGAAATGACTTAAACAGTCGACTGGGTTGCCATGATGAGTCGACTGGCCAGAGTTTGAAAAAGTTCAGACAGTTTCGTACTAGTATAGTCGACTGGTGCCAACCGGCAGTCGACTGGTACTCAACAGCTGAATCTTAATCAAGCTTGTTTCGACCTTTAAACTTGTGAAAAACACTCAATTATAAAGATATGTGTGAATGTGTGTGTGTGTGACAAGGCTATTACATCATTCTAAGACTCAAAGAAAATAAAATTACAATTGTTTACAAGACATTTAATAAAACACATTGAAGCATTGAATATTGTCTTGATCTTGAGTCTTGAATTTGAGCTTGAGCCATTGTCTTTAGTTGTTGAAGCTTGCTTGATCAATCTTGTCGTGAACTTAGAACTTTGTAGCTTGATCAAATTTTCTATGAGAGCTTCATTGGATCAACTTTGCCTTTGTGTATCATACATGGTATTGACATTGATACATCCTGCAATATATAAGAAGTAGCACAACTTTGCATTGTGTTGTAGTCATCAAAACTAAGAATCAACACCATGATGCATTAGAATATCCTTCTAATATTGAAGGATGTTTAGGGTAGCACAAAGCCAACTCTTGAGTATCACTTGGGTAACACATTAGCCCTCCAATGTAACATACTAAAATTACTAGTGAATCTGCTGAGCATGCCTACCGCAAAAGCTATGTCCGCTCTAGTGCAGATTATTGCATACATGAGACTTCCAATTAGTTTCGAATAATCCAACTGTCTTACAACTGCACCATCATTAAGTGTCAACTTAATATTATAATCATACGGTGTTTCAAACCTTTTGCAAGCACTATATCCCCACTTTTGTAACACATATTTGATATAGTGTGATTGACTAAGGATTATCCCTTGACTACCAAAACCCACTCTCATACCTAATATAGTGTCCACAACACTTAGGTCATTTCTTTGAATAACATAATTTTAACTTCAATTACAATAGAGAGGTCACTTCAGACAAAAATCATGTCATCAACATACAAGCAAATGATAGCAATTTTATATGATAAATCACGAAAATAAAGGCATTTATTAGAATTACTGGATTCAAAATCTAAGCTTTTTATTGTTGTATTAAATTTTACATGACATAATTTAGGTGCTTGTTTTAATCCATACAAAAATTTGCAAACCTTGTTCTCTAAACCGTTAAGTACAAAAACATCAGGTTGTTTCATATAGATTTTTTCATTAAGATCCCCATTTAGGAAAGCGGTTTTAACATACATTTGCTGAATAACAAAATTTTCAATACAAGCAATGGCAAGAAGAATTATTATTATAGAAATATGAAAAACAGGTGAGCAGACATCAATATAATCTACTTCACTTTATTGAGTACAACCTTTAGCTCGTGCATTATACTTTGCTATAGATCCATCAGGATTAGGTTTCTTCTTCACAACCCACTTACTTCATATAGTTTTAGCCCGTTTTGGCAAATTAACAAGTTTTCAAGTTTTATTTTGCAGTAAAGAATCCATTTTATCACCAATAGCCTCTTTCCAAAGTAAACCATCCCTAGACCTAAGAGTTTCTCTCACAGTAAGTGGATCAGCTAATAGTGCATATGTCACTGTAACACCCCGAATTCCAAACGAAGTTCCACAGGATCTTTACACTTCTTTCGTACAATTTTATAAGGAAATAAAAACTTTCTTTCATCAGAGTTACATTACACTTGTACATTGTCACAGCGGAAATAATTTTACAATAAATTACATGAAACAACATTTAAAACAATCTTGCGCAGCATGTATACTTCAATTGTCAAGTATCTTTACCCTGCATATAAAACTGTGGGTACGTCAGTTCATTCAACTGACGAAATATTATACACGGCCATCATCTCTATGCCGGAAATAGTATAACGATTCTAATTACTTAGCAAACTACAAACTTGTTACAATCAAAGCTAAAGGGACTATCCTATTGATGTCGTGTTGTGAATGTGCACTTAGTCCTTAATACAATTATTTATATTATATGACACTAATGCGCACTTGTTCAGAGTCTATGCAGCCCATACTACATAGGTCTGAGGGCAAGCCCTTAACCGTTCTTCAATTTGTAGGGTTCAATCCCTCGTCATGACTAATCTACTACTGTAACTACGGTAAGTATCCTAGATATTTTCTGACCTACGAACTCATATGTAGGTGCCCTTGAGGGAATCCCAACGCACTGACACATGATTCATCATGCAGACATCCTGTGGTAATTCAGCTCCTACCATAGACATGACACCACCCGCAGTCGTCAAACACACTACGAGCATCGCCACCGGGACGGTACTCTAGAGCAGTATCGACGCCCTATCATGACTCATCATGGGACATCCTGTAAATACTCTCACAGTGCCAATCCAATGGCCCTCATACTCAATGTTTTTCACACTTTCATCACATCTTCACTATGTATCTAATCCTTAGTTTAATTGAATCATGAATAAAATCAACCCTTAGAATGTAGCACTCCCACTATACCGGTCTTATTCATTTAATTCACATGACCCAAACCTTGGTCTTTCAAAATATTATTTTCTCATTTCTTTCATTGCCGGTATAAGGCTTGGCTATACCCTAATTCTCAATTTCAACTCATAATTACAATGTCGAGCTTTTCATACTCATAAGATCTTTTCATGATTAATCACAATTCATGTTTCATAAGCATAGTATTCATGTATTCATAACTCATCACAATCAATAATTCAACTTCACGTGCAACTTATATGTAAGAATAAATTTCAATTAGTAGTCACCAATAATTTATGTATTCCAAAAATCTATTATTCGCATTTCAAAATCTTACTACTAGCACAAAATAGAAGTTCAATTAATCACATCAAGCACACTTTCAAAAATTTCTCCTTACTAAATTTTTCATCTTCAAAAATCTCATTTTATTTTTCCTTTATTTAAAAAGACAATTTGAATTCAAAACGAAGTCCTTTCGTGCAAAAACTCCAATTTCTTACTCACATTTTATCAAAAGTTGTATAAATATTTCTTATAAAGTTCTAATAATTTTTCATTAATTAATCCATAATTTTTCCAATTTTTATTCTATTTTAAAAACTCAATTTAATAACAAAAAACCAAAAAACATTTTTTCTAAACTCAAACCCCCACCCAGATTTGAACCAGCGACCAATGGTGAAACAGACAGTGCACAAGACCAACGCGCCAAAGCAGTCAACCGATATAACTAGGGTTTAAAATCCCTAAGTATCGAGTTCGGCTAGTTGGGTTATTAACAAAAATAAATAAAAACAGAGTTGCGGTATCGAACCCGAGACCTCCGAAACTGTAGCGACCCAAAGCTTTGCCGACCAATCGGTCTAGGTGGACATATTGATTAGGAAGTAATTAAAATAGGTTTTGATCTTATTCTCTATTCAAAACTATAATTCAAAATTTTCTTAAAACGAAATTGTCTCTTTTCCTCCTCTTTTGAAAACAAATATTTCCAGAATAAAACTACCTTCAATTCTACAGAATCCAGTATTTTTTAAAAGTATTTTTCACTCTTTAAAACCTGTATTTAGCCTTAGTTTGCATTTTATGAACACTATTTTGACATTCGAGAACTAATACGTACTTATTCATAATTAAAGATAGCTTCTCCCACAAAATCACTACAATGATGATTTTCTTACTCATTGACAACCATGATATTTTTAAAGCAAAAACTCATCTTTATAAGTGAAATAAAACTTCTATTTTTATTAACTAGTTTACACATGATGCATTCAGTCATTTGTTTGCAAAAATACATTCTTTCCGTTTATTCTAATTCTCATATGGCATATATAGCAATGGGGAATTTCATTATATCCATTAACAATCATTTCTTAATCAATTATTCTATACCATTCTACTTAACACTTTAATCAATGAACATGATTCTAATCTTCTACTAGAGAATTGCACATAATTGCATTCAAAGCATAATTAGCATGCATTCTAATATTATAAACAAAGAGAACATACACTTTCACTTATATTTAACAAGTCTAGCAACCGAATTTAACACACATTCACTAGTTTATCAATTCTATTCTAAATAGGCAAACATGTATTTCATTTCAACTAGTACTTTGTAATAACCATTTAATTTATTCCTAACATGATTTCTACTTTAGAAGTCATGAGAAACACCCACCTTTTTGAAGAAAAGCCAATAAGAAATCTCCTAGAATCCCCTAGAATGCGAAAGAGTGCCTTCTCCTCCTAGATTGCGATGCAACGATCTCCTTTCCTTGCTTCCTTGCCAAAACCGAGAGCTCCAAGATGGGGAAGAGAGTGGTCGGCCTCCAATGGGAACACACACTCTCACACTCACACTATATATCTCTTATATAATTTCCTCTTTCAATAGTTTATTAGTGTAGAATACATGTAGATAGGGAGGGTATTTATACTAATTCTAGGATGGATTGGAGGGTTAGGATTCATTGGATAGTTATAGGATGAATAACTAGGATAGGAGGGGAAGTTGTAGCAACAACCCACACACAAATAAACTACCCATGCACACACACCCACTCTCCCATTCCTCCATGCACAAACTAACCCCAAAAATAGTGTGCATTGCACACCACGTGCATGCACGTGCCCCTTAGTACCCCTATTTGAAGTTTGTACAATTTTAATTAATCAAAATGTTCACAATTTGTGTCTACATGACAAGTGTGACCATTTAATTGATTAATTAAATTTGTGGACTTCACAATTAGTGGGCTTAGAGTTGTGGGCCAAAATAATAAAATAATGAATTATTAAAGTGGGCTCAAAATAAGAAAATAGTGTTTAGGCTTTATAAAATAGGCTTTTAGAAAAATAAAAGAAGAAAATAGTTGTTCATACTAAAAAATGAAATTTTACATGCAAAAATAAATAAATAAATATACACATGAAATTTGCACGTGCACAACACGTGAAAATCAATATTTTCATTAAAATGAAAGTTTAGGGTATTATAGTCACAAATCATCACCGTAGGTTCTAGGTGTCGTATCTGTAGTGGAAATTCTTCTTGGCTCATATTTTTTTAAAGTTTCAATGTCAATTATACTAGGTCTAGATTCCATTTGTGAATCACTGACTAAGTTTGTGTGGCTAGATAAAGTTATATCTTTATCTTTGTTCATCTTTAAGAATTCTGCATCTCTAGATTTTATTATTCTATTAAGAGATAGGCCTAAAAATCTGTATGTCGCACTATCAACTGCACTTCCTAAATACACAAAAATATTTATTCGAGGTCCTGCTTTAGGCCTTCTAGAGTTAGGGATTCTAACAAAAGCAATATATCCCCATGTTTTTACTTTATCAAAATTAGTGTGTGCTTATGTCATAACTCATAAGGTTTTGCAGATAGTTTAGAGTGTGGAAACATATTAAGAATATTATTTGCCGTCAATACAGCCTCTCCCTAAAACCTGACGGTAACCCAGCACTCAATAACATATATAGAATTCAACATTTCAGTGAGTGTTCGATTCTTTCTTTCGACAATACCATTTGACTATGGTGAGTAGGGTATTGTTGTTTTAGAGATAATACCATGTGAAGTGCAAAATTCTATAAAACTCATTTAGACATATTCTCCAACTCTATTAGATATAAACCTTTTTATTTTCGCATTTAACTGATTTTCAACACGGTCTTTAAATTATTTTAATTTTTTAAGTGTTTCATCCTTAGATTTCAACAAATAAATGTGACAATATCTAGAATAATCATCTATGAAAATGATTAAGTACTTCCTATTTCAATTCGAAAGAGTGTTCTTTCGCAGGGCTGCCTTACTGAAGTTTTGGGGACCTCCTTGTGTTACAAAGTTTTTGAAACCGCATATATCAGAATGAACTAGCTCAAGAAGCTGTGTACTCATAGAAATGGGCCGGAAATGTTTTATAGTGATATTTTTCTGAACACACACTTCGCATTTGTTATATTTTAAGAATGTATCAATCGGCAGATTATAAGTTTTAGCAACAGCAAGTAATTTAATATAGTTCGCATATCCCAACCTATTATGTCATGTAGAAGGGATACACAATTTGGAACTAATAGCATTAATCACTTCATTTGCTAAACTAAGTCTATATTGATTAGGTAAGCATAACCAATTTTGAAAAACGAGGTAAAATCTTAGAAAAATCATTGTAATACTTACCACAGAGCCTGGTACTCCACGACGAGCTGGGTACGGGTCACCAACATACTACACCACCTCACACTATACTCATCATCGTCATATACAGGCTTATACACTCATAATACAATTTAAATCATAAATTTCACTATTCCTATAACTAAATAATACAAATTTTTAAAATAAAAGTTATACTATCACTCCACGCCTCACCTCTGCACTGATGAGAACCTGCAACAGTGGGGGATCTAGGGTAGTCCTCAGACTCCCCTAACCCCCCAAACACTAAGGGGTTAGCCATTTCTGGTGTGAGTATAGTTATTAATCTAATGACAAATTAAAATAGTATAAAGAAAATAATTTAAACTTACAAATACCACGTTACGATAATGCTACCCGAATCCTGAACACAACAACAACATCGGTACGACGATATATCAAATACTTTGCCAATCCTGCATTCAACTGTTCAATTATCCATAACTTCCCACATTTCGTAATATACTTCACCTCAGCCTCGTATATATATAATATACTTCATCTCGACCTCGTATATATATAATATACTTCACCTCAACCTCGTATATATATATTCTTATTTTACATCCGCATAATACGAATACACATACAATCCATTACTTTTCAATTTGTCTTCTCTAACCCAAATATTCATTCTTCCACAAGTATCGTCATAATAGTATTATATGAATATAACTATATAATGTTATTACTCCTTTCATTAATAACCCTTTATGGGAATACAACTCATAATACAACATACACTCTTAATAACCATTTTCATAACCAGTCTCATAATACGGGTATTTATTTTATTAAAATACAACAAGTATCACTTCTTTCCTATATGCTTCTATCCTCATAATGCCACATTCATTCAAGTCTCATAACGCAAATATAACATCTTAATGCTTATTGCAATGCTCTCACATTTCATCACATCAATAACACATCATTAATAAAATACTTATACTGGTTACATCAAAACCATGTTTTATAACTCATTCACATCTCATTACTCCACTTAGAATTTCTCATTCTTATAAGGATTATATTTCTTATTATCATTTTCACTTAATCCCCAAACACACTCTGGGGCCACCACATATCACATCCCATAGCCGATAGCTTGGGTAATAATCACCGTACCTCAAACACACAATTTGGGTAATATCACATCACATCTCAAGCCGATAGCTTGATTATTAATTTCACTTCAATCGCTTATCATCTTTACTTCACTTTATTTCTCATTTCTATTAATCATTACCACTATTATATCCACTCACCCTGCGAATTATGCCAAGGCAGGTAGTTCCCACAATTTCCATTGAAATTGCGGGCAGGTAGTTCCTTGACACAATTCCAAGGTACAACTCATATCAACTGTATTTTACTTTAATGATCACACACATAATACAATTACTCCATATTATTCATGATAACACATCTCTTTTATTATTTTTATCTTAAATTAATCACAAGCTGCATTTATCACTTCTTTTCATACATTAACTCATAGCACATTCACTTTCACATTTACTTCATTCACAACAACTTTCTTTCCCACACACAGTTCACATTTCACTATCCACTTTCTTTTCCACACGCAATTCACATTTTACTATCCACTTTCCTTTCCACGCACAATTCACAATTTACTATCCACTTTCTTTTCCACACACAATTCACATTTTACTATCCACTTTCCTTACTACCACATTTATTATTAACACTTATTTATTTTATTAGTTTGTCGACCAGTGAGCCACAGTATCCCAACATACTGAAAGCCGACAGCCCAGTAAACACGCGGCCCGATGCTCACACAGAGTCTTACTCGTCCGAGGCTACGTCTTCCTCCTAGCCGAACTAGCGAGGGAACCACTTACCCCAAGTAGAACTTGGGTACGTCCTCCCAGCCGAAGCCAAGAGGGAAAAAGCCACTGACCCCAGGTAACCTGGGTACTTCCTCGCGACGTCTGTCATCAAGGGAAAAACCACTTACCCCAGATAAACTGGGTACGTCCTCGCGACATCTGTCATCGAGGGAAAAACCACTTACCCCAGATAAACTGGGTACGTCCTCGCGACATCTGTCATCGAGGGAAAAACCACTTACCCCAGATAAACTGGGTACGTCCTCGCGACAGCTGTCATCGAGGGAAACCGGGCCTCAAGCCGATAGCTTGGGCGATAAAATCCACTTACCCCAAACATAGTTTGGGTCCACTTACCCCAAGCCGGTCCTTGGGTGTTAGGAGGTCTAGCCCAAACCCCCAGGATTGCTGTAGGTACTGGTCAACAAAGCCATTTGTTATATCATCTTTTCATCTTATTAAATAAACACAAAGCATCACAGCTTTTATTTGCACAGTAGCCACATTCTTGACTTTAATCATGTGAATAAAAACACATTTTATTAACACTTACCATCTCACCTTTTATCTTGCTTTTGATGCACAACCGATATCCACGATATTGATTACCATCTCGTTGTATCATATATATATGCATACCACATGTCATTTAACATAGAAACCATCATGTTATTTAATTTACCATAACATCACCCATTATGAATACCATGCTATTCGCTACTTCATTAAATCCCATATAAACATACACCAAGTCATTTATCATATAAACCAACATATCATATTATTGCCCATTAATTCATTTCAAACATAATTAAAATGTAAACATGCACCCACTTATTTAATTTCGTCCATTATTGCATCACGCATCATGATCATCTCTATATATATTACAAATAAACATCACACATGCGGGTTTCCCATCATAAGGGGCCAAAACCACTTATTTACTCTAATTAAATCTTATAATATCTAATTATAGCATACTAGCTCATACATCCTGTTTCATATAAGTAAAATCACTTATAAGGGCTTATATGCCCCAAAACATGTACAAACGTGTACTATAATTACACGGGTCTTCAAAACATGATCATAATCACTACTTTCGTCTAATTACACCTCATAACATCCATCCCTAACCTACTATCCCATACACAAGGCTCAACTTATACCAAATCACCTATTTCGACTTATATACCCAAAAACATGCACGAAACATGCACGGGGTAAAAATATGCATAAACAATTTAATATATTCAGTTTTTATACATCAACACATCCCATTAACTCATAATATAGGTTTTATATACTTAAAATAGTTAATTTCACCAAATTTCTCAAAAACCCATTTTCGGGTTCCTAAAAATCCGTATTTTCTTTCAAAATCGACTTTTAGCATAACTTCTACGAAATACATCAAAAAGCCACGAAATTTGGCCACAATATAAAATATACATAAATACAACATACTCACCTGACGGATCGAGCAAACGAAGTCCAACGTCCGCCCGGTAGCCAGTCGAAGTTCGACTTTTTCCACCTAATTGGAAAATTATAGAACCGGTTAGCTTAAAACTCAAAACTCGACCTACGGACCTCCAAATTCGAATCCGTCTTCACCCATGCGTCACAAATGACATACGTAGGTGAGCTACATCGATAAATTTCGAATTCGGTTCCCAATACAAACACTCCCTTATTGATCGGAGGCTTTCTAATAAGAAAAATTCGTATTTTCTAATTTCTTTAATCCCCTTTATCCTAGTTTCTCAAATTAGGGTTAATAATAATAATAGAACTCAATTATACCTCCGAACTCATCAAATTTTCACCTAAACCTCGCTCGGGCATTTTGCCGAACACCCGGCGTGCATAAATATTATACTTTCATTCTCAATCCTTTCCATTAAGTTCTAAGTCTACAAAATTCATTCTAAATTCTTATTAACACTCTCACACTACTCCACAACCTCATATGCATTTTTTGAACTCACTAAAAGCAAGTTTCTTACCTAACTTCACCTATTTTTTAAAAGTTGGCTTTATGCCAAAATCACCATGTCACAATTCCACCATGATATGCATAATTTCTAACTCCTAACATGTTCTATATGCCCTCTACGCCTCCCTACATCAATTTCTAGTAAAAGAAATGAGAAACATACAATTTGCTAAACTAACATACAATTTCTTATACCTTTTTGGAAGCTTCGGGAAAAACGAACACCACCACGTGGAAGAGAACTCAAAACACTACCAAAACCCCAAAAGATTTGATTTGGAGGTGGAGATTTGGATGGGTTTTTCAAAACCCTAGCTAGGTTTCTAAATGGGTTTTTTTTTTTTTCCTTTTCTTTGTGTTCGATCAGCCCAGGAGAGAAGGGGGAGAGAAGGAGTAGTGAAAATGACCATTTAGGGATTTTTAGGGTATTTAAAAATTGTTAGGAATAGGGTTATGGGCTTTAAGCCCATTTACTAAAAAAAAAGAGACCTAAAATGGCTTATTTCAACAAAATTTGCAACTAAATGCCACAACATAAAAACTCTACTAATTTAGCATTTTATCAACCCCCTACAATGTAATAATGCCCCAAAAAAAATTCGGGTCAAATCGGATTCGTCTCCTCCGAGAAAATTCAACTCAAAACTCCTATATTTTCAATTTTTTTCTCGTTTACCCCAAAATATCAATTTAATCATTCTATTACTAATAAAATCAATTAATAGGGGTAAATATACTCAGAAACATATTTAAAATAATTTAAACCAAATAATCGAGGAATTAAAAAAAAATAGGTGTTACATTCTACACACCTCAAAAGAAGCTCGTCCTCGAGCTATGGGGGTTAAGAAAACTCCTCGAACAAATTCAAGATACCTCCTCCACACCATTACCTAGGATTTCCAGGTACATTATCAGCATCACTACCTCATTGCACTATTAACAACTGAACAACTCGTCGTCTGGTCCGCCGCACTACCGCCTGACCATAACCACTAATTTCAAAGGATATGTCATATCCAATGCCACCTTCAGCTGGACTTCAATCTTCAATGGCTCCACACTTAAGATAGATCCTTCACACTTTCTCGACATAGAAACAAGAAATACATCCAGAATACCCGATATCTCCAAAATAAGCTTCAAACAATATACCACCGTTCCCATTCTTTCTATGCCTCTACAGGGCCATCATACCTCGGGTCTAACTTTTCCCGGTTTTTAAAGCGACATACTCCATGAATAAAGGATACTTTCAAGAATACCCAAATCTTCAATTTCTAACTACAAGAGGCTTTCGCCGCTGATGGGCATCACCTTTTCTCTTGTTGACTACACACCTCAAAAGAGGCTTATCCATGCTCACCTGATAATTAATATTCTTTCTCGTTCCGAACCACTAAAATATTCTCCTGAAATCTTGATACATCTTCATGCCACCGGGATAGACAGTATACTGAATATAAGGAACGTTCTCCATCACCTACTACCACAAGCCATCCTCATCAGGAACACCAAATCTACGATAATAACAAGGATTTCCCTACTGCCTACTGACCAATCTACATTACCTTCACTAATCTCATCCAGAATTCGACCATACATCCTCTGTCACAAACAGAAATTTTGAATTCCAGTTTGACTGGTCAACTGTAGGATAGACAACTGTATTGATAAACTACCGACATATAGGGTCGGATCAACCTCTACTACTGGAATAAAATCAAATTGATCTATTGAATTGAACACCGTCCACTCCTGGGACGTTATTAAGACAAAATCTTCTTTTCATTTATAGCATTCATTCCTTTATTTCTTCCCCGGGTGGTATTTTATTTCTTTTCATTTATGGGTTAACAGATAATATAGCTTTACCACTAAACCTTGAAACGACCATGCTAGCATGATTCAGTAAGCTTATAGAAGCTAAGCTCGTTACTAAAACATGCACATATTGAACATTACACAAAATTAAATTTTTACCTGATGAGAGACTGAGATTTGCAGTTCCAACCTGAAGCACCTTGACTGACTCTCCATTCACCATAGAGACAAACTCATTTGCATCATTGAGATCAGTCAGCAGACTCTTATTGTTGCAAGTATGGCATGTAGCTCCCGAATCTAACAACCAACTAGTAGAGGTACCAACATTATCATCACCAACAACACAGAAAATTGGAGGGTTCAATATTTCCCTCTAACAAGTTCACCTTTTCTTTGTTGGGTTGTTCTTTTTTGGGTAGCCTACATTCAGAAGCATGGTGATCCCTCTTTCTACAGCACCCTTAGTGTTAGGCTTATTCTTCTTAAACTTAAGAACATGTTCGGTATTGGTTAACAAATTAGCAGTAGAAAGTTGTTTCTTGGCCAATTTCAAATTGATCCTAGTTCTAGTCTCATCTTTAACTTTAATACATCGTTTAAGTTATGCAAGCTTAATTTATTCCAGTAGTCTATACATTTCTGTCTTAAAAGTAAGCCATGATGCAAATAATTTACAATTATTGCTCCAACATGAAAAATATCACACACAATGATATCCTCGGTTTTCAGTTTAGCCACTAAGTTTTCAAGTTTAGTTAATTGAGGGAGAATGACTTTCTCCTCATTGAATTCGAAGGTCATGAATTTGTCTACCAAGTGAGTCTTGGATACCTTCTCCTCCTTTTTAAATTCATCTAACAATTTATCTCATATCTCCTTCGTAGTCTCATACTTCATGTACACATCCGACAGACGATCTGATACACTGTTCAGCAGAAACTCCCTACACAAGTCATCATCTCTTATCCAAGTCACATCATCCACATCCTCAGTACAATAATCATCAGTTTTTTGATAGGTATAAAATATTTTCATAAATTTCATCCCATATTGTGCTTTCCTCTTCCAACCGTTAAATTATGAACCTCTGAACGCCTCTAGTTCAGAAACCTCATATGGGCGATCATATTTTTACATCTCAATGAATAAACAATAAATTCCTTAAAAATAGAGAGTATATTTTGAATAATTACTACACACGTCATTTCAGAGAAAGAAGAGGATTTTTCTGCAAATCAGCTTAATAAAACAGAAAAATTGAATTAAATAAAAATTGCATGAATCTTAAAGCATAAGAAGATACCTATATCTGATGATGATGGAGTGATTATTGATTGCGGGTCGAGTTCAGGTTTAGATCCAACAAACAAAACACAACACAGCACACATCAAGAGAACAAGCAAAGATAACCACCAAACAGCAAACAGCAAAACACCAAAGGCACTTGCTTTGCGAGTCAGATTTGTTTCGGTTTGAATTGGGTCTGACACTCAGACTCGTTCAATCAAACAATGAAGGAGAAGAAGAAGCAGTGGCTAGGGTTGTGGTCGGCGACAACAGCTGCGGCTGTCGGCGGCTGTCGACGGCTGCGACAGGTGGCGACGATGGACAGCAATTAGATCCTGACGAAATGTGATCTCTTGTCTCTCTTTATTAATCTCACAAAAATGTTATTTTAAAAAATATCTCAAGATATCTGAAGATTACGAGAAATAACAAGAAGAGAAATTAGGGTTAACATACTTGACTAAGGTGTTTGAGATATTTACCCTAGATATCAAGATTGGAATACCTAGACTACTATCACAAGTCAGTATTTATAGGATAAATACTGGTTTGGGTACTGGGTTATTAACTCGCTCAACCGGCAGTCTGATATTTATACAATTAGTATTTATAATACACGTGTTATATATAGAATAATATTACACATATTATTATTTATATAGAGAGAATATACTTATATATTCAACACATACACTACTGACAAAAATGGAAATGTCAAGACATGCATCTTTGCCTTCCGAATTGTAGACAAGGAATGGGAATATTCTCACAATAAGGGTTTCAAGTGTACATTGAAGAAGAACGCAAGTGAATGTAACAGAAAATAAAAAAAGAGTTTCTCTCTCTAGATTTTCTAGAGAGAGAAGCTCCCAAAAAAACCAAAAAATAAAAAAACCCTAGATCTAGAGAGAGTTTGGAGGGGGTGGCGGACGGGATCTCGCCGCCCCCTCCCCAGTCGCCGTTCGATGCCCCTCCCCTTTTGCCCTTCAACCAACACCATCTCCAGCCGCGCCATCTCGCCGTACCGAAACTTGGCCGTCGTGACTTCAATTCGAGCTATCCTTCTGCTACAAGGCCGCCACGACTTCGAGCTATGCCGGCAACTCCGAATCCAAGCCGCCGATCTGCTCTGCTCTCCTCTCATGGCGCCGAAGTCGTGGGCCTCTTGCCTGGGCGCCAAAAACCCATGGATTCCAGCGCCGACCCAAATCTGATCCCCTTAGATCTAGGCCTTGGCGAGAGGGGCACCCCCCCCCCCACCCCCCCACGTCGTAGTCGGGGAGGCCGTCCTGCTGCCGTGGTGTCGACGCCGCCGCGCCAGTGCTCATCAATTGTCTGGGCAGACTGCATGTTAGACCATGTAAATAGTCTATCATTAATAGGGATATCAATCAGTTCTAGTTCCGTGATCACCCTATTGAACTCCGCTCTGTGCCTGTCGCTGGAACCTCTACCCTTATGCTCGAAAGCAAATCGGGTAATATTGAAGTCCCCCCCGACAATCCAGGCCCCCAGCCAATGGATTCGAATATTGACCAGCTCTTGCCAAAAGGCGTCACGCTCTGTTGCCACGTTTGGCCCGTAAATGACCGTGGTAGTCTGCATATACTTATCTGATCGTCGTTCCAGCCGTGCAGTCCGGGAGAATGTACCATGGTAAACCTCGGAACAAGTGAGCAGGTCCGGGTTGAAACCAATGGCAATTCCCCCAGAAGCTCCTGCAGATGGGCGCAAAACCCATTCCTTGATTCTGTTCCCCCCTATTCTCTTGAGTTTGGCCCCATGTATAAGTTTGGTCTCTTGTAGCCTAACCACATCCACCTTGGACTTAGTGATAACATCCCTCACCATATCTCTTTTGCCTTTATCTCCCAGCCCCCGGACATTCCAGAATAGTGTATTCATTGGGGAACCATGTCCGAGATGACCGTGTGTGAGGGACTCGGGCGGGTTTCGCCCTCAGAGACCACAATCCCCCTAAAGTTGGTTCCTAGCTCCTTATGATCACTAGGTTGAATCCTCTCAGTTTCCCAACCCCTAATTTTATTTAGGAGTAACGCGTTACGATCTTTATCACAAACTTCCAAACCACAGGTGTTGGCTGAAAGAAAAAATTCAAAGTCTGACATAAAATTTAGAATATTAGCAAGAAAATTTTTTGTACCTCCATCGTCGTGTTTAGCCGCTTTGGCGGCCGCTGCTATCTCCAAAAAATCATCCAAGGACTCCGCATGAGCCCTTTTAGGCGACCGCTGCACCCTGAATCCCACCGTCCTGTGCGATGATCTAGTACTGTATCCTGGAGCTGACTCTGGCAATGTGGACAGTACCATCTCTAGTGAAATCTCCTTTTGTGTATCAGCAATAAATTCTGAGTCCTCTGATTCCTCGTCTGTAAATGAGAAGTCGACGTCCAGGTTCAGGCGCCCTTCTAGGTCCTCCTCACTATCTGCATGCTGATTTTGTAATTGTAGAGTGGACTCTCTAATTGTGGACTCCTCATTGAGCCCACCAAACGTCGAAGGCACTTCAAGTGTAGCGCTGCTTCCTTTAGTGGACCCCTCAGTGGGCCCACACACCGTTTGCACTCAATACATTAGAGCCCCTTGTAATAGGCGCGACAAGAAGCTTCTTGGGCCCCTCTATAGGCCCATAAACTCCTATGGGGTGTGCGCATAGGATAAAAAACCCAAGTTAACAGCCAAACCTCCGCGATGCACCACACCGCTGGACTCAATAACACTGCGGTGCAGCACACCGCTCGTCACACTGTTCGAAGCGTCCACTTCATTGTCGCAAGCGGTGAGCTCACCCTCACCCCCACGTGGCGTTTGCGGAATGGGTATAACATCGGCTTCTGTAGGCGACTCCTTTATCGATGCTAAAGGTGTTAGGGTCAAAGCTTTAAGTGCCAAAACCCTGTTATCTTTTTCCTTAAGGCTCAGAGCGCTCTGTGTTTCTTCTTCTTCGTTGGCTTCTTTCCCTTTTTTGGGCTTGCTCAGATCTCGAGCACCCAACCACCCTCTCTTCTCGCTACCCTCTGAGCACGCATCTCTGTGAGTGAGCAGCACTCTGCTCGTCTCTTTTTCCAAACTGGCCTCTGAGATCTGACTCCCTGGTTCCAAAGAAGCCACTTTTTTCTATTTTGGTGCTTTCCACACCTTTTCTACCCACTCTCTTATCGATTGAACTTTCTCTTTTGTCTCGTTCGCAGAGTTGGGCTTGTCCCTCACCAGCTCTCGTTTCGAAGCATGCTTGTTGTAGTGGGGTTGGTATCTGCCATTTTGGGGGCCTGCAAGCCCTGTCTCCCTACTCAGCTTCACTGCCTGCCCTTCTGCAGACGCCTGCCAAGTTTGACCACTTTGCAGCGCTCACTTGCCGAATTGGACAATCTGTTCCTTGCCTTTTTTCAGGGAAGCCCTAGATGCCGAGATGTTTACCATATCTGGGTTAAGGGCAGCTTGGCCGTTGGATCCCTTGGTCTGCTCCTGCAGTCGACCGCTGGCGTCCCGCCTTGCCCCAAATCTCCCTGATCCCTCAACTGAGGCCTCTTGGCGTGCTTCCATCTCTCTCACCGCCTTGATCACCTCTCTATGGGCCCTTTCCACCTCATGGGATCCATCTATGGTGAGCTCCCATGATGGCGAGGTCACCTGCTTGTAGCTTCTACCGTCTCTGAGAGAGCCCGGAGGCGCTGGGGAAGTGATGGCTATGTCTTCTGCCTCGTCGCCTGCGCGTTTGTTGAGGACAAAGCGAATGAGGTAGGAGTCCTCGTATGAGTATACTTTTGCAAATCTCGGCATAAGAGCGATGTCCCTGCTTCTAATCCGTATTCTTGCCGATACAATTTTCGATCGGCGAACCGTCTTCTCGTCGATTTCTTCAACTGAGCCGAAGTCAGAGACCATCTCTTGCAAGGCCTCCTTCTTCCAAAAATGAAGTGGAACGTTGTGAATCCATACCCAGTAGCTATCCCCTTGCAGCCTTTTGGCGCCGAAGCTCGGCGATCAAGCTTTGAAATCCAGCTTAAAATGCCCTAAGTCCACCGTAGCAACTCCGGTGATCTCTGTCATCTTTTGAGGCGATGGGAAGGAGACCAGAAACATGAGGGGGCCCATTCTCTTGACAACCCAATCCCGATCCGCCCTCAGTGGCCACCTCGAGTTCAAAGCTTGAAGAATGTGTGCCTCCGAAGGTCTGCCTGCAGTGACTCGTGCCACTGCGCACCACTGTCTCAACCATACTTCCTCCGACCTGATAGCATCCAGGTTGATGGCTATCTTGATGGTTGCTGGGTTGTCAGGAGATTGCCCCCGGTATACTCGTCTCTCTTCGTCATTGTTTGAAGCTATGACGTTTGTGCAATTGTAAGACAAATGACCCCACATCATACACCGTAGACATCGCACTTCTTTGGTGCACTCCGTCTGGTAGTGTTCCAACTCACCGCAGTTGAAGCACGGCACTGGTTTGCGCTTTCCCTTTCTCTGTTGCTTTTTTAGCTCCTTTGTTGCTGGCGGTGGGGATTTTGATTTTCTTTTTCTTTTGTGGATAACTTCTTGCCAATTTTCCGCCTATACCCCAATCGGAGGTAGACTCTCAGCCTCCACAGTTCCACCGTTTGGACCCCTTCTTTGGGCCCATTCAACGGTGGACCTTGGAGGGTCTGGGGTCGGCTTCCTTGGCAGTAGTTGGTGGAGGGGAGCGGGGGGTGAAGCAGACTGTTGGGGTTGGACATGTTTGTTGGGTTCCATATGGGGGATGTTAGTTCTTGATTGTAGTTGCTGTGGCCCTGGCACCGTTGGTTTTGGTGGGGAAATTGAGCGAATTTGCTCACTGAAGATGGGTGGATGTTGGACGGGGTCATTTTGACGATTTCTTGGCACTCTGTGATGAGGGGAGTTGTGTGTAGTATCTCAATAGCCTCTGTTTCTTTCTCTTGCATTCCTAACCCTGTAATTGTCCCTGTGAAGTACTTCGGTGTTGTAGTGACGATGTTGAGCATGACGCCGGCCCAACGGGGGGATTCTTTTACGCCGTAACTGGCCAGTAGGAGGACCCTCTCTTTGGGCCCATCCTCCTGACTGCAACTCATCAACTGGGCTATGATGACTTGAGCCTCCCCCTTCTAGCCTAGGAAGTGCATTTCGATGTGCCCGCTTAGGTGATACGGCATTTCTGAGCTCCGAGGGTTCGCCCTCGACGCGATGAGGCTGTAGGGTCGCATTTGGAGATGGGTCTGGGACTAGTGTTGTAACAAATCTTGTTGTATGGTAACCTTTGTGAGGTTGATGCCCAGTGGTATCGGTCATTGTTTGTGGGTGTGTTGTGGCAGCTGTGTGGTGGCGGACCCTCTCGTTGGGTCCGCATCCACTGAGTTCCAATTCCGAAAGCATGTTGGGATGAAGTTAGAAGATCCGGAGAAACAAGAGGAGGGAAGCAAGGTCAACAATCACACAAACCAGAGGAGGGAAGAAGTAAAGAGGGGGAAATTGAGGTCAAAGTAGGGTAGGGGTGCAAGAAAGATTGGGGAGTTAGAGAGGAGTAGAAGGGAGGCTAAACTGAAGGTGGTCGGAGAAGATGGCTGGTTGTGGTGAAGGTGGGGGTGGGGTGGTAGTAGGTAGGAGCAGTTTTTCCATTCCCCATATAGCTTCCCGATTCTAAAAAAATGAAGAGAGTTTCAATGCTAGTTGGTTGTTGTAAAAAATTTAAAAAAAACTATAAAAAAAAAAAAAAAAAACTTGCACTAATTTCAGGCCTGAAAAACATCTCATAGAATAAAATTTCAATGGTACCCAACAAATAAACAAACAAAGTTTTTAAAACAAGTTGTTGTGAATTTTGGATCTCTTAATCTAATGACAATACAAAAGAAACAGAGAAACTAATTGAAGGCAATGTTAGGTTAATGATACATATGCACTAATCTCATAAGTGTATGTAGGGTTGGCAACGGCCAAGTTAAGGCCGGACCCATATAGACCTAGACTTGAGCCCGAAGTTGAAAATATAGGCCCGAATCCAACTCGATTTTCTTCGGGCTTAAAAAATTAGGCACGGGTCCGAATTATGTCCGAAAATAGGTTCAGACATAGGCCCAAACTACATATACATATTTCAATATATAACTTTTTCATAAAATAAAACTATATAAAGAATAATAAACGATTAAAAATTAACAATAATTTGAATAGTGTAAACTTTTGAGTAATTAACATTTAATTTGTCTGTTGTCATTTAATTTTATATACAAGGCATAATTTATCTTTCTATAAACTTTAACGCCCATTTCAACTTACTTACATGAATATTCTCTTTAAAAAAAAATTGCACATAAGTATACATGATGTATATAAAAATATGCACATGTACATATAAAAATTTGATTCGGACCTAAGCACTTTGGTCCGAGTCCGGCCCAATTTTTTCTCGGGCCTAAAAATTTGAGCCCGAGTTCAGTCCGAAATGAAAATTATTAGCTTAAGCCTGCTAATTATTGAATAGGTCGGATCGGAACTAAACGGGCCCGGATCCTATTGGGATCAATTGCCACCCTTGTGTATGATAATATAAATGCTAGGCAAGTTCACCTAGAACCCCACTACTATATATTGAAGTTCTAAAGTATCAAATTAATTGTTCCCTCTGTTTTAAAATATAAGTTATTCAAGATTTTTACACTCATATTAAGATGCACTATAGATTATGGCAAAAGCAAAAGTAATAAAAATTTAAAGCGATTTACATTGTGGAATTAATTTAAAAAAATAAAAAGTACGTTAAAATAACTTACATTTTGCAACGGAGGAAGTAAGAAACATTTCTTATCTTCATCTCACGAACAACTATTTTTCATTGATAGATAGTCTAATCAACCCAACTCCCCACCCAAAAATTTATAAGCATTGACCTTCTAGTAGATTATCCTTCATTTGTCTTTGGAATCCTTCTTTCAAATAGTCTCCTTTAATTATTCTTAATCTCACAAAACCCTCATGCCACCTCACAATCTAATCAAACAGTTCCTTTCTTAATAAAACTTAGGGGTGGCATTCGGGTCGACCCACGACCCGCCACGTTCAACCCAACCCCATTAATCCGGTTCAGGTTCAGGTTTGTGTTCGGGTTCGGGTTCGGGTTTGGTTTGGGTCGAACCCGAAATCCTAACCAGGTCGAATCAGACCGATGAAAACCCAATCCAAATCCGCTCGACCCGAACCGTGAACCTGCTACCCAACGTCAACCCAACCCGAACCTGATCAGCTGAACCGCAGGTTGGAGCCAGTTTGACCCATGCGGGTCAAACGGTCGGGTTTGACCCATGCGGGTCAAACGGTCGGCCCACAAGTGTTGAACGGTAAAAAAACCAGTAGCTCTGTTCTTGCTTTTTTTTTGTTTTGAGAGGGATTTTTAGCGTTTTTTATTTTTTATTGTTATTTATTTATTTATTACTTTTGTAAACCTTTATCTATCAACTCTCTTACTCTCTCTACTACTACTACTCAAATCAGTCAAAAAAAAAAAATCAACAAAGATGCAAGCAACAAAGAAAGTAAAGAATTTCGATCGTATCGAATTCGTGTCGATTCAACACTCTCAACTCTGTCTGCTACAAACTCTCTCATCAAGGAAACTATCTATCTCTTTCTATGGCGACGTAACTATATCTACTACACTTCTCAATTGATTACGTCTTTTTCTACTATTATTTTCTCTCTCATTTCTATATACGATTATTCGCGATGTACAGAATCAAAATTTCACAACCCTCTAAACTCTCTATTTTTGTTGTAGTTCTAATTTTTTATCGTATCCGTTTGTTGGTTTTTCGCTACTCTCTCTCTCTCTCTCTCTCTCTCTCTCTCTCAACCATCCTATTGATTTTTAGATTTTGTTTTTCAAGTTTTTTTTTTTTATTTTTGCACATACACTACTACAACACTAGAAATCGTTTTTTTCATGCACTACTACTACTACAATTTATTTACTATGTATAGATCACGATGTAGCGGCTGTAGCCAAAGTATACAAGATTCTACTAGTTCTTCTCGTCGGCCTCCAACAATCCCACAATTAGAACCCGAATATAACCTCATGCTAAACATAGGTTCTCACGATGTTCCTACACACGACATAGAAGAAGAAATGTATGATATTGAGACTCAAACACAACATACCGAATCCACACAACCCACTAGTAGTAGAAAAACTATAGGAAAAACTACTGATTGTCACAAACTTTATGATTTTACCTTCGATGAGGATAATACTAATATAGGACATAAGATTTGTAAAACTTACAACAAGAGTTACAAATGAAAGAAGGGTGAGGGAACGAGTACAATTAAACGACACATTTTAAATGCACACAACGACTTAGTACAAGACCAACAAGGCCAACAAAAGATCAACCACAAGACCGGACAAATAGACAGTCACCCCTATGATTCCGAACTGATTCATCGAGAAATAGCCCGACTAGTTATTAAGGATGAACTACCTTTTTCCTATTCTGAGAGTAGGAATGTAGAGTCTTTCAACTAAAATGCACTAAATCCGCATTTTAGAAGAATTCCTAGAAATGCACTAAAGTTTAATTATTTTAAACTTTACAAAGATATGAGAGGCGCTTTAATTGCACTCTTATATTCTTTAACTTGTAGAGTATCATTAACTTCCTATTGTTGAAAAGGTTGTAACGATATTCTGATGATGGACATAAAATGTTATTGGATAGATAGTGATTGGATGATTCAAAAGAGAATCATCTCACTTGCCGCTTTGCTGTATTCCCATAGTGGACTAGTTATTGCAACACGTATTTTAGAAATTTGTGATTTATATCATATTCATGATAAAAATTTTACTATTAGTTTTGATAATGCATCTAACAACAATACTTCGATTAGTACATTAAAAACACAATTAGCTCCTCCATATAATAATTTTTTTCATGTTTGATGTGTGTGTTATATTTTAAATTTATGTGTACAAGATGCACTGAAAGTAGCCGATTCATATATAATTGCAATTAGAAATTGTGTATATTTAATTGCTTTGAGTGGTACTATGCTTCAAGAATTTAAAGAATGGTGTAAATCTAGGGAAATACATTTTAGAAAATTTTCTAAAGATGTTAAACACCGATGGAACTCTACTTTCGATTTACTATATGTTGTTACTCAATACAAAGATATTATAAACGCTTTTTGTCCTGCAAAAATATGAAATTTTTTCAAATGACTCCTCAATCATGGTATTTTACCGAATCTTTGTTACAATTTTTGGAATCTTTTAAAACTCCAACTGTGAAGTTTTCGATATCTTATCAATCTACTTCTAATAGTATTTTTATTTCAATCATTACTATGATGCAAACTTTTCAAGAAATAATTTCGGATGAATACATTATCCATATTGTTATACCTGCTTATACAAAAAATTTAAAGTATTTTAATCCTCCTCCTATATTATATTATATTACTACTGTTATGGATCCTCGTATCAAACTAGTGGGTACAAGAAGTTTGATTGAAATATTTTTTACTTACTTGGAGATGATTCTGAATATAATTGAAATAATTTTTTAGTTGGCTTTGAATCGACATTGAATAACTAGTATGATTATTATGATAGAACTTTTACATCTGGTAGTACAACTAGTATAATGACTTATTCTTCTTCTACTTCTAGAGGTAAGGGTTAGAGTACATTAGAAGATGTCACTGCAAATTTACTTGCTCATATTCAATCGAAAAAACCTAGGACTAATGCACCTAATGAATTTAATTGGTATAAGCAATAATATAGTGAGAGTTCTAGTACTAAAATTGAAGTGCTATAATGGTGGAAAGAACATGAAAATATTTTTCATATTCTTTGACATATGGCTAATGCTCTACTAAGTCATCATGTCTCCACAGTTGCTTTAGAAAGTGCTTTTTCTACAAGTGGCAGGATTCTAACATATTTTAGGAATCGCTTGAAGCTGGATTCGTTGGAGATGCTCGTGTGCACTGAAGATTGGATGAAGGCTGAAGCCAGGACTCAAGAAAAAGCGGCATCTACATCAATAAGTGGATGCAACTCGCCTGAAGTCCAACAACAAGATTAGAGAATTTAGGGCGATGAGAGCCTAGGTTTAGGTTAAGTAAAGGTGCACGACAGTAATCCAATTCCTTCTCTTCAATCTAGCTTTAGGCTATCTCGAACTCTAGATTCTGATTGTCCATTCAAACATGTAAATGTAAATCAAGAAATATTGTATGTTCTTTATGAGTTTCTATTACCTGTATTTGTATGTAAAAAACTTGTGAAAAATTCATAGTAGTTGAAATGAATAATATAAGCATTTTTTCACTCTTATACAGTTATACTTGTTGTAAAAAAAAAATTGTAAGTGAAGTTGTATAAAAAAAAAATTTTAAAACCATATTAACCGGGTCAACTCGCAACCCGGCCCGACACTAAACTGGTTCGACCCGAATGGGTTCGCGGGTCGACCGAGTTGAATATTTTGATTTTGAACCCGGCTCTGCCCGGTCTTGTTAAGCTGCCAACCCGACTCGGACCCGCCCGAATATCGACCTGACCCGAACGACCTGATTGCCACTCCTACTAAAACTCCCTCTTTGTCAAAAAGGATGGCAAGAAAACTAAAACAAGCAAATGGGTCATTTTGAAGGTGGGGGAACCCTAGATATTTTGGGTTTTTCCATACAGGTCCCACACAAGTATTCAAATTTCATACTAGTTCTTAACAAATCGCTATTTCCCAATTAATTTCTAGGTTTGCTCTAAAAATGATCAGTCGGAACCTCAGTTGTAACATCATGAAAACTCTATTAAATAAAAAAAAACATCATGAAAACTCTAATATATTAAACTAACTATTTAAAATTAATCATAAATGGAAGGGTCTCATTTTTTTTCAAAATAATTTTTCTACTTTTGTGATCTTTTTCTATTTGATATCATTCTACTTAAAATCTTTTTTTTTTTCAAACCTAATAGTTAATTCAATGAATTCAATGAATCAGGATTTTCTCATATAGACCTAAGGGTGGGTTCTTGTAAGTGTCAATGGAATCAGAGTATGACCCATACTTCTTGATTCATCCAGAATGAGTTGTCTAGAGGCAAAATGAAAAAGTACTTGTAGATCCCGGACGTGCGGGGCAGTGTTGCTATAGTGAAAGCCTCCAGAGATGTCAAATCTAAGAAGTGTGGTAGAATTCTACAATTTCATTTGTCCTATGAGGAGCTATCATATCTCTAATACTATAATGGGAGAATTGGGGTTGTCATTTATAGATAACCTGTAATTTGTAGACATTCATCAATCATCTAATCTCAACCATTTATTTTTAAGTGAGAATTATATTTACTATTCATTTACTCAATTGTTGTTAGTTACCATAATACCCTCAAAGTCTAAATTTATTTACGACATAATTATTTACAAAAATGTCACTCATATAAAATAAAAGTTTGTGCCATTAGAGATAATTTGTAAAGAGTATGTATGAGTAAAGGGAGGTAGGTCTCTGATTCGAAACCAAATTATGCCTTATTATTTACTCTATAAAATAAAATAAAAAATTGATTAGAACGTGCACTGCACGTGCAGATTATTAGTATCTATTAAATGGAGAGCCGATATGGGGTAATACACATAGACTTTGATACTCTACCTTAATAGCTAGCTCTTTAAGAGTGAATGTATCAATTTTATAATGTTGCACTTTCGTCTCAAATTGATCACTTTTAAGTGGAGGCATGGATTAATATGAAAATAACGATTTGTTGAGGATTTAATTGCAAGAAATACCTCATTCCCTCACCTCTTGGTTTTTGACCAAAACATGAAGTATCAAAAATAATATTGGTTTTATTATCTTAAGATGCTCCCCCGTTGCGTCACGGAATAAAACACACATGCGAGAATACGCCATCGTGTGTAATTCTCTTTTTTGGTCTAAAGTACACTTTGGTAGAATAAGAAAATGTTAATGAAATGTATCATGACACATAAAATGAACCTACATTTTTACTGTCCATTCCCTATTATAAATTAATTTTTTTTTTATTCAAAGTCAGAAGGAGTGCCTTATGTGTAGATGTACCTACATACCCTAATTTAAATTATACTTTAATGACTTCTCTTATCTTTAAATCATGCTCATATGTAATCAATTTTCAATCCATTTTGTTGAATAATCCCAACTAATCTCTTTCATAACAAAATTCAAAACTTAAATTTGACAAATACAGTGTGTCCATCTCAATGTGAGCGCGTGCAGATCAGCATAGAGTTCGTGTGCTGATAAGCTAGTTGCGATTAGCATAAACATTACTCCTGACTGTCCTTAGAAAGCTGATTCAGTGACGATTAATAGTTGTTAGTTTCTTTTAACTCGTGCAGGCTCTTTCTGGACTTTTTTTGGGCGGAGGCAAAAGGGTCCCGCCTGGCCAGATATTGTATCTGGCTGGTCCTAGTTCCGTTTCTTGTCAGAACCGCAACGGGCAGTCCGGTTCCAACGGGGAAGGAGGCGAGCTCAGACTGGCCTCTCAGCTTAGTCCCCAGATTGAGCTGAGGCAGGCTTTAAAAAGAACACAATGTCTAAATAAATTCTACTGGGTTGGGTTAGTTAGGGTTAGGGTTAGAGTTAGTTCGGGAGGTTTATTTAAACATCTGATTAGTTGAGTGATGTTTTTTTAAACACAAATAAAATATGAATGTGGTTTTTTTAAACACAAATGAAAGATGAAAATGATTTTTTTAAACCCTACCCTAACCCAATCCTAACCCTAACTAACTTGGACTTTATTTAAACATTATGTCCTTTAAAAAAAAAAAAAAAAACTTTTGTGTACTTTTTTGAAACTCGCCCAAAACTTTGTGTACTTTTTTAAAATTTAGTCCCTGACCAAATCATCTGTTCCAGTTTTTAATTTTAATTTTTTATTTTAATTTTTTCTTTTCTCTTAACATATAATATTAAAAAATACCCCAGTAATTATTATTATTGCAAAAAGTCCCAATTGTTGTTAGTAGAAATTTGAAGTTTTTTTTAAAGGTTGAACAAAAATTAGGGAAACTAGAAGTATCAAATTTCCAAGATAATCTTAATAAGATTGAGACTAGAACCAACAAGAAAAGAAAGAGTTTCAAAAAAATCAGAAGTATTTAATTTTTCTACTAGCCCATTTGAAAAGAAAGAATTATCAAAATCATGAATAGGACACAAACAGAAGTTCAACCATTTACAGGATCCTCACGAATAATCCTACAAGTAGGACAAGACCACTTATAGAAAGACTATTTTCCAGACGGCCAAGCAATTCTGATATCCAACTATATGAACTTATAGATCCTGAACAAGATTATGAAAGATTACAATAGGAAGGATTGAACATCCTTAACCCTAGAATTCTTTATCAGACCGGGAGATTTGAATTTAGACCTGAATTTTTTAGACATAATAGTGAACAAGCACTAAGTTGTCTAGGAAACTAGACATGTAGTTTACCCTTAATAAATCAGGGCTGGACATGAACTTAGAACTTCTAGGTATAAATTAATGCATTTAGGCTTAATAGTCATAGGCATTAAGGGACTTCTGAGAAAAAACTTAGGCTGCAAAGTTCTAATCACATTATATGATAATAGATGGAATAATATTGCAAGAGGTATGACAGCCAGCATAGAAGTAGATATGACTAGCAATTCAGGATTATTTTTTTACAGTCCAGACTTTATGATGACTCTTCAAGATTTTATGAGATACATCCATATAGGGATTCAGACACGGAGATAATCTCTTAGTACTTATAGCATTTTTAGGAAGAACTACAACTAATTCGAATTTAAAATATAGAGTACATATAACAGAAATAGTTGATTTATTAAGCAGCAAAGGAATAAAATTTGTGAAGCCTTTAAAATAAATTTTTTTTTTTATCTAAGATATATCAAGGTGAGCTAAACCTTGTTTAATTTTTTAGCCAAACCTAACCATTTTCCCCTTATGGCATACTCACAGCCTTCTCTCATCACTCGTCTTTCTTTGCCTATAGGGTCACTTGTGGTTAATAAGGCCTAACTATGTTATTATGGTATATTTAGCATGAAAGATATTACAGCCAGTGCTTTATGTGCAAACATATCTACAAATTAGACATATAATACAAAATTTTATTTAATTATGGGAACATAGTGGATACATAGTAAAGAGGTTTTCCTTTAAGGAAATCTCCTGAAAAGCTTAAGAAAACTTACAAAGGGTTCAAGTTTGAGGAGCTTGTTCCTTACAGTACATTAAACTATTCTACAAGGCAGTGGTGAAGAAGAACATTGGAGTACTAGGAGATTTTTTTTTCACTGGCAAGAGGTAGGGAAGCCCTACCTCATATTAGCATATATTATATAAAAGAATTTAGCACTAATACAAACTATGATATGAGAGAATTTAAAACCACGGTAAGTTTAGAGTTTGAGATAGCCTAGAGTTAGACTGAAGAGAGGGCAATGGACTACTACCGTGCAATTCAACTTATCCTAAACCTAGGATCTCATTGCCCTAAACTCTCTAGTGAGCTTCCACTGTCACAAAATTGAATCTCAATTATTAAAGTTTGAGTTAGTTTACAAGAAATTTAAAATTTACAATTGATCTTCAATCTTCGGGAGTTAGTGAGATTTGGTCTTCATTCCTCGGAGTTTTTGACATTTTGTTTTCATTCTTTGGGAGTGTTGCTACCACTTGAGCCTTCTTGTATTTTTTGAATCCTTATTTCACTTTCATCTGATCTTCGAGCATAGTAGTATTTACAAAGTCTCCGGCGTCAAACGATTCATTTTCTCGTTCAATATTTTGCCACCAAGAGAAAATATATATATATTTTCCAATGTGACAGTGGACATTGTGGGGGGGTAAGTAGGTCACGTTCCATGCGAGATTTAATAGGATATGAACCTTCATTATTTTTCTACCATGTTAAAACATCAATGTTGTTAGGATTATGTCTTGTGTACTCGTGATTCAGATTATAAGAAAAAACGATGAAGCACGGAGTTCGAAGCAGTCGAGGAAAGAGAGAAGAAAATAGAGCAGCAACAGTGGAGTCAAAGAGGGGGCGGTCGACTGGTCGGTGAACCTACACCTGACCGATTGACTATACAGGGTAACATGAGAGGGAGACGGTCTAACGCACTTGTGGTGCAGTCGACTGACTGCGGCAGCTGTATTGTTCTGCATCTCGATTTTTAGGTCATTTTAGCCCAATCTTCTACTCCAAGTCAGATTGTACGACTCATATTCAGTTACTTCTTCTATAGGATATATTGGACGACTGATCGTCAAGATTAACCTAGGGTTCTCTCTATTCTTCTTCTTCTATATATTGTTGTAACTTCTGATATGAAAGGCAAGTACTTCATTAATATTTTCTTCGTTGCAAAGAGATGCTTGAGAAAGATAGTTCTTGGTGAGTGAGTTTAATTCCTTATATTGAGTGAATCATTAACTCTTTATAATCTCTTCTAGTTGAATATTATATCTCCTTATATTTTCTTTTGGATTAAGCAAAAGATAACCCTGATAAATCCTCATTGTGTTTGTGTTGGGTTGGTGAATCTATTTTCTTGAGTGTTCAATTGATTTGTCTCATCGACATTGACTTCCTCAATGCTCTAATCAGTTCTGATGAGCCACCGGGGTATTTCTAGACACTCCATCCCAACAAAGTGGTATTAGATCTTCAGGTTGCTGAGTTCCTTGGTTAAGATGATAGGTCACAAGCTTTTAAAGATCAAGCAATTCGAGGGAAATATCAATTTCAATCTTTGAAATGTAGACATATATAATGTCCTAGTTCAAGAACGTCTACAGTTAGCCGTCAAGAAGAATGAAAAGCCATATGATATGAAGGAGGATATTTGGGATGATGTTTGTGAAAGAGCCAAAAGTTTTATCTGACTATCATTGGCGGACGAGGTCAATTGCAGATTTCTTGAAGAAACTTAGCGGCGAGTTTGTGGGAAAAACTCATAGCTGAATACTTTGGTTTGTCATTATTAGATCGGATGCATTGGAAGAGGAAGTTATTCCTTTTGTCAATGAAGAAAAGTGTCGATCTCCAATACCACATCATAGAGTTCAACAAGGTATTATTTGAACTTCAAGCAATCAATGCGAATGTGAGTGAGGAAGATAAAGCTTTCAACTTGATATATTAACTGGCAGATTCGTATGAGCATTTGATCAATACCATGCTACATGGTAAATCTGCCAAGGAGAATATTACAGTGGATGGTGTAATCAAAGCATTGAAGGAAAATCAACTTAGGAAGGAGACTTAGAAATCTTCGTCTACTCTCATAAGTTGTTTAGTAGTGGATGATCCTTTAGGTGGAAGACAAAGTGCTATACAAAAGGATTCGATCCGTTGTCAATATTGTAAGAGGTCAGAGCATATCAAGAAAGATTATTAAAAATTACAGAATCAGAAGAGCGCCAAGGATGAAAATTCTACCGCCTATGTGGTTAGTACTTGTGATTCAGATGGTTTGTGTCTTCTTGTTTCAAATTCTTTAGAAGTTGATTCTAGTTGGTTTCTTGACTCAGGAAGTTCATCTCATATTTGCTCCGAGAGAAAATTGTTTTCTACTTATAAGTCTACTACAGGGTGTTGTGTGAAAACGGGAACTGGAGAGATTTGTGAAGTAGTAGGTGAGGGGAGTTGAGTTGAAGGTGTCAAATTTAAACATGTTCACTCTAAGAAAAGTTTTGCATATTCCTTTGCTTAATCAGAATCTAATTTTCTTAGGAACTCTTGAACCACAAGATTGTAGTTACACAGTTCGATGTGGAGTTTTATTTGTTTTTCACGGTCGTCGTAACGTGATTAGAAGTATGAGAGTGGTTGGGCCAGCCAAAACAATCTCTACAAACTTTAGGGAATCCAAAATACTTGTACAAGTGTTGATTCTTTTTCCGTTATTCCCGCAAGTTCATCTAATTTGCCGCAACTAGCATCATCAATTCGAGATCAAAATGTTCGAATATCGTCGAGAGGTGGAGATTACCTCGATGTACGTGGAGTTCGTGCAGAGGTTGGCAACTCCGTGTTAACTCCTAATAAGGTGTGCCATTGAGGGGGTATACTGATCGGTGAGACTATGTAGAAGATTTGTTCAACTAGTACAAGAAAATATCTTTCCAAGTTTGATCTGTAAGTGAAATTTAGTAGATTTTGGAGATGATTAATCACATCATGTTGATAGCACTCGTATGCAATCCAAGATGGAGTTTGTTAAGATTATGTCTTGTATACTCGTGGTTCAGATTAGAAGAAGAGACGATGAAGCACAGAGTTTGAAGTAGTCGAAGAGAGAGAGAAGAAAACATAACAACAATAGTGGAGTCAGAGAGGGGACGGTCGACTGGTCGGTCGACCGTACACCCGACCGACTAACTGTACAGGGTATCTCGAGAGAGCGACGGTTGACCGCACTAGTGGTGCAGTCAACCGACTACGGCAGTTGTGTTATTTTGGGCCTCTATTTGTTAAGTCGTTTCAGCCCAATCTTCAACTCCAAGTCAGATCGCACGGCTCCTATTCAGTTACTTCTTCTATATGATATATCGGACGATTGAGAATCAAGATTAATCTAGCGTTCTCTCTATTCTTTTTCTATATATTGTTGTAGCCTCCAATATGAGAGGCAAGTACTTCAATGATATTTTCTCCATTGCAAAGAGAGGCTTGAGAGAAATAGTTCTTGGTGAGTGAGTTTAATTTCTTGTATTGAATGAATTATTAACTTCTTGTAATCTCTTCTAGTTGAATATTATATATCCCTATATTTTCCTCCTGATTAAGCGAAAGCTAACCGGGATAAATCCACGTTATGTTTGTGTTGGGTTGGTATATCTATTTGCTTAGATGTTCAATTGATTTTTCTCATCTACTTCAATTTCCTTATTGCTCTAATCAGTTATGTTGTGCCACCGGGGTGTTTGTAGACACCTCATCCCAACAAATGTTGTGTTCAATATGCAGTGTAGGTTGTGCATCATAATATTTTAATTCATTTGGTGCATTTTTCTTTGGTTATTAGATTCAATAAGACTTCATACAGATGATGTTAATGCAATGCCTTTACATAATATAATATAGGAAGATGATGAAAATATTTCACGAATTTTACGTAAGCAGGAATAACAATTATGCTAATCAAATGGTCAAATTTCATATCTTGAAAAGTTTGCATCAAACTAACTATAGTAAATAAAGTATAACCAGAAGTGGACTCATAATGTAACACCCCGCAATTTATTTTTAATTAAAAATGCACTTTTTGATTTTTCACGTATGACGCATGTGCAAATTTTTATTCTCATTTTGTTGTTCTCATTTACAAATTTTTAGTATGCATAAGTTTTAATTAACCTTCTTTTGATTCATGGACCTATAGATTAAAATCTAGCCCATTAGGAGAAGAGCTCACTAGATAATTAAATTAATTAATTAGAAGTGAGCCCATGAAACAAGCCCACTAGTAAAAACACAAATAAAGTTGAGCTTGGACTATTACATGAAAGTTACAACTTTTTGTACACATTTAAAGTTATAGGATTGAATTAAAATTGTATGTGCATATGTGCATGTGTGCATGCACACACCTACACTAGTGGCCGGTTTTTACCCATAGTTGACCGGATTTTTGGTGAGTGGGGGAGATGGAGAGTTGGAGGTTTTGGGGGTTGCAAATTTGAAGAGTAGGAAAAATGAAGAGTTGTAGGTTTTAGGGGTTTAGAACATGAAGAGTTGTAGAATTAATTTGGAGAGCTATTAGGTGTAAAATTATGCATAATAGACCCTCACAAAATCCTATAAATAGAGCCCTATTTCTCATTCCCATTTGCACCAAAAACTTTCTTAAAATCAAAAGAAAGAAAGAAAGAAAAGAAAGAGAGTAAGAGAGTTCCATTGCTAGGAGAAGAAGCCATTGTTAGGAGAGGGACCTCTTGCTAGGAGCTAGGAGTCTTTGGAGTTAGAAGTGGCGTTCTCTTTTCTTTCATTGTTCAAGCTTCACATAAGGTGGATGATTTCATTATTTTCTAATGTAAGATATGCATGCAAAAATGAGTATTATAAGAAGAATTTGATGAGAAAATTATAGAATCCATGTTAATGTAGTATGATATGTATGAAAGTAGTTTTTATTGTGTTTAAGAGATAAATACCTTGCAAATTAAAGATAAGAATCTTTTGTGTTATAAATCATAATAGTATGTTGCAATTGTTGTGCTTATGAAATTTGTGGCCACATTATGCTTTAATAACTAAGAAAAGAAGAAAGAAAGAAATCGTAGTTAGCGTTTTGTAATGTTTCGACATATGCATGCCCTATTTTGAAAGAATATAAACTATTGCATGAAAGAGTATTCTTGTTCAAGTGAATACATTAGTATCTTTATAAAAGTGTAATTTGTGTAAAAATTAACAACACTATTGGTTATGAACACTAGTCTTTCTTTTGTAAATTTAAGTTTTCAAAAGAAACCTAAGAGCATCCACAGTCGTTTTTCTCATTTGCTATAAAATGGCAGCTACAGTAATAGCAAATACGATCGTTCGCTGCAGTCGTCGTTTGCTATATTGTTTCTCATTTTTTAGAAAAAAGCGGGCGACGGTATATGATATACCGTCTGATCGTTTAAAATAAATTAAAAAAAACAGAATTACTAATTAACTATTAAACTAAATTAATTAACTAAATTAAATAGTATAATAAAACTAAACCTAATTAATATACTACCTTAAACCTAATAACTACTCCTAATTATACCTATTAAACCTAATCAGCATTAAATGGAATCCTACTTTCACGGACGGGGTATCATACCTAGGCCGGGGTATGTATCCCCGTCCCACCAATTATTATTATTATTATTATTTTTCTAATCGGCCAATCATGACCGTTCATTCATTAAAAAAAAAAAATTAATCCATTTGCAGACGGGGTATCATACCCCGTCCGGGGTATGTATCCCCGTCCGACCTATTTAAAAAAAAATTAAGAAAATTATTAAGACGGGATATGATCGTCCGCCTGAATCGATTAAAAAATTATTAAATCGGAGAGACGGGGTATCATACCCCGTCCTTTATAATTTGAGAAAGTTCATTTCGTTTCTCATATTTGAGAAATGAGAATAGGAGGTTTGCCAAAAAATGGGAAAATGAGAAACGATTGCAGCGCTCGTTTGCTATTCGTTTGCTATAATATGGGAAAATGGGATATATAGCAAACGACTGTGGATGCTCTAAGATATGTAAAAAATGAGAAAGGGAATTATCTAAATAAGTGAAAGTAGTGTTTTAATGAATTGCAAATTTATCTAAATAAGTGAAAATAGTGTTTTAATGAATTGAAAATTTATTGTTTACTATTTTTAAGATCTAATATCAAGAAAAAGTTTATTTCAAAACTATTAGAAAGATTTTTATCTTTTGAATAAACAAGTTCCATGGAAAAAGAAACATTTCGGAATAGTTGAACATAAGTACATGTGTACATTTTCTAAATAGAAAATACACCTAGCCTTACTGGTTAGCCAGTGCAATATAAAGTATTCTTTGAAAGAGATCTTGGGTTCGAAACTTGATAGATGCATTCATTTTTACCCTTTTTATTAAATCCCGAAACTGAGACTCGATTCATAAGTAATTTTCGGCAAGAACTTAACACAAAGTCCAAAGGGACTAAATGGCTAGTGGGCTCGGGTTGGGTGCTGGCTATGTTTGCCACATGTCTTGGGTTCAAAACCCGTGCCTCACATTTGTTTTTGTTTTTTTTGGGTGTTTACTTATGAATGTTCAGTTTTCATTGGGATTAAACTTAGTATTAATATAAAATGAAGTGGAAATATTAAGAGATGGCTCCTTGCATATTTTTTTTAGTGTAATAAAAGAAATAAAATGTTGAGAATATAATTTTATGATGAAAAGTAGTATTTTTTGTAAATTGATCTTTTGAGAATAATTACACTTATATCATGATTAAGAAATATTTTTGTGAATTGAAACATTGTGATAACTTAGATTTGTTGTAACAATTCATGTAGTGAAATTGTGTTCTTGAAATGGATGTTTGTTTAAAAAAATGTGAATAAACAACTAGATCATGAATAGTATCGAGACTATGATTATTTAATGAATAAGTTGAAAGATGAAGTTATCTAGGCTTAAAACATGTTTATTAAAGGGTATGTGTACTCATGTTTCTTGTACATGAAAGATTATGATTAAGAATTAGTAAGACCTTGGTTACCGGTAATATTAAAAGAAAGATTTGAGATATGATTTTGAGATATTGCCGTGGGGTGATCTCGTATTTTTGTAAACAAGTCCGGTAGGAGGTAAAACTGATTCTAAGAATGATAACACATTCATGTCTTGAACTAAATAACTAGGCACATAAGTGAAGATGTAGTAAACTTTGGCAAATATAAGTGGGTTGCCTCTATATAGTTGGCGGTGGATCTCCGTGGCTATAGATCCAGTCGGCGGACTGAGGTTACTCTGTGGGAGACGGGTTTTTATATTTAAATCCGGGACTTGGCGAAGTCAGGCGGATAGTTTGCCGTCTCCAATGTATATACGTATACCGGGGCTAGGGGGCACTTACGGGATGATTCGCACGATTAGGGAACCGTTATAATAGTCATCGGGCTGGGATCCATATTCGTGGAATGATCTAAATCTTGTTTTATTACCGGGTAGTTATCATGGCGAGGGATCGAGCCTTTTATTGTGGAGTACTTAGGCGCTTGCCCTCGGACCTATGTAGTATGAGATGCATAGAATTCGAACAAGTGTGCATTAGTGTCATTCTAGTATAAAAATATGTGCATTAGGCATTAAGGCATTAAGGCATTAAGACATGACATACACTTACATGTTTAGCATAGTCACAATTTAACACTTTATTTATTCATTCAATCTTTTGTGATTTTGTTAAAGTAATGAGATCGTTATATGTACGGCATAGAGAGAATAACCGAGTATAACACTTTCCTCAATTGTAAGTGACTGACGTGCCCACAGGTCGATATACAGGTAATGGACTTTGCTATGAAGATGTTATGATGGAATCGATGGTTTATTTGATGAAGTCGTACAAGTTATATTATTGTTTTCAATGTTGTAATCTTTCATTCTTCCGCTTTGTAAATTAAAGATGTATTATGTTGTTAAAAAGTTTTAAATTCCTTGTAAAATTGTATGAAGTGGAGTAAAGATCCTGTATAATCTCGAATTCGGGCGTTACACATAAGAACTTGAAAATTGAAGAGTTGCATCTTGAAAATGTTTTAGAAAATTTAACAAACTTTTGGCATAATTCCAATAATTTTGATTTGTGCAAAAGTTTTCCATGTGTTTTGCAATACAAAAATCATGTATAACATGTGTATATACTAACAATTGTAATCAATTTGTAAGTAGAATTTCATCTAGTTTTAACATCTTTAGAGAATTTTCTGAATTTTTTTCCTTTAAGATGACACCATTGTTGGAATTATTGAAGATTAGGACCACTCAAATCAATAAAATACACACAATTTTTTATTGCATTAACATATAGTTCAGCGATCTTCAAAGCATCTTGCACACACAAGTTAAGGATATGACAAGCACATTTATTGAAATATTCTAGGAAATGGAGGCATAAACGCATCAATTAATGAAGGAACCATTTTTTTTATTTTTTACGACATTATCAAGGCTAATAGAAACAATTTTATCTTCAATACCAAAAATATTACATGATTATCTAATTTGTTATGTGATAGCAGTGCCATTAGGGATACATCAAATAAGCAAATTGTATGATCATTTTTTTAAGGAACCAATCACTATCAATCCAAGGACAAATAGTGCACCTAACAAGAACATTATTACAACATTTCCAACAATCACTAGTTGATGCAACTTTAGAAGGTAAAAAAAACAATGTATCAACTAAAGTATTTGTAAGTTCATTATATAATTTGATACAATCGGATTTAACGGTGTTACTATGAATTCTTTTGAAATAGGGATTGTGAGTTGGTTAAACATTTCTAGGGTCTTAGTTTCAAATAAATAAATGGTAATTTATCCTTAATAACGAATTCAGTCATTTCCCTACGTACAATTTCATGATCATAACTATAACTATCTACTTGAACGGTTTTGAGGTTTAATTTTTGTTGGGTAAGATCTTATTGTGTTTTCTTGTGTTTACTATTCAAGTGGCGCTTAAGTGTACCCGTCCCGCTACCCACTTTTTATTTGTAAGCCATTTGATACTTGTTACACACCATATTTCCCTCTTTTGGATTGGACGCATATGAAAAAAAAATGTAAAAAATTGAAGCACGTCGGAAGTTTTTTTCTCTAAAATTTTGAAACAAAAATGGGTTCTCGGAATTTTTTGTTTCAGTATCATCTAAATGAATTTCATCATTATTGTGGGGAATGCCGGAATGATCAAAATCGGGAATATTTAACTTTCTAACATCTTGGTATATAAATGTGTAACATAAACATGGTGAGATGCATTGGTAGACTCTTGTGCACTTTGACTACGTGATGATGCCATAATTGTATAAAAAATTTAAAATTAATATTAAACAAGTAACATATATTAAATTATGAAAAAGATACTGCACTAGAAGAATTCTCAAATTTGTGTTACGAATGCTTCTTGAATGTTGATTACTTCCTAAAGAACTTTAAGATTGCACTTCTTCAAACTTTAAGATTCCACAAATTGCAAGAATTTTTGTATGTAAGTTGAGAGGGTTGAGAGAATGAATTGAGAAAGGTGAGAGAATTATTTTAAAATTTTGGTGTGAAGAAAATGGTTTGGAAGACTTCTCTGTTTATAGAATTTCCTGTTTTTGTGTTTCCTAATTTACCTCCAGAAACTAGCTGTTTATAGTTGTTGGAAAGGGGTTTTTTTGTAATCTATTAACCCTAAATACTAAAAAAAATAACATATATATATAGTGTTGTATTCTGTGAGGAAATTAGCAATTGGGAATTAGGGTTTTATCTCTAGATCTAAGTTGCTTGAGATATTCACCCTAGGTATCAAAATTGGAATACCTAGACTGCTATCACAAGCCAGTATTTATAGATAAATACTGGTTTGGGTATCGGGTTGTAAGCCCATAGACCTGCGTTCCAATATCCAATCAATTGTACGTTCATTACACGTGTTACACATATGCACGTGCTTTATTTATATAGAGAGAATATACCAATATATCCAACAATCTCCTCCTATATTCTCAATATATAAAGTACAGGATTATCTCATCAGATCAGCATACAACTGACTGGCTGATAGCAGTCCATAAAGGAAAAGCATCATAAAGGTATAGTTTCATAAAGAACCAAAATAATTATAAAATTGAATAGTTCAATCAAGACTAAACCAATATAATTAAATAGTTCCAAACCATATCCAATTCAGAATAGTTCACAAAGACTAAACCAATAGATAAATAAACCATAGTCTCAAACTAAATAAAGCAAATAAACTTCAAACCAAACAAAAGAGTTTTAAGCTTCAAAAGTAGTCTTAAACTCAAAAGAAGTTTTATTAAGCAAGTGATTGGCAAAAGAAAATCCCTGCATGCTGCTTCATGACTACTCCTCCATATCGAGCAAGTCATCATCTTCAAAATCGAGATCTAAGATTCCACCTCCATTATCTTTGCTAGCACCTGTTGCTCAACATTGCAAATAAAAATTTCATGAGTCATTTCTCTTTGAATTCAAACAAATTGCATAAAAGTATCTAGTTCAAACAAAAGAACTTAGTACAATTCAAATTGGCTAGCAAGATTTTAACACAAGCATCACAATCAAGTATCTTTAACAAATAAAGTACATGAACTTTATAGTTTCTACACAAGAACCATACTATGTTTCATATTAGAATGAAAACTGCCGTTTCACTCATGGTTTAACATTGAATCATCAAAATTGGAATGAAACATGCATCCATAAGAGACATATCATCAAAATTGGAATGATATTTAGGACAATTAATCATCGGAAACATATCGACAAGTTTTCATGTTTCGTATTGGAATAATATGATTATTCTAAGTAAATTCTATAGATATATGATATCATCAAAATTGGAATGATATTATATGTCTGTGGAATTTATGTGGAATCATCATGATTATCTGAAACACGTTAACTGTCAAATTGATGCTTAAGTTTGAACTTCTCAATGGCTGTTCTAATTATCAAAATAACTAGGGTGTTAAGGCCTTTGTGACTTAATGGCTCTTAACCCCATTTCCCCCACAGTTTTGACAATTAGACCTTTTTGTAATCCCTTGGTAAGGGCATCAGCCACATTCTGTTTTGACCTCACATCAATAAGGGTAATAATCCCTTGCTTAATGAGATAGTTCAACTTTGCCTGTCGAAGATCGACAGTTCTTCTCTTACCATTGTAAAGAGAATTGGTTGCTACAGTTTTTGTAGCTTGGTTGTCGCAGAACAAGCTAAGAGTGGTTACTTTAAACCTTCTCAATGGAATATCTAGCAACAGGTCTCTCATCCATTCCGCTTCTTCACCAGCACAAGATAGCGCAAAGAGTTCAGACTCCATAGATGAGAATGCAATGCCTGGTTGCCTTTTAGATTTCCATGACACAGCTGATCCTCCTAGTGTAAACACATAACCACTAGTGGATCGACTTTCACCAAGTTCTGTGCACCACGATGCATCAGAATATCCTTCCAAAACTGAAGGATGTCCAAAGTAGCACAAAGCTAACTCTTGAGTACCACACAGGTAACCCATTAGCCTCTCAAGGGCATTCCAATGTGTCTTACCGGGATTACTAGTGAATCTGCTAAGCATGCCTACCGCAAAGGCTATGTCTGGTCTAGTGCAGATCATTGCATACATGAGACTTCCGATCAGTTTGGAATAATCCAACTGTCTCACCGTTGCACCAACGTTAGGTGTCAACTTTTTGTTGTAATCATAAGGTGTTTCAAACCTTCTGCAATTACTGTATCCCCACTTTTGTAACACATTATTGATATAGTGAGATTGACTAAGGAGTATGCCTTGCCTATCAAAACTCACTCTCATACCTAGTATAGTGTCCACAACACCTAGGTCCTTCATGCTGAATTCTTTGGATAGCATTGTTTTAACTTCAACCACAGTTGAGAGGTCGCTTCCAACAACAAGCATGTCATCAACATACAAGCAAATTATAGCAATTTTATTTGATCGATCACGAAAATAAAGGCATTTGTCAGAATTGCTAGATTCAAAACCTAAGCTCTTTATTGTTGTATCAAATTTTTCGTGCCATAGTTTTGGTGCTTGTTTTAATCCATACAAAGATTTTACCAATTTGCACACTTTGTTCTCTAAACCTTTAAGTACAAAACCTTCAGGTTGGTTCATATAGATTTCTTCATTAAGATCTCCATTTAGGAAAGCAGTTTTAACATCCATTTGGTGAATAACAAAATTTTCAATGGATGCAAGGGCAAGAAGAATCCTTATTGTAGCAATATGACAAACAGGTGAGTAAACATCAAAATAGTCTACCCCACTTTGTTGAGTATAACCTTTAGCTACTAGTCGTGCTTTATACTTTGCTACAGTCCCATCTGGATTAAGTTTCTTCTTCAAAACCCACTTATTTCCTATGGTTTTAGCCCCTTTTGGCAGATCAACTAATTTCCAAGTTTTATTTTGTAATAAAGAATCCATTTCATCATCAATGGCCTCTTTCCAAAGTAGACCATCCCTAGACCGAAGAGCTTCACTCACACTAAGTGGATCAGCCAACAGTGCATAAGTTAAAAAATCATCACCATAGGTTCTAGGTGTCTTATCTCTGGTGGAGGTTCTTCTAGGCTCAATTTCATTTGTAGTTTTAGTGTCAGTTATGCTAGGTCTAGATTCTATTTGTGAATCATTGACTAAGTCTGTGTGGCCAGATAGTGTTATGCCTTTGTCTTTGATGAACACATCTTCAAAGAATTCTGCATCTCTAGATTCAATTATCTTATTGAGAGATAGGTCATAAAATCTGTATGCCGCACTATCAACTGCATTTCCTAGATACACACAGGTATTTGTACGAGGTCCTACTTTAGGCCTTCTTGGGTCTGGTATTCTAACAAAAGCAATACAACCCCATGTTTTTATTTTATCAAAGCTCGGTGTGTGTTTATGCCATAACTCATAAGGTGTTTCAGTCAATTTAGAGTGTGGTAACAAATTAAGAATATTATTAGCAGTCAATGCAGCCTCTCCCCAAAAATTCGAAGACAATCCAGCAGTCAATAACATAGAATTCAACATTTCTGTAAGTGTTCGATTCTTTCTTTCGGCTATACCGTTTGACTGTGGTGAGTAGGGTGCTGTTGTTTCAGAGATAATGCCATGTGAAGTGCAAAATTCTTTAAAACCCATTGACACATATTTCCCACCTCTATCAGATCTGAACCCTTTTATTTTAGCATTTAACTGATTTTCGACACGGTCTTTAAATTCTTTGAATTTATTAAGTGCTTCATCCTTTGATTTTAACAGATAGATATGACAATATCTAGAACAATCATCTATAAAGGTGATCAAATACTTCCGACCTCCTTGCGTCACAAAGTTTTTAAAATCGCATATGTCAGAATGAATTAGTTCAAGAAGTTGTGTACTCCTAAAAACAGAACTAAAGGGTTTTCTAGTGATCTTTGTCTGAGCACACACTTCACACTTGTCATACCTTAAGGATGTATCAATTGGCAGATTAAAAGTTTTAGCAACAGCAAGTAATTTAATATAGTTTACATGTGCCAATTTGTTGTGCCAAGTAGAAGGGCTACACAGTTTTGAGCTAACAGCATTAATCACTTCATTTGCTAAACTAAGTCTATACATGCCATTGACTAAATAAGCACAACCAAAGTAGTATGAGTTAACAGATAATATTGCTCTACCACTTATCATAGAAACTACCATGCCAGCATTATTCAGTAAGCTAATAGAAATTAAATTCTTTGCTAAAGCAGGAACAAATTTAACATTACGCAAAATTAAATTCTTACCTGATGAGAGACTGAGATTTGCAGTTCCAACCTGGAGCACCTTGACTGATTCTCCATTCGCCATAGAGACAGACTCATTTGCATCTTTGAGATCAGTTAGCAGGTTCTTATTGTTGCAAGCATGACATGTAGCCCCCGAGTCCAACAACCAACTTGTAGAGGCACTGACCTTATCATCACCAACAACACACAGAAAGTTGGTGGGTTCAGTGTTATCCTCTAATAAGTTCACCGTTTCATTATTAGGTTGTTCTATTTTGGGTAGCCTACATTCGGTAGCATGGTGACCCCACTTCCTACAGTTGTAGCACTTCCCTTTCTTTTTCACAATCTTTTTATTGGCTTCCAACTTGGACGGTTCACCCTTAACCTTATTAAGCTTGTTCTTCTTAAACTTAGGAACATATTTGGAACTGGTTAGCACATTAGCATGAGAAATTTGGTTTTTAGCCAACTCCAAATTTATCCTAGTTCTTGTTTCATCCTCTACTTTAATACATCGTTTGAGTTGTGCAAGCTTAATTTGTTCTGGCAGTCCATACATTTCAGTCTTAAATGTGAGCCATGATGCAGGTAATTTAAAGATTATTGCTCCAGTGAGAAAGGCATCACACACAGTGATATCTTCAGTTTTCAATTTAGCTACTAAGTTTTCAAGATCAGTTACCTGAGGGAGAATGGCCTTCTCCTCTCTGAATTCAAAGCTCATGAACTTATCAACCAAGTGAGTCTTGGAGACCTTCTCCTCCTTTTTGAATTCATCCAGCAGATTGTCCCAAATCTCCTTAGCTGTTCCATACTTCATGTACACATCTACTAACCGATCTGAAATACTGTTTAGCAAAAACTCCCTGCAGAGGTCCTCATCTCTGATCCAAGTGGCATCATCCACATCTTCGGTACAGTCATCATAAGTAGTTTGACAAGTATAAAAGATCTTCATGAATTTCATCCCATACTGTGCTTTCCTCTTCCAACTATTGAATTCAGAACTACTAAACGCCTCTAGTTTAGGAACCTCATATGGTCGATCATGTTTTTCCATCTTAAGGAATAAACGATGAGTTCCTAAAATCAAGAGTATGTTCTGAATTATTACTACACAAGTAATTTATAGGGAAAAGTTGATTTATCTGTAGATCTGCTAACTAATAACAGAATAGATGGATTAGATAAATTACACGAGTCTTAGAGATTTAGAAATACCAGATCTTCACTGTCTTCTTCTTCTTTTTGATGAGATCATTGTCTTCTTCTTCACACAGATCGAAGAAGAGAGAGATGTCTTCTTCTTCACACAGATCGAAGAAGAGAGAGAGAAGGAGGAGTCGGAGTTGCGCCTGGGTTCGGGACTGCCGTCGACAGCGGACGGAAGAGGAGGGTTCGGCGCCTGATGACCTCCCGACGCGATCTGCGAGCGATCGAACGGACGGCGACCGAGCAAACGAACGGACGGCTTCGCAGCAGATCCGTTAGGGTTCCGGCGTCGCCTTCAATCTCTCCGATGAGATCTGGCGGCTGCGGCTCCAGAAGATTCCGACGGGTTTGAACAAGACGATGGTAATCCCCTTAATTAATCTCACAAAATTAACTGAATATCTCAAGATTGTTGTATTCTGTGAGGAAATTAGCAATTGGGAATTAGGATTTTATCTCTAGATCTAAGTTGCTTGAGATATTCACCCTAGGTATCAAAATTGGAATACCTAGATTGCTATCACAAGCCAGTATTTATAGATAAATACTGGTTTGGGTATCGGGTTGTAAGCCCATAGACCCGCGTTCCAATATCCAATCAATTGTACGTTCATTACACGTGTTACACATATGCACGTGCTTTATTTATATAGAGAGAATATACCAATATATCCAACATATAGAACGGTCAGCCACTTGGGCCGACCGTTACTGGCCCACCGGGCTGGACCACCAAGTTACTGGCCGGGCCGGTGTAGTACAAGGCCCTGCTAGAACAAGGCCTAAGTGGTCCGGTTCAAGGCAGGCCATGATTCCAAAATTCCAAGACCGGGTCAACCCGCCTAATCAAGGCAGGCAAGCCCGGGACCGGACTGCTAGATTGGAGGTTTGGTTCGGTCCGAGCTTGAAAACGGTCGGTCCGGTCTGATTGCATCCCTACTACCAACTAGGGCTGCAATCAAGCCGAGCCGAGCCGAGCCGAATACCTTCAGGCTCGAGCTTGGCTCGTTTACGAAACGAGCTTAGTTTTGAGCTCGAGCTCGGTTCGAGCCGAGCTTTGACCGAGCTTTTGACTGTATTCGAGCCGAATAGCTCGCGAGTTTAGCCTAAAAAATAAAAACCCAAGCTCGAACTCGGCTCGTTTATGGAACGAGCTTAGTTCGAGCCGAGCTTTGACTGAGCTCGAGCCGAATAGCTCACGAATAGCTCGATTCGTTTGCAGCCCTACTACCAACTACCAATACGATGTCTGTTTCAATGTGAGCATTCAGTTCTGCATACTTCGTGTGCTAATGAGCTAGTTCACATAATTCTAAATATTATCCTGACCGTCCTTATGAAAACTGATTCAGTAACAGTTATTGTCATTTTTTTCTAGTTTCCACTCGAACTATTTTCGAACTTTTGTTTTTGGGGATATATGTGCCCTTAGAGGTCATCCTTTTGAAAAATGTATAGAAATTTACGAATTTAGGACGGCCAATGACCAAATCATGGTGCACGAATGTGGTTTATAATCAACCTCATTAATTAAGACAAACATGTGTAATTAAAATATTAGATTAAAATATTGTTCAAACAAACTAATTCGTCATCAATTGTAATTTATATTTGTTGAACAAGCATTTGTTTTGTAGCTTTTGGTTGTAATAATAAAAATTGACAAGTAGCTGAGAGCATCATGCATTTGGCTTTATAAAATTAAAGGTTGTATACTTGTATATTTGATTATATATTAATTTATCTTATAGAAGTTAAATGACTTAGACCTTATATAAGTAGATACATTGCATGTTTGAATACAATGTCATCTCTAAGTCTAACATAGTTTATAAATTATTTGAAAGGTATATATGGTAATATGGTATTATTTTTATTAAAGGTGGCTAGTTATCATGAAAGCAAATGAGAAAGAAAGAGCTAGTTTTACATTAGGTCTACCAGCTAAGCCTGAAATTAAGGGGCTAATATGAAAGTTAGTCTAAAATAAATGAAAGTTAAAATAGACTTTCTTGTTCATTTACACCTATTTATTTAGTTAGTTGTATTCTTTACTTTCTACTACCAAATTGAAGGTAGCCTTCTCCTAAAAGAAGGTTCAAACCATTGTATCAAAACTCGGTCTCGGTGTCGGGAATCAGCTGCCTTTTTCAATAATACTGAATGTTTCCGGATTATCGGTAGGCACATTTTCAATCCGACTCGGTTAATGAATTTCGGTATTGGCTAAGACTTCATACCATAGTTCAAACACTACATTCGTGCTAAGCATATACCATAGTTAAATCCATGTATAACTGGCTAAACGATGGAGGAACGAGATGCCCGGAAGCGGGCGTTATTAGGAACACCTTCGCTCCACTGAATGTTAAGATATTTCTGTGGTTGGTTAAGAACGATGCTATTCCTTCTAAGGTTAATCTGGTTAAAAGAAACATGCCTATTAATGCCAACTTGAACAGATGTAATCAGACGGGGGAGGACATAAATTATTTGTTGTTCTTATGTCCTAAAGCTAGGCTAACTTGGGAGGTCGTTTGCCTAGGATTCGGGTGTCTAGATTGTCCTAGTTCTACCGCAGAGGTCTGGGGACCGTGGAAAATAGAAAGAGTTAATAAGAAGGATAGGTCAGCTTGGGAGTTGCAGCTACTATGTGGTGTCTGTGGCTAGACCGTAACGACTTGTGTTTCCGTAATGTCAGTCATAGATTTCTAGTCACGATGCATAAAATTTTCTCATTCATTCTCGATTGGGCAGGTGTGGAGGAAACGAGGAAAAGGCTCAGGAGGGACGATGAGTAGCCTGCTACTCAGAGGGTCAGGAGAGGTTATGGGCACTTTCGTATCGCGTATCTTCTGATGATTTAGATTTTATTTTGTATTTCCTGCTTTCTGTTAGTGTGGATGGACAAGTCTATATGACCTTGGTTTTTATAATATGAATTACTGGTTTTGTTAATCAATCATTAATGAAACGATGACGGGATCATCTTTTATTCAAAATATATATATATATATATATATAACAAGAACTTTCCATTCACTAATCTAATCAAAGTTCAAACCCGAATCTTCATAATAGAAATCAGTCAATATTGTACAACGCAAAAGGAACAAAGAAGGAAAAGAAGAAGATGTTTAACATATACATTCATTGACCTCCTATTCACAAAATCTTTAGATTTCACCAATATGAACCATATGTTTCTCTGTCAAATTAACAACTATCATATGTATTCTTTCGAATGAATGTCATAGCGATTTCTGTCAGTTAAAGCAAACAAAGAAAATAATGAACTAAAGAGCAAATGGAAAATTTTGAACCATTTTCTTTCAATTCAACGACAAAAAAAGATTCAAAAAAAAAAAAAAAAAAAAACACTTTCCAAAATTATGTACAGTAATCAGAATGCTCTATAACGTGATAAACTATTTCCACATTTCAAATTTTCATCTCAAAACCAAATCACAAACATTGATCAGGGGGGCCCTTTCTCTTTGGTTTCATCAATCACACTTTTCCCAACAGAAAACCCATCAAGAAAATCACTGTCTGAATCAAAATGAATCTCTTTGAACATTGCCATAACCTGGATCATAGTAGGCCTTCTCAAAGGCCTATCATCCAAACACTCACAAGCAATCTTCAGGTACTGGTAAAGCTCGGCCTGCCCCGATTTTCTTCCCGCCAAAAGCTCAGAATCAAATAACTCATTGCTTCTGTTTTCTCTCACCAACTGCTTTGCCCATCCTACTAGGTTGTTGTCCCCGAACTCTATCGGATCTATCGGTTTCTTCCCGGACAAGAGCTCGAGAAGGACAACTCCGTAACTGTATACGTCGCCTTTGGTAGTGCATCTGAAACTCTGATAATACTCTGGTGGCACGTATCCTGGAGTACCTGCGAGTGTACTCACACTTAGATGTGTGTCGAGCGCATTCATCAGCCTTGCCATCCCAAAATCAGAAACACGTGCATCAAGGTTTTCGTCCAGTAGTACATTGCTCGATTTCATGTCCCGGTGAATGATGTGGGGAATGCAACTATGGTGGAGGAATGCAAGGCCCCTGGCTGACCCTATTGCGATCTTCTTTCTTGCTGACCAATCAAGGAATTTGGATTTCGTCTGAAGCAGAATGTCTAGGCTTCCATATTTCATGTACTCATACACTAAAATCCTCTCTTCGCCTACTTTACAGTAGCCTAATAGAGGGACGAGATTTCGGTGTTTGATCTTGCCAATGGTTTCCATTTCAGCAGTGAACTCGCGATCACCTTGACCAGTGACCCTAGCGAGCTTTTTAACAGCAACAACTGAGCCATCTCCAAGTTTGGCCTTATATACCTCACCAAATCCTCCAGATCCGATAAGGGTGTCCGCACTGAAATCATTTGTTGCTTCAACAAGATGGGCGAACGTCAATTTGCGAAGAGGCTTCTCGAATGTGGCTACATTGATGCTTAATGGCTCGACCGGTAACTTCCAAGTCGAAGTTCCTCCAATGCTGAAAGAAGTAGGGAAGGGTTCGATATAGGAGGCGTCACCTCCGGCCTCTCCCTTGTTGTGGGAGTTTCTTATTTTGAAGAGGGCTGCAAATAGAGAGACTATGATGAGGAAAGCTAAGGTTAGACCAACCACCATGCTACCACCAGAGAATCTCTTTTTCCCTCCTGAATTTGAATCTGGATGGGACCCATTTCGGCCCGCAGCCCCGCAAGGCGGCAGGGGAAGCCCGCACAGGGCAGAGTTGTTGGCGTAACGATCAGGAGGGAATGTCATTAGCTGCCCACCGGAGGGAATAGGGCCGACAAGATCATTATTAGACACATCCATATCATTAAGAAATGACAATGTAACTAGAGAACCAGGGATGGATCCAGTCAAATGGTTATGAGAAACATCAAGTACTCCAAGAGTCTTCATCCCTCCAAAGGATTCAGGGATACTTCCAGTGAGCTCATTATGTCCCAAGTTGAGAACTAGAAGGAAAGCCATCGGCCCAAATTCAACAGGAATACTCCCATTAAGAGAATTATATGACAAGTCCATATAGATGATACTCCCATTGCTTGCAAAGGAATAGAAGGCAGTTCCCGTATAAATTCGAGTTGACGGGCAAGGCTGAACTAAAGGGAAATTCACGAGCCTTTCAGGTCGAATCCCTTCAAACTCGAACAGAGTTCCAGAACCAGGGCAAATATTTCCAGCTTCATTTCGGAGAAATGCGAAACGTGTGCCAGTTACATTTCCTGGCTGAATTAGGCCAGTTTGAGAAGCAAGCTGAGGAGGTATCGGTCCAGTCAGCTTATTTAGCGTCAAATCGAGCCAGATAAGGTTCTTACAGTTTCCCATATCAGGAGGGATACCACCTGATAACAAGTTGTTTCCCAACTGGAGAATTGCTAACTTGTTCAAGTTACCGATATCGGAAGGGATCTCTCCACTGAGTTTGTTGCCGGAGAGGGAAATCCATACTACATTGGTACAGCGAGTAATAGATGGAGGAATTATACCGGAAATTTGATTGTAGCCCAATATTAGTGTTTCGAAGTTGGATGTATTGGTGCATATATCTATGGGCATTTCACCGGTGAGTCTGTTCGCCCAAATGACTAGATTCGAAAGCTTTGGGAGAGACCAGACTGCATTAGGAATTGCACCAGTCAAGTCGTTGAAGCTGAAGTCGATGGCATTGAGATTTGTGCAGTCACCAAGCTCGGCCGAGATATTTCCCGAGATGAAGTTGTTGGCGAAAAGTAGCTTTTTAAGTGAGGGAAGTGACTTACAGAATCCGAATCCAGTAGGGATTTCACCGGTGAAGTTATTGGAACTGAGATCAATCACTTGAAGGGAAGTGCAGTTTGTGAGTGCTTGAAAGGGTAGTGAACCAGTGATGTTGTTGAAGGGGAGGTACAGAAAATTCAGTGAAGTGATAGTACTAATCACTCCTCGGACGAAATCGCCAGAGAGTTGGTTATTACCAAGATTCAAACTCTGCAGAGAAGGGCAACCGATAAAGCTCGTGGGCAGTTCACCTACGAGTTTATTCCCCGAGAGGTCGAGCTCGACAAGGGTTTTACAAGTGAGCCCCAACTGAGACGGAATTTCACCTGAAAACTGATTGTCACTCAAATAGAGGTTCTTCAGATTGCCAAAACTAGCCCAGAATGTAGGCAATTCGCCAGTGAAGTTATTTCCAGACAAAGCTAGTCTTTCCAAGAGCCTACACTTTACTAAACTTGGGGGTAAGCCGCTGCCATTAAGCCCATTTGAGGAAATGTCAAGGTGAGTAATTCCTCCGCAAAACCCGAAATTATATTTTGAGAAATCCCCAGTGAAATTGTTGTGAGAAAGGTCCAACTGCTTGAGAGAAACTGGCACTTGTGCTACAAATCCAGCAGCAGGTATCTCACCAGAAAATTCATTGTATGACAAATCAAGGACTGTGAGGTTAACACAGAGCGCCGAAATAGCTCTCGGAAGCTTCCCAGTAAGCTTGTTAGCAGACATGTTAAGGTAACTGAGAGTTCGACAACTTGAAAGTAAGGAGTTGAGCAAGCCACTGTCCGAAATTTGGTTGATAGACAAGTCCAGTACTTCAATGGAAGAAGAAGAAGACCCAAATGAGAGAACGCCACCAGGAATCGAATTCCTTGACAAATTCAATGACAAAAGGTTGTGACATGAAGTTAAGAAGCTTCCCGAGATTGGTACCGACAAGTTGTTAGCCGAAATGTCAACTGTTTTGAAGCTGCAACTGAGGGAGGTGGACGAAGAGAGGGAGGAGCTCGACAAGTGGTTGCCATGGAGGTTGACTTCACTGAGGTTAGGTAAAGCCATCAAGATGTCGAGGTTCAACGGACCGACAAGGCCCATGTTGCTTAAGTTCAGGGCATGGATTGAGCCCTGAGAACAGAAAACACCAGACCAATCACAGAGATTGCTGGCATTCTTCCAGTTGTTTAAGAAGCCGTTCGAATCGATTTTAATTGATGATTGCTTGAATTGAAGTAGAGTTGAGGCTTCATCAAGCCCAAAAGCCGCAATAGAAATTGTAGAAAGAATCGCCAACAGAATAATAAAGCAGGAATAATTGGAGCTTTTTTTCATGGTTTCTGAGTCCTCTTGCTTCTTTTCAAAATTATTGCATCTTACATTTCAGAATGGATTGAAAATGAATTGAACAGAGCCCAGTTTCTACAATCTGTGCATAAGCAGCAAAATACCCATATCAAAACATGAACTTATAATTATTAATTCATTACTATCGAAAGGATTGGAATTTGATTGGAACTGAGAATAAAAACTAACTTGTAAACAAAAAAAAAAGCTCCAATACATAATTATATCAACATATAACAACAATCTGCATGTTAAACTTACTGATCAGAGTATCTATACAGGTATTGAACTAGAATTTGATTGAACGAAAGCCCACTTAACCTACATAACAAAAAACAACACAAACCCACATCAAAACATGAATCATACTACGATACAAACAGGAATAAAAAGTGATTGGTTTGAATAAGAACAAACTGACCTTCAAATGAACTACGAAAAATAGTAAGTATATGAAGTGGGTCCTTTTTGTGGTGAATTCCTTTACTACAACCTATATATGAAGGAACTAGTCACAACCCATCTCAAAAAATTGGATTTTTAAGAGATTGAGATATTAAGAAGTGGATGGTTTTAAGGAAAGAAAGTACTGGCCTTTGAGAGCTTTGGAGTACCATTTATGGTAACTTTATTGAAAGAAAAAGAGAGGAGAAGACGAAGAGGGAATAGAATACGCTAATAGAGGAAGGAGAGGGAAGAAATAGAGAAACTTTATATAATTTTTCTGATTATTTTATTTATGGGTTTTTGGAGGGTTTGTTATTTTTTGTGTGCATCTTTTTCATTTATCAAAAAGAAGAGAAAACAAATTTGATGCCAACACCCACAAAAATAGATTTAATAACGAGGGGGTTTAGGTTTTTCCATACAAGTCCCCAACAAGTATCGATATTCCACATTAATTCCTTATAATTTGAGAAGTGATTAATTTCTTACACAAGTGCAACATTATAATAATCATGATGCATTAAATAAGTTCACAATGATAGAAAGATTATCTTAATCAATTTTGGAGTCAATCAAAAGACTAATTTGAAAACAGGAATTTATATAAAACTAATATATAATTTTAATCTTTGTTAAAAAACTTGTGTAGAGAAATTCTGTGTGGAAAACTAGGGGGCGTGTACAAAAAAAAAAATTTGTTTCCTGGAAATCTTAACTTGGAAATTTCGTTTCTCATGTTTGGTATGCTAATTTTTAAATTCAAATTCGCAGGAAACTAACATTCCCATGAATTTTTTTTTGCCACAATTCCCACAAAAATTTCCGGCGGGGGGGGGGGGGGGGGGGGGGGGGGGGGGGGGGGGGGGGGGGGGGGGTGAGATTCTTAAATTCCCAAGTGCTTGGAAAAATGTTATTTCTTTAAAATTACAATTTTGCACCTAAAATAAAAAAAAAACCTTAAACCTGGCTTTTCATATTTCTTCTTTTTTTTCCTCCCCAATAAACTCATCCCCTTCTCCCCCTTAAAATCCGAGCACCCAACTTGGCCGCCGTCGATCAACTCGTCGCATCGTCGATCAACTCCTATGCTCATGTTGTTGGGTGAATCAGCAGGGGCGAGGATCGTGAGATTTTGGATGAAGACTTGGCTGTTCATTAACTAGTGCATTTTAACAAGTCCTACAAGGGGACAAACCTGCAGTATACTGGGTGGATCGCCCAAAATGGCGAATTTTTGAAGGTCAGGTTCGTTACATCAATGTCCGTTAAGTGCATCATCTCAATGAGATGTGGTCGAGTATAGTGTAATGTTTGGTTATTAAACTGTTCCCACCAAACACTCCCTTGCCCTTCAATCGTTCCATTGTCACCTATAAATATAAACAACCTCTTGAAGAATCGAAATTGGAAGGAAAAAAAAAAGAAGAAGGTTGTCAAGAAGTCAGTATAATTAAATTAACTACGTAAAGATTTCAAATAAATTGCTGTCAATATTCTTTTTTTTTTCCAATCAATATTTTCGCATGACTTACCTATACACGGACAAATGTACTAACAAGATAATCTATTCTACCACCTTAAGAAGAGTATCAAAACATAAACATATTAGTTGAAATATTACTATTAGACGGACATGAAATGGTAGAAGATAAACAATACTCATCCTGGTGTCAATTGGACAAAGAAACTTATAGATTGTGTGGCACAATTTAATCATGGTATTGGAATACCAAGCAAAAGTTTTGATATCCTGCAAATATATTGTCCTCTTTCAATTTTAAGTCATGTTACCACTTAAAATTATTTGTATTTTGTGGTCCAGATTTGTATCATTTTTTAATTCAGGTATTTCATTAAATAGTTTGTTTTGTTATTTGAGAATGAAAGGGGTATATTGGACAATAAGATTAAGATTCCCATGAAATATGTAGTTCAACCAAATATAGGAAATTAATAAGTTTCCAACTATTATTCCCAAAGAAGTTTAAGACCTACCAAACATGTTTTATGATTCTTAGGAATCATAAATCCCAGAAATCATAAATCCCAGGATTTATGATTAATGGGAACAAAAAAAAAATCCTTGTACCAAACACCCCCTTAAGATTATCTTAGTTGTGTCAAATTCTGGAATTAATTTTTTAATAAGACAATTTTCGAAAATATTTGCAGAAAGAGAACAGTTGGGCAAGTATTTGCGCTCATGGACTCAACAACTAAACTCGTCGTTCCCAACGGCGAGTTTAGTTGTTTTATCATCGCCATTGGGAAACAGCGTGTTTAGTGCTATTTTTAGTTCAAAGTTTTCAAAGAAGACTTGCTGTTCCCAACGGCGATGACATTTATACTAGACTCGTTGTTGGGGAACAACGAGTATAGTTAAAAAAAATTTAAGAAGACTCGCTATTCCTAACGGCGAGGACATTTACACTACACTCGCTGTTGGGAATAGTGAGTTTAGTTCAAAAAAATTCTATGGAGTTTTTTTCGAAAATTCACTAAGTCCAACAGAATGTTTTACTCTCTGTAAAATTTCCTACATCCTTGTCGTTCCCAACAGCGAGTCTAGTGTAAATGTCCTCGCCGTTGGGAACAACGAATCTTCTTCGAAAATTTTGAACTAAACTCGCTATTCTCAACAGCGAGTCTAGTATAAATGTCCTCGCTGTTGGGAACGGCGAGTCCTCTTTGAAAATTTTCAACTAAAAACAGCACCAAACACGCTATTTTTCAATAGCGACGATGAAACAACTAAACTCGCCGTTGAGAAATGTGAGTTTAGTTGTTGAGTCCATGAACGCAAATGTTTGAACAACCGTCATCTTTCTGCAAATATTTTCGAAAAGTGTCTTGTAAAAAAAATTAATTCCAATTTCTGAGTCCAGTCAAAGTTGGGATCTGATTTTTTTCCAAGCCTACCTTTTTGGCCCCCTCCTCCTTTTCCTAAATTTTCGTTTTCTTCTTTTCTGTTCTCTTAGAGCATCCACAATGGCAATTCTTATTTTTTGGCAAAATGGGACGAATAGAAATGGAATAGATCGAAAGGTATGCAGTGATCGTTTGCTATATTTTGCTAAAAGTTGAGTAGGACGAGACAACTTGTTTCGTCCGTTTTTTTTTTTTATAGACTTAGTTAATTACCGATTAACTATTAAAATATCTTAATTAAATAAATTAAATATTAAAATATAATCTAATCCTATTTAATCACCTACGAAACTATTAATTAAACCTTAAAACCCCACTAAATCCCCCCCCCAATACCTGGACGGGACAACATGTCCCGTCCGTGGGTATTTTTTGTATTTTGTTTTTTTTTCCGAATAATCTGATCAGTTGATCAGTTGAAAAAATTGGAGGAAAAAAATTATATATATATATATATATATATATATATATATATATATATATATATATATATACAAAACCCAACGGACGGGACAACATGTCCCGTCCGAGCGGTTTTTAAAAAAAAAATAAAAAATCATTTTGGGAAGGACGATACAACATGTATCGTCCGACCCATTTAAAAAAAAATAATAAAAATAAAGGACGAGACAAGTTGTCTCGTCCGATTCTAATAAAAAATATTAAATATATTGAGACGATACATGTTGTATCGTCTTTTATATTTCTAAATTCGCTAGGTCATTTCTCATATATGAGAATCGGCTGTAGCTCGTTTGCTATTTTTTAACAAAATAGCAAACGACTACAGAGGTAGATTCTCATATTATTCTCACAATATGAGAATTTGAGAAATATAGCAAACGACTGTGGATGCTGTTAACTCTTAAGGTCCCTTTTTTGCATATGCCACCCTAATAAACTTTTATGTTTTTGTAAAAAGACGAGACATGGCTTTGGAATTTAGACACGGGTTGAAAGGGTAAGAGAAATTCTGTTTTTTTGGGAAGCTGTAGCAGCTGGTTGTCGCCAAATTAAGAGATATGGCAACTGACAGCTAAGTGTTTTATTCTTACTTTAAAATTAAATATTTTACTTCTATTCTATATATAGACATTTTCAAAAATTGAAGTTACGCTTGTCAAGTTGTCTGAGAATTAAAATACAGTATTAATCATGCAAAAAAACATTTTTAAAATCTATTGCATGCTAACATTTTTCTTAGTTTTTTTTTTGGTTCCACTGAGAATTCTTATAAGAAATTATCTGCAGTTTAGTATTTTGATCTTTAAGAATATTTTTCTCTGTTAAAACCATATAACTTCTTACCATTAAAGAAATTTTTACTAAAAATCTCTTAACTTCTACTTAGATATTATATCTATACTAGATTTGCCCGTGGGCACGTGCCTACGGCACGTCAACGACACAGCATATGAAAAGCCTTGTAAACAGTAAATCAACAATTATATAGTTCAAGTTTGAATAGTATGATAATAATTAGTTGTAAATAAAGTTCATGTTTTCATTAGTATATGTTAAAAAATAATTGTAAATTGGGGTATAAAGGTCCATGTTTCCATTTATATATATATATATATATATATATATATATATATATATATATAGAGAGAGAGAGAGAGAGAGAGAGAGAGAGAGAGAGAGAGAGAGAGAGTCTATTAAGAGCTGGGGAGCTGAAATTCTAATCGGGACGAAGATGGAGAGCGGGAGAGAGAGCGTGAGAAGATAAGAGATAGGGAGTCTATTAAGAGCTGGGGAGCTGAAATTCTAATCGGGACGAAGATGGAGAGCGGGAGAGAGAGCGTGAGAAGATAAGAGATAGGGATTATGATTTCGATTATACCCCTTTTACCCCTCATCAATTCCGAAGATAAGCGGCTGGAGATCTCAGCCGTTCGATCGCGATCAAATGCGATCGGATGGCTGAAATCTCCAGCTCCCGATTAGAATTTCAGCTCCCCAGCTCTTAATAGACTTACTATATATATATATATATATATATATATATATATATATATATATATATATATATATATATATGGGTAAAAGGGATATGAGCAACTTGCTCATTTAGTAAATGAGCAATTGATTATGTGGCATGCATGTGATACATTGAGTATCTAACCACTTTAGGATTTTCCAATCATATGCATGCCACCTCATCACTTGCTCATACCCCTTTTTCCCTATATATATATATATATATATATATATATATATATAGAGAGAGAGAGAGAGAGAGAGAGAGAGAGAGAGAGAGAGAGAGAGAGAGAGAGAGAGAATTAAATAAATAAAGGAGTTGTTTTGGGGATTTGAATTTGAGTTTTTGGGAGAAACTTTGGGGGGGGGGGGGGATGTTTTTTGTGATGTTAGATCTGGACCTTTGATTTTGGGAGAATTGAAGAAGAGCCACTTGATAGCTTTCTTTGTGTTTTATTATATAGATATGACAATAGTGTGTGTGTGTGTGTGTGTGTGTAGAAAGAGAGAGAGAGAGAGAGAAAGATAATTAAATAAATAAAGGAGTTGTTTTGGGGATTTGAATTTGAGTTTTGGGGGGAAACTTTTGGGAGGAAAAATGTGTTTTATGAGGTTAGATCTGGGCCTTTGATTTTGGGGAAATTGAAGGAGAGCCACTTGATAGCTTTCTTTGTGTTTTATTATATAGACTAGGTTTGCCCATTGACACGTGCCTACAGCACGTCTTCGGATCGGTTCATCTTATTTGATCATATAAAATCGTTTTGGAGATCCAAAAAATTAATTGAAGTAGCAAACATATTATATGAGAAACTTTTCGGGGTCCAGCAAAAAACATATTATATGATTTTTTTGATTTTTTTTGAATTATTTTAAAGTTCTTAAATTTTAAATTTTTTAGTTCTTTAGTTTTTAAAAATTTTTAAAATTTTATTTTCTTAATTTTTTGAATAGAGGAGGGAAGAAGAGAGAGAAAAAAAAATAATTAAATAAATATAGGAGTTGTTTTCGGTGGGGGATTTGAATTTGAGTTTTGTGGGAAAACTTTTGGGATGGAAAATATGTTTTGTGAGGTTAGTTCTAAGCCTTTGATTTTTGGGGGGATTGAAGGAGAACCACTTGATAGCTTTCTTTGTGTTTTATTATATAGATATTATACTAATAGGAGAGAGAATGTTAACATCTCTCCTTTATCTATTTTCTCTATTTTAAAATAAAGAAATGAGAGCAAAAAGAGAAATTCACATTTATTAACACGTGTAGTACTCACATTTTTATTATAAAAAAAATAATATAAAAGTCCCAAACCTATAAATCTAGAACTTAATTACTAGAACTGAATTTTGCTCATTAAGTGTTCGATGAAATGCTATGTAGCACATAATGTGTTTATGAAAAAATAATTTTGAAAAATTTTGCTTAACTAAATCAATTGTATCTATATAGGGCTGCAATCAAGCCGAGCCGAGCTGAATACCTTCAGGCTCGAGCTCGGCTCGTTTTGGAACCGAGCTCAGTTTTGAGCTCGAGCTCGGTTCGGGCCGAGCTTTGACCGTATTCGAGTCGAATAGCTCGTAAGCTTAACCTTAAAAAAAACCCAAGCTCGAGCTCGGCTCGTTAAGGAAACGAGCTTCGTTTTGAGCTCGAGCTCGGTTCGAGCCGAGCTTTGACCCGAGCTCGAGCCGAATAGCTCGCGAATAGCTCGATTCTATATATAGTGTATGTGTTAATTTCTAAAACCCTAATTTACTACATTTTATTTCAATTTCTAATTTGTATTTTTGAAATCTTGAAATTTGAATTTGGAGAAGAGTACGGGTTGAAGATGAGGCTGACTGTGCTATCGGATCCAAGAATGAGATTTGGTAAGGAGATAGGTGACTGATAATTAGGGTGAGACGAACGGAGCTGTATAGGAGGATGTTGGAGAAGGAGATGTTGTTGCGGTCGAAGACAGCGAAGATGCGAAAGATTAGGGATAAGACATCTGATATGGTGTGAATTTGAGGAGGGGAGGGGAGGGGAGGGTTGAGATGAGGCGGGTCAAGGTATGGGTGTTGTCGGTCAGGATGTATACAAAGACCGGACTGTAAGTGTATTTTTTAGGATAAATTTCACTAAATTATATACTTGAAGAGTTAATTTCTCTCAATTCTCTCAGATTTTTTTTAAGTTCTATATAATTTTATGAATGCATTAAAATTATTTTAGATGGTACCCGTTGCACATTACCTGACTTGTGTATGTATATGTAGTATCTACTAGCAATTCAATTTTTTAAAGTTACTGAGAACATTTATAAGCAAAATTATGACTAAGAAAGAAGTTAGCTCCTATGTGGAGTAATAAAATTGATTATACTTTTATAGGAATTTGCTAATTTATTGTGCCTTAAACTTGACAATGGCGTGCTCAAATTCCCACACTTCAAAGTCTTAACAGATGTCTCGGCACCTCACATCTCCCAAAATAGAAAACTAGCTATACACCACATGCATAAGATTTCCTATAGGTGTCGTCATTTCATAATCAAGTGACTCGCAAGAAGGATCAAGAGGTTAAATTAATGATGGGAATAAGAATGATGTTAATTTAAACTAGTGAATGAATATGAAATTGTGACAGAGAAATCAAAATCTCATTTTTGTTTGGCAAGTAAGAAAGGATTAATAACTTTTATTAATATTTTTTTGCCAAATACTTCAGCAAATTATTCTTATTCTTCTACAGATTTTACAATAGATTATAAGACAGTCCTCTACTCGTGAATGATCATTCATATTAATTTATTTATTTATTTACTTTTTTTTAATAAAAAAAAATGGAGTATGACCACCCTGTTTCATTAATAAGAGGTTAATAAAACAAACTCAGAGTACTGAGCCAATTACAAGGTCCTACAAATATAACAAAAGTACATAAACTCCACCCCAAATATGGGAAAGCGACAAAAGAAAATCAGAAAGGCCGCAACACACATGTGACTAAACAAAATACATGACATCCCCCCCCCCAACAAACCCTGGGGCGGTGGGTGTCTATCAATAGTAATGACTACGCTGCCTATCAGCCAATCGTCGGACCGATCTCGACTTCCTCATCATCAAAATCCTCAACCTGGAATACGCTCAATATCCTCCCTCTGGGACCTGCTGCTGCCACATTAGCCCAAAATGAAATGAAATGCGTAATGTGAGTGCAGTTACCAGAAATATTATTACAAGTTCTGTAGAAATAAAAATTATTCCTGTCAAGCCAAAGAATCCAGGTTGTTGCGGCAATAGCAATGTACCACACTTCTCTCATAGTTCTTCTCTCATTAGCAAATTTTGACCATACCCACAGGGCCTCGTACACACTAGGGTACTGATTTGTCCCCAGTGCACTGAGTACCTCAACGAGTACCGCTTTGCTCCTAGGACACTGTAGGAAGAGGTGGTCTTTAGTTTCTAGGGTAGCGTGACAGAACCCGCAACTAGAGTCCACATTCGGTTGGCGTTTAGTGAGACTTTCTCTAGTCAAAATCGCATCATTCAGGACCAGCCATAAGAAGACTTTGATTTTTAGTGGAGCTTTCGTCCTCCAAACGATGCATGCCCACTTTGGGGTACATCCCCTAAAGTGAATGCGGTTATACAGGGAGCGAACGGTGAACGTGTCGTTCTTTTCTAGGTCCCAAGATTTTTTATCAGGACCTTGAGAGTAACTAATTCCAGCATTGGTGATATAGGTCTGAAGTTCTATGAGTCTAGTCTGAGAGCCCAGATCGAGTGATTGTTTAAATGGTGGTTTCCAGGCGCCCCTTTTTGAGGCTGCGGCCACCGTGCTGTAACGCCCCTGCCCCTAGCTCAGACAATTTATACAATTTAGAAGACAAATGAGATAATATGTAGTACAACTGTCCACCACAGGCTGCCTCTCAAAAGGTGGTTAACCGAATTGGTAACTCTTGATCATAGGCTATATTATTTATCATTATTTTATTCATTGTGCAATACCGATGTGGGACTATCTTATCATACTTCTCTTCCTTTTTAATACACGTGCACACAGCACGTTTCAAGAGACAGCAGAAGTACTGTACCTTCACACTTTCAAACGAGTGGGCCCCCCTAGTGGCCACGTCACCCAGTGGTGACGTCACCCCATGTGAAAGCACAACACCACTTCCCTGGCTGTTTCAACACGTGTGCCCCCCCCCCCCCCCCCCCCCACACACACACACTATTCATTTTCTCTTAAATTACATCCATGCTATCATGCATATTATATATATATATATATAAACTATGTATACTATACTTTGAAAATTACGGGGTGTTACACACCCCCCCCCCCCCTTCAGAAATCAGTGTCCTCGCTGAGCACGGGGCATGCACAACCTAGTGCAGGATCTCCTTTCTAACCGATGTGGAGTGGAGTACCCTGATTCTGCTAGCTGCACAGTACCCTGATTCTGCTGTACACGCTCCCTCTCAGGCATACTTACCCGTACATCTGCTAGCTCCATCTCAGGCATACATCTCACCCACTCTTACCTACACTCGGTGTCGAAAGTTGGCTCAGATACCATTTGTAATGCCCCTGCCCCTAGCTCAGAAAATTTATACAATTTAGAAGATAAATTAAACACTATGTAGTACAACTGCCCACCACAGGCTGCCTCTCAAAAGGTGGTTAACCAAATTGGTGACTTTTGATCATAGGCTATATTATTTACTATTAATTTATTCATTTTGCAATACCGATGTAGGACTATCTTATCATACTTCTCTTCCTTTTTAATACCCATGCACACAACACGTTTCAAGAGACAGCAAAGTACTGTTCCTTCACACTTTCAACTAGGTGGGCCCCCCTAGTGGCCACGTCACCCCACGTGAATGCACAACACCACTTCCCTGGCTGTTTCAACATGTGTGCCCCCCCCCCCCTCACACTATTCATTTTCTCTTAAACTACATCCATGCCATCATGCATATATATATATATATATATATATATATATATATATATATATATATATATATATATATATATATATATATATATACATACTATACTTTGAAAATTATGGGGTGTTACACTTGTAGTGTGATTGTGACGCATGATCATATAGATCGGGAAAGAGGGCTCTAAGTGTGTGATCACCACACCACTTATCCCACCAGAATCTAGTGAGTCTGCCATTACCGATAACTGATTTAACACAGCTTATGAACGGTTCATTGGCCTTAGCGATGCCTTTCCAGAACTAGGAGACACGTGGGCCTACCCTGAAGCCCAAGTTTCTCGTTCCATTCCTATGCAGATATCTCTAGACAAAATCTTGCCACCCTTCTTCCATTAGGGTGAAAAACCTTCCACCACCATTTACCCAGCAGAGCAAGATTCATATCTCGAAGATCAATGATACCAAGTCCTCCATGTATCTTTTTCATGCATGCCTTCTTCCATCTGATAAGATGGTAGCCGCCCCGATCCGGGTCTGCCCCTTTCTATAAAAAACTGTTTTTGGGTCCAGTCAATTCTCTGAATTACCCATCGTGGCATTTCAAAGAAGGACATATAATAGGTTGGGAGATTTGATAGGACTGCATTAATGAGCGTGACTCTTCCTTCCGATGATAGGGCTTTACCTTTCCAGCCTGCTAGAAGGTACACTACCCGGTCAATGATGGGTAGCCAATCAGTCTTTTTAAGTTTTCCTGGTCTTAGTGGCAAACCCAGGTACTTAATGGGGAAGCTCCCTGTAGAGCAATTGAGGATTGTGGCATGTTCTAGTGCCTCCTCCGTTGTCAGGGCAATGGGGATGAGAGCACTTTTGTGGAAGTTTACCCTGAGTCCAGACCAAGCTTCAAAACTATATAAAATACCTTTGAAGGCGGTTGTTTCTCCAAGGTTGCCATTACCAAATAGGAGAGTATCATCTGCATATTGGAGGATTGAGCAACCTTTGTGGTTTACTCCCTTGGCCACTGGTACAATCCAACCTGCTCTACTGCAATTAGCCATCATGGACCAAAGTACGTCTGCCACAATGGTGAATAGAAGGGGTGAGAGCGGATCTCCTTGTCTGGGGCCCCGTTTGCATGAAAATGGGTCGCCCGACACCCCATTTACCAAAATTGCAGTTCTGCTGGTGGTTAGACATGTGTGGATCCATCTGATCCATCTAACCCCAAAGTCTCTTCCAGTAAGCGCTTCCAGGAGATAGTCCCATTTGACTAAATCATATGCTTTCTCGAAATCCAATTTTAGGAGATAGCTCTTAGCATTCGATGTGTGGCATTGATGGATAGTTTCTTCAGCCGTAGCCATACTGTCCTGAATACATCATCCTTGAATGAATCCCGTCTGATCGTGACTGATGAGACCATCCATCACCTTTCCCAGTCTATTAGCGAGAGTCTTGGTAATGATCTTGACAGAGCAGTTAAGGAGACTAATAGGGCGGAAGTCTCCCACTCATCGGGAGTTTTCTTTCTTAGGAATCAGCACAACCTCCGCAAAATTAATTCTCCCTAATTTGAGCTTATGGTCGTAGAAATCAGTGAACATCCTCAGCAAATCATCGTTGATTTTCTCCCAGAATGTCTGATAGAAGATCATTGGGAAACCATCTGGACCTACGGCCTTGTCTTTGCCAAGTTGTTGGACTGCCTCCCAGATTTCCTTCTCACAGGAGGGTGTTTCTAGGGATTGCAGCATAAGTTCGTTGTTTCCCTCCGTGTCCTGCCAAAAATCATGGCGGAGAGGGAATCTCAGGTCTGCTTTGAGTCCAAAGAGTAGTTTGAAATGGGACTGGAATGCCATTCTGATATTCTTGTCGCCTTGGATCATTCCAGAGTCTGAATGTATCGAGTGGATGAGGTTAGATCTACGCCGAGTGCTAGCTACTCGGTGGAAGAATGCTGTGTTCGCATCTCCTTCTTTGAGCCACGAAATTCTGGACCGCTGTTGCCATTTGATTTCCTCAAGCCTATAGAGTTGGTCAATTTCCTGTCTGAGTTGGAGCAACCTATTCCGCTCCTCCTATAGCAGATCTCTAGTTTCTTCAATCTTCTCTAGTTCCTCAATTCCCTCAAGAAGGGAGTCTTTTGCCCTCCAAATTAGCGCAAATCTGGTCCGGTTCTATTTTCTGAGCTTTCCCTTAAGTCTTCTGATTTTTTTACACCATATTGCGATAGCTTCAATCCCCGTAGTGGGGTGAGACCAACTCTCATAGACCAAGTGGTGGAAGCCTTAGATTTCTAACCATGCCTTCTCGAATCTAAACTTTGGAGCTATCCTGGGTTGAACTTCCCCGGAGGATAGGAAAATAGGTACATGGTCTAAGGTGGGTTTAGGAAGTGATTTAGCCGCAGACAACGGAAATTTGTTCTCTCAGTCAGTGGAGACAAAAATCCAATCTAGTTTCGCTAGAATGAGCAACGACTGCATGTTTGACCAAGTGAAAAGCCTATCTGAGATGGGAATGTCAACTAGTTCCAGGTCCGTGATTACCTTATTAAATGCTTTCCTATCAGAGTCACTGGATCCTCTGCCTCTATGTTCTGAGGCGAATCTAGTGATGTTAAAGTCGCTCCCCACCACCCAGGGGTGTGGCCAGTATGCTTGGATCGCTCTAAATTCCGCCCAGAAAGCCATTCTTGTAACGCCCCGAATCCCAAAACACTGAATTCGAGATGTTCTACAGGATCTTTTCACTTTCTTCAGTACAATTTTACAAGGAATTTAAACTTTTCACTTTACATCAGAGTTTACATCATATTACACTTTTCATTTTGCACAGCGGAAGTAAGAATATACAACATTTACATAAATGTACAACATCATGGTAAATCTTTATGCATCCATTCCTCTTTAACATGTAATTTATCCTGCATACAAAACTGTGGGTATGTCAGTTTATTCAACTGACGATAATTATACATGGCCATCCTCTCTATGCCAGAAGCAGTATAACGATTCTCATTTCTTAACAGATCTCAAACTTGTTCACATAACAATTAAAGTAAAGGGGAAAAAGTCTTAGTGATGTCGTGTCGTGATCGCGCACTTAATCCTTAATGCAATTACTTAATTTACATGACACTAATGCGCACTTGTTCGGATTCTATGCATCCCATACTACATAGGCCCGAGGGCAAGCCTCTTAACCGTTCTTCATTTTTGTAGGGTTCAATCCCTCGCCATGACTTAATCTACTTCTGTAATTACAGTGAGTATCTTAGATGATCTATGAGTACAAGCACGTGTCCTGGACCCTGGAGGGGAACCCCACGCCATGTCTTGACTCATCAAGCATGCATTCTGCGGCAATTCAGCCTCCTCCCTGAACACGATCCTCTTGCAGTCACCAAACATCCCACAAGCGTGACTAAAGTCCGATCATTCTGAGTTGTGCCCGCGCCATGTCTTGACTCATCAAGCATGCATTCTGCGGCTCACACACCCGCACCGTAAACTCTAGTTCTCATACTTATGTTTTTCTCTCACTTTCATCACCTCTTCACTATGTACTAAATATTAGAATCATGAATACAAATCAAAGCTCTAGAGTTAGCCTCTCCACTAAACCGGACTTATTCATTTCATTTACACATGACCAACCTTGGTCTTCTTTTCAATTTCATTTCCATTGCCGGGGAGACTTAGCTACTCTCGGTTTCAATTTACAATTCACAACTTTCAATTGAGCACTTTCAGCTCATAATTCAATTTAGAGTCTCACAGACTTTCTTATCATGATCTTAGCCTTTTCATGTTCATTTAGTTCTCAACTCACATCTATGATTCTCTTCATGTATATTCATACAACCATAAAAGAGTTCATTGACATCAATCATAAAGTTCACAACTTTCAGCAATAAGCAAAACTAGAATCTCTGACATATCAAAATCCACTCTGTACAGTCGACTTGGAAGTATACCAGTCGACTCGTACAGTCAATACAAGTTCATCATAAACACTCGGGAGAGTCGACTGCTGCACACGGCCAGTCGGCTGTCCCGCAACTTTTCATGTTCAAAAATGTTATCCACGTGACAGTCGACTGTTCATCCATCAGTCGTCTGTCCTGGAATTTTTTAATAGTACATTTCTATGTTCAGCTCAGTCGACTTGCTACACGCACTAAGTCGACTAGTCAGTTTCAGAATTCAAAAATCAGGAATTATCTTTCCAACCGTTCACATATGCACTTTCATCACAGTATACATATATTCATGTTTCATAAACACCACACTTCTTACTTGTTCAGTAACAGCGCAGCATGGAAATTTCAAATTACTAATATTGTCTTTTCTTTAAGGAAAATACTTTAAACATGCATTCACTTATTCATAACTTTCTTATGAAGATGAAGATATAAATCTCAAGTCATTATACTAGGTCAACATAATGGAATATCTCATTTCATGGAGTTGCCGAATAATCATAATTAAATCGATGCACCAGTCGGCTGAACACGTCGTCAGTCGACGGTACTGACCGTTCTTAGTTTTGTTAATCATCGCTAGTTCTTTTTATCCATTCACCTTCCCTCCATCATATGTGTCATAGGGGAATATGAACTTAGTAATCGCACTATTACGTCTGTTTTGCATACATGTTTATTACCACATCATGAAAATAATTGTCTCGTACCAGTCGACTGGTTCATGCGACAGTCGACTGTACCGACCCTTTTGTTCTTATTATCATCAGCATGCTCAGGCAATTTCTAATACATTGAATTTACTTTTCATAACATGGTAGCAATTATAATAATCATGATATAATTCCTACATTAGAAGTCCTGAGAAACACCCACCTTATTTGAAGAAATAATCGAAATCCAGCAAAAGTTCCTTAATGTAGTGAACGACTCCTCGCTCCTTGCTCCTTTGCTCCACACCGAACTCTTCAGAATACTACTTGGCCTCCACAGAAAAGCACCCACACGCAACTCACAAAATACCTCTCTTACAATAATAATCTTAGTGTAAAAGAGATAGGGAATGAGAGGGGGTATTTATACTAGAAAATAAGTGGAATGGAGGGCTAGGATTTAGTAGATGGTTATAGGATCAAGGGTTAGGATGCACTAGGGAGTTGAAATAACTACCCACACCTCTACACAACTACCCATGATTCCAATCCATTACTCCACCCAAAACCGGCCAAGAAAGAGTGCTCAATGCACGTGTATGCGAAATGCACGTGCATGCACAAACCACACTAATAAAACTTGTACACTCATGACAAGTCTTATAAAAAAAATGTTACACAAAACAAGTTGTAAAAATAAGAGGATTAAACCATGGGCTTAAATTAATTTGGGCCAAAATAATTATTTCAAAAATAAGCAAACTAATCATTGGGCTTTAAGAAAATGCTTTATAGAAAATAATATTCTTTAATCATCATGTTGAGAAATAATAGTCAACATGCTACACATGCATACCACATGTGAAAATAAATAATCTTTCATATATTTGAAAATCAGGGTATTACAATTCTAGAGGCCAAAGTATGCGGTCCATAGACTACTGTAATTGATTGAGTCCACAGATCGACTTTACGCTGGAGTAAGACTGACAATAAAAATTGCCCGTAGAACTCGTTTAGACAACAAAAAGTGTCGGGGTTAAAATCTAGAGAGATACCCCCTGAAGCCCCAACAGATGGGGACAACCTCCATTCAGAGACTCGATTTTCTCCCAACCTATTAAGTTTTGACATGTGTGAAAGTTTGGTCTCTTGAAGAACCACAATGTTTGCCTTTGATTTGGTAATGACCTCCTTAACTATTTTTCGCTTGCCCCGCCTACCGATGCCTCTAACGTTCCAGAATAGAGCCTCCATTAACTACTGTTAGGTAAGGGAATGTGACTTGAATTTGAAGTAGAGTTCGAATTAAGGTTAACCCTATCGGTCTCCCATCCTCTAATTTTGTTAAGGAGGAAGGCATTCCTATCATTATCGGTAACCGCAAGACCACAGGTTTCGGCTAGCTTAAAAATCTCAGTATCAGTCATAAAATTAAATATAGAAGCAAGGAAAGAACATGTACCTCCATCGCTGGTCTTAGCCGACTTAGCGGCTGCAGCAATCTCTAGATAGTCGTTTAAGGACTCCTTAATAGCCCTCTTAGCGACTTTCTTAACCCTGAATCCTGTACCGCCTTGAGTTGAGACTGGAGCCAATGGTTGCGATGGAGGGAATGTGGAGGGTACAAAATCCGGTGAGATACCCGTAAGCTCATCAGCCGATCCCTCATAGTCAATCGACTCTCCTTCTGAATAAATATAGTCATCTTCGAGATTCAGTCTATCATCTCGATTGTCTTCGTCTAGTCCCAGAGGTGAGACAGGGATATAATTAATTGGGCTTGTGCATAGGGGCCCCTCTTTGAATACAATTGATTGTACTTCCCCTCCTTTCGACATGGACCCCTCTTTGGGCCCATTTAAAATCCCCTCCTTTAAACTCCCCCCACCGGCGACAAGGCCCTTAGCACTTGGCCTATAACTAGAGAGCCCCTCATTCAAAGTTTCCTCATTTAAGTTCTCTTCATTCGGACTGGGCTTATCAATTAAAATCCCTTCATTCAAAAATCTTTCACTCTGAGGGCTCTTTCGCTCTGAGTTGCGACCATGATAGGCTATATTGTGACTGCAGTACATGAGGTCCACTTTCCTAATGCCTTCATCAGATAAAGCGCAACGTGGCGCCTTCTGGTTTGGGGGCATTGCACACGATGCGTTGGGCATTGTGAACGAGGTGGTTGGCGATATAAACGAAGTAAGAGGCTCTTCGTTTCTCTCTTCATTGCTATTATGCTTCACCTTCTGTTCATATCCTCTTTGAGCTTTCCCGTTTCCCTATATCTCTTCCCCCAACCTTGCATTACTCTCTTTTGGATCAGAGTCTCTATCAATGCTCCATCCTTTGCTCGTCATCTTCCCCAAAGTGGTAGCCTCCCGTATCGACTCTGGACCCAAGGCTACCAACTTTTTCCCCTTTGGGTTTTGACTTTGCATGTCATTTTGCATGTCGATTTCCAAGGCACTTTTGCCATTTTTTGCTTCTGTACCACCTGCCTCCACTCTTTGCTCCTCTCGCCGCTTCCCACACCAACTTCGAGGAGTTGAATGCCATTTTAAGCTTTCTTTTGCCCCTCCTTTCGAAGGGACTATCCAAATCTGGTAGTGTGTGTAGCTCCATAGATTCCTGTCCATCAGGGCCGTTAGATCTGTTGATCAAGCCTCGATCTCAACCACCTTTGATCGGAGAAACTTTCCCTGGTTCTGATCCCTCCGCCGTCTGTTCATGGCTTTGTTCCTTCCCTCTTGCCACTCTGATGAGCTCCCTGTGTGTACGTTCCACTTCGTGAGCCCCATCTAGGGTCAGGTCCCACTTCGGCGAGACTGAGCCCCATCTAGGGTCAGGCCCCACTTCGGCGAGACCACCTGCTTGTATGAATGACTGTCTCTGAGTGCAGATGAAGGAGTAGGGGAAGTGATGGACGAGAGCTCCGTGTCTGTCTCCGCTTGCTTGTCGAGCATGAATCAGATCAGATATGACTCCTCAAATGAGCACACTTTAGCGAACCGGGGCATCAGAGAGATGTTTGCACTCCTGATGAGAATCCTTGCCGATATGATCTCCGATCGTCGAACTGTCTTCTCGTCAATCTCTTCGATCGAGCCAAAGTCGGTGATGATCTCTTGGAGGGCCTCCCTCTTCCAAAAGTGAAGCGGCACATTATAGCTCCAGATCCAAAACTTGTCACCATGGGGTAGCTCCGTTCCGAAACTAGGTGACCAAGCGAAAAACTCAATCTTGAAATGGCCAAGGTCCATATTTCCCATGCCAGTGACCTCAACCACCTTCTCCGGCGATGGGAAGGACACTGAGAACTACAGGTGGCACATTTTCTTTGCTACCCAGTCTCTGTGGGCCCTCATTGGCCATCGTGAGTTTAGAGCTTGGAGGAGATGGGTCTCCGACGGCCTTCCTGACCTACTCTGGCAACTGCACACCATTGACGGAGCCACTTCTCTTTGGTCTTGATTGTGTCCAGGCTCTTTGCTAGCCGAATTAAGGTTGGGTTATTGGGTGACCTGCCTCTGCTCACCGGGCGTTCATCGTCATTATTAGTCTCGACCACATTTGTGCACACATACGAGAGGTGACCCCATTTCATACACTTGAGACAATGAACTTCTTTTGTGCAGTCTTTCCTGTAGTGGCCTAATTCGCCACAGCTGAAACAAGGTACTGGCTTGCGCTTTCCTTTTCGTTGTATCTTTTTGTGCTCGAGTTGAGGAGGGAGGGAAATGTTCTACCTCTTGTTTGTTTTGCTGATAACTTGAACCCACTGTTCCCCACCTTCGAGAGAATCTACCTCCACTGTAATCCTGTTAGGCGGATCCCCATCGTGGGCCTGCTCGACGCAGGATTTAAGTGCAGGTTTAGTGTTCCTTTGAGGTGGTGGAGGAGACTAGTGGTGATGGTCAGTAGTAGGGCGGATTGTAGAGGTTTGTGGTGGTGTGGTCTTTGATGTTTGTGGTGGTGGCTGGACTCTGATATTTTGGTGTAGAAGTCTGTCTTCTTTTGTTGGTAGAGGTTCTCGTGTTGGAATTTTGGTTGGAAATGGCGACGATTGTCGTAGCCCCTCTAATCGTACCCCTCTCTCTGGGAGTGGCGCTGGACTTGGGGGGGGGGGTTCTTTTACGCCCGTAAGGGCCAGTAGGATGACCCCCTCTATGGGCCCGTCCCCTGGAGAGCCCCTCATCTTGGCAATGATGACTGTAGCCTCTCCCCTCCTGTCGTTGATGTGCACTTCGGTGTGCACGCGCTGCGGATTGTGCTTGTCTGAGCCTCGGAGCATCCCACTCAGGGGGGTTGTTTAGTTGAAGGGGTTGCGGGGGGCGGGGTGGGGGGGTATGGGTGTGGGTGCAGAGGTTGGTGGAGGAGGAGGTGGTGTCGGACCAAGTGGTGGGAGAGGGACAACAGATGAAGGAGCTTTAGAGGTAGGGAGGTTGAGGGAGTAGCGTGCCTTCTCGTTGGGCCTGCACCCACTTAACTCAAGCTTAGAGAGCATGTTGAGTCTTGTTAATGAGTTTCGACAAAATTGATATGGAGTACAAAGCAGTGGGGATGGAGAAGAATGATGAGGGTGGAGGTATGAGAGGGTCTGTAAGGTGGGTTCAAAGCCTGGAGGAGGAGGGGGAGGAGGAGGGTGGAGGGGAGTACTCTTTTTTAAAGCATATTTATTTGTATTTTTATTTTTCAAGCCTTATAAAGGAATGAAGGAAAATAGTACTCCATTTGTAGTCCCATGCGTGAGTTGCTAGATAGGACACAAATCTCAAAGCAATCACCTACCTATGGGCACAATCCTATACGCTTGCAGTATAAAGTGTGTGCTTTAAGGTGTGTGCTTTGTCTCTCGTAAGTAGTGGGGTATAATTTTTATGTACTAGTACTATTTTAAAAAGCCAGACTAGTCATTTGTAATGGAAGAATTGAAGTTGTCATTTGTAATTCTACCAATTTATGTGTATTGCCGTATATAACTAATATGAATGAGGTCTCAACTTCGAGGTCAGACTATATCGAAATTTTTACTTTAAAAAATTATATATTTATTAATATATATATTTGAATATTTCACATATAAATTACTCCAAGTATATATATAGGGTTTTGAACATGCATGTCCCTAACAAATACATGAATATCATGTATGCCCCTCACAAATATGTATTTTTATATTTGTCCTTAATAATATATGTCGCATTTCTTAATCGTCCCTCTAGTTAAAAAAACTCAAAACGATAGAGAATTTTAAGTTTTTTTAATGGACTTGATGAAAAATAACTGAAATATTCTCTTCTCTACCATTCAAACTTTATCTTTTCCTTCTTGTAATTCCAGGTAATTATTAAACTAACCGAGACCCATTAACTCTTCTAAATATTTCTTCACTTTTTTACAGAAAATGCACAAACTAACAGTGCATTTTTTAGAACTACATATTATTCATCACGTTACTTCTCCAGATTTGCCATCAACCTTGTTTTTTAATAATAGATTATAAATTTTCTCATTTATTTTTCCTTAAAACTTTTAAATCTTTTCTCATTTCATTGTCTAATTTGATCTTTTAATTTGATTTCTCTTCGTCTCAAGGGGTAAGTCATGGTTGACTTAATGATATCTAATATAGGGATAAATATGAAATAAAGACCAAATTGTTCGGGACATATACGAAAATACACATTTGTAAAGAGTATATATGATATTATTATATTTGTTGGGGGTATACATGTTAAATCGATTCCTTGGCTCAGTTCCGGGAATAGGAAGGGGGAAATTAGAGTAACCACATGATAAGTCTACTATCTAGCTAGTAACCAGGAGTAGTAAAATTAAAATTAATATACTAGTCTAATTAAGATGAGCACTAAAGTCAGGTGATACCATTAAATGTAGGGTTAATTTAAATAAGTCAGGATATTAACCCCCTCAGTTTTAGGATATTGGATTCTGTTGCAATTTTAATGGTATCAGATGAAATAGTGGGGATCTAGTTTTTGTCTTATTAGCACATGTCAAAAGAATTAGTATTAATGTTTTTTGTTTGTAGGACTTTGTTATGAGCTCAGTATCCTAAGTTTGTTTTATTAGTTACTTATTAATAAAATAGGATGGTCAGATTCCAACTTTTTTTCAAAAAAAAAGTATTAAATAAAAATTCAATTTTTTAAAAAGCTAGGAACTATATTTTGAGGCTCAAAGAAATTAAAGTTGTTAAATGGGAATAAATATTGTTCATCTTACCTTTTAACTAGAAGACAATCATGTGGAGTTCATTTATAATATTATGATGTACAACTTTATACGGACTTTACATGTTTCTATCTTTTATAAAATGTATAAGTAGTATTTCTTAATAAGAATAATTATATCGAGAGTGCATTATTCTTTTTTTCACCTATTTTGTTGGTCTTGAATTATAAACGGAGTTAAAATTATTGAAATTGTGACTCATGCCAGGAATCAAGATTACGAAGTTAAAAGACGATGAAGGAAAAATGGAATAATACAAAACATGTGCGGCTCAAGTTGTACCATTAGAATTTTTATTCTACCTTACATGTGTAAGGCTTTAAGCTAATTTGCCAAACTTAAAAGAGCACATGCTTCAATGCCACATATTTTTCAACCAACTGTTCTAGGTTAACACATCTCTAATCTTTAATCTCTAATATTATACCGGAAGAAGATCTTACTGTCATTTGTCAATCTACCAATCTGTGCATTACATGTGTATAACTAAATGAAGAAGATCTCAGATTCGAGTCCTCACTGACGTCAGAATTTTTACTTTATTTTTTTTTAATATATTAAATGTACCGCATCACACGTGTAAATTACTATCCATCTATCTATTTATTTATCTATCTATCTATAATATAATATATAATCTACTATTTTAATGGGAGAGTTGGGGTTTGTAACAAACAAATCCTAACTTTGTAACTGTATAAATAAATATAATACACGTCCAAATTATATCCAACAAATATAAATGTGCACCGCACGTGTAGCCCAAATCAAAACATTCAAATATAAACTATTTTTTCCTTATTCGATATATATTCGTTTAATTTGATGACTTTACTTTTTAGACGTGCATCGCACGTACATTATACTAGTAACTATTATAATGGAAGAGTTAGAGTTGTAAATCTACCTACTTACGTGCAACTCCAACTCTTCCATTATAGTTTTCACATTTACTTTTTAAAATATATAATCATATTTATTAAGACATGCATCGCACGTGTAAATCAGAGTTTCACTTTAAATTTTTTAAAAAATTAATACGTGCATCACACACCTGGATATCACTAGTTTGTCTGAACTATCAACCAGTATAGTCTATCTCTATGATTTGTGAAATGAGGTGATGAATTTTTTTTTGCAACATACGTTTGACACATGCAAAAAAGGGAAAAATAAAGAGGTAAAAATACTCCGAAATTTTTTTTTTGATCGCTCGGATAGAGTCTTGCGACTCCAGCCATCAACAGCAAATATATTAATAATGAGAAAGTGTCATATTTTACAAGTCGTAAAACAGGAAAACAAATAAGCAACAAACATTGAAAGACAGAATATTAAACAAACAACGAGGAAGAGAAAAATGACGTTCAGCGATAAAACAGGGATGATACGGGAGCGAACGCCGACCAGCCCAACACATCTCAAGAGAAGAAAACGATGGATAGCCTCAGGGACCAGGCCAAGCTCTGGCGAAACAATCTGCCATCATCCAAAACAACGCTGACAAAATCTCCTGAGCCAACAGACAACAGACCCCGAGCAAATCTCGCAGACCCCGACAGATACGCCGGAGAGCAGAAACTCAAACTGCAAGCCTCAGTAGTGAGGAACACCATAGCAACAAGTGGCGGCACAAAGAACATACCAAAACTCAATGAAAAGCTAAAGAAATACATAGGCAAAAGCTGACACACACAGCAAACACAAATAGACCAGAAACATAGATACTATCAGCCACAACAATACATTAGCATAGCAACCCAGCCTGAGAGCTGCGCAAACATAACCAAAAGCACTGCTACTAAAGCAGGAGATCAGCCCAACAGACCTAAACAAGACAGAGTAGGGCAATCTAACCGCAAATCCAACAAGCAAGTAAGAGCAACATAAGAGAATTACACATAAGGGAAGGGAAGAGAGCTTAAGAAAGTAAATAATGCAACTGAGCCGAAGCCCAGACATACAAAAAGATAAGTCAGCTAAGTCGACAAAACAATGGCATCGATGCATGCTGCTACTCCTTAGCCACTGAGATCTGCAAGGGGGGAAGAGAAAACAGGTAAGCATAGAGGTACAAAGTTAGAAAGCATGGAGAGTAGTAAGACAATGCACAGAATCGTTTAATCTTTTAAACAAAGACGAGTCGCTGCCCTCGGGGTTCAGACCCGAGGCCCAGAGCTGAAAAAGAAATAAGAAGTCATCAATCATAGAAGCTACGGTAGAACTGTGATGTTGGAACAACCTCTTGTTCCTTTCCTTCCAAATGATCCAGATAATGGTCTGAACCGAAAAAATCCACGCACTTCGACACGAAGCGTTCGAAGGCGTTGATAACCAACAAGCCACTAATGAAAAGGGGATAGGGCCAGTGTCCCACGCAAGAGAAGCAATCTTCCACATCGGGAGAATGATAGGGCATTGAATAAAGAGATGGTCGACATCCTCCGCGAGATTAGCGCAAAACGGGCAGAGTTGCCCCCAAGCCAAGTTCCTTTTGTTAAGAACTTCAACAGTGAGTAATTTGTTGTAGAAAGCAAGCCATGACGTGATCTTCACCTTTAGGGGGGCGCTATAGACCCAGAAGGAATTAGCGACCGACGATTTAACGCCTCTAGAGTTAAGGAAGCGATAAAAAGAGCTGACCGAGAAGGTGCCCGCTAAATTCCAGCGCCAAACAATGCCTTCAATAGGCCTCCACTCGTAGTTATTGAGGGAAGAGATGAGGTCATTAAAAATTTGTGACAGATTGGGAGGAAGGTCAATCGTGAACGGAATGACCCAAATTCTATTATCATTAACCCAAGTGAACGATTCCGAAACTGTTGTCGAGGGATTGGCAGCCAACTGGAATAAAGAGGGTTACGCAGAAGAGAGTTTGGTATTGCCAACCCATAGGTCCGTCCAAAATTTAGCTCGAGACCCGTCAGAGCAAATTCTAGAGATGCCACAATGAAAAGCTTCGGAAGCCTTCCAGACACCTTTCCAGAATGTGGAAGCGAAACGATTAACAGATGAATGGAATTCCCACCAGGGGTAGGAAGGGGTCTGATAATTCTTGACACATTGAATCCAGGGTAAATGATCGCAACCATTTGCCCAGAAGGGCGATGTTATGATCCCTGAGATCCAAGACCCCCAGACCCCCTTCCTCTTTAGAGGTGCAGATTAATTTCCAATGGCTAAGATGGGATCCCAGTTTGAACGAGGATGAGCCCAACCAGAAGAAATTACTTCTGATTTGATCAATCATCTTGATCACCCAGGAGGGGATAAAGAAGAATGACATCAAGTACAGAGGCATAGCAGAGAGCACTGAATTAAGAAGGATCAATCTGCCACCCCGGAAGAGCATTTTACCAGACCAAACATTGAGTCTGGCTTCCACTTTGTCAATCAGAGGGTACCAGTCAGACATGTGCAGCTTGCCCCATCGAAGGGGGATGCCTAAGTAAGAGATCGGAAAGGAAGCAATGGGGCAATTAAAAAAATCTGAGACCTCGAACTGGCGATTGGGGGAGCCTCCCAGCCAGAGAACAGAGGATTTTTGGAAGTTGATTGACAATCCCGAGGCCATTTCGAAGCAATAAAGGAGAAGTTTAAGGTTACGCAGGGAATGGGCATTCGGTTTGGTGAAGATAATAGTATCATCTGCGTATTGCAGATTGAGAACCCCGTCAAAGAGATGAGAATCACCGAGGCCTTCGATCATATGCAAGTTCCAAGCATTCCTAAGAAGCTTGCTAAAAACGTCGGCCATTAGGGAGAAAAGGAGGGAGGAAAGGGAATCTCCTTGCCGGAGACCACATTTGATTTTGAATTTGTGACCTTCCGACCTGTTAATAATGATCGAGGAGGTACCTGAGAACAAGCTGGATTTAATCCAAGCGATCCATTTGGGGCCGAAACCGCAGTAAATGAGAAAGTCAAGGAGGAATTCCCAATTCACATTGTCGTACGCTTTTTGGAAATCAAGTTTGAGTAAAATACCCTCAGAGTTAGATCTATGACAATGGGAAATGATTTCTTGTGCTGAGGCCACACTATCAAGGATAAAGCGGTCCTTAATGAAGCCGGATTGGGCGGAATCGATCATAGGAGATATAATCGCACTCAGCCTAGCTGAAAGGACTTTCATAATGATTTTGAAAGAAGTGTTGATCAAGCTAATAGGCCTGAAATTGGATAACACATGCACTCCCGCAACCATGGGGATGAGCACGATGTGCACATAATTGATGCGATCAAAAGAAAAACATCCCTGATGAAGATCCTGAAACATTTTGAGAAGATCATCCTAAAGCCATTCCCAGAATTTTTGGAAAAAGAAGGCAGGGAAACCATCAGGCCCTGGCGCCGAATCGCTTTTTAAAGCGAAAACCGCCGATTTAATTTCTTCTAGAGAAAAAGGGGCCTCGAGAGAAGAGAGATCATGGGATTGGTTACCGTACAGTTGTAACCAATCCAGCTCTAAAGAGCGATGTTTATGCGAGCCAATAAGTTTTTTATAGAAAAAGAGGAACTCCCGGTGAATTTCCTCGTCGGAAGTAAGGTCCACCCCTTGAACGGAGATGGAAGAGATACGATTGCTACGTTGTCTATGGGAAGCGAAGTTGTGAAAGAAGGCCGTATTGGCGTCACTCTCCTTCAGCCAATTAACTCTTGCTCTTTGAGCCCATTTAATATGGTTTTGATAGAGAATATCAGCATATTCTAGCTTGCAGGAATGGCGCTCCGATCGGAACGATTCCGACAAGGGACCCAGTTCCTCCATCTGATCGATGGAATCGATGGAAGGGAGGAGGAGGTTTTTAAGAAAGTTAGTGTTGGATTGCCGCTCAGAGCGCCAGATTTTGCAACCATGCTTGATAGCGTGAAGTTTAAGAAGGATATTGCCCAATCCGGATGAACCGGTAATTGAGGCCAGGCATTCCACCACCAGATTGACGAACAGCTGGTCTTGAAGCCAGAGTTTTTCAAACCAAAATTTGTGATGGTGATTGAAATGAAAGTTGGAGAAAAGAGCGATCGGAACATGATCGGAAGAAGGATTGGGGAGTACCTGGGAGGAGGATCGATGGAACCTGGAGATCCAGGGCTGAGACACCAGGAAGCGGTCAAGTTTGGCCAACGAAGGGGGGGTGCGTTAATTGGACCAGGTGAAAGATCTACCGGATAAGGGTAAATCGGTTAATTGCAACTCCCTGATGCGGTCGTTAAACAAGCAAGATTGTGAATTAGAGAGAACCGGATTCGACCTTTCGGCCACAAATCTGGTGACATTGAAATCCCCGCAAAGAAAACAGAGATTGGTAGTATATTGTTGTAAGGAAAGGAATTCGTTCTAGAATAGGGGCCGTCCCTCCGGAGAGGACGGGCCGTAAACCGATATCACGGTGAGGGGGCAATTGAAGGTTGTCCATTGGAGTTGAACGATGAGAAAAAAGTAAGGCGTTGCACCGCCATTAGAGAGAAAATAGTCTCTTTGAAACCCAGGAAGATCCCTCCTCTAGAACCAATCCCGTCGAGAGAGATCCACTTGGTGATCAAAGATCCACCTAAGGCGAATAACGTGGGGGGGGGGGGAGGCGATACCAACTTGGATTCTTGGATAGAAATCAGATCGCAGCGCGAAGAAAAAATTAAGTCCAGAATTGCCCGTTGCTTAGATGGGCAATTCAAACCACGTATGTTCCAAGAAATACTAATCATGAGGGAGATGGTGCTCCGTGACTCTAAGATGTTCCTTCCTTCTAATGGAAAGAACTTGGGGGGAATCGGAGGGATCAATCAAAAAACCTAACCCGTGCGCTAATGAGGCCAATTCGCCATTGGAAAGCGAATCAAAAATGGGACGGTAAATAGAGCCTAACACGTTATGGTTCGGCAGAGAAGATAGAGGTGAAGGCCAATCTTTCGAGGAGTCCCTGGCAGGGCCAGGACAAGTCGAAAGACTAGGCGAATTGGCGGTCGATAGTTTTTTAGCCTTAAGGCGAGAACTAGACCTGATGGTACGGTGAGGCAACAAAATGGGATGCACTATCTCTGCATCGGAGCACCCTTCCTCCACACAAGGAAATGCGGTGGAAGGAGATGCTGCCGCTGAGAAAGACTTGGTAGGGGAGGATAGGGCCTCCACCGGCGAAGTACTCACATTGATAAATTGGACAGAAAACTTAGGAGAGGAGAGAGGAAATGGCCCCGTAACCCCTGGGCCTTCATCGCGATCGTTGGGGAAATCCAACCGCAAAACGAAGACCCAACCGGGGAGACCTTAAGACTGTTAGGGACATGGTAAGGAGGAGAATTAGCTTGACACAAAACTCCTAAATGAAGAAACTTAAAAATACATGCAACAATAAAATAGAAATTAACAGGGGAGAAGTGAAGAGAGAGTACCTGAGCGGGACGGCTAGCGCAGTCTAGCTCTGCTTCCTCCTCCAACAGGAGAGGATCTTGATCAGTCCAATTAGATGCTTTGGAAGGAGAAGAGAAAGCCGGATCAGACTTGTACGGAGTGGGAAAGTGAGCTAGCTGTTGGAATTGTTCCCAATCCGAGGCGAAATACGGGTTAACTTCCCAAGCAGGCCATTAAGAAGATGATTCTTTAAACTTAGCCGACGGGGAGGAGGCGTGTACAATAGGGACAGAGGGATCCGATGCTGAGAAAGGAGCTTTGGGGGGAATAGAGGGGACCGCAAAGGTAGTCAGGGATAGAGACGGAGGGGCCGGGGGAGTGCCCTTAGCAGCATGTAGCTCTGGGTTGATCCAAACGAGGTTGGGCGGTTTGGAAGGAGAGATCTTCGGGATGGAAGGGGAAGTAATCGACTTGCTGTGAAGAGGAAACTTACTGCGAGCAGCCCCGAACCTACTCCCTTTCGCCGCTGAGCTCAGAGATTTAGAGGAGGAGGAGTCCCCAGGGTGAAAAGTGGAAGAGAGCTCAGATCCAAATTTTGGCGCCACAGTCGCAAGGGGTGGAGGAGGGTTACCACTGACTGAGATAGGATCGTGGTAATGAACAGAGACGGGAAAGAGGAGATTCCATCAGATAAACAGAAGGCCTGAACACGAGCTGGAGGATTGGGGCATCTAAAGATAGCTTCAACCTGTAAGCTGCCTGAAGCCAGCCTGGCTTTGGAAGAGATACTTACGATCTCTCCTATACATTTGGCCATATCTCCTACTAAGCGCAGGGAATCGCAAAAAGGAGGGAGACCAACAAGAGAGACCTTGGTGTCGGAAGATCCAAGGCTCTGAGGAGCGGCAGTGATATGGACCCATTGCCGAACAGAGAGAGAGATGTTGCCAATCGCAAGGGTCGATGTCGCAATAAGATCCTCCAAGATTTTAGGAGAAGGACAATGGATGATCATGTCACCATTAGAACAGTTGTAGCGAATCCAATCCCAGTCTTTGACGTTACAGAAATTGCAAAGAAAGGAATTCAATGTGTAGAAAGGCACAATACCTCCTTTGAAAGAGATAGCACCGTAGGTGCAAAAAAACTGCAAGCGATCCGTCAAATCTGCCTTAGAGAGAAATACTTGAGTGACAGACTGCTTGATGGGTCGTTTGAAGGAAGCCGCAGGTGCGGAAAGAGGGGGAAGGGGGTTCTCCGCGATTCTACGCTCCGGAGGGGGGGTAGGGAGAAGAGGGGTGTTAGAAGGTGAAGGTTGCTTCGGAGCTTTTGAAGTACTGGTGGCAGGCAGCTTATTACGGAGAGAGGTGAGATCCACCGCCGCTAGCACTTGATCGGAGATAGGAGCTCCCAACGGGAGCCCTAGAATTTTTTGGAGTGCGTAACAGCGATGCTTAGCATGTCCCAATTTGAGACAGAATAAGCATTTCATCTTGTTAACACAAGAGTGTTTAAGGTGGCCTCGTTGAAGGCAGCGAAAACAGTAGGGTGGGAGGCGAAGATTATGAGAGGTGAAGTGAGGAGAATGAGAAAGGGAAGAAGAGGAATAAGGGTGGGAAGAAGAAGATGATGCACCTTTAGGAAGGTTCGCGAGGGGTGGTTTAAAGGAGGCCGAGTCCATAGACTTAATACTGTAACTGGGCCCTTTGGGCCAAACAAGGGTACCAGCTTTAAACTTTTTTTTTTTCACAACCTCAACCCAGGATAGTTCCATGGGCCACTGCAGCGAAGTCCCACAAAAAGAGAGCAGACGCAAGAGAGAGAAGGGGCAAGGTGGGAGACCTTGCTAGAACCGGATGTTAATGGCTCAGGACCGCCGACAGCGGCAAGTAGAGGGGGATGGAGAAGAGAATCGTTGCCGAGAGCGTCAGAAACAATAACCTCCGGGGGAGGCTACAATCAATGTAGAAAGCGCACGGAGATCGAACTCCAATAGGGAAAATACCGGTCAATAAGGATCAGACAAGAATCCACTATCCAAAGCTAAAGGATCTTAAACATCCACAGCTAAGGAGAAGAAACAACAGGGACCCGAGAAGCTCATAGAGGGGAAGGGGGAAAAAGCCCCAGTCCCAGAGCCTGGACCACACAAACACACCACACCAAAAAAATAAAAAGCTCTACTTCAAGACTAAGTAAAGGGAGAACTTACAATGCTTGGGCGCAAAAACAACAGCAAAAAAACTAGGAGAAAAAAAAACCAGCAAGGGCTTACCGGAGCGCTCTGAGAGCTGGGAGCCGAGGCAGACCAAAAGGGCACCATAACGGCCGGGGAAGCGGCAGATCGGCTACAAAACGCCACAGAGGACAAGCAACGGCGAGGCTACTGCCTCCACAGCAAGGACAAGCAGGGGGGAACGACGGGAAGCGCTGCCGAAAAAACGACGAAAAGGGTTTGGAGAGGAGGAGAGATGGAGTAACTTTAACGAAGAGGCGAGGAGGGTTGGGAGAAACGACGAGAAGGATCGGTGCTCTAAAGGGAGGAGAAGACGAGTCGACGAAAAATTCTCTGAATTGAAAGCCAATTTTATTATTTGTAGTCAGTAGCTTGTGCTCACTGACTTCTAGTTATGCAAGACAATGATATCATTCGTATAGAATTATTTACGAATGAAATATACTGTATTTTATTTAACTCATAGTACAACCTTAGTGTTAATGATGTAGAAATAGCAGTAGCTAGCCGGCGATTTATTTAGGCAGCGTAGTCATTCCCGATTTTTCTGGAAGATTTTATATATTTAATTAAATAAGTGATCTGAACGTGGAATGTAAGTTCTAATTAAATTTTTTATATAGTAAATAATAAAATGTAATCTGGCATTGAACATGAGACGTTCTTTTATTCATCACATACTCTTTACAAATTATCCTTAGTAGCACAAACTTTTATTTTATATGAGTTGCGCTTTTGTAATTAATTATGTCGTAAATAAATTTGAACTTTGAGAGTGTTAGATATTGTATTATACATATGTGATAAGGTTAACAGAGAGATTGGAAAATATGATTTGATTATTGGAATCAAATATAACTGTGTACAATGACTCCTGTATATAGGAGGGAACCAAATGCTAAACTGATACATATCTGATATAGGATTATGTATAATACAATATCTAACACCTCATCTCAAACTCACGATGGGTCGAACAGTGCGAGTTTATCCACTAAATAACGAAATCTCTATACAGTATGAGACTTGACGAAGAAGTCTGATATCTGCTGTGAAGAAGTAACAAAGTGAAGTGAAATGGTCTATGCTTTAAAGCGTTCGCGAACATAGTGGCAATCTATCTTTATGTGCTTTGTTCGTTCATGAGAGACCGGGTTGCTGGCACCCATCTGATAAGAGCCAACGAACATGAAAAATTTATGTAGTAGTGGCTGCCATTACTCTGTACTCAGCTTCGGTTGAAGAACATGCTACAATTGCCTGTTTTTTGCTTCTCCACGAGATCAATAAATTACCAAGAAATAGATTGAAACATATGGTAAACCATCTGGTGGTAGGATCACCCGCCCAATCTGAATCAGAATACGCTCGGAGCTCTAGGGTGGATGTGGAAAGCATGAATAATGAGCGAGTGATAGTGCCCCGAAGATATCTGAGGATCCGAAAAAGAGCACCGTAGTGAACTGATAAAGGAGCAGAGACAAACTGACTAACAATACTAACTGCATGAGCAATATCGAGTTTGGTCATGCATAAGTAGACAAACTGTCCAACAATCTGTCTGTATCTAGTGGGTTAAGAAGGAGCTCACCATCTGTGGGACGAAGTTTCACATGCAACTCTAAGAGAGTGTCGGCCGATCGAATGTCAGATATACAAGCAGCAAGAATAATATCTTATGTGTATTTCTATTGAGAAATAAGTATCCCCCAAGACCCGTTGGCAATCTCTAGGCCCAGAAAATAGCATAAGCTGCCAAGATTTTTCATATTGCACTGTTGGTGAAGATATATCTGGACGGATGCAATTCTTGCGGAATCATCCTCAGTGATAATCATATCATCAACATATAATAATAGAAGAACCCGCCCCTGCGGTGATGACCGCATAAACAAAGAGTGATCATGTAAACTCTGACTGAAACCAGCCAAGATGATGACACTGCGAAAACACTCAAACCAGGCGTGAGGGGTCTGTTTCAGACCATATATAGCTCGACGCAGATGGCAAATATGACGAGGAGGAATGATAAGGCCAGGAGGGGGATGCATGTAAACAACCTTTGGCAATGTACCATGAAGAAAGGCATTCTTCACGTCCATATGGTATAATGGCCATTGATGAACTGAAGCAAAGGTGCGAACTGTAGCCATCTGTGCAACCGGGGTAAAAGTCTCATCATAGTCAATGACATGCTCCTGAGTAAATCCTCGAGCAACTAGGAAAACCTTGTGCCACTCAATGGAACCATCAGGTTGATATTTGACCTTGAAGATCCACTAGCAGCTAACAGGTCGGACGCTCACAGACAGTGTAACAACATCCCAAGTGTCAGTCTGATCAAAAAGACTGAACTCCTCTGCAATAGCTTTCCGCCACTCAGGATATTAAATGGCTTCCTGGTAGGTTCTGGGCTCACATGTAGATTGTATAGCAGTAAGATACGCATGAAACTGTGGTGAGTAGGAGGCTAGGGTGGAAAACCAAACTGCTCAAAAGGACCAGGGGCATCAGGTGTGTAACGAGCCGGTAGAATACCCGAGGTAGAACGTGCAGACTGACGGACCGGTGGAGGATGAACATGGTGAGGAGGTAAAATAGGTTGTGTGTGTACGCGGGAGTGGGGAAGTAGGTGGTGAGGGGATATGATGCTGTGGGGATGCAGGTGGTGTCTCCGTAGGAGGAAGAATATGTGGAACGTCAGCATGAGATGGGAAGGGATCTAAAAGAGTGGGATCAAATAAAATGCGTGAAGGTCTGACCGGAGAAGGAGGTCTAAAAATAGGGGAGTCAAAAAAACTAGCATCCTCAGGAGAGGTTAAGTAGTAAGGAAAGTCTTCCACAAAGGAGACATGTCGAAAAATACGAACATAACCTGTGACAGAATCAAAATAACTATAACTTTTATGTTCTGAACTGAGACCTACATGAACACACTTAATAGTTCGAGCTGTGAGCTTCGTGCCCTTAGTGTAAGAGAGAAGGACAAAACAGGTGTACCCAAAGGTACGGAGCATATTGTAGTCTGGCGGGGAGTGACGAAGTGCTTCATAAGGTGATGTGCCAGATAGAGCAGATGAGGGAGTGATGTTAATGAGACTGACAGACGTCATGACAGCTTCAGCCCAGAAAAAAAGAAAAACAAAAGAGGATAGTAGAAGAGCGCAAGCTGTCTCAAGAATGTGACAATGCTTGCATTCGTTACACCATTCTGTTCATGTGTGTGAGGACATGACTGCTGAAAGAATGTACAATGAGATTGAAGGATCGATCTCATAGTAGTGGAAGTGTACTCACGAGCACCGTCAGAGCGAAAGATTTTGATACGCACACCAAACTGAGTTGAAACCATGTTTGTAAAGAACTGGTAAATGTCAAGTATCTTAGAGTGTTGACGCATAAGAAATACCCATGTGTATCGAGTAAAGTCATCGATGAAACATAGTAAAGATAACCTTTGTGAGAAAGTATAGGAGATGGTCCCCATATGTCAGAGTGAATAAGTTGAAAAGGATGTGTGGTTTGGGAGGTACTTTTGTAATTAAATGGGAGGGCTATATGTTTGGCGAAATGACAACCTTGACAATCAGACAAATAAGTAAAAGAAAAAGAACCAAGGACACCACTACGGGCTAAAGTCTTAAATCGAGGCACACTAATATATCATAAACGTCTGTTCCACATATCAGCATCAGAGTGTACAACTCCAGCAAAATGCTGATGAGATCTATGTGCATGAAGAAAATCTAGGTGATATAGACGACCATATCGACTAGCATGCCCAAACTCCTGACCCGTACAAGAGTCGGTAATAGAAAAATCGACAGAATCAAATGTAACGACCAGAACACTCTCGCATAATGCACAAATGGAAATAAGGTTCATGGTTAAATAAGGAGCATAAAGAACATAGGGCAATGTGAGAGTGGGGGAGCTAATAGACCCTGAGTGTGTAGTGAGAAGGTGTGAGCCATTGGCTGTGTGTAGTGATGAAGAATGAGAGGGACGTGTAGTGCTGGTGGTGAGCAGTGTATAGTTACTAGTAAGATGATGTGAAGCACTAGAATCTAAAATCCAGTAAGAAGCCATACCAGAAGTGACAGAGAATGCAGGGGCAAAAGGGTCAGTACTGATAGACTGACCCAAGAAGCTGGAGTTTCAGCTGAGCGAGGTGATGCTGGAGATTAGCCCAATCAGCAGGAGTCGGCAAGGTTGGAGTAACAGTCATAGTCGAGGATGTAAGGGAAGAAGTGCTGCGAGGAGGAATGAGACTGATGTCGCTATGGCAGGGATCAAAATGAGAGCAGAATTGTTGCTGGTGTCGGGATCAGGAGGTGGATGGTGCTATCGGGTGCGGAAGTAGTGGTGGTGCATGGTGAGGGATGATGCTGGAAGGAGGAGGTAGGAGACCGGAGTCAGGATGATGACGGTACTGCATGTGTCTGTTAGAGAAGAAAGAGTACCTGTAATTTTATTTTTTATTATTATTTTTTGATTATTTTTTTTGATTATTTTTTTAAAATTTATTTTTGATTTATTTATTTTTTAAATAGAAATGGGTGGCGGGTTTGGGGGGGTTCCTGTTGGATTAGGGCAAAGCGTAGGGTTAGGGTTAGGTATTAGGGTTTGGATAGAAGAAATAGGGTTTGGGTCGGGTATGGTTACAAGAAAAGAAAAATAAATGTTAACAAAGAGATTTTGATGGGAAAGATAAGAAAATAAAATTTATATAATTGTGCACTGATACCATAATAAGGTTAAGAGAGAGATTGAAAAATATGATTGAATTTTTGGAATTAAATATAACTGTGTACAATGACTCCTATATATAGGAGGAAACCAAATGCTAAACTGAACATATCCGATATGGGACTATGTATAACACAATTTCTAACAGAGGGTATTATGGTAACTAACAACAGTTGAGTAAATGAATGGTTAATATAACTCCCACTTAAAAATAAATTGTTGAGATTAGATGATTGAATGAATATCTACAAATTATAGGTTAGCTACTAATGCAACCCCAACTCTCTCATTATAATATTATTACTAGTACGTAGTTTATACATGTAATGCACATCTTAATAAATATAAATTTTTTAAAGTAAAAATTTCGACGTAGCATGGCCTCGAACCTGAGACATTTTATATTAGTTATGCACGAACAATGCACGTCTTAATAAAAAAAAATTAAATAAAAACTCTAACGTAGTGAGGACTTAAACATGAATCCTCTTTCATAATAGTTATGTACGTGCGTCACACACGTTGATAGTGATACTAAAGTTTTTTCCTATGATAGCATTAGATTAGATTAGATATTATTATTAGAGAAGAGATTAGTAATTTGTTCATTAACTAATATAATAAATTAACTGAAGTCTATATGGGCCGTCCTTTTTCTCGTCCGGAAGCGTTTAATTTCCGTGGGTCCCATGGGCCCTGTGAGACCGCACGAGCGGCTACTAATTTACTAGAATCTAGCTTGTGTACCCCTGGGTGAGATAATCAACTGATAAATAAAAGGTGGTGAGCTTACCCTCTTCTAAGTTTGTCCTTGTGTTGAATCAGAAGAGAGGTTTTTTTTTTTTTTTCTTTTTTTTTTAATATATTTTTTTTATGCATGTAATATGTTAAAGAGTGCTGTGGGTATTGTATGATAGATATTAAGGAACATATAATAATTTCTCCGGCCGGAGCAGCTCGGTTCTATCTGCGCTTTCAAAAAATATATATATATATATATTAAGGAACATAAGCTATCCATGATAGGATCAAAAGATATTGAAAATAAAGAAAGCCAAAATCCAACTGATAATCAACATTTTGAATCGAGCAATATATAGCTAAATGAACCAACTAAAGGTCATATAGTATCTCTTTAGTAAGACCCCTACTTTAAGTCTTAGATCTTGATTTCTAGTGATATTAACTATTGTATCCTATTTGTTTATATATAAGTTTAACCCATAAGTAATTAAGCCTCGGCTTATTTAGTTGGACTCTTTGCATCTAAGGTTTTATCCGAGTTATGGAGTTCTTATAAAAATGTTTTATGAATTTTAGAGATCATCTTGATAATTGATGTATTGACATGATTAGGATTTGGTTTTATGAAATTTAGAGGTAGATCTTCTTTCCTTTTTTTTTTTTGAAATAGAGATAGGATCTTTGTTGATTGATTCAAGTAATGGTACAATTATTTGGTTAACTAACTTCATGAATAATGATATTATCTATATTATCTTTAAGAAACTCAATTGATGGCTTTAATCAAATTTCAACAAAGTGATGAGTCTTTGCTTTATATTTAAGCAATAAGATGGTAATGAAATAGTATATGTCTAGTCATGCTACTGTAGTTTGTCCCTTCGAGTTGATGACAGTTTTCATTGAAAGGTTAGTCATTATTAGACTTTGCAATTAGCAAATTGATGGCCCTAAAAATTTTCAATTATTTTTTGGTGGTGTCAACTAAGTTTACACTTTGGATTTGATTTGATTTGATTTTAATAATCTCTTAATCTATTAAGAGTTATTAATAAGTCATCATTAACCCTTAAGCATCTGAAACAAGAAGAAAAAAAATGAATTTGTGAGATTTCCGATACATGTGTCAGGACTTCATGGTTTGAATTTCATATACAGCAACTAAATGATTTTTCAATTTTGTGTGCAATTGCCAAATAATCTAATTAGCCTTAACTAACTAAGGCCCCATATTCAAAATTAAGTGATTTATGTAGGGTCTCTTGATAGATAATGCGGAATTTAAGTTATGATTAAGATTTATGAAATTAATTAAGGGTCCATTAATATACATATCAAAACAATTATGATTAGATTCTATTCTTTCCACTTGTTTATATAATTAAGCATCCTACCAAATCCTAATTAATGCCATCTACTGGTGGTTTATCTCCTTAAACAGGAGAGCCAGGAAGATTAACTAAACCAACACTTACTTAGTTCCCCAAAAATAAACAAATAAATAATAAGAAAAAGATCACAAAACTTTATACATATTTCTGTTTTAAAAACTACAATATTGTCTCCTACAAAATAATTAGAGGGTAAATTACCAAAAAAGGTCTACACCGTTTGGATTAGATACAAAAAAAAATTAGATTTGAATCCTCTACCCTCACAAAATATGAGTGATTGGTGCGCTTACTTTATATCAACCGTCTATCGTAAATCAAGTTTGACGAATGGTCAAAATTAATCATATAACTTATAATTAAAATAATTAATGCTTTAGTCAAGATAATTAGAATAGTTTATATTTAAAAAAAAATTAACACCCTAGATGAGAGATCCTCTTATGGACTTTTTGGGTAAGTTTTTTTTTATAAAAAGCACCCCCCTACAACAACTTATTTGTTTATCTCTGCCTCTTCTGAAGAAAAAAAAAAAAGCAAAATTTTCTCTTATTTGTTTATACTATTTCTATTCATTATATATCTCTTCAAATAATTGACAAGAAAGAAAGAAATTTTTTGAAATTTTAGATGCAAAAAATATGAAAGAAATTTACCTTCGTTTTTTAGATTTTAAACATACAATTGTTAGATTAAAGTCAAGACTTTTTTATTAAAGAAACTCAGAGAAAACAAAATATTAGCCAAATATATATGGTGCTTTTTATAAAATTAAAAAAAAAATGTATCAAAAAATTTATGAGATGGTCTCTCATTTAGGCTGTTAAATTTATTTTAAATGAAAATTATTCTAATTAGCTTGATTGAAGATTTTTTTATTTTAATAATAATTAATGTAATTAATTTAGATCATTCATCAAACTTAATTTACGATAGACAGTTGATATTAATTAAGTGCATCATTCAAAAATATTTTGTAAGTACAGAGGATTTGAATCTCCAAAAAATATGCACACGGTTAAAAACAAGTTGAACCCTAGCCGTGAGTTTTCTTTGTTAATTCTTAATGATTCAGCATTAACCACCTTCAATCTTGTTGACTATTTTATAAATAAATAAATAAAAAAAAACTGAAGACTGTTCTTCCATTTTATCTTTAATCCTTAGAAAATAACTGAAAGGAAGTAGTAGTTTGGGGTTTTTCTAAATCCAGCCAGCAAGGTTAAAGTTAGTCGATACTGATTCATAGGAGAGAGATAAATTTTTTTTTCTCTTGTGTGTGCGTGTGTGTGTGTGTGTGTGTGTGTGTGGGGGGGGGGGGGGTGGGGGGGGGGGGGGGGGGATTTAATTATGTATGTACCAAACTGTCCATGTTTGAAAATTTAATACAAAAAAGTCTCTGTCGCTAACTGAGTTAGCGCCCCTAGTAATATTCTCCGCATTATCTCAGTTAGCGTGTGTCAGGGGATACCACTTTTTCTCTCAAGTAGGACTGTGCGAAAAAACTCACCAAATATAGACATGCTAACTCCGTTAGCGTATCTATTTAAACCACTCATGCTAATAGAATTAGTGCGATAGGTGAACAGTAGGAAACACTACTCCTCAAGTAGTAAGGGTGTAGGTAAAAAAATTTCTAGTATAGACAGTCCTGCCTGCAAGGGGTTACACGTTTTTTTATGTTTTAAAATTTTAGTTGGAGGTAGGTTGCTTTTAGGAACCTGATTGGATAGAAATATCAAATAAATAAATATAGACAAAACATCTTTTCACTTATTCCATTATAAAAGATGGACCATAAGGTATATAACTAATGAGGCTATTACAAAATTATTTAAGAAGATATAATTTCATCTAATCTAATCTAATCTTATAATCTAATCTTATATTATAATATGAGAAGGTCTTAGTGTTATTTGTAAATTTATCAATATGTGCAGCCTACGTACACAATTAATATATAAGATGTTTCAGGTTCGAATCTTCCATACGTCAGAATTTTTAATTTTTAATTTTTTTTAATTTTAAAACGTGCACCACGTAAATTACTGGTAACTTTAATTAATATATTTTTTTGATAAAAAACTTTAATTAATATTATGCATACCATACAAAAACTTCAAAACAATTTACATAACCAAATTTTACCTTCACCTGAGGTAACCATACCAAGAATAGCCAATCTCGGAATTTCAACAAAAATATCCGGACCGCCGAAACCCGCACGAGCCACCTGCTGACTAAACAACTAACATGTCGGATCCCGCGTGTCACCACCTGGTTGGCTGCTACGTCAAAAATTTTCCCTCTCACCATGCACACGTGTGCTCGCTCCTCCACGAAAATTAACCCCAACCCTAAATTAAACCTATTGGTCCACCAATTTGATTAAAAAAATGAATAATCATTCAATCATACAATAAGCCAACTAATATGAGCTAAATTACCTATTCAAACACTCTTTCTCGGCTGACACGTCACCGTTGATTGGTCGATCGATCCACGTGATCCACGTCGCCATTGTCAACATCGATCTAAAGCTTCACCTATCATTAGACTTTGGAAAAATGTGAATAATTTTGTATAACTATATATAGATTTTAGGTCATTGTCAACTGAGCTAAATCAATGGCGACTACTTTCAATTAATAAATCGATCTGTGTTTTTGAACACTTGGATAAAGTGAAAACGCTTTGAGATGAACGTCCATGTTAAGATTTCTTTAATTTCGGAAAGATAATGTATGAAATACTTTAGAATGTATGTATTACTGACGAGTATAAACTTGTATTGGTTAATTGTTAACCCTTTTTCTAAACATGCATGCTATTCCATGAGTATTAATGGTTGCTTCGGGTGCGTTTGTTTTGATATTTTGAATAGAGTATTCTGAATTGAGTATTCTGAATAGAGTTATTCTGAATATGAGTTTAAAAGCTGTTTGTTTACATTGTATTCTGAATATTGATATTCTGAAAGCTGTTTATCTGAAAAAGAGAGTTTAGAAGCTGTTCGGTTATATTTCTAGCCGAAAACTGTATTCTGAAATCTGTTTTTCTGAAAATGAGTGTTTAAAAGCTGTTCGGTTATATTTCTAGCTGAAAACAGTTATCTGAAAGTTGTTTTTCTGAAAAAGAGAGTTTAAAAGCTGTTCGGTTATATTTCTAGCTGAAAACTGTTATCTGAAAACTGTTTTTTCTGAAAAAGAGTGTTTAAAAGCTGTTCGGTTATATTTCTAGCTGAAAACAGTTATCTGAAAGCTGTTTTTCTGAAAAAGAGAGTTTAAAAGCTGTTCGGTTATATTTCTAGCTGAAAACTGTTATCTGAAAGCTGTTTTTCTGAAAAAGAGTGTTTAAAAGCTGTTCGGTTATATTTCTAGCTGAAAACTGTTATCTGAAAGCTGTTTTTCTGAAAAAGAGTGTTTAAAAGCTGTTCGGTTATATTTTTAGCTGAAAACTATTATCTGAAAGCTGTTTTTCTGAAAAAGAGTGTTTAAAAGCTGTTCGGTTATATTTCTAGCTGAAAACTGTATTCTGAAAGCTGTTTTTCTGAAAAAGAGTGTTTAAAAGCTGTTCGGTTATATTTTTAGCTGAAAACTATTATTTGAAAGCTGTTTTTCTGAAAAAGAGTGTTTAAAAGCTGTTCGGTTATATTTCTGACAATTTTGAATATCAATTTGAAATAATAATAATAATAATAATAATAATAATAATAATATATATAATAATAATAATAATAATAATAATAATAATAATAATAATAATAATATATATAATAATAATAATAATAATAATAATAATAAATAATAATAATAATAATAATATATATAATAATAATAATAATAAAATAATAATAATAATAATAATAATAATAATAATAATAATAATAATAATAATAATAATAATAATAATAATAATAATAATAATAATAATAATAATAATAATAATAATAATAATAATAATAATAATAATAATATATAATAATAATAATAATAATAATATATATAATAATAATAATATATAATAATAATATTAATAATATATATAATAATAATAATAATATATATAATAATAATAATAATAAATAATGATAAATAATAATAATAATAATATATAATAATAATAATAATATATATAATAATAATAATAATAATAATAATAAAAAACAATAATAATAATAATAATAATAATAATATTAATAATAATAATAATAATAATAATAATAATAATAATAATAATAATAATAATAATAATAATAATAATAATAATAAAATATATAATAATAATAATAATAATAATAATAATAATAATAATAATAATAATAATAATAATAATAATAATAATAATAATAATAATAATAATAATAATAATAATAATAATAATAATAATAATAATAATAATAATAATAATAATAATAATAATAATAATATATAATAATAATAATAATAATAATAATAATAATAATAATAATAATAATAATAATAATAATAATAATAATAATAATAATAATAATAATAATAATAATAATAATAATATATAATAATAATAATAATAATAATAATATATATAATAATAATAATAATAATAAAGAGAGTAAAGGAGGTGTTTTGGAAAATAGGGGGTATGAGTATTCTGAATATCAATTCTGAATAACACTTAAAACAAACGCCTATTCTGAATAGAGTATTCTGAATACTCTATTCTGAATATCAAAACAAACGGACCCTTCGCTTCTCGAAATTATATATATATATATATATATATATATATATATATAGAGAGAGAGAGAGAGAGAGAGAGAGAGAGAGAGAGAGAGAGAGAGAGAGAGAGAGAGAGAGGAAAAAAGTGGAATCTAGCCACCTTGTTTCATTAAAAAGGGCTTAACGAAACAAATCCAGAGTACTGGGCCAAAATACAAACTACAGACAGAAAATAAAACATATATGAAGCAACATGACGCGTACAAATAACGAATCCCTCCAACAACCCTGGAGGGTGGGCCGACAAACCTGCTCGGTCCAGCAAAATTGTAAGTACGTCTGTTTAACTTCGTACAGTGCCTCCACGACACATGCACACCCACCTGAAACAAGTCTGGCAGAATTTTATCACCCGCCGATCCCTGCCTTCATCTTGTTGGGGGACCCCATCTTTGGGCTCAAGCCCTGCAAATCGAAAGCTGACCCCACGGCACAAGCACAACGATCGCACCCTCCCACCATCTCCACCATTCATCCTACAAACGTGCCAATCGCTCCCACAGCCGCCACCAAAGAGATAGCCGTGAAGAGATACCTTCACTTCCCATACAATAGCAATTTCTCAGGCGATTTCTCACCAAATAGCTATCTCGCTCACCTCACCAAACACCACGCTTAGGAGAGAGCCGTGGAAAGGATACCTTCACCTCTTTCACGCTCAAGCTCTCTCCGGTGATTTCTCACCACACAGACTTATTTCGACTCAAACTTCCAATCTGAGGGAAGAGGCGACGCTGTCACGAGCCAGTGACCTAAACTTGAGGAAGCTCGATAGCCTGATAGTAAGCACTGTGAAGACTGCACCGGTGACATCGTAGGACACTCCAGACCAACCATATCCAAACCCCACACCCCCTCACCCCCAACACCAACCAACAACCGGCCTAGGCCTATGGGCCCCAAATCGAAACACCGACCTCACACACTTGAGCCCGAAATTTATGGTGTTCACGACAACTGGCGCGGGAGGATGCTCTAGGGACGACATAGTCGCTCCGCGATAGTTGAAACAAGTGCCCCGGAAGTTGAGACAAGTGAGCGCACATCACGGAGGGACCCCATCTTTGGGCCCAAGCTCCACTAACGTGCAAGACAACCTAACTCCCGGCATCTTCACACGCACTACCAACCCTCGCAGATCGTCATGATTGGCCCCGAGAGTGGATATGGTGGCAAGCGCGCATAACATCCGGGTAAACATCTAGCAGATCATGGAAGGACCCCATCTCGTGTCCAACCCCACAATCTAACAAAACTACTAGCTTCACACCCCCAACCACAGCAAAAGCCAGCACTGGCCCCATGCCGAACCACCAGCCTCACACGGTGGGCAAATCAGAGCAAAAGCCAACACGAGGGGGGGGGGGGGGGCACAGCAGCCAGTCCCCAGGGAACCCATACCGAACCGACCTCACGCAGAGGTGTGCCGTCGTCGTCACGAGGGGGGGGGGGGGCATCTCCATCGGCCAGCACCCCTTCCCAGATCCTGTCGACCACTGGTTGGCCACGACGCTACCCAGACCTTGCCGTTCGCCACATAGGAACGACCGCGATCTGCCGTCGCGACATAGGAACGAACGGATAAATCTCTTACACCTTTAATTTTATTTCTTTCTTTCTTTCTTTCTTTCTTTTTGTTAACTCTAAATTGGAAAATAAAGAATTTATCGTTTTTTCTTATCAAGAAAATTCTCAATATTTACATTTTTAATTAAGAAATCGTTTAAATTTATGCTTTTAATTTAAAGTCTCGTGTCAAAACAAAGAGAGGAATTTATGAAACAGTTGGTGTTTCTTAATTGAAAATGCAAAGGGGAGAATTTTTTTAATTTCCCCCTTAATTTATACAACTAAACATATATTCTACAAGTACATCAAATTATATAAACTGTCATGTGCCCTAATTGCAATAATTACAGCTCCATATTCAAAGAAATTAAACTCTATACTTAGTATATACATATCTGAAACTCCACAAGCCAAATTGACATAATTAGGAGTACGACAATAAATCAACAAAACTAGAATGATTATGTTGAGCATGCATGCTAGATTTACTACGCTCACAATCCCATATCATTCCTAACAATGATTCACACGTGAGGGCAATCTCTCACACGTGTAAACCACTTATTTGCCTTGTTTGTGCATGCATATATGGCAACAGGGTGGAGTGCCCTAAAATCCTTCATGATCTCCAATTACTTTTGCTAAACCCTAGCATTAATTTAATTAAAACTATTAATAATAGTGGGGTTTGCACCTAACCCTAGAGTTGTGTCTAGGGTAAGGTAGGACAACACCCTGGGGAGGGGATGGATGATCCCTTGATATACAAGTTTTTTGTGCAGTTTGAGTTTTTTCTCACATTCGCATACTTTAATGTGTTTTATACATAGTTTACATTTTGAAGCAAAATTAAATGGCTTTTCCAATGCAAATGCTCATACATATCTTATCACTCTTGAGCGTGATGCATGGGCATCGTTTAGATGCATGTGGAATCAAATTGAAGCTACCCTCCTTTTCTCTCTCATTATTTTGTAATTTACCTTTTTTTATATTTATATATGTGTGTGTGTGATCTTCCGTTTGCAAACGCACTGCAGCGTACAAACACGTGCAAGCCACTGAAGTTGTTGTTTGAAACAACGTCCTAAGGCCGTTGTTTGAAACAATGCCCTAGGGAAGTATAAAGTTGTAACGCCCCTGCCCCTAGCTCAGACAATTTTTACAATTTAAAATACAAACTATTTATAGTATAGTACAACTGCCCACCACAAGCTGCCTCTCAAAGGTGGTTAACTGGATTGGTGACTCTTGATCATAGGCTATTATATTTATTAATATTTATTTCTTAGTTACTCCCGATATGGGACTAACTAGTACACTTCGATCTCTTCTCTTTTTTCGCGTGCACACACAGTAAAAGCCCAGTGGGCCCCCTTTATGCTACGTCACCCAGAGAAGTCAGCACAACGCTGTTTTCCCTTCACCCGGGTGGGCCTTAGGTGTGACATCTGTAGTACCCCGTATTTTTAAATATTACTAGTATAATGCACGTGCGATGCACATCTATAAAAAAGTTTAGTCATTAAATTAAATGAATTTGTATATCGTATAAGAAAAGAAATAGTAAAACATTTAACTTGAAAAATAGCAGGCTTCAATAATAGAATATAAGTGTGAACGATTATAGAATCAAACTTCAACAATACATAAAGGAGAAATTCAAAATTCAAAATGCATTGTTTAATCTAAATTAGACTGAAAGAGATAAGAGTAATTAACAATGAAGCTTTTCACAAAAAAATAATGTTGTTTACATATATTTGCATCTCTGATTTAACTGTTATTCAAGCCTTCGGATTGGAACAATCTGTTGGTTGTTTTTTTCTCATAATGGCTGCAAACTCATCGTAGTTAATTCTTCCGTCCTGAAACATGAAAAGTAGATTATTATGCAAGGAAGAGTGATGCAAAAATTGGTAATCCTAAGTAGATTATTATATAGTTTTATCATATTTTAACATTTACTTTTGATGAAACTGTAGATAGATAGATTGTTCATGCTTCGAAAAAATAAAGAAGATAAATATCAAATTCAATAGCTTCATTAATACGTATTATGCTGTAAAGTTTAAACTTACCAATATATCAGGTAAAATTGAGGCTAGCAGAACTGTATGAAATCCTCTTGCTGTATTAGCATAAGATTATAATGCTCTAAGGGCGGAATTCAATAGTTGATCATGCTCCTTCTTAATTACTCGCTCTACTTCAGCTCTAAGGGCGGAATTTTCGGCTTTCAAGACATGAACACGTTGAGCTAGCTCTTCACACTCTGCCTGGAAATAGTAATCAGTAAATGATGCTTGATTTAGAGGGGGGAAAAAGAACGGAATGCAGCTTGGAGGGAGAAGAAGAGACGGATTTGATTTTTTTGAGCTAGGAGGAAAAAATGAACTGATGAGTTAAGCTGAGATTAAATTTGGTATATATATATTTAAAGGTGTGTAGGATTTTGAGGAAGGGACAGGTCACCGAAGAGGTTGCATGCATAGTTGACATTTTGATATTTGCACAATTTTGGTTTCTACAGGCATGCACATATTAATTTAGACAGTAACTTTTCTGTATTGTTTACTTTTTAAATTTTGATCAACTTAAGTATACATGCATCGTTCTTCCTATACATTGAAGCCAACAGGAACTATTAATGGTAACAAATTAATAGTTTCCTCCTACCAATATAATTGCATGCAAATTACATTGCATGGAGAGTTGACATTTTGACATTTGCACAATTTTGGTTTCTACATGCATGCACATATTAGTTTAGACAATAACTTTTCTGTATTGTTTACTTTTTAAATTTTGATCAACTTAGTATACATGCATCGTTCTTCCTAGACATTGAAGCCAACATGAACTATTAATGGTAACAAATTAATAGTTTCCTCCTACCAATGTAATTGCATGCAAATTTATTCATCAGCAGAGTAATTGCATGAAAATTTATTCATTTTGATATTTGCATGCATGTGTTTATTTTTTTCCTAATACATGCAAATTACTTTTTTGACCTCTGATATTAATCCTATATTTTTTTTAGCCTTTTATGTTTATGGGGCATGATAGTAAAAAGCCGCCAAAATGGGGCTTTGCTTAATAATAGTATAGATTTTTGAAAGATTTATGAATAAATTAAAATGATTTTTGGGGATTTAATAAATATTTCTGAAAATTTATATTTATACGTGCAAAACACGTGCAAATATTTTCTTGAAAAGTTCAAAAGGCAAAAATATTTTGTGGAAAATCATTATTTATTATTTGGGATTAGTCGTAATTTTTTTAGATTTTTCTGATATTTATTAGACCTATTTGTAAATATTACGAAAAAGAATGATCTTTTTGCAAAATTGTCTTTTTGAAGGACGAAAGTGCAAAACTATTTTTCTGGACTTTTCCAATAGGGCCGGCTGACTTAGGATGGTTATTTTTGCTTTTAAATATCAATTTAATTAGTTTTATCAAATTTTCAAGTATAGGGATCTATTTATGTAAAGTTATACTTTAAAAGGGTTATTTTACTAATATGTTTAAAACCCTAATTCTCCTATTCCGGCCTATATATATATATGTATAGGAGTAGAGTGCAGCCGTCTTTCGCTACACAACACAAAGATTTTATTGCTTTCTTGGAGTTTTGAAGAGGAGATCTTGGATTTCGCAAAAGAAAGGCTTTTCTTGTTAGATTTCGTCATTTGAGGTGAGTGACTTGTTTGTTTTATTTTATTTTGTGTATGTTGTATGTAGTATTTCATCTACTAGAAAGCATGTTAGAGTTTGAGTACGAATATGCACATGATGGATTGAATGGATGGATGAATTGAAAATTGATCTTTTATGAACCCTAATTATCTTTGGATAGATTTGCATGTGGATGATGTGAGTTTTTATTATCGTTGAGTTTGGATGAACACAACTTGACTATAGAAATGTTAGATTTGTTCATGTTTATGAGTTCATGATGGTGATTGAAATTAAGGAAATGTTGAGAAGGACAGATGAGTTAGGAGATCATGTCTTGAGAACTGGATTTGAGATAAATTGGATTGAGTTGATGAACACAACTAAATTGGGGATCTTTTGAAAATTCGGTATTGATATGGTTTGGATCTGAATATGAAACTATTTCAATAATCAATAACTTTTTAGAAACTCTATTTTTGACTATATGCACAATCTATGTTTTAATCGAAAGAAATTAACAATTCACTACGTTTATGAATTCAAGTAACTCTGAATTAGTTTGGTGGGTTATTATAAACCCTACAGGTTGTAATTGATCATATAAGAAATATACTTTTTGTAGAAATCGTTTTCATAAAGTAAAACTACGTATCAGTTGAAATGTGCACAACCAAAAGTCTGCAGTCTGTAGGTCGACAGTCGACCGGTGTGACTTCACAGACGACCGACGCGACCTGGCTGCTGTGTTCTCTAGTTTTTCTTGAAATTTCGTTCTGGACAGTCGACTGATGATTTTTACAGTCGACTGGCATGACTTAGAATTATTTTGTAAAGATTATTGGATTTTTTGCTCTGGATAGTCGACCTATGACTTTTTACAGTCGACTACTATGCTTAGAATTATTTTCTTTCTGGACATTCGACCTATGACCTTTTACCGTCGACTTATAATGCTTAGAATTATTTTCTCAAAGCTGTTGGATTTTTCTCTAGACAGTCGACCTATGACCTTTTACAGTCGACTTATAATACTTAGAATTATTTTTTGAAAGTTATTGGATTTTTCTCTCTGGACAGTCGACCTATGCTTGTCCATAGTCGACTGATACTGATGTATCTTTATATCTTTGAACGTTCTTTTAAATAATTCATTCTCTAAATGTTCTTAATCTATAACTTACTACCTATACTTTATCTTCTACTGAACATGTGTTTTCAAGTGGTTTAACTGAGCAATGTATGTTGGAAGTTTTGTTTGGATATTGGGTGTGAGTCTCTAGAGGGTGTGTGTGACCCTAGTATACCCGGCAGTTGAGATGTTTATGTTAGGACCTGTTGAGGCAATTTTAGTTGATCAGTTGTTGAGTTAAGTCCGGTAGGGTACACCAACTCTAGGAGATTCGTAAAATAATTAAATAACTTAAAATGATAAGGACAGGCACTAGTAGTGATATGATGAACGAGAACATAGGTTATGGACCTCAGTATGGCTTGTGGTGTGAGATAATCCCCGGAATTATCCAGGTGTGAGTGAAATAGTCTCCGGAATAACCTGTGGTGTGGGATTGATCTCCGAAATTATCGGGGTCGAGGCGACGCATATGTGGTATTCGTGTGATGAGGTGTCATCGCTTGTGGTGTGGGCTATTCTCGAAGATTCCCAGGTGTGAGTGAAATAGTCTCCGGAATTATCTGTGGATAGAGATTGACCTCCGAAATTATCGGAGCATAGGCTAATAATCACAGTTTATCTTTATCTCGTAGTAGTCATCGTAGTAGGATTAGTTGCATAGCGGGGGGGATTAAATCCTACAATGTTGAGATGTTAAGGGCTTGCACCGGACCTATGTAGAGTGGGATGCATAGGCTCTGACAAGTACGCATTAGAGAGTCAGCATATAGAATTGTGTTTTCTTGACTTGGTTTCATGCATGTGGGTTCCTATTTTCTACACTTGACACTTAGTCTAGTTTCAGTTGATGTTTCGTATTTTCTTGCTATATCATATCTTATGTATTCTTGTTTATTTCATGTCATTTATGATTCTATGCTTTACTTATGTTGTTTGTTTTTATGTCACTCACACCTTTATGGCTGACCCCTTTAGTTTTGGGGGTTAGGGTTATCTCTAGCCTCGTGTTTTATAGGTGATTACTTGTAGCTCGGGATTTGGATGCTTGAGTTAAAGTGATGTGATGATTTATGTAATATGTAAAAGAAAGTGTTGTAAGAAAGAAATTCATAATTTAAGGTGTATTGTATTCCACTGTGCTATGTAAATATTTATGTAATGAAAGTTGAAAATTTTATTGGTGTTGGCTGTGTTTAATATTACATTTGAAGTTGATGCTGGGAAATTGTGCCACGTATTTCTAAGATATCATATTAGGAATTCGGGGCGCTACAGAGATTGGTATCAGAGCATGCTTCAATAGTAATAATAAATATTGTATAAAAATAACCTAGGTATGGACACTAGAGCGTGGGTACCTAGGTGTGGACATTAGAGAGTGAGTATCACATAGAACTGAAACATGATGTTTTTACTTTTGGGGTATGGTTGCAGTTTTGCCAAGGGGTATTGATGTGAATATGAATTGTGTTGTGGTGCTCTAACTCTCCCCTCGTTTTGCAGTATTCAGAATGGTTGGACCCACATCTAAGGTTGGTAACAATGGTGATGGGGCTGGAAGTTCCCAAGGAACTGGAGTTGATTTTCAGGCAGAATTTGTCAGGGTGTATCAGACTTTGAATGTACTAATGGCAGCTAATTTGGCACAGAATCAGAACCAACATCAGAATCACGGGACTGGACCAGGATTGGTTAACACTTATCCTATCAAGCAGGTTGAGTCCTTCAAGAGGATGAGGCTGCCAGTGTTTGAGGGGCAGTCTGATCCAAATGAGGCTGATGATTGGATTAGACGGATGGAAACAATCTTCGAGGTCTCGGAAACTCCGACAACCAACAAGATGAAGTTGGCCACTATGCAGTTGAAAAAGGACGCTGGTGTTTGGTGGCAAACGGTGAAGAGAACTTCGGGAGACCAGCAATTGACTTGGGAGGCTTTTCTAGAAGAATTCAGGGATCGTTTCTTTCCCCTGGATATTCAGGAGAAGAAGGCGAAAGATTTCTTGAATCTACAGCAGGGCAGCATGATCGTGTGAGAGTATGAGACTAAGTTCGCTCAGCTGTCGATGTATGCACCAGAGCTGATAGTTGATGAGGCAAAGAAGGCCAAGAAGTTTGAGCAGGACTTGAGGCACAACTTGAGGTCGAGGATGTTTTCGTTGGGCATAAGGAGGTTTGATAAGCTGGTCAGGAGAGCAGCTATGACAGAGTAAGATATGGATCAGTTCCAGAAAAAGCAAGAGACCTGGAACAGGAACAAGAGGCCAGCATCTGGTCAGAGTGGGAAGGGATTCCCAGCGAAGCAAGTCAAGTTCAGTGGTTCAGTGCAGAAGGCACCTACAACTCAGGAAGTGAGTTGTTACTACTGCAAGGAGGCAGATCATTACAGATCAGCATGTCCTAAGTTGGCGAAGCAGACTTGTTTTCAGTGTGGACAGGCGAGACATTCTAAGTCTCATTGTCTACAGTTGAGGAAGGATGGTCCAAATGGAGGTAAATTCCAGAGGCAAGGGCGAGTGTTCGCATTAATCGAGAAGGATGCCGGTAACTCGGAAGATGTAATCCAGGGTATGCAAGAGTTTTGATTTTATTTTTAATCAATGTAATAAGTAAAACTTTTATTTGATAATAATTGGAGTTTGAGTATCATTCTTCATGTAACAGGAATTATTTTGGTTAATGGAATTAAGGCAAAAGTTTTATTTGATACTGGTTCTTCGCATACTTTTGTGTCGCCCAACTTTGCAAAGGTCTTAGGTGTGGAGCCTAAGTTGTTTCCAGGCACGATTTTGTCGGTGGCAACACCGTTAGGTGAAGAATTGATCGCTGAACGATATTACGAATGCTGTGATATCGAAATTGGCGGGAGATTATTCGGCATTGATCTGATTGAGCTGTAAGTCTTAGGAGTGGATGTGATCGTGGGCATTGATTGGATGGTAATATATGATGCCACGATTGAATGCAAGCAGAAAGAGGTATTGGTGAAAGCACCAGGTGGTCCCGGAAAGACTTTCCAAGGAAAGAAGAAGGTTCCGAAGGTGGCTGCAATGGTATCCAAGATGGCAATTCCAGATGAAGTCAAAGGCATTCCAGTTGTCAGAAATTTTCCTAAGGTGTTCTTGGAAGATTTGGCAGGATTACCGCCGCAGAGAGATGTAGAGTTTTGCATTAATATTCAGTCGGGGAATGCTCCGATTTCTAAGGCTCCGTACAGGATGGCACCTATAGAGCAACACGAAGTGAAGAAGCAGATTGAGGATTTGTTGGGCAAGGGACTTGTTAGGCCGAGTTCCTCACCGTGGGATGCGCCAGTGTTGTTAGTCAAGAAGAAAGATGGGTCAATGAGGATGTGCATTGACTATCGGGAGTTGAATAGGTTGACTGTTCAGAACAAGTATCCACTTTCACGGATTGATGATTTGTTCGACAGGCTTCAGGGAGCAGCAGTGTTTTCGAAGATTGATTTGAGATTAGGGTATCATCAGGTTCGAGTCAAGGAGGAAGATGTGAGTAAGACAGCTTTCAGAACTCGTCATGGGCTATACGAGTTTTTGGTGATGCCATTCGGGTTGACGAATGCATTGGCCGTGTTCATGGATATGATGAACCAGATTTTGAGGCCATTTATTGACTCCTTCGTAGTGGTTTTCATCGAAGATATTTTGGTGTAGTCGAAGTCGGAGGAGGAGCATTCTATGCACTTGACAGCGGTATTACAGAAATTGCAGGAGCATATCTTGTATGCCAAGTTGTCGAAGTGTGAGTTTTGGAAGTTTGAGGTAGCTTTCCTTGGTCATATCCTTTCTAAGGAGGGAGTGACCACTGATCCTCAAAAGGTGGAAGCAATAAAGGATTGGCCCAGGCCAACGTCTGTGAAGGAAGTCAGGAATTTCGTGGATTTGGCTGATTACTATAGGAGATTCATTCAGGGTTATTCTCAGATTGCAGTTCCTTTGACATGTTTGACCCGGAAGAATGTGGCATTTTCATGGACTGATTAGTGTGAGGCGAGTTTCCTTGAGGTAAAGGAGAGGTTGACTACTGCACCTATCTTAGCTTTTCCTCAAGCTGAGAAGGATTTTGATATCTTCAGTGATGCATCTCTCAGAGGTTTGGGTTGTGTCTTGATGCAAGAAGGCAAGGTTATTGCTTATGGTTCGAGGCAATTGCATCTGCATGAGAAGAATTACCCGACGCATGGTTTGGAGCTAGCAGCTATTATCTTTGCCTTGAAGCAGTGGAGGTATTATGTTTATGGTGAGAAGGTTAACATGTACACTGACCACAAGAGCCTGAAGTACATCTATCAACAGAAGGATTTAAATCTTTGACAGAGAAGGTGGTTGGAAGTATTGGAGACATTCGTCCTGAGATCAAGTATCATCCGGGCAAGGTGAATGTGGTAGCTGATGGACTTAGCAGGAAGAGTAGTTTATCAAGTTTGATCACTAATCGAAGCGAGTTGGCAGCAGAGATTGATCGAGCAGGTATCGAAGTAGTGCTGCAGGGTTTGGGGGCATCTTTGGCTCAATTGAGACTGCAGCCTTCCTTGAGAGAGAGGATTGTGGAAGGTCAGAAATTAGATTCAGAGATTCAGAAGATGTTGCAACAGGTTTCAGAAGGCAGGCTATCAGAGTTTTGTGTCCAAGATGGAATTTTATGGATGGGTGAGAGGTTGTGTTTTCCGGATAATGCAGATTTGAGAGAGAGTATCTTGCAGGAAGCACACAGTACCTTGTTGTCAGTACATCCTGGAGGCACCAAGATGTACAAGGACATCAAACAGAACTTTTGGTGGTCTGGTATGAAGAGGGATGTGGCAGATTTCGTGGCAAGGTGTCTGACTTGTCAGCAGATCAAAGCAGAAAATCAGAGACCTGGAGGTTTGTTGCAGCCGTTGCCGATTCCGGAGTGGAAATGGGAGAATATCAGTATGGATTTCATCACGGGTTTGCCGATGAGTTCGAAGGGCAATGACTCGATTTGGGTTATTGTGGACCGTTTGACTAAGTCGGCTCACTTTCTGGCCATGAAGATTACTTGGTCGTTGGAGAAATTGGCTGAGTTATACATTGGTGAGATTGTGAGACTTCATGGAGTACCTGTGTTGATTGTTTCCGACAAGGATGCAAGGTTCACTTCAAGGTTTTGGAAGAGCCTACAAGCAGCTTTGGGTACCAGAACTGAATTCAGTACCGCTTTTCATCTACAGGCCGATGGTCAGACTGAGATGGTGAATCGAGTGTTGGAAGATATGTTGAGGGCTTGTGTTATGGATTTCGGTGGTAGCTGGGAGAGATACTTGGCATTGGTTGAGTTTTCTTATAACAACATCTACCATGCAAGTATCGGAATGGCGCCGTATGAGGCTTTGTGCGGGCGGAGGTGCAGGACACCTGTTTGTTGGTACGAGGTTGGTGAGAGGCAGATGTTTGGTCCTGAGATCGTGCAGTAGACGTCAGAGCAGATTGAGATGATTTGCAAGAGGTTGGTTGAAGCTCAGAGTCGGCAGAAGAGTTACGCTGATACTCGACGAAGGGACTTAGAGTTTGAGGTTGGGGATGCAGTTTTCCTCAAGGTGTCTCCAACCAAAGGAGTGATCAGGTTTGGTAAGGGAGGCAAGTTGGTGCCAAGGTATATTGGGCCATACAGGATTGTGGAGCGGATTGGCAAGACAGCATATAGGTTGGAGCTTCCAGAGGAGTTGGCACAAGTGCATGATGTGTTCCATGTGTCATTATTGAGGAAGTATGTGCCGGATCAGAGTCATCAGTTGGTAGAGGTTCCTGAAGGACAAGTGAACTTGAGTTACATGGAACAGTCCGTGGACATCGTTGACCACAGGGAGAAAGTTCTTAGGAGCAAAGTGATACCTATGGTCAGGGTGTTGTGGAGGAATCAGCAGTTCGAGGAGGCTACTTGGGAGCCAGAGGATCGCATGCAGAAGGATTTTCTTGAGCTTTTTGTATGATTGTACCTTATTTATGTGATGGTATTTCTTTAGATGATTGGACTATTGGATTGAGCTGTATTTCTTTTATTTGATTAAGTCCTTCTATGTGAATGTTTTGAATTATGGTTCATTTATGAAATTTCAAATTCCTTGTTTATTCTTATTTTAGACCCCATTAGCAGTAGTTCTGAGGACAGAACTCTTCTAAGGAGGGAGTGATGTAGTACCCCGTATTTTTAAATATTATTTTTTAAACATTTATAAATGAATTAAAATGATTTTTGGGGATTTAATAAATATTTCTGAAAATTTATATTTACACGTGCAAAACACGTGCAAATATTTTCTTGAAAAGTTCAAAAGGCAAAATTATTTTGTGGAAAATCATTATTTATTATTTGGGATTAGTTGTAATTTTTCTAGATTTTTCTGAAATTTATTAGACCTATTTGCAAATATTACGAAAAAGAAGGATCTTTTTGCAAAATTGTCATTTTGAAGGACGAAAGTGCAAAACTATTTTTCTGGACTTTTCCAACAGGGCCGGCTGACTTAGGATGGTTATTTTTGCTTTTAAATATCAATTTAATTGGTTTTATCAAATTTCCAAGTATAAGGATCTATTTATGTAAAGTTATACTTTAAAACGGTTATTTTGCAAATATGTTTAAAACCCTAATTCTCCTATTCCGGCCTATATATATATAAGAGTGGAGTGCAGCCGTCTTTCGCTACACAACACAAAGATTTTATTGTTTTCTTGGAGTTTTGAAGAGGAGATCTTGGATTTTGCAAAAGAAAGGCTTTTCTTGTTAGATTTCGTCATTTGAGGTGAGTGACTTGTTTGTTTTATTTTATTTTGTGTATGTTGTATGTAGTATTTCATCTACTAGAAAGCATGTTAGGGCTTGAGTATGAATATGCACATAATGGATTGAATGGATGGATGAATTGAAAATTGATCTTTTACGAACCCTAATTATCTTTGGATAGATTTGCATGTGGATGATGTGAGTTTTTATTATTGTTGAGTTTGGATGAACACAACTTAACTATAGAAATGTTAGATTTGTTCATGTTTATGAGTTCATGATGGTGATTGAAATTGAGGAAATGTTGAGAAGGACTGATGAGTTAGGAGATCATGTCTTGAGAACTGGATTTGAGATAAATTGGATTGAGTTGATGAACACAACTAAATTGGGGATCTTTTGAAAATTCGGTATTGATATGGTTTGGATCTGAATATGAAACTATTTCAATGATCAATAACTTTTTAGAAACTCTATTTTTGACTATATGCACAATCTATGTTTTAATCGAAAGAAATCAACAATTCACTACTTTTATGAATTCAAGTAACCTTGAATTAGTTTGGTGGGTTATTATAAACCCTACAGGTTGTAATTGATTATATAAGAAATATACTTTTTGTAAAAATCGTTTTCATAAAGTAAAACTACGTATCGGTTGAAATGTGCACAACCAAAAGTCTACAGTCTGTAGGTCGACAGTCGACCGGTGTGACTTCACAGTCGATCGATGCGACCTGGCTGCTGTGTTCTCTAGTTTTTCTTGAAATTTCGTTCTGGACAGTCGACTGATGATTTTTACAGTCGACTTGCACCACTTAGAATTATTTCTTAAAGATTATTGGATTTTTTGCTCTGGATAGTCGACCTATGACTTTTTACAGTCGACTACTATACTTAGAATTATTTTCTTAAGAATATTGTATTTTCTTTCTCGACAGTCGACCTATGACCTTTTTCTGTCGACTTATAATACTTAGAATTATTTTCTCAAAGCTGTTGGATTTTTCTCTGGACAGTCAACCTATGACCTTTTACAGTCGACTTATAATACTTAGAATTATTTTCTTAAAGTTATTGGATTTTTCTCTCTGGACAGTCGACCTATGCTTGTCCATAGTCGACTGATACTGATGTATCTTTATATCTTTGCACGTTCTTTTAAATAATTTATTCTCTAAATGTTCTTAATCTATAACTACTACCTATACTTTATCTTCTACTGAACATGTGTTTTCAAGTTGTTTAACTGAGCAATGTATGTTGGAAGTTTTGTTTGGATATTGGGTGTGAGTCTCTAGAGGGTGTGTGTGACCCTAGTATACCGGTAGTTGAGATGTTTATGTTTGGACATGTTGAGGCAATTTTAGTTGATCAGTTGTTGTGTTAAGTCCGGTAGGGTACACCAACTCTAGGAAATTCGTAAAGTAATTAAATAACCTAAAATGATAAGGACAGGCACTAGTGGTGATATGATGAACGAGAACATGGGTTATGCACCTCAGTATGGCTTGCGGTGTGAGATAATCTCCGGAATTATCCAGGTGTGAGTGAAATAGTCTCCAAAATTACCTGTGGTGTGGGATTGATCTCCGGAATTATCGGGATCGAGGCGACGCACATGTGGTATTCGTGTGATGAGGTGCCATCGCTTGCGGTGTGGGGTATTTTCGAAGATTTCCAGGTGTGAGTGAAATAGTCTCCGGAATTATCTGTGGATAGAGATTGACCTCCGGAATTATCGGGACATGGGCTAATACTCACAGTTTATCTTTATCTCGTAGTAGTCATCGTAGTTGGATTAGTTGCATAGCGGGGGGGGGGGGGGAGATTAAACCCTACAATGTGGAGACGTTAAGGGCTTGCACCGGACCTATGTAGAGTGGGATGCATAGACTCCGACAAGTACGCATTAGAGTCAGCATATAGAATTGTGTTTTCTTGACTTGGTTTCATGCATGTGGGTTCCTATTTTCTACACTTGACACTTAGTCTAGTTTCACTTGATGTTTCGTGTTTCCTTGCTATGTCATATCTTATGTATTCTTATTTATTTCATGTCATTTATGATTCTATGCTTTACTTATGTTATTTGTTTTTATGTTACTCACACCTTTATGGCTTACCTCTTTAGTTTTGGGGATTAGGGTTATCTCTAGCCTCGTGTTTTACAGGTGATTACTTGTTGCTCGGGATTTGGATGCTTTAGTTAAAGTGATGTGATGATTTAAGTAATATGTAAAAGAAAGTGTTGTAAGAAAGAAATTCGTAATTTAAGGTGTATTGTATTCCGCTGTGCTATGTAAAGATTTATGTAATGAAAGTTGAAAATTTTATTGGTGTTGGCTGTGTTTAATATTACATTTGAAGTTAATGCTGGGAAATTGTGCCACGTATTTCTAAGATACCATATTTAAAATTCGGGGTGCTACAATGTCAGCATGATGTCACGTGCCAGCAGCAGCACCTGCTGCACGTCTTCCACAGTGGTGGGTCCCCCCTCCCAATTTCAATATATTTACAATTTTGCCATCCTTCTTTTATATACATATATATATACTATTATATTCAAATTACGGGTTGTTACAGAAGTTGTTTCAAACAACGACTTCATTATAACCTAGGCCGTTATTTGAAACAACGGCTTCAGTGGTTTGCACACATTTGCATGCTACACTGCATTGCAATGAAAGAACCCCCTCTATATTTAATATTTATTTTTACTTTTTTATTTTTTAAGGGGAAAATGGTGGAGTATATCACCCATGTTTTATTAATAAGATGGTAACTACACAAACTCAGAGAACTAGAAAACTATATAAGAAAAAAAAACTGACATAAAGTAAAAATAGTAAAACCTCCAATAGCTCTAGGAGGGGACAAATCCAACAAAGAAAATAAACATCTAGAGTACATGCAAACAAACTGAAGATCCTTCCATCAACTTCCATAGAGGGTGGCATTTCAGTCAAGTGTCAGCTCAATCTCTATCTCCTCGTCATCGTATTTGTTCACCTGGGAAACTCGACTGATTCACCCCCTAGGCCTCGTAGCCGCAGTTGTAGCTCAGAAAGAAATAAGATGTATAATCTAAGTTAATAAACCTGAAATACAGTTACAAGTCCCACGAAAGTAAAAGTATATCTATCAATATATAAAACCCAGATCGTTGTGGTGATGGCTCTAAACCATCCTTCCTTTATCTTTTGTCTGATACTAGCAAAATTAGGCCCTACCCACAATTCACTGTAGGTCAGGGGATAGTCATTTGTATGAAGGGCCCTTGGGACCTCTACCCAAACCACATTTCTCCTATCACACTCTATGAACAAATGGTCTCTAGATTCAACTGACGCATTACAGAACTCAAAGTTGGTCACAATGTTAGGTTCCCTTTTAACGAGGTTTTTTCGTGTATCGTATCATTGAGTGCTAGGCAAAGAAAAACTCATAATTTGATAGGAGTTTTAGCCTCCGATATTTTTGATGTCCATCTCGATCTACTCTCTCTGAAGTAAATACGTTTATAGAGTGACGGATCGTAAAGGTTACATTCTTTTCCTACTCCCATGATAGCTGGTCTTGGCCTTGCGAGCATTTCATCCCTGATTGGGCTATATGTATTTGAAGTTCCTCCAATCTAAGTTGGAGCACCTAGTTGAGGTGAGACCTGAAAGGTGATCTCCATGACCCTCTCTTCCAGGTTTTAGTAACCATGATTTGTTGTTGGGCTAATTGCTCATAACGATCCTCGAACAACTTCTTGAGGGTGTGAGTTCCACATCATTTATCCCACCAAAATTTGGTCAAGAACCCATCGCCTATGAAGGATGTAACACAGCTGCAAATGAATCCTAGGCTTTGGAAACCCAGTTCCAAAACCAGGAGACTATCAGGCCAACACAGAAGCCCAAGGTTCGCGTCTCATTCCCATGGAGATATGAATGAATAAACTAATGTCAGCCTTCTCCAATCTGGCGGAATACTTTTTACCATCACTTTCCAAGGAAGACCAAGTTCATGTCTCTCGACCTCCATGTATCTTCTTCATGCATACATTTTTTCACTTATTAAGGTGATAGCTTTTCGTATTAGGGTATGCCCCTTTCCACAGGAACCGCTTCCAAATTCGAACGTTTGAATAACCCATCGCGGCATTACAAAGAAAGACAACTAATAAGTTGGGAGGTTGGAAAGTACCAAGTTGATAAGAGTAACTCTACACCCCCCCCCCCCCCCCCCCCCCGAAAAGGGATATACCTTTTCATCATGTTAACCTAGCTTCCACTCAGTCAATAACTTGAACCAATTTGACTTCCTCAGTCTACCTAGTCCAGCTTCCTTGCAAATGTCCAACATGGACTTAAGGGTGTCCGCAACGATCATAAAAAGTAAGGGGGGGGGGGGACTCCTTCTTGTCTCAGCCATTGTCTATAAGAAAACAGTTGACCCAACATTCCATCCACTAGGATAGACGTCCTACTAGTAGTGAGGCAGTTACAGATCCTTCTGATCCACATGTCTCCAAACCCTTTGCCTTTAAGAACTTCCAACAAACAGTCCCACTCAACTTAGTCATATGCCTTTTCGATGTCAAGTTTCAGCAGGAAACTCCTATCATCAAGATGTAGCATTGGTGAATGGTTTCTTCCGATGTAGCCACACGGTCTAGAAAACATCACCCTCTAATAAAGCCAGTATGTTCTCTTATATTCATTCTGTCCATCACTCCTAATCTGTTAGTAAGGATCTTCGTAATAATTTTGACCAAGCAGTTGAGAAGACTTATGGGGTAGAGTCTTTTTTTTATCATCTCTTATGGGGCAAAGTCACCTACTCTATATGAGCGGAATTCACCTACTCTATGTGAGACTTAATGTTTTGGAATAAGGACTACCTACATAAAGTTCAATCTGCCCAGCTTTAGTCGATGGTCCTAGAATTCTACCAAAATTGCCATAAGGTCAATTTTAATTTCCTCCCTAAAGATATGGTAAATTTGTATCGAAAATCTGTTTGGTGTATGCCCTAGAGGCCAGTTGTGTATTGACATTACTAGTTTGCATTGTATCATGATATTTATTTCATATATGAGCCATTTTATTTATTGTGTTGTTTATTGTGATTAAATAAACATAATAAAGTTCTTAGAATAGTAGGTTCAATACCATGAGATATCAAGCGCATGACTTGATTGTGAGATCCTATTGGTTATAATCAGAACACTATTCTTAAATGTCCCTAGTTAAGTATTATTGTGAATTAGGACAACAATAATGCATAGAGACTAGTATGTGTGTAGACTGATAACCATATCTCACGGGTCATGGAAATGAGATATCAACTCTTCACATGGGTACATATTAGAGCAATAATGTACTGGACTGACCCACCATGAGAATGATGCATGGATTGTTACCTGAGTTTCATAAGCGGTTCTCACAGTGACCATGGTGTATGTAGTCCTTTAACTTGAAGTCAGTACGGTTTCTTACATGAAAAGTTATATGTTTTAATGTCATCAAATATTTCCTGTAATAAGGTGATTATAAAATCGACTACTGGATATACTACAGATCATGCAGAGGGATGTGAGTGACTTACATAGGATTTATCCCTCCTACATAACAGGAGCGATATCTATGGATCCCTTGATTGAGTGGGACTGTAAAATGTATGGACGTGCTCAAATGAGTCAATATGAGATATTGAGCTCATTTGTTTTAGTAAGTCTACTCAGATATCAAGAAACAAAAGATTGACAAATATACGGGTGACACGCTCTATGCCTTGTGGTCAATTAAGATATCTGAACAAAGCACTAGACTACATGGTAACATTGGTCACGGATAGGTTTTGTCAAATCACTGGCATTTGTTACTTGAGTAGAAGCGATGTATTGCTAGATATCGCTCACTGTTTGTAACACTATGATTTTAGTATTACCATCAACGTAATGGGAACCTACATGGTCACAAACTTAGAATGGATCGAAATTGGATTTAAATTCATGAGATAAATTTAATTAGAAATCCTAGTAAGACTTGGATTCCTGACATGGTTGGATAATTAGATTAAATGGGCTAACTAAAGTTCAAAGGCACACACATGAATCTAACCCAGGTCAGATTGTAAGCCCAACAGCCTCATTACTCTCTTATGGTTGATTTTCTGCATCTATATATATGATATATATCTGTGGAAAAGAATTAGTTGAGAAAAACCCTAGCCGTCACAGAAATTGTGAGAGAGAGAGATCGTGAGGAACATCTCCTTCCCGCAGCTAGCACCGCAGCGTGAATGAAAGCTTGATTTGATCCGTTCGTGTGGATACCAAAGAGGCACCACAATATTGCATTCTGTGATCGGCTTACTGTGGAGACAGCATAACCATCTTTAAATAAATAAAACGATTTAAATAAATAAAAATCGATTTTAAATACCGATTTATGACGTGGCGTAATCTAGACCCTTGATCAGCACGGAGCGCGAATTTCTGAACGATCAGACAATCCCTGTTCCTCGGCAGGCTTTTTCGCCATATACGAGGGTCGGCTCCTCGGCTCGGAGGATTGGCACCTCGGCTCGGAAGATTGGCTCCTCGGCTCGGAACCCTCCGAGGTACGTGGCATCATCTGGGCCGCTCATCTCAGTGCGGATCCCCAAAAAATGCTATCTTGTCGTTTAGTGGACGTGGCAAGATCTGGGCCGTCCATCATGACGAGCGCGCTTTTTTACAAGATCCAACGGCTGATATGGGTCGGCGTGTTTTTTTGCCATATACGAGGGTCGGTTCCTCGTCCCCTCGGCTCGGCCTTGTATCTTGTAAGATACGAGGGTCGGTTCTTCGGCTCCTCGGCTCGGAGGATTGGTTCCTCGGCTCGGAACTTTCCGAGGTACGTGGCATCATCTGGGCCACTCATCTCAGCGCGGATCCCCAAAAAACGCTATCTTGTCGTTTAGTGGACGTGGCAAGATCTGGGCCGTCCATCATGACGAGCGCGCTTTTTTACAAGATCCAACGGTTGAGGTAGGTCGACAAGTTTTTTCGCCATATACGAGGGTCGGTTCCTCATCCCCTCGGCTCGGAGTCTCAGTGGCGTTGGCCGAGGCGCTGAGTTGGATATTTTGAAGGATGCGTCTCTTATTGGTTCCACTTTTCCGAGCCCAGTAGCTCGGCTGCTCGACTACGCTGTTCGGTAGCTCGGTTGAGCAGGCCGATGGCAGGCAGTTCGGAAGGTGCACGTGGCCGGATCTAGTCCGTCCATCAAGGTGCGAATCACGAGGATGGGGTTCAGATCACGAGAAAATGTTATCTTTTCGTTTTGTGGGCGTGGCGCAATCTGAACCGTCCATCGAATTCTGACACGAATTTTGGAGAGATCCGACGGTGATTTCGCCTCGGAAGGATTTTTCTCCATACACGAGGGTCGGTTCCTCGTCATCTCGGCTCGGAGTCTCAGTGGCATTGGCCGAGGCGCTGAGTTGGATATTTTGAAGGATGCGTCTCTTATTGGTTCCACTTTTCCGAGCCCAGTAGCTCGGTTGCTCGACTACGCTGTTCGGTAGCTCGGTTGAGCAGGCCGATGGCAGGCAGTTCGGAAGGTGCACGTGGCCGGATCTGGTCCGTCCATCATGGTGCGAATCACGAGGATGGGGTTCAGATCACGAGAAAACGTTATCTTGTCGTTTTCTGGACGTGGCGCAATCTGAACCGTCCATCGAATTCTGATACGAATTTTGGAGAGATCCGACGGTGATTTCGCCTCGGAAGGATTTTTTTCTATACACGAGGGTCAGTTCCTCGTCATCTCGGCTCGGAGTCTCAGTGGCCTTGGCCGAGGCGCTGAGTTGGATATTTTGAAAGATGCGTCTCTTATTGGTTCCACTTTTCCGAGCCCAGTAGCTCGGCTGCTCGACTACGCTGTTCGGTAGCTCGGTTGAGCAGGCCGATGGCAGGCAGTTCGGAAGGTGCACGTGGCTGAATCTGGTCCGTCCATCATGGTGCGAATCACGAGGATGGGGTTCAGATCACGAGAAAATGTTATCTTGTCATTTTTTGGGCGTGGCACAATCTGAACCATCCATCGAATTCTGACACGAATTTTGGAGAGATCCGACGGTGATTTCGCCTCGGAAGGATTTTTCTCCATATACGAGGGTCGGTTCCTCGTCATCTCGGCTCGGAGTCTCAGTGGCGTTGGCCGAGGCGCTGAGTTGGATATTTTGAAAGATGCGTCTCTTATTGGTTCCACTTTTCCGAGCCCAGTAGCTCGGCTGCTCGACTACACTGTTCGGTAGCTCGGTTGAGCAGGCCGATGGTAGGCAGTTCGGAAGGTGCACGTGGCCGAATCTGGTCCGTCCATCATGGTGCGAATCACGAGGATGGGGTTCAGATCACGAGAAAATGTTATCTTGTCATTTTGTGGGCTTGGCGCAATCTGAACCGTCCATCAAATTCTGACACGAATTTTGGAGAGATCCGACGGTGATTTCGCCTCAGAAGGATTTTTCTCCATATACGAGGGTCGGTTCCTCGTCATCTCGGCTCGGGGGCTCGGTGACGTCGGCCGAGGTATGGAGTGAGTTGTTTTTTAAAGGGACTCAGTAGCTCGGTTGCTCAGCCAGGTTGTTCGATAGCTCGGCTTGGCAAACCGGTGGCCGAGTCGTGGACTTAAGTGATTTGAGGTTTTTGCTTTTCGAAACGTCGCAACTTTCCGCTTGGCGCTTTGGCTTCTTATTGGGCCTTTTAGATTCCCAAGGAGGCCCAACATCACTTGGGGTTATAAGTTCACTCTCCCACCCCCAAGCTCATTTCTCACTTTTCCCTCCAAGATTTCACTTTTACTCTCTGCGCTCTCTGCTAGCGGCGACTTTTGCTCCAAGGTGGTGACGTTAGCTGTCGCGTGGGCCAGGCAATTTCCGGCAAGCACATTCCGACCGTGAACGTCACTTCAAAGGTCAGTCTACTAGCCTTAGCTTTTTTTCTAGAGATGTCAAGAGTGAACTCGGGGAGTGGGGCCTCGTCCTCGGGTGATGATGGTGCCGAGGAGAGGAGAAGGGCGGAGATCCGAAGGAAGGGAAAACAAGTCGCCGAGCCGTCTGCGACCGAGGCGAGGAAGGAGAAGATGAAGAGGAGGAGTGTGGCGGCCCAATCTGTCGTGGTCGAGGAGATCATAGAAAACCCGAAGCAAGCCCCCGAGATGGGACGATATCCCTCTGTTCTGTCCGGGCATTCGGGGGTCAGGCAGTACGAGGGCGACCTCTTGGAGAAAGCAATCTTCGGGAAGTCGAAAGTCCTCGAAGAACCCAACCCGGCTCTTCCTACTGAAGCCGACGAGATTACTTCGGTTCTGTCCGAGAGGGATCTCATTCGGATCAGAAAGGGCTTTGCCATCCCTCCGGAGTACAAGCTGATGGTTCCTGGTGCTGGGATGCGAGCGAATTCTAAGCTGTCGTCGTCGGACATGTGTATGTTCGACTTTGACTCCTTAAATGCCGGACTATGTTTTCCGTTGCATCCTTTCATTCTCCAGATCCTCGGGTGGTTCTGCCTGGCGCCGACCCAATTTATGCCGAACACGTGGCGTCACGTGAATGCTTTCCTGCTTCAGTACCGAAAAGCTGAGGTCGAGCCGGACCTAACGGTCTTCCGAGGCATGTATCGAATAAATCGGATGCACAAGACAGAGCATCGGTACTACTTGGGGCCGAGGAAGGGTGTTAGGATCATAGAAAACCCGGATTCAATTAAGGGTTGGAAAGAGAAGTTTTTTATATTAAGGGGGGAACCAATACTGCAAATTCTGACCCGGTGGAAACAGGAGGTGCCCAAATTTGCGAGAGCCGACCCCGTACTGTCTGCGGCCGAGGAGGAGGTGGCGAGGAAGATCATGGCCCTCCCCTTGTTGAGTTGGAGGGAGTTGACGGAGGAGGTGCTGTTCGGGTCCGGCCTTAGCCCCATCGACCCGAGTATGCTCCTGACATCTCATTTATTTTCTTTTTTCTTTCAAGTCTTTAGCTCATCTTGCTGACTCGGTTTTTGTTGTCTGATGCAGAAGCGATGAAGATCGATTTCAACGCTATGATGGCCGATAGGTCCAAGTTGGCCGGGGGTAGGAAGAGGAAGAGGGCGACCGTGGCTGCCTCGTCGACTCCGCAGCCCAAGGTCGCATCGACTACCACCCCGCCTCCTCCGACTACTGAGGCACCTTCGGAGGTGGTCGTTGCCGAGGAGCCCTCGGTTCCTGTGGCCCCGGCCCTGGTTGAAGGGGCCTTCGATGTCAACGCGGCTTTGTCGCTCGAGGCTCCGAGGTTGACGGAGGCGGCCGAGGAGTTCCTGATCGAGCAGCACAAGCAGCTGTTCGTGCCGAACTGGCGGGTGAAGAATCACGACGGATTCCTCGGAAACTCGCAGATGTCGGTGCAGGTCGTCAAGCACCTGGCGACCCCGAAGGATAGGGCCGCACTGAAGGCGAGGACGGTCGGCGACGACACTTACGAAGTGGCCCGGTCGCTCGTATCGGTAAGTTTCTCATTGCGAATTTCTTCAAGTTTACTGCTCGGCTTGTATATTGCACTTACCGTTGTCTTCACAGGTTGCTTGCCACTTCGGCCATCTCCTCGAGACGTTCGCCGAGCAGGAGAAGGAGCTGAGGGCCGCCAGCGACAAAGACAGGGCGGAGAAGGTCAGGGAGGTTTGGCAACTCGAGGCCGAGCAGAGGCGAGCCGAGGCCTTGGAAGTCCGGGTCGCTGATCTTGAGGCCGACCTGGAAAGGACCAAGGGGCGACTTGATGCGGAGTCTGCCAAGGCTACGAAGGCCGCCGAGGAACTGGCCGCGTCGGCGAAGTCCCTGGCCGACCTGAAGGCAGAGAAGGAGGCGCTGGCCGTGAAGATCAGGGCCGAGGTCGAGGCCGAGGCCGAGGCCGAGGCTGAGGCGAAGAAGCACATGGCCAAGAACATGGAGATGTCCTATCAGAGGGCACTGGACCATGTTCAGGAACGTGTCCCCGGCTTCGAGCGGGTCGGCTACAGATTGTGGCTAGGGCCGCCTTCAGGCGGTGAGGAGGAGGGAGCCGAAGGCGACGAGGTCGAAGGCGATGACGAGGAGGAGGCCGACCCTCCTGTGGCGGATCCCCAGGTCGAGGGGAGGATCGAGGGGCCACCTGGCGATGCGCCCGTGGTCGAAGTGGCGACGCAGGTGGACCCCTGATCCCCTCGTAAATTTTTGTAGTTTTTTGTTTTTTTTATAGACAGTGTAATGCCTTTTGCGGACTGGCCACCGCTTTGATGAATGAAAGTGTTTTGATTTTGGACTCGTCTAAGTGTTTGGTTCGGTCGTGTAGTTCTTCAATGTTGTCCCTCTTTCATTTCAGATTGCCGAGCAAGCTCGTATCACAGCGGCGGCTCGGCGCCGCGCAGAGTTATTTCAGCAGTCCCGGGAGGATCGTCTCGAGGGCGAGGTCCACCTGACGAGGAGAATACTTCATAATTTAGAGAGGAGGTACAGTGAGCTGTTGGTCGAGCTGCACCATCTGCGGATAGTCGAGGCCGAACTATCTGCGAAGGAGGAAGAGTTGGTTCGGGTTTCGGCCGAACGAGATGACTTTGCAAGGAGGGTAGAACAATTGCAAAGGGAGACGGTCGACAAGAGCATCGAGGTGACCCACTTGCGCCGCATCATATCGGACAGCGCCGAGTATCCTGGTTCGGCGAAACTTCCTCGATTCAAAGTGATTGTGAAGGACGATACGTTGAAGGACCGGATCGTCGAACTGGAGGAAGAGGTTGCTCGGCTCAAACCTCAGCCGGTGAGGGCTAATGTCCGGAGCACTTCGTGCACTCGTGAAGAGATTGATCGAGGGATCACGTTCTATCAACTCGCGAGCCGAACCTCCACCGTCGGTCGGACAGCAGCCGACGCCCAAAGTGGAGTAGCGGTGTCCTCGAGTGGTGCTTCGGTTGGAGCGACCGTCAGGGCTAGCGGCGAGGGGGCGTCTCGATTCGTTGGCCTAGAGACGAGCTCGGAGGTCAAGAAGCGCCGACCCAAGGTATCGCTGAACCGGAGCGTCCCCCTTCCGCGGAGGCAGTAAACGAGTCGTGTTGTGTCTTTGGGCTTCCGAACTGTCTTTTATTGTAATCTTTTTGTAAATTTATCCAAGTTATATTAATAAAATTGGAGTTGTGCTGTAATTGCTTCTTGTTGTGCTGTAATTGCTTCTTGTTGTGCTGCAATGGCTTTGGCTAGAGTTTGTTTGAGATGAACCGCGAGAAGGGTGTGCTTCGTCGTGCGCCTTGGCCACTTCATTTGCGCCTAAGCCGTGGTCCTGACTTGCTTGGTATATACCGGTGCGTCTCGGTGCCTCGGCAGCGGTGTAAATGTTTCGAGGCTGGGGACACGTGGCTTGATCTGGATGGTGGATCGTGATCAGGGCGCGGATCACGAGAAGGCAAGCGCAAGTCCCAAGAAAACGCTATCTTGTCGTTTTGTGGACACGTGGCATGGTTTGGTCCGTTCATCATACCCTAGCACACATTTTGAGACAATCTGACGGTGGTTTTGCCTCGGAAGGTTTTTTCGCCATATACGAGGGTCGGTCCCTCGTCTGCTCGGCTCGACGGTCGTGGGGGCCGTTCTGAACGACTATCTACTTCCGGCTCGCCTATGGGCGAGCCGGGGAAGTGAAGTCGAGCCAGAGGAGGGTTCCGAACCATCGTTAGGTTAGCTCAATGGTTGTGGGAGCAATTCCGAATGGCGAACTACTTCTAGCTCGCTTAGAAGCGAACTTGCGAAGCAGAATCGAGCCAAGTGTTGGACTCCGAACCATCGTTAGATTAGTTCAACGGTTGTGGGAGCAATTCCGAATGGCGAACTACTTCTAGCTCGCTTAGAAGCGAACTTGCGAAGCAAAATCGAGCCAAGTGTTGGACTCCGAACCATCGTTAGATTAGTTCAACGGTTGTGGGAGCAATTCCGAATGGCGAACTACTTCTAGCTCGCTTAGAAGCGAACTTGCGAAGCAGAATCGAGCCAAGTGTTGGACTCTGAACCATTGTTAGATTAGTTCAACGGTTGTGGGAGCAATTCCGAATGGCGAACTACTTCTAGCTCGCTTAGAAGCGAACTTGCGAAGCAGAATCGAGCCAAGTATTGGACTCCGAACCATCGTTAGATTAGTTCAACAGTTGTGGGAGCAATTCCGAATGGCGAACTACTTCTAGCTCGCTTAGAAGCGAACTTGCGAAGCAGAATTGAGCCAAGTGTTGGACTCCGAACCATCGTTAGGTTGAAGAGTTAAAAGCAGAGAGATGTGAACAGTAACAAAAATATGAAAAGACTTTATTCATTAATAACCAATGATTGGCTGCTTCTAAAGTTGCTAGCCGTTATTACAAGGAAAAATGAAAGAAAATCACTACAAGTAACAGGAAAGGAACGGTTCGTCATCTCGAATTACTTAGAGAGGCGTTGTACTCTCTTGGTATTTTAAGAGATGGTCGGCATTCCAAGTCCTGGGAATCTCCCTGCCTTCGAGATCTTCTAGTCTGTATGTGCCGGGGAGGATTACTTTAGAGACCTTGTAAGGTCCCTCCCAATTCGGGGCCAATTTGCTTTTCTGACCTGGGAACGAGATGGCCAACTTTCGGAGGACCAGGTCCCCTTCTTTGAGGTCCGTTGGACGGACTCTTTTGTTGTATGCTAGCACGATCCTTCTTCGGTAGCTTTGTTGACGTATGGCAGCTCTTTCTCGGATTTCGTCTATCAAATCTAGACTTGCTCTGAGCTCTCTAGCGTTCTGTTCTTCTTCATAAGCTATCAAACGAGGAGAGGGTATTCCGACTTCTAGGGGGATGATGGCCTCGGACCTATAGGTGAGATTGAATGGACTCTCACCTGTTGGGGTCCGCTTTGTGGTGCGGTAGTTCCACAGCACGTTGGGAAGCTGATCGACCCACAAGCCTTTGGAACACTTGTCTAACCTCTTCTTAATGCCGGAGAGGATCTGCCGGTTGGCATTTTCGGCCTGGCCATTCGACTGAGGATGAGAGACGGAGGAGAAACGGTGTTGTATGGCGAGGTCTTCACATAAAGCTCGGAAAGCGGCCCCGGTGAATTGCGTTCCGTTGTCTGTAATTAGGACCCTAGGGACGCCAAATTGGCAGATCACGCTCTTCCAGAAGAATTGAACGACCTTGTTTTCGGTGATCGTGGCCAGGGGCTCGGCCTCTATCCATTTCGAGAAATAGTCGACTGCCACGACTAGGAACTTAAGCTGTCCGGGGGCTGGCGGAAACGGCCCTAGTAAATCCATCCCCCACTTTGCGAAGGGGATCGGACTTGATAGGGAAGTGAGTGGTGCTTGTGGAAGGCATCGGATGTCGGAGTACTTCTGACAGGAGCTGCATTGCCGAACGTGTCGTTTAGCGTCCCGTAGGAGAGTGGGCCAGAAGTACCCGTAGTTCAACACTTTGCACGCTAGGGCTCTGGAACCAGAATGTGCCCCGCTGATGCCCTCATGAAGTTCTTGCAGGGCGTAATCGGCTTGTCCGGGGGAGAGACACCTTAGGTAGGGCCGACCGTCCACCTGGGTGAATGAGCGTTTATATAGGATGCCTCTGATTAGTGTGTAACGCTCGGCTCGGGTTCTTACTCTTCGTGCTTACTTGGGATCCTCAGGGAGGAGTCCGTCCCTTAAGAATTCGACGAGGGGTTTCATCCAATTGTCTTCGAGCAGGACAGGCAATGTTTCTATAGAGTCGAGGACTTCACCCTCTATGCTTGGCTTCAGAAGGACTTCTATCAAAACGGTCTGCTCGCGGCCTTGAAGGGAAGAGGAGGCTAATTTGGATAGGGCGTCGGCCTGAGCATTTTCTTCTCGGGGGATCCTTTGGATGATGGCCTCTTCAAACAGTGCCATGAGGTTTTTGACTTTGGCCAAGTATTTAACCATCCTGTCATCGCGGGCTTCATACTCGCCGAGGACCTGATTGACGACTAGCTGAGAGTCGCTAAAGATCCAGAGGCGCTGCGCCCCAACATTTCGGGCCATTCAAAGACCGGCTATGAGCGCCTCGTATTCAGCTTCGTTGTTCGAGGCTTTGAAGTTTATATGGAGGGAGTATTGGAGGATGAATTCATCTGGGCCTGTCAGAATGACTCCGGCCCCGCTTCCCTCATTGCAGGAGGATCCGTCAACATAAACTGACCAGACGGGAGGTCCCTTCACTGTTTGGCTGGATTCGGGGATAGTGCTCTCAACTATGAATTCGGCTAGCGCCTGAGCCTTGATCGCGGTTCGAGGCTGATAAGTTATATCGTGTTGGCTCAGCTCGATCGACCACTTCATAAGGCGACCCGAGGTCTCGGGCTTATGGAGGACCTGCTTCAGCGGCTGGTCGGTAAGAACGACCACCGAATGGGACTGAAAGTACGGGCGAAGCTTTCTCGTGGCCATTACCAGGGCATAAGCCATCTTTTCTATCCTCGGGTATCTAAGCTCGGCATCCCGAAGTACCTTACTGACGTAGTAGATGGGCTTCTGAGTCCGGTCTTCCTCCCTCACTAAAACTGCACTGAGGGTCTGCTCGGAGGTTGCCAGGTAGAGGTAGAGGGGTTCACCAGGGACCGGTTTGCTGAGGAGAGGAGGATTGACGAGGTAAGCCTTGAGCTGGTCGAAGGACTCCTGTTGTTGCTGCCCCCATTCGAAACCTTTAGCCCCCCTGAGGGCCTTGAAGAAAGGGAGGCATTTCTCCCCGGACTTCGAGAGAAAGCGCCCTATGGCGGCTAGGCGGCCTGTTAATCTCTGAACTTCTTTAACATTTCTGGGAGGGGCCATGTCTAATATGGCCTTGATTTTCTCCGGGTTTGCTTCAATTCCTCGTCGGCTAACCATGAAGTCGAGGAACTTCCCCGAGGAGACTCCGAACGCGCACTTGTTTGGGTTGAGTCTCATATTGTGCTTTCTTAGAACATCAAACGCTTCTTGGAGGTCGGTTGCATGATCAACCCCTCGAATGCTCTTCACAAGCATGTCGTCTACATACACCTCCATGTTCCGGCCAATCTGAGCCTGGAAAACCTTGTTGACGAGGCGTTGGTATGTAGCGCCTGCATTCTTCAGACCGAACGGCATGACTCTGTAGCAATAGAGGTCCTGGTCGGTCACAAACGAGGTCTTTGGGATATCCGGAGGGAACATCCGGATCTGATTGTAGCCTGAAAAGGCATCCATGAAGTTGAGGAGCTCATGTCCCGAGGTTGCGTCGATCAGGGTGTCAATACACGGAAGAGGGAAGGGGTCTTTGGGGCAAGCCTTGTTGAGGTCGGTAAAGTCAATGCAAATCCTCCAAGTCCCATTGGACTTCTTCACCATTACTACATTTGACAACCACTCAGGATAGTTGACCTCCTGTATGAACCGGGCCTTCAAGAGCTTGTCCACCTCCTCTTTGATAGCGAGCTGGCGCTCGGGGGCGAATTTGTGCCTCTTCTGCTGAACCGGTTTGGACCCCGAAACAACGCTCAGGTGGTGGACCAGGAGCTCTTCGGAGATGCCGGGCATATCTGCAGCTAACCAAGCAAAGAGGTCTTTGTTCCTTCGGATGCATTGTACAATGTCTGAGCATAGGGCGGACGGGAGGGTCTTACAAACAAAGAATTTGCGGGTTGGGTCCTGCTCAGAGAAGAGCATTTCCTCCAATTCGTCCACCGGCTCGGAGGTCGGCCGGGCAGTGTCTTGGGGGATTTCCAGAGTTTCTAAGGAGAGGACAGGTCCGAGGGTAGAGGTCATGTAGCACTTTCGGGCTGTTTCCTGATTGCCCCTTACTTCCCCTATTCCGGCCCGAGTGGGAAACTTCATTTTGAGATAGTAGGCAGAAGGGACGGCTTCAAGGGTGGCTAGGCCGGGCCGGCCCAGAATGGCATTGTAGGCTGCTGGGACATCTACGACCATGAAGTCCATCGACTCCGTTCGGGTAGTAGGAGTTTTGCCAGCGGTTACGTCGAGGGTAATCACCCCTTCAATAGTCATTGGCACTCCCGTGAACCCATGGAGTATGTAGCCAGCGGGCTTGAGTCTATCTCGGGAGAGTTTTAGGCCTTTGAAAGCGGCGAGGAAGAGGATGTTTACGGAGCTGCCATTATCCACTAGTATCCTCTCCACTTTGAAATTCGCCATGTGGAGGCTAATGACGAGTGCGTCACAATGTGGGGTGCGAACTCCTTCAAGATCTTTGTCTGAGAATGTGACAGGCACTCCGAGGCCTTTGGGAGGAGGGGTGGTTCGGACCGAGTTGACTTCTCTTATAAATGCCTTCCGAGAGGAGTTTGAGGAGCCCCCCATTGGGCCCCCATGAATGAGGTGGAGGACTCGCTCTTCCTCGAAGTCAGGCGTCTCTTCTCGTTCCGGACGCTTGTTAGCCCCCCGAGGTGGGGGAGGAAGTTCGGCTCGGTCCTTTCTTACAAACTTGGTCAGCTGCCCCCTCTGGATAAGGGCTTCTATCTCGTTCTTTAGGGTGCGACAATCGTTGGTGTCATGCCCGTGGTCCCGGTGATAACGGCACCATTTCTCTTTATCTCTTTTCTTGGCGGGAGTGTTCATCCTCGGAGCAGGAGGTAAGATCCCTTTCTTTTCGACTTCCATCAGAATGGTTGAGACATTAGTGGTGAGGGGAGTGAACTTCTCGAATCTGGGGGGAGGTCGGCGCTGGCCGGCATTATCCTTCTGGAGCTTATTGGCTCCCTCCTCTTCTGTCCCCTTTCTCTTAAACCCGGAGGAGGACCCCTCCCAGTTGGGTCGGTGCTCGGCCTCTTCGGCCCGGATGTACTGTCACGCCCCGCATCCCAAAACATGGAAATGCGGACACGAGACTGAGGCCCAGCGAATGGTGCGAACACACCATTTTTAAGCTGTACAAGTAAACTCAACAACAATATAATAAAACAATCCACGCAGGCATGTAAATCACAATTTGATAATGAAAATTCATGACATAGTCCATAAAAATAACCAACAACTGGGAAATACAATAATTACGGGTCAAACAAGCCCGGATTACAATAAATAGTTGCAAGAAATAAAATACAACTAAAGATAACATGAAAACGATAAACTAGAACACTTGGTCAGCGACACCTTCTGGTAACTCTCCATTAGGGCCTGCAAGTATATTAAAATAATAGAAAAGAAAATGGAAAACAAGAAGACCCGTTAATATAAGTTACAGGCTGCAAGGAAAGTACAAGCTAAGGGAAACAGGAATAACAATAAAACAAAGAAAAAAAATAGGAAAAGAGCAGGGAATCGATAATTACGAAATAGGAACAAAATGCAACATGTAAACATGATATGAACATGGCGTTACGAAACAAGTGACATATAAAACAAATAATCAAGTATCGAATCAATATGAACATGTAACATATGGTTGGATCATGAAAATGCACGTGTTATTCTTATGACTAATGTTTGATTCTATCTAGGTAGCACTTCATGCATTCATACTTTTACTACATGGTTGCTACAGTCAATACAATTTCGTTTAGATTTAGTGGTGGGTTTTATAGGTCACGTACTCGGGAAAACATATCATTCAATATTGTATCGAGATACGTGCAAACATATACGTGAAACATATCGAGTCAAACATAGTATAAACATATAACGTGAAACATATAAACATATCATTCGCAATCTTGCAATTTGTAACTTGCAACTTGCATCGGGAAACCACGAGCTCCCGTCCGAGTACGCTCTTCTATATTGCCCACTACTTAAATCTTTCTCTTATCCCCGGCTTATTACTTTTATTAATTTTGTTAACACGGTCATAATGCAATGAGAATGATGTCAAGATATGGACAGGGAACATCCAGAAATATGGCATGCAATATGTTCTAAGTAAGGAGATGTGAAACATGTAGTTCTAATGTCATAATTGGGTATAATTTATTAATACATATATGGGTCTAAATTAATATTACATATATGGGTCTATAATATTTTAGGGTCATCTAAAATAACATTACAACTACAAAAGGACTGATTACATACATAAAACTAAATCAAAAATTTAGGGATAACAAACAAAACTTAAATTATTAATAAGGGTAAAATAGTCATTCACATCAATATGTATAATCCCTAAAATTACATATGTTTGTATTTATTTTTTTGTGTTCGTGTCATGCGTAGGATAGCAAAGTATTCACGATCTCATGTGAATACAGGATCGACGGATTAGGAATATAAACGGGTATCAATTCGACTTATGAATGCGAATTGGAGTCAAAAAAATAGACTTGCGGTATTTTTACAAATGGCTTGTACTAGAACAAATAAAAGTGTACAAGAGATACTTGCCTTTTGTTGAAGGTGACTAGATCCACTTGTTGTAGCAATTTGGGTAGAAAAAATCTCGGAAGAAGTCCTCAAAAAGTGCGTGCAAAAATCTACCGAAGATCGAGTTTTCCCCACACACAATCGGTCTAGAACAGCGTACAGCCGATCGGGATCTGGTGCGGCACGAACACAGAACAGCGGAATCGTCCAATCGTTGAGCTCCTTCGCAGCGGATCTGGACAGAACAGCGGACAGCGTTCCAGGATCCGCTGTGGGTACAACACGGAACGGCGATCAGATCTGCTCAGTTACGCGAATCTCGGAGTGATCCGATGGCCGAGATTTAAACTCGCCCAAACCGGCTGTTCTTCTTCTTCGACGAAACAGAGAGCGAGGGAGAGAGGGAAGCGGCGGCGATGGCTTCGACGGTGACGAGGCGGGCTCGCGACGCTGACGGCGGCGCGACTGTGGCGAGAGGCGACTGGCGGCGGTGCTCCTCCGTTCGTGGGTTCGGGGACAGGGGAGAGAAGGTGGCGGGAGTGCTTTGGATGACGGCGAAGGGGCTCTGTGGTGGAGGTGGTGGAGATGAAGGGTGGAGGAGTTGCGGTGGGTATTCGGACTGGCGGCGGAATCTTTGGAGGTCGGCTGGAGGGGGAGCGGAGCTTCGGGAGGGGAAACAGGGTGGCGTCGATGACGACTGGGCTCCGACGAATACGACGGCGGGAAGAGCAATGGCGACAGAGCTCGAGCGGGAAGCGCTCGAGGGTGCTTCGGCTTCGGCGATGGAGGATGATGGCGGCGGTTAGAGATGGTAGATGCTGGCGATGGTGAAGGTCGAAGGCGGTAGGGAAATGGCGGAGAACTTCGGGGTTCGAGCAGAGAGGGCGAGCTCGATGGGGGTGATGGGGTTCTGATGGGTTTTCAACATGGTGAAGATGAGAGAGCGGGAGGAATAATGGAGAAGATGAAGTTGGGTTTGGTTTGTTCGTTTTGTTTTTGTTTGTTTGGTTGTTTTGTTTTAAACAGAGAACGAAGAGAGAGAGAGAATGGGGAAAGAATTAAATATTTCAATTGTATAAATTTAAGGAGGAGAGTGATTGTAGGGGAGGGAGTTACGGGGATTGAATAGTGGAGGAGATATTTTAGGGAGAGGGGGTTACGGGAGAAATTTAGGGATTAAATGTAGGATCTGGTCAACAATAGAATGTGGGTTTGGGTTAACGGATCAAGACCCAATAGGAGGTGGGTTTGGTCCATGGGCTCAAAACAATTTAACTATTTAAAAAAAATAGAATTGGGCTCCAAAATAAATAATTTGGCAATTGGGTTTAATTTAAACAATTGGCTTGGACTCATACAAAATAATTTAAATTACTGGGCTTATAATAGAATTTGGGTTAAAAAATATTTCACATAATATAACAGTTGAATAATCAATTATTAGGCTTCACAAAAATAGTTTGAATAACATATTAAATTATAAGAGGATAGTTTAATTTAAATACGGGAAAAATACTTGAAATATATAAATTAGCGGAAACAGGGGTTACATGTACTTTTCACTGCGAAGGAGGAGGTCGGAGAAGTTCTGTGGAGGCTTCTTGGCGAGGGAGGAGCGGAGGTTGGAATTGAGGACATTAGATTGAAATGCTGCCGCAGCGACCGACTGGTCGAGGGATGCTATGGACCTGGCTTCAGCTGTGAACCTCTTCACATAGTCTCTCAATTTCTCGCCCTTCTTCTGGTGGAGGTGCAGCAGCGAGATGCTGGTCTTCTCAGCTCTACGGCTGCTCACGAAATGGGTGACGAAAAGGGTTTCGAACTGCTCGAAGGAGAATATTGAGGAGGGGGCAAGGCGAGAGTACCATTCTCGAGCTGGGCCCTTAAGAGTCGCGGGGAAGGTTTTGCAGAGGAGGGCATCGGAAGCTTGATGGAGGAGCATCAGGGTCTTAAAGCTTTTGATGTGATCAATGGGGTCAGTCTCCCCGGAGTAAGTCTCGAATTGGAGAGGTTTGAAACCGATCGGCACAGGTGCCTCCATTATGGTTCGTGAGAAAGGGGGTCTGCTAGGACGGAGGGTCCTCCCCCTAAGCTTTTCTTCTCGGTCTATCTGGCCCAGGCGCCTCTCCACCTCATGAAGACGGCGGTACATAGTATCGTCCCTCCGACGGTAATCAGCCGAGCCTCTAGACTCGTCTTCGTACGAGGGAGAGCGAGGGCTACGGCGACGGTAACTTCGAGAGCGACGAGGACTTGGAGTATGCTGGGAGTTGCTAGGAGCAGGAGGAGGAGATGGGGATCGTTGGTGAGGGCTTCGGACCGGAGGAGGAGAAGGGTTCTTTGGTGCCTTGTTGTTGGGACGGAGATTGAGGGCTTGAAGGACGGTCGCTTGGAACTGCTGGAACTCGGTACGGGTGATGGGTGCTTCATCGTTCCTAGGCTATTGCCGACCTGCAGGGGAGTGTAGCCTTCTTCGGTAATGCTCGGGGGATTCTTTCTGCCCTCTTCGGATGGGGGACCTTCTGTACTCTCGGCAGCGAGGAGACCGCTCATCCGGACGGTGCTGGCGGGAGGTTCCCTCTCGAGCCCGCTTTTCATCCAGATGACGGCGAAGGTCATCGTTCTTCTGTCGGTTGAGGGCGGTATTGTGGAGAGCAGAGGCTCGGGGATGATGGGAGGCCATTGAGTCCGAAGAGGCATTGTGGATGGAGACGCGGTCCTGGTGAAGAGGTTGTTTCTGAGGGTTAGGACCTTTGGGAAGTGGCTGATTTGGAGGAGGAAGGTCCTGTTGGAGCGGGTCTTCTGACGGTGGAGGGAGTTGTCCTTGCTGCTGGGTAGGTTGGTTGGGAACTTCTTGCTGCTGATCGGGGTTTGGCCCTCTGTTGGACCCCCTCGATCTGATTTTCCTAGGAGGCATTGCTGGAGAAGATCTGTTCAATGCGAAGAGGAGAGGTTTCTATTCGTTAGCTTCCCACAGACGGCGCCAATCTATTGCCGCTAAATTTGGTGTAGGGGCAAACAGATAGTATTTGTGGATTCTTAGGGAAACTGAATAGTAAACCTGTATACCTGTTCCGTCGGGGTATGATCGTCGCTCCCGCCGTACACCTGCAAAAAGTGCGAGACACCGGGGTTGTTCCCGGCGACGCACCCTCCGACGCTCAAGTCAGTAATCTAGGAAGACTATGAAAGAGCGCAAAAAACTGGAGAAAGATTGATTATCCCTTAATGGAGATGGATGGGGGGTATTTATAGGCGTCTAAGGGGATCAAATTAGGTATGTAATTCCTGTGTATAGATAAGGAATGTAATCCCTAATTCCCAGTGAAAGGATAGATATGAATCAGGGCCGTTGATTAATATAGAATCAGAAACCCTAATTCTATCCTGCTGGACCAGGTTTGTTGCGGGTTGAAACCCGCACCCAGTTGAGGTGGATCCGTTCGCGGGTTAACGGTTCTTTGGGGAGGAGAACCAGTACCCGCTTCAGGCCCGTTTGTGGGCGAAATTACCGTTTTACCCCTGGGCTTCAGGATTCGTGCCCAATTTGGACGGTCTCGATTAAACCCCTATTTTTAGCCACATCAGACCTTATTAAATATTTCAATGTCATAATACATACTCTGCATATTTTTGTTGATGGTTAAATATTTTTTATTTGCATATTTCTGTGAAATGATATTTACTTTGCATATTTTTGTTGATTGATTACCATGGCATCCAACACATCAAATAACATATCATTAGGATCTGTCCTTGAGAAGGACAAACTATCTGGGACAAATTTTCTAGACTGGTATAGGAATCTGACGATAATCATCATGCATGAGAAAAAGTTGTATTATCTAGAGCAGCCTATTCTTGACCCACCTACTTCAAGTGCCCCTCGCAACGAAAAGGATGATGACGCCTTGGACATTGGTTATCTCATGCTAGCCATTATGAACTCTGAGCTTCAGAAGCAACATGAGAACATGGATGCCTACGATATGATTGTACACCTCAAGAAGCTCTATCAAGAGCAGGCTAGGCATGAGAGGTTTGAAGTCTCAAAGACATTGTTTCGGTGAAAACTGGAAGACGGAAGCCCTGTTGGAACTCTTGTGCTCAAGATGATTGGGTACATTGAGAACCTTGAAAGGCTTGGTTTCCCTTTGGGTCAAGAGTTGGCCACTGACTTGGTCCTGCAATCGTTGTTGAAAAGTTATAGTCAATTCGTCATGAATTACAATATGAATGAAATTGACAAACCTCTGCCAGAACTGCTAAGCATGTTGAGAACTGCTAAACAGAACATTAGTAAGAAAAAGACCATTATGATGGTCTAACAGGCCAAAGGTAAGGGCAAGGGCAAAAAGCAGATGAAGAAACCCAAGGGCAAAGGGAAGGGCAAGGACAATTTCAAGTCCAGCACTTCTGCCTTGAAACCTAGGGTGGGGTGGCCAAGGAAGGCACATGCTTCCACTGTGGTGAGACCGGAAATTGGAAGAGGAACCGCCATAAGTATCTGGAGGAGCTTAAGAAGAAAAAAGGAGGTGCGACTTCCATTACAGGTATTTTTGTTATAAAAGTCAATTTATCTACTTCTGCATCTTTGGTATTAGATACTGGATGTGGGTCTCACATTTGTGTTAATGTGCATGATCTCAAAAGGAGTAGACCATTGGCTAAGGGCGAAGTTGACCTACGAGTTAGAAATGGAGCAAAAGTTAATGCTTTAGCTGTAGAAACTAGCCATTTATCATTGCTCACTGGGCTTATCATTCAGTTAGAGAACTGTTATTTTGTGTCTTCTATTAGTAGGAATATTATTAATTTTATTTCTTGTTTGGACAAGAAGGGTTTTTCATTTATAATAAATGACAAAAGTTGTTTTATTTATTAGAATGATATCTGCTATGCTAGTGCACAATTGAGTAATGAACTATATATTCTCGACCTCGAAATGCCCGTCTATAATATAAATACTAAGAGTTTCAAATCAAATGATACGAGCCCAACTTATCTCTGGCATTGTCGTTGGGCCACATAAATGAGAACCGCATATTTAAACTCCATAAAGACGAATTCTTGGACTCATTTGATTTTGAACCATATGAGGTATGTGAACCTTGTTTGTTGGGCAAGATGACAAAAGCTCCATTTACTGGAAAAGGTGAAAGGGCTAGTGATCTTTTAGGTCTCCTACATAGTGATGTCTATGGACCTTTCAACACATTGGTAGAGGAGGTTTTCAGTACTTCATTATATTTACTGACGATTTCAATAGATATGGGTTTGTGTATCTGATGAAACACAAATCAGTGTCATTTGAAAGTTCAAATAATTCAAGAATGGGTCTGTTCGCATAGACCCGTGCGAACTTTGATCTGGACCGTTGGATCAAAGATCCAACGGTCCAGATTTTTTTAAATAAAATTTTGCCTTCACCCGTTGTTGGGAAGGACGGGTTAAGGCAAAATTTTATTTTAAAAAAATAGCCTTAACCCGTTATTGGGAAGGACGGGTTAAGGCTATCTATACTCATTTGTATTTCCATTCCGTTCGTCTTCTTCGGCGATTGCTCTCTCGCTCCTTCTTTCTTCGACGAACCCAATGGAAAAAAACCTTAGCTCCGCCTTACGACGGCATCTACAGCTCCGTCCGCTCCCCCTTCTCTCTCCCAACTCCAAAGATTCGAAACCCTACTCTCTCATCCCCTCTTCGATACGAAATCGAAACCCTAGTATTTTGTACAAAGTTCTACAGGATCTTTTCGTCTCATTCGGTACAATTTTACAAGGAATTGAAAACTTTTCACTATACATCAGAGTTACATGAGATTTTACACTTTATATTTTACAGTAGGAACATATACATCAATAATTTACAAATAATGACAGCGGAAGCAATTACAACTTTATACAAAAGATGCAACAACACATAATCTTTGAGCATTGGTTCTCCTTTAACCTTTATCAAGCCAATTATCCTGCATGTAAAACTGTGGGTACGTCAGTTTATTCAACCGACGATAATTACATGGCCATCCTCTCTATGCCAGAAACAGTATAACGATTCTCATTTCTTAATAAATCACAAACTTGTTCACATATCAAAATGAAGGGAAAATCTTAAAGATGTCGTGTTGTGGTTGTGCACTTAATCCTTAATGCAATAGTTATATTATATTATATGACACTAATGCGCACTTGTTCGGATTCTATGCATCCCATACTACATAGGTCCGAGGGCAAGCCCTTAATCGTTCTTCATCTTGTAGGGTTCGATCCTTCGTCATGACTTAATCTACTACTGTAACTACGGTAAGTATCCTAGATGTTTTCTAACCTACGAACTCATGTTTAGGCGCCCTGGAGGGAATCCCAACGCACTGACACATGACTCATCATGCAGGCATCCTGTGGTAATTCAGCTCCTACCATAGACATGACACCACCCATAGTCTTCAAACACCCCACGAGCGTCGCCACCGGGACGGTACTCTGGAGTAGTATCCACGCCCTATCATGACTCATCATGGGGTCATCCTGGGATACTCTCTCGCCGCTAATCCAATGACCCTCATACTCAATGTTTTTCTCTTACTTTCATCACATCTCCACTATGTACTAGTCCTTAGTTTTATTAGAATCATGAACAAAATCAAAGCTCTAGAGTTAGCCTCTCCACTAAACCGGACTTAATCATTCATTCAACATGACCAACCTTGGTCTTTCATTTCAATTTCTTTCCAATTGCCGGGGGAGACTTAGCTACTCTTTCATTTCAATTCCAATTCACAATTACTAAAAAATCTGAGCATTTCCAACTCATGAGTTCATTTTTCATAATCACCATAGATTTTCTCTTTCATGTCCATAGTTCCACAATTATATAACTTTCATAAATTCAAATAAATGATTCACTTCATATTTAATTCATGCAAAGAAAAAAAGAGTTTACTGTCACAACCAATATTCAACATAAGATTCACAATCTTTCTTATAAAACAAAGTCATAGAGTTTATGATGTATCGCAAAGTCATCTGGACAGTCGACTTAGAGCTCATCCAGTCGACTTGTTCAGTCAAACAAAGTCCTTCAGTAAACTGCTCGGAAGAGTCGACTGCTGCACATGGCCAGTCGGCTGTTTCGCAGCGTTCAAAATTCAAATATCATCTACAGTGCAGTCGACTGTCAATCCGCCCAGTCGGCTGTTCAGCAGAGTTCAATTATGTAACCTTTCAAGTTCAGTACAGTCGACTGTTACATACATTCGGTCGACTGAGCAGGTTAAACTTTCAAATTTAAGGAATTCTCTCTTTATTCTGTTCACACATTATTTTTTTGTCATACTACAATGTGCTCATGCCAACATAAACATGACATTCTTATGTGTTTATTAACATCACAACATAGTTTTCGATAAAAAATGTAAATTCCACATAACTAGTGTTTTCTTTTCTCAAAAGGAAATGCTAAACATATATTTTTCCTTTTACGTATATTTTTCCTTTTACTCATCATTTACTCACGGAGATGAATACTAATCCCAATTTAACATGCTAGAACATCAAGTTAATAATTCCCATTAAAAATACGTCGTTTCATGAAAATCCGAATTGTATATATTTTCTTTCAATATACCAGTCGACTGTTCATACGACCGGTCGACTGTATAGGTCATTTCCAGTTCTCTAATTATTATTAGTCCTTTTTCATAAGTTCATAATTTCTACACTATGTACAGCATGGAAGATATCAATTTAGCAATCATTCTATCACATCAGTTTGCACATACATACACAATTAAATCCTCGATCTTAATATGAATTCTGATTTAGAAGTCATGGGAAACATCCACCTCATACCAGTCGACTTATTCACATAATCGTTCGACTGTACAGGTCAGTTCCGATCTTTTAAATTTTCATTAATCATGTTCATTCATTCACATCTTTCATACTAAATACAGCACAACGCATTTTAGTATAATAATCACCATATCAATCCACATTTCACAAGCATGATAACAATCAAAATTTTGCCCTAGAATGATCACTACATTAGAAGTCCTGAGAAACACCCACCTTGTTGACGAAATAAATGAAATCCCGAAAAGCCTTCTAGTGATAATGTGACTCCTCCTCCTTGCTCCTTGCCACCGAGAATCTTCTGAAGTAATGCCAGCTTCCAAAGAATAATCACACTCTCAACTCTCTTACAAATATATCTTTCTCTTCTCAAATAGATTTTTGGGTAGATTACAATTAATTGGGGGGGTATTTATACACAATTTTGGGTGAAATGGAGGGATAGGATTTAGTAGATGATTATGAGATGGAGGGCTAAGATGAAAGTAGGAGTTGCATTAACCACCCACAACTAAGTAACCACCCATGCATGATATCCATTTGAAAATTTCCAATTCCCTCCAAAAGATTAAAACCGGCCATGGAAAGGAATAGTGTGCAATGCACACCATGTTGCATGCACGTGCTATTCTTGTCTCCATATAAACAAACTTGTGCATATACATTTTTTTACAAAATAATCTTTTAAAAGAGGTTTTACTTTACAAGTTGTTAAAAAGAGAATTAATTTTTGGGCTTAAATTAATGGGCCAAAACATTAACTTTTACAAAAAATAAATAATTTAGATTTTGGGCTTAAGTTTATTTGAAACAAGGACCTTTAAAAAAAGAAATAATTTAGCAAGCATATATACATAGACATATACTCATCATTCATTATAAAATTTCATAAAATGGCACGTGCACACTACGTGCAAAATAATAAAATAAATAAATAATTTTCATAAATGAAAATCAGGGCATTACACATTTATTTATTTTATTGTGTATTTAGTTTATAATTGGATTAATATTATAAAAGAAAATATTAAATTATCATAAGCGTAATTAATTAGAAAAAATTGTGTATAGAGCAATGAGTATATATTCAAATATGTGGATGCAAAAATCATCACTATAACCTATAGCAATGGAGTTTCAACCGTGGGTATGGGAAAGCAAAAGGTGTCTTTAAAACCTATACCAATAGCGAAACCATGGGTATAACACCGAGGTTTTGTCCAACGGGTGAAAAAACCGTCGTTATAGGCTATAGTGATGGCATTCTCCCGTGGGTATAGCTCATTATTGACTACGAAAAAATATGTCCGTCGGTATAGGTCTTACGGGCTATACCTACGGTTTTCCGCTTTTTACCCACGGAATTTTGCTGTCACTATATGTCAAATTCCTTGTAGTGAATGATATAACGACATTCTAAATATCGGAAATACATGGACAAGTTTTCATGTTTCGTATTTGAATAATATGATTATTCTATGTAAATTCTCTAGATATATAATACCATCAAAATTGGAATGACATTATATATTTGTGGAATTTATGTAGAATCATCAAAATTATCTAAAACATGTCAACTGCCTAAAATTGATACTTAAGTTTGAACTTCTCTATGGCTCCAATTGGATTCTAAATTTCAAAACAATTAGGATGTTAAAGCTTTGACTCAATAGCTTTTAACTCTATTTTCCCCATAGTTTTGATAATTAGATCACTTTCAAGTTTCTTAGCAAGAGCATTAGCCATATTTTATTTCAATTACACTTTATTTATGAGAAAGTTCAACTTGGCTTCTTTCAGCCTTAATATACTCCTTTTACTATTATAGAGTGAGTTATGAGCTTCAGTACATTATAGCTTGATAGTCGCATAACAGAATTAGAGAATTTACGTTAAACTTCTTAATGGATGATTAGCAATAAGTCATTCAATCCACTCAGCATCTTCCCTTGCATAGGATAACACATAAATGTCTGATTTTATGGATGAGAACGCAATGCTTGTTTGCCTTTTAATCTCCATAATTTTTTGCTCCTCCAAGTGTGAATACATATTCACTAGTTATCGACTTTCACTAAACTTTGAGTAGCACAAAGCAAACTCTTGAGTACCACTCAGGTATCTCATTAGCCTCTTAAGGGCACTCAAATGTTATGTGATTATTAGTGAATTTGCAGATCATACCTACCTCAAAGGCTATGTCTATTCTAGTGCAGATCTTTGTATACATGAGACTTTCAATTCTTTTAGAATGATCTACCTGTCTCATTGTTGCACCATCATTAGGTGTCAACCTTTTATCATAATCATAAGGTGTTTCAAAATACACTTTCAATCACTATATTTCCACTTTTGAAACACATTTTGAGTTGATGAGTTTGACTAAGAGTTATCCCTTGCCAACCTAAACTCACCCTTATACCTATGGTGTCCACAATACCTAGATTTTTCATGTTGAATTCTTTGGATAACACAATTTTAACTTCATTTGTAATAGAGATGTCACTTCCAAGAATAGGCATGTCAACAGAACAAGTATATAATAGCCACTATATTTGACACACCACAAAGTTAAAGGCACTGATCTGAATTACTTGATTCATATACTGGGCTCTTTAAGAAATTTGTCAAATTATTTATTCATTGGCTATACATGTTTTAAGAACATACAATGATTTTACTAAATTGTAAATCTTGTTCACTAAACATATTGGTTCAAAACTTTCCAGTACAAAACTGTTTAGTACAAAACATCAAGTACAAAACTTTTAGTACAAAGCTGTTTAAATGTTCTTTATGAATAACAAAATTTTCAATAGATGTAAGGGTAAGAAGAATACTTATTGTAGCAATATGACAAACATGTGAGTAGACATCAAATAAATCTACCACATTTTTCTCAGTCAATCTGTTAGTTACTAAAATACATTAAAATTGTTACTGAACAATCAAAATTAAGTTTCTTCTACAAAAACCCCACTAACTTACTATAGTTTTAGCCCCTTTCGGTATACCAACTAAATTAAAGTATTACTGTATGATACAAAATCTTCTCATTGTCTACTAAAGACTCTTATTAACTCATTTATCATTCAAGTTTAAGTGTCAGTATGATTGGTTCTTGATTCCAACTGTGAATCATTGACCGTGTCTGTAGGACTAGATCATTTCATAAATTTAGCTTTGATGAACACATCCTCAAAGAACTCTGCAAGTCTAGATTCTTCTAACACAAATTAGATAGATCCAACATCTGTCCACAGAACTACATTCTACACTTTCTAAGCACACACAAATATTTATTGTAGGTCATACTTTAGGCCTTCTAGGGTCATGTACTCTAACAAATGTATCACAACACAAATTTTCACTTTAACAAAATTATTTGTGTTTTCATGCCATGATATACAAGGTGTATTCAATTTAGAGTGTACTAATACATTAGAGATATGATTAACAATACAATATCACTCATAATTACACAAGACAAACAACAGTCAATAATATAGAATTCAACATTTCACTAAGTGTTTGATTCTAACTTTTATCAATATCGTTTGACTGTTGTAAGTAAAGTGCAGTAGAGATTATGTCATATGCAAACTTCTCTAAAATTATTGAAACATATTCACTACCTCTATCAAATTCGAACTCTTGATTTTTAGCATTTAACTATATTTTTAATTCATTAAGAATAACAAGTGCTTCATTCTTCATATATATGACAAACTTATACTAATTATCTACAAAAGCGATTGAATACTTCTGACCAACAATTATCTCACATAGTCTCATAGCTACTGAGATCATAAATATCAGAATGTATTGATTCAAAAGTTGTGAACTCCTAGAGACCATACAAAATAATTTTCTAGTAATCAAAATATGAATTCAAACTTTACATTTGTCATTTTAATGAAGTGTCATTTAGTAGAGTTATAAGTTTTAACAAGAACAAACAATTTAATATATAGTTCTCATATCCTAATCAATTATGCTATGTTCAAGGACTATACACAATTAGAACTATTATTATTAATTGTATCATTTGTTAAACTCAATTTATACATGCGATTGACAATATATGCACATTGTAAGAGTTAATACAAAATTATCCTACCACATTTCACAAAACTATTTGCTTTTTCTAGTGATTCTAACAATGTCCACTTGCTAAACACATTGAGCGAAAAGTTCTTTCCTTTATTTGTTCTTCATCATCTTCATAACGCTAAATGAGATAATGACTAACATATTATAATTCAACTTTGCACACACAGTACAATGAACGAGAAAGAACAAAACTTAACTAATAGAGTCATATCCTACATTAAGAGATGATCTCTCCTAAGTTACAGATATTTGTTATACATGTTATACATCAAAAAAAATATTTTATTTTATTAGAGAAGCAAATATATGATCTCACACAAACTACAAACAATGAATTTGTCAAAATATCTATACAAATAGTATGATAAAGCATTTAACAACCCTAAACATGCTAGTTTTCAAAGCGAGAATAACTATGATCTAAAACTCTCAATCATGTGATCAAACGCACAAAACGTTAACACATTTATCACATGAAAATACTAAGAAAGATTAGAGTAGATCATACCGACACTTCAAGTTATAAGTGTTTTCCAAATTCGATGGAGAAGCCTGCGTAGTGCAGACTTATCATACCATGATATAAATCCATCGTCTCCAATACACACAATTTGTAAGTAACTTTGAAGTTCCTACATTCATCAAATTGTTAAAGATTAGCCAATTAAACAAATTATTAGCACTATCTAATTCACAACAATTTAATTGGAGATTCAATTTTATAGTCAAAGCCTATAATTTATCAAAATAAATAATTAATCCTTAGCACGTAGCCAAAGCAGTTATTCAAATTTGTATTTAATTAAACAATACATAATACGGTTTTGAACTTTAGCACTTAGCAACAAAATTCAAACAAATAATTAAATAACAATTTAAATTTGGTGAAGAACTTATCTTTAATTTAGATATGAATTGGAAGTACACTGCAGTAGATCCAGTCTTCTCCCTAAACACAGAATACAAAACAATACCCAATGAATTGTCTCCACTGGTTAGATCCAGATTTGATTCTTTTTGGTTGGATCTGGATCTGATCCAACAGTCCAAACACCAAACAACAAATCTCCAACCAATAGAGCAGCTGTTGGACTGGATCTGAATCTGGATCTGCTCCAACAGTCCAAACACCAAACAACAATCTCCAACTAATAGGGTAGCTATTGGACTGGATCTGAATCTGGATCTGCTCCTACAGTCCAAACACCAAACAACAATCTCCGACCAACAGAACAGTTGTTGGACTAGATCTGAATCTGGATCTGCTCCAACCACCCGAACACACAACACCGGATCTCAACCAATGAGATTACTGATTTGGAGTCAGTTCTGAGTAGGTCCATCCGTGATCCCCTCCACAAAACTGAACACGAAACACCCAAATCAGCTATTAAGAAAATCGGATCTTACTGATTCATCTCCCGATCCTGTTTCTTTCGTGAAGGCTGGGGGTGACGGCTAGGGTTGGCTGTGGGGTGTGCCGACGCTCTGGACGACGGCGATTGCGATGGTGGCGCTCCTGACTACGACTCTCACTACGGCAACGCTCACGACTGCGGAGGACGTGACTGCGGTGCTCGCAACAGCGAAGCCGCGACTGAGGCACTTGCGATAGCGGAGCCGCGACTGAGGCGCTCGTGACTGTGGCGGCCGCGACGGTGGCAGTGGCGGCTGGTGTCGTCGTTGGGGTCCACCGATCGACCAACTCCAATTAGTTCTCTTAATCTTGAAAATTAATTACAGAATATCTCAAGATAGTTAGAGATTATGAGAGATTATAACAATAGAAATTAGGGTTAATATCCTAAACTAAGTTGCTTGAGATATTTATCCTAGGTATCAAAATTGGAATACCTAGACTACTATCACAAACCGGGTACTGGGTTCTCAACCCGTGTTCCGATATCCATACAATTAATATGTGTAACACACATGTTACCCATAGAATAATATTTCATATAATATTATTCATATAGTGTAGTGAGAATATACCTATATTATATATCCAACAATATTACTCAAGTGTTAAAGTGTATTCTTTATAGCTAATACAGGAGTAACCATCATGATTGAGTAATAGCAATATTGATAATAACAAATTTTACAAATCCAATATTTCAGACTTTTAGTATCAGATGCTATATAAAATTATATCATATTGTCCTCTCATCACTCAAAATGGTTGAAATAAGTCACAAACCTAAATTGAATTAGGTACTCATTATTTTCAATGTTTAGGTTTTACTCTGGTTTGGTAACTAAAATATTCAATGGATTTAGCCAAATCAATTCAATTGTAGGAAACCCTCAGACAATGGTAATACAACTGAAGAAAAATCAAAATGCAAAGTATTAGATAAATGAAACTATATTAAGAACTATGCTAGATACCTTGTCTGTTCCATAATATTGAACAATGTTTTCATGTTCAAACTGGCTTAACAGTGTAATTTCCAGAAAGGATACATCAATAGTTAGAAGATTGGACATTCAATTAAAAAGAACTAAGTTACAGATACACAAATATCTGCCATGATTTGGTCAGGTTAATCTCATATTTGTAAATGGAAACTTAATAGTTCAATATTAAACTTAATAGTTCAGTAGATTAAAACCTTGAGATGATTTTGCAGACCCATACACAAACATATAAATCAATACAATCGTCAAAAGACCTCGGATGTAATAACACATCATTGACAATACAAGTTTAATGTTTTGTTTAAATTCATTATAAACTACAACAATTTTTCTAATGTCAGTAAACTATTCTACCTATGAGGTGTATGAGAGAATGCTAACAAGGAAAAAAATATCCAAGTTTTTTCAGCATTAATGTCATATTACAAGTTACATATTTTAGCGTAAATGTGTATACTTTCTTAGGTCATATAATTTTTGCACTGCATAATCATGTATATAAAGAATGAAACACAAATCTAAACTCAATTAAAAAGAGACAAGATCAAGAACACCTACAATAGAAAAAATGCTTGGTAAGATTATCATTGGGCATGTACTCCCCAACCAAAATTCTTGCATCCTCATCACAACAATACCCAATCAAATTTGCAAGCCTCTTATTCCTCAGCTTCCCCACTACCCAAGCTTCCTCATTTTCTCGGAAAATCAAACAAACAGCAACAACTAATAAAACCCAAAATCACAAATCAATTAAACTAAAAAAATAATGAAGAGAAACAATACTCAAAGGATGAGGAGACGGCGATGGGGGGATGGCAATAGGGGGCACGAAGGTGCACGATTGGGGGGGGGGGGGGGGGGGGGGGGGGGGGTTGACAACGACGGCGAGGGGGGAGGGACTTCGACGGCAGAGTATCGGCAAGAGGAGTCAAAATTTTGGGTTAGGGTTTGATATTGGGTTTGATTTGTGAAATAATGGAGGGAACGGGAGGTACGGCAGCGAGAGGGGCACGACGGCAATGGGGGACAGCGACGTAAGGCACGGTGGCGACAGGAGCACGACCGGGGACTCCAAATTTGGGTTGGGGTTGGGTTGAGAGTGAAGTGGGAGGGGAATAATGAAATTTGGGGAGAATTCTGAATTTTAAAACTCATCCTACTCCGGCGTTTTCACATAAGAACGCCGGGGTAGAACTTCCCAACACCAGCATTTTTGTAAAACACCGGGGTAGAGAAGAGTGTTTTATTTTTTTTGAATTTAGGGGGGGGGGGGGGGGGGGGGGGGGGGGGGGGGGGGGCTACCCGGCCTACCCAAACACCGGCGTAAATACGCCGGGATAGTATTTTTTTGTTGTAGTGCATACACATGTTTGATGAAGAAAACGATGAAGCAATTAGATGGATCGAAACAAAGGACTGAAGAAGAAGGAAACAGTCAGTAGTAGTGACAGAGAGGTGAATAGTCGACTGTGCGGTCGACTGTCCCCTCCTCGGGTTGGTTGACTGGGAGTTGTGGTCGATCGCCCGTGACATCGATGGATTTTTTGGGTCGGGTCTGGCTGATTCGTGAGAAGCCCATTTCGTCTTATGGTTAGATCGTACAGCTCTAATTGTATGTTTATCTCTACAATATATATCGGATGGCTATTGTATCAAGATATCTAAACTAAGGTTTTTCTATATCTCTATAAAATCAACTGTAAAAGCTCCTAGAACGATATGATTCTATTGAGTGCCGAATAGAAGAAGATAATACATCATCTGAGAGGGTGAGAGATTTCTCCATTGTAAACAGCAAGCAAGTTCCAATTAGACTGGAGAGAGGGTCGTTGTGAGAATTGTAACATTCTTATATCTTGTCTAGTTGAAATAACATCTCGGGTTCTTCTTCCCCTGGATTAAGGCGAAAGCCCCAACCGGGACAATTTTTGTGTGATTTGTGTGATCTAATTTTGCTTAGTGGTTTGCATTGATTGTGTCGAAGACTTAACAAGATCCTTCATTTTTTCCTAACAGATGATGCGTCATAGGAGAAAATTTTCTCATGTATCATAGTACCTCTCGTTTCCTTTGTTTAGAACTATACGTTTTCGTGTTTAGCTGAACTATCTTGTCCCTTTGTATTATTTATCTGTAGTAGTTACTTCTATATTAATATATCTATAATGAGGTAGGGACTTATCCTACCTTTAACTAGTCAAAAAAAAAGAATTATACGTTTTCAATAGTTTCAATTTATTATTTTACAACAAATCTAGATAGAGCTTCTCATGTTTTCATTAAACAAAAACTACAAAACAGCTTCAATATACATTATTAACTTTAGCAAAGTACTACTATTTCTGTCAAAATACACTAGTTCACATCCGAATACTATTGCTTAAGGATTTATCATTCAGTAAACTCCATTGTTAGATGTTTAAATTACATAGCAATAAAAAAAAATCAAAATAAATGATAGGATATTTATATTCAAAAGTCAAAACAAATATTGGAAAAATGTTCAACATGAGGGGCTTAGACTGAAATATTCATTTCCTACATAATATTCTTAAGGATAAATTTCTATGATACATAGAATAATAAAGTTCCATATGCTTAGCAAAGTTGATGTTAATGTAATTAAAGTAGAATTAATTAAACCCATTTACTTCATGACGTCACTCAATCACTCTGTGGGCCCTCTAAACTTGACTAAAGAGAAAGGGTGGGGAAAAAATTTATTCCCTACACAATAAGAGATCCTTTTACTTGAATTTAAAATATGTTATTGATGGTTGAGTTAGTTCACCACCATCGGACAAGAGAGTAGTAATACATCAATTCCCTACGCAATGTAGATGTGATGTGCACTAGCATCTTCAAAATTTCTGCTCTTTTTCTCTCTTCTTCCTAGTTTGATGACATATATCTACATCATATATAATCATCGTTGACTAGTATTACACACGTGCTGTGCACGTGGGAAAAAATTGAGAGAAATGAAAAGGACAAAAAAAATTTATCTACACGTGCATTGTATGGATTGGATTAAGGACAAAGACTTTCTCCCATTATAGTAGTAGAGATAATATCAACGCAATGGTTAAATTAGTTCAGACCAAAAATGTATATATTACAGATAAAGAATAGTTTTTTAGATTAGTGTTGTTCTAACTATTTAAGGTATGAGAGACCAAATTAATCCTCGTGCACTACAAGAGACAATTTGAGTATCATAGATAGGACTTGTTGGTTTCGAACATTTGGCATCTGTTGTGACTTCTATTTTTTATTCATCACATCGATCAAAAAAGAAAAGAAACTACAGTTTAGTTCCCCCTAATGGGCTAAAGCTGTTGAAAAGCTAAATTACAACTTGGTTCTACTTCTAACTTAGAACTAAAGAATTTGAACACCACTGAAAGATGAAAGAAACAACAACTTTTTTTTCCTTGAAGAATAAGGAGAAGAAAATTTATACTCCGTATAAGAAATTAAAGGACCAAACATTGAACAATAAAACTATGGAAGATCTACAGGCTAAAGTAAAGAGCATGCAAAATGATCTAATTTTGTCTATTCTTTGAAAAAGAATACTACATCATGTGTTGTTATACAGCTAATTAATTAGTATTTGTTTCTAGTTCAAAATCCAAATGGAAGGTATTAGTTCAAAAGCCAATAAGGAAGCTTCGAACTTTAGTCAAATCTCTGAAGTTAATGGCCGGCATAAACAAAAAGCAAGCCGTATATGTATACTCTTTTTTATGGCCCTTTAGGGTATAATATTAGTATCAAGCAATTGGCTTATTTCTCTATTGTTTATAATAATTTTATTTTCTCTCCTACTATAATGGGAGAAGGCCTTATTGTAAGTT